>CP099839.1:3767114-4367114 GCA_030062745.1 Capitulum mitella | reverse complement strand
ATAAATGTTATGAGATTGCGGAACGCAGTGCTTCGCTGCTCACTTCTTTCATCAAATAAATACTCATTACCAGCGAGGCCAAGTCTTGCTTCAACCAGCAGAAAGAATCAAACTGAGCGGCCCGGCCCGGCCATGACGCTTTCTGGGGGCTAATAACTCAGCAACCACGGGCGGAGAATCACAGAATTTCCGTTAGAAGATGGCTCATTTTTTAAAATTTCATATGTTCTTTTTGCATTGCGTTAACTTCCGAGCACTTTCTTCCACCTAACTATTCTGGGAGGAAATGATTTCGTTCTCAGGCTTATTTTTCCACGGGGATTTTTCAACTGCGCAATGATGGCAGTGGCTAATATCATGGGTACGCGTGACGTTTGAACTTGCATCTTTTCGAATGTGGAATCGACTATTTGGAACTTTAGTGCAATTGCTTTAATAGATTTACTTTGGTACTTTAATAGACTTACTTTAATAGAACGAGTAGGCCTCGCTCGTCACGCACCGTACCTGGCGTCTTCCTGGTTATTATTATGCAGGAATAGTTTTGTTCCTGCCAGCCACCCATGACGTCATTTAAGACTTAGGCTAGACCCCAAACAAACCGGGTAATGGTAAAGCTGGTCTTAACTGGCAACCGATGGTCTAAAGAAACGAATCAAGCATTGGAGCAGAAAACTGCCCACGTCAAGACAGCTTCACGTCGTCCTCGTAACTGTCGATCCCCGTAGTCTTTTCGCACAAGACGAACGACAGAGGGCCTCAGTTGCGAGTTTAAGGTCAGGGGATGCTACGTTACGATTTCAGAAACGTTTCCCCCTTGACAGAGACATCATCAGACATACGAAAAAAAATCGTTTCCAGCATCGCAACCAGTAACAAAGAACCTTCAACTCGTGGCGACATTTCGAGGCAATGCGTGCATGAAGGTCAGCTTTGCTGCATTTCCAATACGCTGCAAATACATTCCATTGCTAGAATGGCATGCTAAGTGTTGATCATGCTGGTCGCCATTCCTAAGGACTTCGTGACGAGGCCAGATCTTCCGCCCTCATCGAGCCTGGTGAGTAAATATGACAGTCCACTAATTGCTGCCTACACATGCTCTCTTGAGCTTCTCTTCGACTATACACCGAGCACGTGCCCCCAGTAAACCCCGACACACTCAGATCCGGGTCAAACGGAGCGGTTTAGACGCACACGAGAACTCACTACGAAAGATTCATGGATCGCAGCCCAAACGCCCTTTAATCGTCATGAATGGCGCTAATCGCAACGTGCCGCCCAGCAGTGCAAATCAGCGTGAAGCGCACTGTGCTTCGTGTATGCGTGGTACTTCAGGGCGGGGAAGATACAGTACGCTGGAACATTTCGAGGAACAGTATTGTTGGAACGTTTCGGCAGAGTTCAGGAAAATGTTACCGTTATAATTTTTATGCCTCCTGGATGTAAATAGACGATCCGACACCACTCGATATGCTGCAATCCAGTGCCACAGCGCGGAAAAAAAAATAATCGGGATCAGTGCAGCCCCATATGTCTTTGTCGATCACCTGTAAGTAACCAGTTTACCAGAAACAACGCAAAACACAGCGATAGTATGATTAATTTATTTCCATGCCCACCAGGCCTCCCTGGCACAATCATTTCTGACGCTTCATCCTCTTGAAGTCTCCCTCTTGGTTCGCCAGCGACGCCATCAGATCCTTCAGCTTCCTCTTCCGCTCGTCGTCCCTGCGAGGCGGAGTGGGTGTGAACCACGGTCCCGGATACCCACACCCAGCGGCGTGAGAAACGGTCTCGGCCGAATGATATCTGCGTCAAATATCCAATGCCAACGCAAAACTGATGAGTGTACCACACGTGGAAGAGTGGTAACGGACATTCTATCTGCGTCCCGCACGTCAGCGTCATACTCGGATCGACTATCTTATCAGCATTTCCACTTGTCACGGCCATTCCGACTCTGGCAGTCAAACGAGTCACCCAGCCCTCCGCCGAGCACCACCCCGTCCCGGCGGCCGGCCCAGCGAAGGCGTCCGGCCAGTCGGCACCACTCACTTGGCCTTGATCTCGGACAGCTTCTGGCGCGCCACGAAGGCGTTGTCGCGCCGGAGCTCGCGCACGGTGGAGCGCATCTGGCGTTTGTACTTGTGCACCAGCTTGTCGTGCTCGCGCTTCTCGTGCGAGCCCGGCCGCCGGCGCCGGCCGTCGAAGCTGAGGGGCGGAGAGGGTCAGAGGGGGCAGGCGGGTCGGACAGGTCATACGGCGTCGCTCTGGAGTCCACATGACGTCGGGTCACACACACACAGTCGCGAGAGCAGTCGGCAGGGACAGATCACAGCACGTCACGGCCTGCAGCACATGACGTGTAAAAGGATAAACGCTGAACAGAAATGAAGACCAGGCACGAGTCAGGGAGCAGAGCAATTCAGGATCCTAAAGAATAGCCCTCGGCTGTGCTGCAGGAAATGATATCTACAGTGAGGCAAGGCACACTTCTGCACTGTTTGCTGCCAACAACAGCACTGAATCTTTACGTAAACGCAATGATGCACTCCCATATCTCTTTTCTTAAACGACTTACTTTTCTTCGATAGCAGGCTCATACAATCGCAGAGGTTTAGGTCGCTTTTTTCTTTTTTCCAGCGTAGTCTTTCTCAGTGCTGATCGCTTCCAGGGACTTCAAACAGGACGTCCATTTGTTTCGCAGCAAATCGGGATACCTGGAGGACAAAACAACGTTAAATCCAAATAACTCGCACAGTAAAACTCAGCGCACTGCTTGCACATGCCCGAGCACCTCAGCGCTATCAGCAAACTTGGCTGCGCATACTTCCGAGAATACCACATGATGATCCCCGCACCACCAGATCGATGGTGGCAAAGCTAGAGTTCCTCTTTATCGTTCTTATCGCTGCATGTAGTCCACTGTCCTGCCTGAGGTTTCATCTCATCACGCAACCGCCCCGTGTGCGCTCCGCACGGCCACACCTCAAACTCCACCTTTTGAAGTCATAATCCGTCCTGTGACGTCACACCCCACCTAGTCACACTACCTTGTAACGTCAGAACTCATGTGAGGTCGCAGCACAGTCTCCGAAGTCACTTCTCACTTCCTCACACCACAGTTTACCGCACGATATCACAGCTCATCTCCGAACATCACGCTCCTGACGTCCCAACTCGCCCGCGGGCTTCACAGCTCCCCTCCTGACGCCACGCCTCACCTCCTGACGTCGACAGCGGCCATCAGCTGCCGGAGCGGCGCGAATATCTCGGCGGCGGCCGGCAGCTGGCCGTGCCGCTCCGCCAGCTGGCTGACCAGGGAGGCGGCCACGTGCAGACAGGTGGTCCGGGCCGCGTCCGTCAGGGGCTCCGAGCTCTGCACGGCCGACAGCGACAGCAGGGGGTCGCACGCGGCGCCGGCGCAGCTGTCGACAGACGCGCGGTCAGACGCGCGCGCCGCCAACACAGGGAGAGTCAGCGGAGCACGGATTTAGAGATGTTGGCACCACGCAGCACCCAGCTTCCAGCGCAGGAAATAACAAGCTCCGGAAATTTTACTACAGCACGGCTGACGTGGGGACACACAAATCACGTAAATTTCTGAAGCCTCGCGAAAAGAAGCAAGTTCGTCATCTTTGATGTATAAGAATCTACTGGCTGAGGGACAGCAAATGGTGCACCAGCTGGCCGACGTTGGTGAGCAGTAAATGGCGAACAGGACCGACTGCCCGGTCCGCGGGGACCATTATGGGACCGCACCTCTCGGTGAGCTGCAGCAGGGCGGCGTTTGGCCCGTGCGCCGACTGCGGCCGCAGGACGAGCGGCGCCAGCGGCGGCTGCCGCTCGGCCGGCACGGCCGTGTACAGCACGCTCTGCAGGAAGCCGACCACCTCCGGCACGTAGCGGCCCGACAGGCTCGTGAACTGGGGGCACCACAGGCAGCCGGCTCTACATCGCAAACAAAATAACAACCAAATACGAGAGACTGGGGACAGGCGCTGTGTGCGATTCCAGTTACATGACCAAACCATTACTGGAGTACATGATAAATGCACTGAATGGCTATTACTAATGTCGCTGAGCAATTCCATGCCTGTCATTTCGGGACATTTTAAGACACAGATAGCAATAATCTTGAACAAAACTGACGCCCTGGCAGGCCCCAGCACGTGGACGAACCTCATTCAGGAGGGAGGCAGCCAGCAGGCCGGCGGCCAGCTCGCGGCGCGAACCCACCCGGCACTCGGCCAGCATCTGACACAGCATCAGCATGGCCGGCATGGTGACCGGGTGCCGGCGGTCGGAGGCTGGGAACAGCTGGCCGCAGACACGCAGCGGCACCAGCGTCTCCAGGCCGGGGAAGCCGGGCCGCCGGCGGCGGCGGCGCGCCGCCTGCCTCTCCCGCAGCCACGACACCCAGCTGAGGTGCGCCGCGTCGCCCAGCCGCTGCGTCAGGTCGTACAGCGGCGGCACGAGGGCGTCCACCGCGCGCAGCGCCACCTGTCCGCCGCCCGGCGAACTGCTGTCTGCCGCGGCGCCCACGCGGCGGCAGCAGTCGGTTATATAGCGCAGCAGCATGCCGTACAGCGAGACCAGCTGCGCCTTGTTGCCCGGCGACAGCTGCGGGTCCAGTGACGTCATCAGGTCCGTCACGTGACGCGCCTGCTCCAGCGGCAGCAGGGCACGCAGGGTGGCGCTGAATTTCTTGTATGCGGGCAGAACCACCGTTGGGGGTCGTTCCTGAAAGAGGAGTAAACTCAATGTCTTCCTGGTCGTTTATGGCTGGCACGAAACCCTAATAATCCGTGATCACGTCCAAACTTGCCCCACAAACGTTTTGCAGCAATGCAGCGCAGCAATGGTATGAGGCGCAACGAAGCAACATTGCAAGCATGCAACCTTCTCGTCATGCATTAACTTTGGTACCTATAACGCAAGACCAATGTTTGCCAGTTGGATTCGAAAAACTTGCTCTCAAACTTGGCACACCAAGCCATTAACTTTCTCGTTTCTGATCTAGTTCTCTGCGCACGCAAACAGCCTGTCTGAAGTTCCTCTCGGTGCCACAAGACGCCAGCCCAGCCTGGCACTGCGATGCAATGCCGCGCGACTAGTGACTAACCCGACGCCTGCTCCTGGTCCTGTCCTGCTCCTGCTCGTCCCGGTCGGCCTCCTGCTGTCGCTTCAGGCGCTTCTTGGCCTGCCGGGAGGTCAGCGGCGCCTCTGACTGTTCGGAGGTCACCACCAGCTTGTCACCGACCAGCTCCAGCCGCTGCTGAGGCTGGGCGTCCAGCAAGAACCTGCCGCCGTCCACATGTCCACCACACGCTGAACTACAGCAGCCACTGTCTCACGGTGAGCAAGAACCTGGCGCCGTCCACATGTCCATCACACGCTGATCTACAGCAGCCACTGTTTTACGGTCAGCAGAAACCTGGCGCCGTCATCATGTCCATCATGCGCTGATCTACAGCAGCCACTGTCTCACGGTCAGCGGGAATCTGCCGCCGTCCACATGTCCATCACACGCTGATCTACAGCAGTCACTGTTTTATGGTCAGCAGAAACCTGTCGCCGTCAAAACGCAGGTAAAACCCTGAGCCACAAGTCAAATCCTCGCTGACAGCAGAAACCTGCTGCCGTCAACAGGCCGCTTACATCTAACAGTGTAACTACATCTTACATCTTACGCTTACATACAACAGCGAGTACCGGTGAGACACTCGAGTGTATCACTGGTAATCCTAATCCCGACTTCCTTTACCGCATTCCACTTCAGATCAGTACGCTACACTGGGTTCCCACAACCCTCTGCCGACAAACGAGGCCTCTCGCCTCCAGCTGCCCCTGCGCCGGTCCAGGCCGCCGCCGACCCTCACCCGTCGTCCAGATCGTCGGCGCTGCGGTGGACGGCCGGCCGGGCGGCGGCCGCGCCCTCTTCCGGCTCAGCGCGCATGCGCGCCAGCCGAGCCTCCTCCAGGAGACGGAGCCGCCGCTCGGCCTCCTGACGCACCTCGACGTCCGTCTTGGTCCGCTCCGACGCCTGGAGGCACACGGCCGCTCCGGTCATGTCGCCTCAGTGCTGCCACAGACGCCGAGTGCAGCCAGAATGAGCAGATACTGATATATTCGCTCATGAACCGTACTGTGATTATGTATGTATGAGATAATGGTTTCTCAGCGAAATACACACGCAAGAAACAAAGATATAACAGAGATATTACATTTGTGTTTATAATATGTCCTATTAATATGTCATGAGGTGAGAGCGATTTATGAAAACGATTTCCCAAACAGCAAGCCAAGCCTAAGCACGACAGGTGGGAAACGCCGATAAACAAGCCTTCCTTTGGCCCATGCAACGACAACAATTTCCGGCTAGCATGGACGCAGATCACGTCGTCACAAACCTTCCGTTACTGACAGCATTATCGCGCTTCCCAAAAGCCCTGCCACCGTGGCCAGGCCACCGCCCGGCGGTGGACGACCGTGCCCGACTCACCCCGACGCGGGGCTCGAACGTCAGCTGGCGCACGAGCATGTCGTAGTCGTGCGAGGTGTCCGGCTCGGCGGCGGCCGTCTCCGGCTCGGCGGCGGCCTTCTCCGTTTCCGGCTCGGAGGCGGCGGCGGCCGGCTCTGCCGCCCGCTCCTCACGCCGACTGGGACCTGACGGCCAGCGCCGCGGGTGTCAGCAGCCGCCGGCACGGGCTCTACCCACCTCACCCGAGGGACAGGATTTACTCGGCAGGTTTACCGTATCCGGCTAAAGACGAAAGGTTTCTTCCCCACGATATCATGATTATTCTAACCTACTGTTTTCACACCTCAGTTTCGACAAATGTGAAGCGAACTGGAGAAAACGAATGACAATGATACCCATCTCCTCCAGGAAGCAGTTTTTGACGTGGATAATATCTCGTAAGATGTAGCAGATTACTGATTACCACAAAACCGACTTGCGGCAAAGGACATCCAAACAAACACGACAGTCCCACAACGGCAGTCACGACTCAACACCACAACTAGCACGAACTCACAATAAATAACAGACACAAACGAGTGAGGGTAACGCACGCCCACAGGAGACATATGATGCGTCCGACGCCCGCGTCCCAGAAACTCACGCATCAGGTCCGAGTCCTTGACGATCTGCATGACCTGCTTGAAGTCGTCGTCCAGCTTGTCGGTCATCTCGAGCGTCTCCTCGCGGGCCTTGCGCGCGTCGTACTTGCGCTTCTTGCTGTCGGCGATCATCTGGTCGATCCACTGCTTGCGGCTCTGAGCGGCGTCGGCGCCGCCCTGCGAGAGGAGGCCGCCGCCGAAGTGGGCCGACTTGACAAAGTCCGCTGCGGGGGGAGGGGGCAGGTCAGGTCAGCGCAGTACAGACACGAGCTAACAACCTGCAGGCCTGCAGCCGTCCAAAGGCCAGCAGATAACCTGTCCCTATAACGCGAGCTCTGAAGAGGACCAATGGCAGAGGCGTCCGCTCAAACCCCTGCTTCTGTCAGACGGGAAAACCCGGGCTCCTTTCGGGGCCAAAAATTACAGCAGCCAGACCACAAATGCAGATCAACCAAACCACTGTACCGCATTCAACGGGCTTTCCGTGAGCTCAAATAACCTGTTCCTACTAACAATGGAACTTGTACCCCATCTCACAATCCCCTTTTTCTTTTAAGCAACATAGGAAGCGCGACTGGTAGACACAAGCCACAGCCTGGTGATGCGGTGCCCAAGGGATTCTGGTATGTGTTAACAATGGACACCTCCTGCGTGCCATACGCCATGCACCTCCTGCTTACCTCCCAGGGTGTCGTCTCCTTCGTCGTCGCTGCGCGGATCCTCGTACTTTTCGATCTCGCTCAGCGTCTGGCCCGCGTGCGTCAGCTCGGTGGTCTCCTCCAGGTTAAACAGCGCCTGGGGAGGTCGGATGAGATGAAGGTGTCAGTGGCTCATCCGAGGAACCCGCCTGAACATGCGCCTGCCAGCTGAGCATCCCACTCTGCTTCCAGGCTGCACGCTGGCTACACTCATAATATCCCTGTGCAGGTGTACGACACAAGAGAGAAGCGAGGCATTGCAAACAGAAAAAAACAGCCCATGACAGGAGTCACGACCTGCATCTGATCACCCTCCAGTGGCTGCTTTAGAGAGGCAATGAATTGACGTTAGAGCAAAGTGATGGTTAACAATCACCATATTCTTGACATGTACATTCCCTAGTCGGTAACAGCTCCTAACCCATATGACATGAGGCTCCCGCCTGACCTGTTTACTCTGCTTCTTCCGTTCGGCGGCGAACCGGGCGGCCAGCCGGTCCTCCGCCGACATGCCCTTAGTCCGTTCACCGATACGACGATCCACGAACTCATTGGCCTTGGTCCGCGTCTTGAACTCCCGCAGGATCGTCACTTTCCGCTGTAAAATAGCCGAGCATCGTTGCTGGACTCAAATTCTGTGCTAACAATGGCCAGCTGCTAGCAGTTGGCTGGATCGAGAAATGCATATATGTGAAACAAACTGAACCATCCCCTGCAAAATCCCAATTCATATCAAGTTCAATGTCACCAATCTTCTGCTAATAAACCCATGTAGATGAAATAGGTGCCACAATGGCAATGACCAAGAAAACACATCAAAGACATTCTTAGAGAAGCAAACATAGTAAGGCAGACCATTCCATCTCTTAAAATCTGGACACAAAAGGTATGCAAAAAAAAAAATCCAACAAACCATTGCAAAGCACGAAGCATACAAACAGATCACAAACCTTTTTTAAGGCTTTTGCTTTTGATATTCCTGGCTTTCCCCTCTCGCCAGGGAGACGCTGGCCCAGAACAGAGTGTTTCTGTTTGTTGAAATGAATCTCAAATGGGTTCATTGCACCCTGTTTCATTTTGGTACTGGCCAACTTTTCTGCCTGCCCAAGCTTCTTGGACTGAGGCTTTTTGGTTTTGGCCATATCTGAAACAGCTAAAGAAAAAAATGGGTTGGGCTAAGTCAGACATTTCACAGTTCTGAGCAGTGCCACAGTTTGAACACCACCAAAGTGAGATACACAAAAAAGGATGCTTTTCTTGTGGTGACCAGTGATCAAGTGACATGTTACATCATTAGCAGAAAGTGATAAGTAAAACTAAGCCAATAGGATAAAGAAGACGTATAGATGGTAAAGAATGAATGTGCAGAATGAAATGTGAATAGATGTCTGACATATTTAGTAACCATGAATATACTTCAATGATGACCTCCACATTGTACACCAATACCTCAATGTGTGCTGTCCCCAGGACACCTGCCTGGACATCCCTTTCCCTGTGTATCCAGTCTGGTGTGCAACTGTGTTTACAAAAGCTGCTTGGTCAGTGATAACTGTCAGGGAAATCAAACTGTTCACAAGTCATCATCATGCCAACATAATATCACTGAATTATTTTCTTTATGCAATCTGGGCTTGCCATTCAAGTAAAAGATACTGTTTACAAATGGCAAGCTGTGTCTGCATTTAATGCATAAAAAACCATAACAGGTCTGCCTTGCATTTAATGCATCAAATCAGCAGAACAGATAGCAATGTACCACAATTTACCTTCTCACAGACCACTTTTGCTACATATAAAATGCAGAAGAGCACATAAACTTTCCCATGAAAGAAAAAATGGTGACACTACTGACATGGTTTCCAAAGATAAAGCTATATTTCACCATAACCAAACACAACCAGAACTGACTGTGCCATTCTCGTTTACACTGTCTTTGATCCAAGGATGCCCTATGTACTGCACAATGTTTGATGACATCGGCAATCCTTTAGAAGTGCACGCCATAAACCAAGCACACTGGATGACACATATACGGTTTGGAAGAGACGTCAGTGTTCAAGAAACAAAAATTATGACTACTTGTAGATACCTACTTTCTCTTTTTTTAAAGTAGGTTAGGTGTTAGTTATAAATGGATAAACTCACTGCCTTTGACTCCAAGGATGCCCTATGCTTTTTTTAACAGTGTTTTTTTTGCACAATATGTGTAAGTGTGCTTGATGACATCACCAGTAAATGGTACTAGAGGCTGCAAGCCAATAAAGGGACATTCACCCAGCATAATGTTGCACTGAAGGTGAATCCCTGTGCTGGAGCCAAGGTATAGGATACTAGAGGCCATAGGCTGGCATAGGGTGCAATCAGACTTGGCTCTGTCCAACAGGGGTTAGCTAGCACATCTAAATAGGTTAGGTTAAGTAAGCCTGGGTTTAGTTAGGTCCAAGTTAAGTTCAGTTAAGCTGGATTAGATTAGGTTGATTTAGGTCTTGTTAATCTTGTTTGCTATTCATTAAGTTTGATTATCATGATGGTGATGTAAGGTGCAAAATACCTCAATCCTGAAAATTGTACTTTCTGAATTTCTGACCAGAGAATTACAGTAGGAACCACAAAGACATGTGGCACAGCAGTCAGCAGTGATTAAAGTGAAATATTGCTTGGTAATTTTTCACATTTTTTATCTTGTAATGTTATCATGCAGCCATAAATTGGAAGCATTTGCCTTAAAACAGTCTATTGTATGACTTTATATGCCATTCCTACTTTTTTTGCCCAAAAATAAGCACTTGGTGAAAATGTGCTGCATGGCCGAGTAGGTCTACATCGGGTGAACAAGAACAGTCAGAAACATGCCCTGATATCGACCTCTACCTACATCAATTTTCATGCATGCCACCGCATTTCAGTACCGAACGGTGGGCCTCCATCGCGGGTCAGACCACAATGCTTCTCAGTCATAACTCAGTTACCGACCCTAATTTAGCAATAATGAAATGAGTGTGACCAGGTTTCAAAATTCAGCCAGTGGTATATCCGGGACTAACCACTTACCTAAATGATGCTAAAGAAATGAGATTATCACCCACTCCACGTGGGGATTATTCACATGCCTCCACACCGTCTCTTCTCAGCTAGCAATGCCGAAACGAAATCCAGACAAGCTATCAACTTCCGTCTTAAAGTGTGTAAAAGTTTCTTTGTATGTGACGTAATTTCCTTTTTAATCAGCTATTTTGTAATATTTGACAAGTGTTGTGGTGGCATTTCGGTTGGCATAAATTTATCTATGTTTAGGAGAAAATATGTTTTTGTCTTGTTCACGGAAACAAATACAACTAATTACCCAATTTTAACATTTAGTCCTTAACAAAGCTGCTGAGAGTATCATTTACGCCGGCTCTGTTGTTGAGGCGTAACTGACGCTCTCAATACAAAATAGATGCAGTATCTGAACGAAAATGTAACGTATTTCGACACTCAACAAACTGGAAATATGTAACAGAGTTCCCGTCATTGGAGTGTTTACTGGTTATGCCGATGTGGGTGTGTCGCCCATGGGATTCGTAGTTGACGTCGTGGGTGGGGTGCTGGTCAGGCACAGGTATTGCGAATCTGAGATTGGGGAGGGGAATGGGAAGATTATCAGAAAATTATTTCATTGCTGCAGCAGAGCCTGCCATCTCCTGCTCACTTGTTTCCATGCCTCTATGCTGAGGTTGAGAACTGCATTTTGGTGTGTCTTTTGTTGGTGCCTTTAATGGAACGTCTGTCCATCTTAAATTTAAAGGGTATGATATTGTAGAAAAAGTAAATCCAATGCAGAATACAAGGGCTTCTTTGTTAAATGAGTGTTACATTGTAGCCAAAGGTTTTCCAGACACACCTTTGGCATTTCAGCAAACTGTTGTCATGTCATCAATTGCATTATGAGTCATGAATTACTTAAGTGTGATATGCATTAGGCAAACATAAAGTAATCTGATTATTGGATTATGGTTGGAACTTGTTAAAAGTTGTGGGTTTTGATAGAATTGATATCATTTCTGGCATCATTCAATAGGGAAGGCTTAAAATTAAAATCTCTAAAGACTGGGAGGGGCCAGAACCTCCCAGCTTCTCCAGGATCTCAGTGCATATGCTGGACATTGACACATGTTGATATTAGCTGTTGAATTACTACAATTGTTAATGAACCTGAGTTTTCTCACATAGAGCTATGACTGGACCAGGGGGAAAAGTATGCAGTTATACTGAATCTTCTGATGTTCATCAGATCCTTTCTTTTGCAGCTGCCTATTGGAAGATGAGAGCTTACATTTCAGTGGAAACACAGCCTTGTTACTTTTGTGCCATTGGTGCCCTTCTTGTTGCATCACATGCTAGCTGAAGGAGATACAACATGACCAGTGTACAGGTATGTGATTCACAAGGCACTGCCCTCAGAGTGTAAGTCATTTAGGATGTGGTTTGTCTTAAGTAAATCATGGCCATTTACCTACCAAGCTAACAAAGAGCAGAATGCTGGCTCTAAGCTTACACACAAAGAGGTAAATATAATAAAAAAAATTTTCAGTTACTTTTTTCAAAGAAGGGTTAATGTTTAAATTTCACAAAATGGAATCCCCATCAGTTAAAACAGCCAGAGAGTAGGTTTAAAAAATGGTACCCATGCAATGATTGTTCAAGGGTTTTATTGACCTATTTAAAAGTTAGCATTATTGCATTTATTGCCCAGTGTTTTATTTTTTGAAAAACTTGTGAGACATGATTTGGGCTTTTGTGCTGTGACAGTCACAGTGGTACACAATCACTTTATACACCAGTGCTGTGGTTGGACCTCAGGATTACCTCCGAGAGCTGCGTGCTGCTCGGATGGAGTTCATGGCCGGCGACAAGGCCGGTGCGAGGGGCGGCGGCGAGCCGATGCGGTCTGCCGCCTCGCCAGCCATCGGCCGCGCCGTCAGCTCGCCGTGGCTGAAGCAGCCGGCACCGTCCGAGGCTCCGCGGCCCCCCGCCGACCAGAAGGCTGAGGCTCCGTCCGGTCAGGGCGCGGTGCGTCCTGCCGCGCCTCAGGCCAGCTCCTCTCCGTCAGCTGGTGATGCCGGCCGGCCGGCAGCGGCGGGACGCAGCACGCCGGCGTCCCGCGGCGCCGGACGGCCGCCCGTCGGCAGGCAGCCGCCGCTCGACGATGTCGACAGCGACTCGGACATCAGCCGCCTGCTGGAGCAGATGAGCCTCAAGTCGACGCCTAAGCCGGCGGCGGCGACGGCGAAGGCGGCGGCGACGGCGGCGACGGCAGCGGTGCCGCCGCGGCGCGGCAGCAAGATGGACATGCTGCGCCGCAAATTCTCCTCCTCCAGCCCGACCAAGTCGTGGGCCGACCTGGGCAGCAGCGGCGGCTCACTGAGCAGGGGGCGCACGCGCTCGGCAGTCAGCATCCTGGACGAGAAGATCATCCTGAGCGGCATCTCCGGCGACGAGGAGGAAAGCGCGCCCGACTCGGCGTCCGAGGCGTCCTCCAGCGGCACCTCGTCGTCCGGCTCGATCCGAACCGAGTCGGCGGCGCCCAGCCGGCAGGAGCCGCCGTCCAGCGCCGAGGTGCCCGAGGAACTGGAGCCCAGCCGCGCCGACTCCTCGGCCCCCGAGGTGCCGTCGGCCAGCTCGGTTCAGTCGCAGCGTCACCGGGCCGGCTCCGGCTCCGGCTCCGGCTCCGGGACGGTCACGGCCGGCTCCGGCGGCTCGGAGCCGCGGCGGTCCGGCTCCAGTTCGGCCGGCTCCGGCGGCTCGGGGACGGTGACGGCCAGCTCCGTACGGTCGCGGCTGCGGCCGGCCGGCTCGGGGCGGGCCGAGGCGCGCGGCGGCGGCGCCCGGAGGATGTCCGAGGAGCTGTCGGCGCGTGCTCAGTCGAGCCGTGACCCGTCACCGCCCACTGCGGCGTCCTCCGGCACGGCCGAGCCGCCGGCCGCCGACAGGCGACGCAAAGAGAGCGAGCGGACTGTTCCGCGCACGCCCAGGCGGGAACCTCACCGGACCAGCGATCCCGCTACCGGCGCCAAACGCCGACCCGAGGCTTCGAAGAGAAGCTCGCGGGAGCAGCGTGCGAAGCATTCCTCACGGAGCGGAGACGGAAGGACTAATGCCAGGCACGCGTCGCATGCCCATCACAGACACAAATCACGCGCAGGGGCGGAGCCAGCGGAGGCGAGCCGGCCGCGTCCTGCCGACGGTCGCGTCCGGCGCCGGCGGGAGGCGAGCGAACAGTCCGAGAGCCGGCGCGACCTACAAGACCGCACGGACGCCTCCGAGTCGCTGGTCGTGAGCTACCAGCGGCGCGTGGCGTACTCGTCCGGCGGCCGGTGCCGCCAGTGCCGCCGCCAGGCCTGGGGCCCGCCGGCGCCGGTCACTGTGGTGGTGCCGCCGGCGGTCGGGCGGCTCGGCGCGGTGGAGCTCGGCGCCGCAGCGGCCAGCGCCGGTCAGTGCAGCTTCTGCTGGACGGGTGGGGTAGCTCGGTTCCCGCCGACTGTGCGGCAGTCGCACGGCGTGCGGTTCGGCAGCGGGCGGGGATCGAATGATGGCCGACCGAGACCGAGTTGTAGCTGCTGCTGCGCTCTCTGCGTGGAGTCCGACCCGCGATGGCTGTTTGACTCGTGGGACAAATGGCTTCATTCACCGTCTTTCCCTTTGTGCGCAGTTGCAGTGGGCAACTAAAGGGTTCTGATGATGCGGGACGTCACTTTGTTGATTTATCGTATGTATGAGCATGTCCTAAATGCACCTTGCTCTCACCTCTGATGCAATTCCCGATGACTGGCGTCCGTGCAGCCGTTGCCGACTGTTTGCTGTGCTTGCAGCCGTTGTTGACGCCGACGACGACCCGGTGATCGTGGCGCTGCTGACGCAGCAGATCGCGCTGACTCGCCACTTCCTGGCGACGCAGCGCCGGTTGCACGGCTCCTACCGGCGTCTGCTACGACGCGCCGACGGTCAGGTGTGCGCCGACGAGACCGACCTGCAGGTCAGCAGCCGACCCAGAGAAAGACCTATACCTTGAGCGAACACGGGGAACGGTACCATGTTCTGTTGACAGTTGATGACCTGAGGACGGGGCGGTACGTGCAACGGAACTTAGGAAGCGCTTCCCCTTTACGCCACCGGGGGGGGGAGGCTGATGTAATGAGTGGTGGAGAATTACGGAAATCCCTTGTTCCACGTCATTTCGCCCCGTGTTGTACGTTTTATGACTGCTAAGGAAGCGAAGGCGCACGTATGCTCAGTCACTCCAAGAGAGTCATTCTCAAAGGTTAGTGAGTCCCCTCTTTCCTTGTATTTGTGATCACTATTGACTGAGACTGGTATGCACACGCGATGATACCCACTTTCCGTCGCCGTGATGACGGCAGAGTGTGGGAGTGGCAGTGAGAGTCACGCTGGGGAGGTCCCTCGTTCGTCGCTGGCTCCCCGCGAGCACCGGACGCCGCCTGACTGCCGACGGAGCCGTGCTCCCGTGCTCCGGACGGCCTCGCGCGGTCCGCTGACCCGCCGGCCGGTCCGCAGGGTTCCGGCCGGGCCTCGCTCGCCGTGACGGGGTCTCGCCGCCTCCTGTGCGCCGTGAAGCCACGGGATCGAGCCGCAGCTGGGGAGAAACCGGGTCACGGCGGCTGGAGGCCGGCGCCCGTGACCGGAGGGCCTCAGTCGCCTGAGAACGTTTGTGACACACGACCGCGGAGCGAGGTCGATTTCGGGTAACCACGCCAGTCTGCAGTACAAATTACGAAGTATTACATGGCTAGTCGTGTCCGCTCGGTGACATCTGTTTGGGTGTGCCGCCGGTGACCAGTGATGCGTTCTGTTTAGTCTCGCAGTTCGTTTACGCCGTCTCCGTCTGTTGCTGTCATGTGTTTTCTTTAAATGATACATGTTGCACTGTTCGCCCTGTGTTCTTTTCATAATGTTATCCTTATTAACCTTTCAACTTCCAGTCTTTCAAACCCTTTAAGCCATGCTCTTCAGGCGAACTCGCTTCCGTTCGCCGCCGATGCCCGGGCGCGATGACGGGTCCTGTGACGGGCTGCCGGTCCTTGATGTCCTGACGTCAGAGGCGCGGTGACAGGTCCTGTGACGGGCTGCCGACTCCCGTATCAAACATCATGTCACGCGCGGTGCCGCGGCTCATGAGATGCGCCGCACGATGCGGGTGTTTGATTTGTTGGATTTAGAGTATGTATTCTGTTTGTTTTAAAGGACGAAACGGTTTGCTGGAATACCCTCTTTCACTGAGACCATTTCTAAACCGCCGACCGGCAAATTAATCCAACGGAACACACGCCAGTGCCATTTAATATTTATTGTGCATTATGCATTGTGCGTCATTCAGGCTTCAAACTATATAAAAGTTCTATTTCCCCCCTGTCGCATCGCACAGAACTTTTGAATTTCGCCCCCTTCTTCCTTTTATGGCCGCCCCGATTTCCAAAAATCAAGTTGCGGGTAACGGTAACAACGCGCGGTAATCATTTCACCGTACGCAAAGCCCAGACCCCCAGATCTTCGGACGCGTACGAAGAGGCTGAGCAGATGTCCCACCAAAACGACGTGTCCGATGAAACTAAGGCACGCCACCAGCAGAAACAGTCTGCTCGCAATTAACCTGGGGGATGACCAACCACATCTGACTGGTTACGAAACCTATAAAAAGACCCCCCGACACGTACACAGGACAATCACGCCACATCAGACTGGGCAGGAAGCACCAGGTCGTATCACCACGCGTAGGGAAAATATAATATGCATTCGCAATCGCCACACAGCACAGCGCCGTCAACGTCGTTTGATTCCCTGCTCCTCGTGAACGCCTCCCACGCGACGGCACAACCATCCGATCACATCCTTTCCGTGGCGCGCCGCTCGCGAAGCCACCGAGAAGACCGCTGGAGCAGCACGAGCGGCCGTGACCCTCCGCCGTTCGAGGCATTCCCAATATCTGCTGCTTGGCACGAGGACGTCCAACTGCCCAGCGAAGAAAGCACAGAACTGCGCCAGGCGCAACCCAACACGCTTTGGCAGTAACCAGGCGGTATTCCGCCCCGCGTATTCCGGCCGCATTTCAAACAAAACAGCCTAGCGTGCCGTCACAGAGGTCGGAGGCGCCCCTGGCGGCGGGCCGCCCAAACTCCGACCGCCGCCTATTGCACGGGAGCTCAGGTACCGAGCCGTCAGCGCTCTATCACAAGGGCGGCGACGCCGGCTGGGCGGCGCCCGGCCGGGGTCAGCTGGCGCCCGTCTCGCCCTCGCGCGCGGTGGCCGGCCGCCAGTCGCGGTCCAGCAGGCTCGGGTCCGTGTGCACGAAGCAGGGCCGCACCGAGGCGGCCGACACGTGCCCGGAGCGGGCCGACGTCATCGGCGCGCAGCAGGTCCACGCGTCGCGCGCCGGGTCGTACATCTCCACCGTGTTGACGAACTGGCTGCCGTCAAAGCCACCTGCCAACGCGCGGAAAACTCGTCAGACGCATCCTCCACTGTCGACAGACACGCCGCCGGGGCAGCTCTCCACCGGCAGCACACAGAACGGCCTCTGAAGCAGCGCCGACCGTCGACACACAGGCCGGCTTTAGAGGCACCTCCGGCGGCGGCCAGCCAGTGCGCAGGCCCACCGGGCGCCGAGGGCACCCGCCAGGGCACCGCCTCTGTGCGGAGGCCGTCAGTGTGGTCACCGTTCGGGTCCTGATGTCCGTGGTGAAACGACATCGTTCGGGACAGCGGACACGTCCTCCAGTGGGTCACAGGGCACCGCTGACACGGCCTCGGACGAGGAGTGTCGTCAGTGCACCGGCATAAAACGTCCCGGGACTGAGCCACGGAAAACAACCTGAGACGTACATACAAGAGTTATTTCTATCTCAGCCTGCGACTCCGGCGTCGACCACCGGAACACAGCCCCATCACCGACTGTTCATCGGTAGGTTCACGCGAGGAGGGCGGCACGCGATCGAGTGCTGTGCCTGCAAGACGTCCCGTCCGACCGGCGAAAAAGGCGTGTTTACTCGAAGGTACCACGCCAGACCGGTTCAAAGTCCGCTGCACTGCAACCGGACGTTCGCCAAGAGGCCCCCGGCAACCGCCCAATCAGGCCAGGTCACCCCAGTCAAACACGCGACTTTGCAAGGCTGACAAAGCAAACGGGAACACTGGCACGGCGTACGGAACGCCCGCAAAGTGAAAGTCATCGTTAGAAACAAGTTTCCCGATAAGGGCGATAACCGCCTGATTTGAAAATGCCAATCTCAATTCACAGGCCTGTTCTTCACATTCCAGAGGCGGCGGCATGTTTGGGATAACGATAACGGGTAACGAAAACCAAGACACAAAGCGCAGAATCCTGTTTGGAAATGGCCAAAAAAAACAACCAAGTGATATCACATATTGCAAACCACGAATGATACTGGCTCTCGAAGTACCAACAAAGGATGCGTCAAGTATTTGCAAGCCTCTTTTAAATAAGTGATGCAGGTCCACGTGTGTTCATAATCGCTGCGATGTCAACACAAGACGATTTGGTAGACAAAGAAACGGTCGGGTAAAGCCTGGTGCACCTGGTGGCAAGGAATGCAAACTGCATCGATGAAGTAGACGCAGCGTCAAATGTATGATCAGCATGCGTTTTGCATTTCAAAAAAGATTATCACTGGAATGCAAAACTCGAAGCCTGAGCACAAGGGTGCATCTCCAAATGCTTCTTAGTGAATGGAAAAAAATCGCACACGTCCGTGAAAAAAAAAACACATTATCGCCGTCAATACAGGGGTAAATTACAGTTTCTGTTTCAGTTCTAGTTTCAATAAAAAAATATCGGAACTACTGCCAGGATAACGCACAATCCGCGACAGGCAAGAAAGGGGGGGGGGGAGGGACGAGGCGTCAGAGGCCCCACTTTTTCTCAAGCATAACTCCCGAACCAAACGGCAGAATGTTGTTATACATTTAGTATGCCTCGGTATGTCAATTGTGTACATTCCAATGTAAGGATTCGTCAATGCCACGTCAATATCACTTAGGGAAGATGACATTCTACGATTTCGCCGTTTTTCGAGTTTCCTGCATCTTTACTGATGTACTGGTCATGCAAGATTACCGATACTGTACGGGAAATGCTATCTTGTCACGAGAGGTCACTGACGACTATGACCTCAAATACGTACAACAAACATGAACCAACTTAACAAAGCTACGATTTTTCAAATATGTCTATTTGAGTTGTAAAACTAACTGTAACTACCAGCCAAAGTTTCTGTTCAAAAATCATTCTTACAAAGCACCTGATGGAATCTTAGTGTTTATGGAGTTTTATGCCTCATATTCAGCTTGTTTAAGGCTAGCAAATAAATGACTCTCAATACGGCAAAATCCAGGTCGACCACTGTCCCCATTTTCGTCACGGAATTGCAATGACACCTATGCATGCCTTTTCAGGTATTTCGGTCTTAGGATGCCTGCAGTGTGCTATTTGTAAACAAACGACGTGTCCCAAACTGTTCGAATATTGACCTATATGAATATATTGACCTTTGATGTGACCTGCGGCCTGAGCGCACATCTGTTATTCCAAATACACTTTTCAGAGGCCGGTGGGCGAAACATCGCCAGCAGAACCCTAATATGAAGTATGTCTACTATAAGTTCAGCTATTGTTATTATTGTCATTATTATGATGGCGATTATTATCATATTATTCATCATACGGGTTACATCAGGCTAAAGTAGGTTACTCACTCACTCACTTCAGACTTTGTTATTGCTCTGTCGAAACGGCAGGTATTAATCAACGCAACAGCTGCAGTGGTAAGAGCAGCGAACTTCGGTGCCGTTGAGACCGGTTAGAACTCGAGGGGGCGTAGGTGTATCGTTTTCACTCATGGAATTAAACCACAACTGGGCACGGGTCGAGACAGAGGACGGTACCAGGTAGTGCAACACCGACAACATTCGCCAGCGGTCTCCGAAAAGTGTACTTGGAAAAATAAACACGCGACCTCGGCTGTCGTCTTGTCGTTCGGACGTGTTAAGTATTCAGGGTCGCATCATCGAGGGCAAACGATAACCGTTTGAACCACAAGAATCGATCCACTTGTCGCGGAGTTCTTGAGTGGGGCGTCTGACGTCTGCCACCATGCTGACACGCCCGGTGGCGAAACGACCAGCATCCGCCGGATTAATACCCGTATACATTATATATATACGTATATACAACACTTCCAAGAAAATACGTAATAAATGACGTCTAACTAGTTAAAAAAACGCACGTAAATAACAGCACGTGACACCAGTCGGCAGGGAACTCACCCAGGGCGTAAAGTTTGCCCTCGTCGACGGCGACGCTGAGCGCGGACTTGGGCGCCAGCAGGGGCGCCACCATCTCCCAGCGGCCCGCGTCCGTGTCGTACCGCTCTACCGTGCGCAGCTGCTGGCTGCCGTCGTAGCCGCCCACGACGTACACGAACCGGTCAATCACCCCGATACCTGCCGCACGGACACGGACCGGTCATCACCCCGACACCTGCTGCACGGACAGGGCCATTCATCAGCTGCCGCACGGACAAAGACCACTCCCCACTCCGACATGTGTCGCACGGAAACGCCCATGGAGTCCAAAGCTGGGCCGAACGGGTTGGTCGGACGCAGTCAGTCGCACGGCGATGGGTGACAAGATCCGAAACCATGCTCGCTCGTATGCATGTTTCTGATCGTTTCTGAGTCCCATTCCCGTCCGCCTCGGCGCGTTAAACACGTTGCGTCCCGACGTTCTGTGACAGGCCAGCACGTCCGATGACCGCAACGCTGTTGGAATGTCATCACGACCTCCACGTCCAGCCGTGCGGCGATAACGGACCGGTTGGTGACATCAAGCCCCGCCAAGGTCTGTGATCCCTTCATGTCCGCCCGCATCAGCAGAGTAGCCCGTCACCGCAATTCCCGTCGCACCTCCACAACCGGTCACAAAGACGGGCCGATCAAACCACGACGCCAGACACGCGGCCGACCATGACACAGCATTTCTGTCGCGCGGAGAAAACGCCAATCACGGGAGCCGCAAGGATATTACCACAACTCCGCCGGCATCAACCCATCATCCCCCCCCCCGCTTCCTCCTACCGCCCACGCCGCCGGGCCGGGACCCGACCGCACATAGCTGGCGTGACGGCGGGCCGCGGTTTCCGGCTGGACAGAGGCCCCGGTGCGGGCCGGAGGTCGACCGGCAGTTCAGCCCGTCTCGGGAAGTCCCCAGACCGGCCGGGAGTGACCGGCACAAACGGCTGCCGGAGGCCGGTCGGGGACCGACGGACCCCGCGCGACACGTTGCGGAAACGGCAGACGGACGAAGCCGGCGCCGCGCGGTCGGGAAGGCGGGCAGCCTGACACGGGCACCCACACCGTACAGCAGGCACTGAGCACGCCAACCGGAGCGAGATAACGTACGCCTCCCAATTAGCAGAAGCAGGCGGAAAAATGATACGCAAAATAGGGAATGGCATAAAGACGAAACTGCCATTATTCCAGAAGCATAAGACTGGAATAAAACCGGGTCGACGCAACGACAGCGCGAACAACCAGCCCTCTCATTCACGCCGCCACACAGCGCCGAAGCCGTGGCGACACGATCGCGTCGCCCGACCACAACCGACCCCGGCCGGCCCGGGCCAGCCGCGTAACCGTGATGCAGCACTCCGGCCTGCCGGCCGTCACCGTGATAGGCCGTTCCGGCGCGCGCGGCCCGCTGCCGGGCCTGCTCACCTACGCCGCTGCGCGGCGTCACCATCGGCGGTATGGGCGTCCAGCTGTTCTGCTCCGGGTGGTAGCACTCGGCCGTGTTGACGCGCACGCGGCCGTCGAAGCCGCCGACGGCGTACAGCAGCCGGTTGACCACGGCCACGCCCGAGCCCCATGCGCGGCGTCGACATGGGCTGCAGCAGGGTCCAGTACTCGCGGTCCGGGCAGTACCTGCCGGTGGTCGGCGCGGGGCCGTCGGTCAGCGGGGCTGTGCGGGCTCCCCCGCCCGGACGGCCGACAAACGTCACAGCAGCATCAGGATCTGACGAACGTTCAAAGCGCTTAAGATTACGTAAGCACTGTCCCCAAAAGACTTTAATAAACCGCACTAATTCGCCTGGTGAGGTGAGGTCCAGCACTTTGGATGCCGCTGGCTCAGGTGGCGCATCAGTCCGCCCAGCAATCACCACTCAGAGCGGGGAGTGGCAGACCCAGATCGCCGGCCCCGAGCGACCTCGACGGCACGACGCACGACCCTCAGCGGCAGCGGCCACAACGCAGCCAGAGGGCGAGCTTGACCGATACCGCCGGCCGATAAGCTCGGGTTCAATGCCTCCAGTACGGTCAGCAACGGCGCATCCCACACACGGCCGAGGAGGCAGCCGGTAAAACCGGACAGCAGGCCACCCGCTGTATCTCTCTGGCTACACCGAACGCCCGTCCCGGACGGTGCCGAAGCTCAATTTCAATTCGTTTAATTATTTACCGTCCGTAAAGCATCCACGCACGATGCGGCCTTCACGACAAATTACCCAAGACTCTGGAACAGCAACGTCAACACCAGAAGCATCCCTCGCGCCAAATCAGGACACGAATACGTGCAACTCAAACAGCGACCAGTCACCCAGCGATCCAGACAGCGTGGTACACCAGCGCGCCGATCCCATCCCCGGCCCGGGCACGGTCCTACCAGCCGGGGAGGGGACACGCACCTCTCCACGCTGCTGAGGAACTGCTGGCCGTTGGAGCCGCCCACGGCGTACAGGTAGCCGTCCAGCATGGCCACGCCCAGCCGGCTGCGCGGCACCAGCGTGTTCGGGCACCGCCGCCACGTGTTGGTGATCGGGTTGTAGCAGTCGACGCGGTTGCTGTCCTGCACGCCTGGAACGGGGCAGGGCGCGTCTCAGCGCTCGTGAGCTGACGAGCAAGGTCACGCCCGTCACGGCCAGCCGTTACTCCGCGCCGACTCGTGACGGCCGGCGGCCCGGCCTGCGTCACGCGGCTATCGTATACCGTCGGTCGGCGGCGCGAACAAAGTGAGGTCACTCGGGGCACCGGCTGCTTGGCAGCTGACAACGGCAATCAACAGCGACGGGCGCGCGGCCCGGCAGGCCGCCCGCCCCGCAGCATACAAACACGATGAGTCAGCATAACCGGTCACCACGCCACGGGGGGGGGGGCAACAGTCAGCAGAATCGGCCGCCGCGACAAGCAGCCACTGCCGGCCAGCTTGCAGGCTGCCCTGCTGACCTCTGAGTTCCTGTCCGTCCCGCTGAGCTCTTTCTTCTGCGGCTCACACACACACGCCCCAACACGATGTTTGGGGCAATGACAACAGCAAAACACACGTGTGTTGGCGCCCGGCCAACACACGGGCCACGTGCCTCCGCAGTCGTGAGTCACGCCGGAGCCGCCTCTCCCCGCCAGACCCCGACACGCCCTGCCTCCCCGTCCCTCCCCCCCCCGACACGCCCTGCCTCCCCGTCCCTCCCCGTTCCGTCTACCCACGTCTCCCCGCTGAGCCGCCTCTCCCCGCCAGACCCCGACACGCCCTGCCTCCCCGTCCCTCCCCGTTCCGTCTACCCACGTCTCCCCGCTGAGCCGCAGCTCCCCGCCAGACCCCGACACGCCCTGCCTCCCCGTCCCTCCCAGTTCCGTCTACCCACGTCTCCCCGCTGAGCCGCAGCTCCCCGCCAGACCCCGACACGCCCTGCCTCCCCGTCCCTCCCCGTTCCGTCTACCCACGTCTCCCCGCTGAGCCGCAGCCCCCCGCCAGACCCCGACACGCCCTGCCTCCCCGTCCCTCCCCGTTCCGTTTACCCACGTCTCCCCGCTGAGCCGCAGCCCCCCGCCCGGCTGAGGGCCGCTAATCCGCCGGACCGATCTCCCCGTCCCCGTCCATTCCTGGCCGATCCGGCCTCCGCGCCGCGCCCCGCCCACCGCGCCCAGCCAAGCGCGGCTAACCTGTGGGACTGTTTTTCCGGCCGCCCACCGCGTAGAAGAGGCCGCCCATGAAGGCGCCGCCCAGACCGGAGCGGGCGTCCGGCAGCGGCGCCAGCTCGTGCCACATGCGCTCCGCCGGCGCGTAGCACTCCATCTTGTCCAGGCTGAAGCGCAGGTAGCCGCCCGCCACGTAGATGGCGCACGGCGCGTTCGGCGTACGTTCCTTGGAGCCGGGCTTCTTGTGCAGCGTCATCTCTGCGGAAGCGGAGGTTTGGTCTCAGACCGCGGCTCGATGGTCGGAACACGGACGGATCCGGCGGCTGCGAGCCGCGTCCGGCGCTGCCACGGCGCCGACCCCCTCCGGCGCGGCGGCCAAGCTCCAGAAAGCTGGACAGACGGCGGAGGCGGGCCGGCTCGACGGCCGACCGGACAGGCCGGGGCGCGGACCGGGACCAGACCGAGACCGGACCGTGGCTGGACCGGGACCGGACCGCCGCCGGATCGGGACCAGACCGAGACCGGACCGGGACCGGATCGCCTCCGGACCGGGATCAGACCGAGACCGGACCGTGGCCGGACCGGGACCGGACCGGACCGGACCGAGACCGGATCAAGACCGGACCGTGGCTGGACCGGGACCGGACCGCCGCCGGATCGGGACCACACCGAGACCGGACCGGGACCGGACTGGACCGGGACCGGACCGAGACCGGACCGTGGCCGGATCGCCACCGGACCGGGATCAGACTGTGACCGGACCGTGGCCGGACCGGGACCAGACCAGGACCCGAGGGGACCAGTCGGACGGAGCAGAGATCGATCAGACTTGGAAGAGATGGCGCCAAGGTCGACAGAGGCCGGCGGACGATCGGCTAGACAACGAAAAATAAATAAAGTAAGCGAATAATAAGACGTCGTCGACAAGGGAGACTGGCGTGTCGAAGTCCCGAATATTCCTGCGGACTACGCATATCGGAGAGAAGGCAGAAGACAACGGGGGCATAGCAGCTAAAGACCGGAACGGGGTCGTCCACACTGCAAGACGCTCTACAACGTCGGGCATGACAAACTGTCCTCTCACAGGCAAAATATTACGCGACACAAATGGTAAAGAATAGCCATGACTGGAAAAGACCGAAACAAAGAACACGAAGGAAGCACAAAATACCCCACGAAAGGAGACAGTACCGTTCAATATAGGTCTCCAACCGGCCGGACATGACTAGTCCGAAGTACATAGCAAGGGCATGTGCGCTGCCTACGCACCAAGCTCACGATATGCATCATCGAACGGCATCAGTTTGACGTCAGACTCTCGACAAAATCCCACGAGGTCACATGGGCTTTCCTGTCCCAGGTGGAATCCATCCCGGAACTTTTGACAAGAGCACGTCGGATCTACAGTATTTCCACCTGAGCCTGTACCTAACGGTTCTGACACAAGTACGCCCGGAAAGTTTTTTGTGCCCTGATGTGCCATGACTTTCCATCTTAGCCATGATTTCCCAGCTAATATAATTTCTAATCTTTCCATGCCGCTCCCGAAGCCAAATGCATTCAAACTGGCCTTCACATTCTCCCTCCATTCTCTCAGTGGTTCAAGAAGCTATACTTTAGCCTGATTCGATTCTTCAGACGCGGCGACATCAATACAAATTCGTTTTTCTTATTACAAGCTGAGAGCTTCCCCACAGGTGCTAATTCATACTTAGAGCTTTAGCAATTCTGACAATTAGGGACGGGCGTTTCTAGAATCCTGGAAGGCATGGAAGGATGAAAAGACATTTTAGCGAAAAATTTCCGGCAAATTCTGTCCTTTCGACACTGCAACATAGAAAAAACACATCGCGGCATGCGATAACTTTGCTTCCATCCCAGTTGTCAATCCCCCCTAACGACCTACATCGTCCTCGCCCACATTGTCGGAGCGGTACATGGTGCGCTGCAGCCGTATCAACGTATGATGCAACCCACGGATGCCGCCTGCGGGACGGCTGCGACGAAATCGCTGCCAGGTCCAACGTTTTCTTAGCCAGCCGGCCGAAGAAAAACATTCACCGTGAAACGCCTCGGTCTCAAGATGAATGAGCTGAAATTTGTCATGCTCATCCTCGTCACTAATGAGCAGGAAAGTCACTAACTAGAACGTCCCATCGTTGTTTCCCTAAATACATTTCGTGGTCTGAAAAATGTCGCTGATGATGATGATGATGATGATGTTTTAAGCATCCATTTGTCTTTAAAATATCAAGAAGCATCGACAAGTGCAAATAATTAGGCACCACATTCTGCAGACATCCGCTGATATGACAACAACGGCATAAATTCTGCGAACGTTCACTGGCCGGCGCCCTATCGTGACATCACACAACAGCTGAAAAAAACAGCGGAAGCAGCTTTTCGTTAGCGTATCTCACATCGAAAATGTTGCAGCCGGTTATGCCTAAATCATGGTCGCCATAAATGTCACATCATACTTTATCGACGTCATTACGTTTACTAAGCTGTATGTGCACCGCCAAATGTATCACGCATGGAAATGCCCGACACGGCTATGAAGACATAAACGCGGCGACGCTTCACCATTACCCACCACACGCTCTGAATCATTTAACCGGGCTCCGGGCTTACGGCATCCGACGTAAACGATCGTTTGATAATAACCTCAGAGCAAACGAATACACCTGAGACGACTTCACAACGGCTGTCTCATGCAAAACTTTCACGAAAACGGTAGTTCCCTGTGTAGCAGTAATCAGTGATAACGCCTCCAGTTCAGCAGTGCGGAAATTCACGGGCCCCTCCCGTCCAGGAGCGCTAGGGTTCCTGATCAGGAGTGCCGGAGTCCCCGGCCGGCCGGGCGGCAAGGACAGCCGGACGGCGCCCGCCGACCTTGGCGGAGCGCGCGCCGTCCAGCTGCCCGACGGCGTGACTTGCACTATTGTCGGCCCAGTTGACCGGGCCGGGCCGGACCGCCGGTCCCGGCCGCCGCGCGCCGATCCGGTCCGGACACCGCACAATCGCAGCCGGACTTCCGAACCGCTCCGGCCCGATCGCCGGCTCCGGCAGGCAGGTCTCGGCCGGGGTAGGCCGGCCCCGGTCTGACAGCGGTGCTCGGAACGATGACGCCCCGCTGCGACCTGGGATCTTGACCCGATGTGGGGCCGTAAGGGTTCTGCTGAGGACGCTCCGAGCGTTGGAGAACACTAACACGCTCCAACCGCCTCGGCCAAAGCAAAGATCCTCGATGACTGACGCCATTCGGCTACCTCTTGCGTTTTCCATTCCTGCTGAGTCATCATTACTCAGCCAGTGGTGTCCGCCCAACGTGGGGAGAGGGTTTTTGCCGCACCTTCGCTGCTTTCAGTCTCTGACTGTCGGTACGATTCCGCAAACAAGCTACAGGAAACTTCGAGCAATTTCCATACTGCGCGAGACTTCTGCGCCCACAGGGTTAGCACATTTCGCGGATACCGCGTGCTATTCCAAACGAAGGCATTATATTCCCGTCACGGGCACCAGCCAACCGTGAGCTCAATCAGTCAGTAAGTGATTCTTAACGAATTACTCCAGGACATGGATTAATATTCGATTCGAGTCGGATACAAGGGTAAAAGAAACACATTGGAAAAAAACGAGCCCCAAAAAGGCGGGTCGAGCGGACAAAACAAAAGCAAAAGCGAAGAGAGAGTCCAGCTTACAACAAACCACGGTCAAAGACGCGAAATAAACCCCCGCCGGGAGGACACGGCTGTGGTCGGCGGCAGGCCGTTTCAGGACGAGGCTGCTCTGTGGTCGTCACGGGCTCTGAAGAAACTCTGCGAGACCTCATGATATCTTAGTTGTGCCGTCTGGATTTGTCCGTTGCCATCTGAATTAATCATTCCTAAGAATTCAGTACGCCCGGAAATCGGCCTCCCTCTGAACTGGGTATTTTCTCCACTACCCATAATACGTTCTGTAATCTTAAAAACGATGGGCGTGAAGTGATTATTTGTCGCTCAAAGTCACACGACGCAGCCAAAGCCCCAGAAGACATCAGCACTTACGGACTGCCACATTACATTTCGATAACCATATCTTTACAGATGATAATCATCCTTCCTCAGACACCAGACATCAGATGTCCGACTCGGCGACGTCTATCTCAATATCACTATCTCCTGCTTATCTCTTTCCCATGTCTCCGCTTCTCGGGAGCACTCCATGGTTTTGTGTCTTCAAATCGAAAATCCCTACATATCCGTCCAATTTCAGCCTCGTACCCATTGCTACTGTCATCACCACGCTAAAGACCGTGTTGTGCGACAATTTCACTACTTTTGCCCAGCAACGATCTGTCCCAAACCTAACATAGTTTCCGGGCAGTCACTCAACAGATACCGCGCTGGTGTCCGTCACATATCGCATCCTGGAAACTAAAGACCGGGATGACTTCTCTCTTCTTTGCCTCAAGGATCTCAGTAAATGCTCTGGTGTCATCAATCAAGCCTTCTTCAGAAACTACAGGTATACAGCAGGTGGTGTTTGAATGAGTATCATCTCATATTTCTAGTAATATCTTATATATATATATATATATATATATATATATATATATATATATATATATATATAGGGATATATATATATACATATACCTGTATATATATATACAGGTATACAGCAGGTGGTGTTTGAATGAGTATCATCTTATATATTTAGCAATATCTTATATATATATAACATATATATATATATATCTTGTACATAGGGATATCTTATATATATATATATATATATATATATATATATATATATATATATATTTAATCCCCAAAGCTGACATACGCGCAATGCACGAACATATGTAACATACCACGGTGCAGGCCCGCAGTTGAAGCAAATCTGCGCCAGGTTTGCACTACCATGGACCGTTCAGTTGAACGGTTTCAGTAAAGGCCCTCCTACATTACCCAGGCCCGGTAACGTCGGTGGTCCGGTCGGGAATCGGGAACAGGTAGTGGCGAGCAGAGGCACCAAGGTGCTGGAGAGGGCCCCCGACAGCGCTCCGAGACATGATCGCTCGGCTACAGGTAATCCCTGCCTGGCAACCTCTACAAAAACAACAACCCACTGCCGCCACATTAACCCGCGCACGACCGTCGGTCCGTTTCGAACATGGGCGACTGGGGGGGGGGGGGGCAGTTGGCCGCCCCCCTCTAACTCACGAACGGTTGGTCGCAAGATAAAATAAGCACACCGTTGGAAAGCTTGTGACGAGTGGAGCTCGAAACTGGTCTCATTTTTAGTTTTAGATAATATGTAAGCCAATTTACGCCCTATATGTTTTCTCATGGCCCACTGCATGAGACCGAGAAATGGCCTGAATCTCAAAGGCTGTGACTAATAACGCATAGGTAAAGGTACCAGCGCACAAGTAAAGGTTCCCGGATGCCGATACATGTCTAATTCTCCTGATTTGTTCAATATATACGCCGGAACGTTGAGTTAAAGACACGGCAATTCTCGCGTTAGCTGTGGGCGTGCGCTGCTGCCGTATGCGGTACCAAATTGAGAGGAACTAATTTTAGCGTTCCTTTATTTTCGCCAAAAAGACGATCTATATAAATTTTATTGATCTTTGTGGTTCTTGCGATGGCTTCTCATGCTTAAATTTTGGAAAAATTGATTAGTTACCAATCTACACAATTGGCGGAGCTTTATTCGCGAGAGCCTGTTTATTTTCAAAATATGCTACTTTTTCAAACTTTTTGAGGTTCCTGGTATTACTTACGTCTGTGCAAGCTAGTTTTGCCATTTTCTACCCATTCTGAGTAATTCATCGTCGATTTTGACGGTGGTACATTTTGGTTATTCGTTATTCGTGACCTCACCTCAGGTCAATGGCTGGAAGCCATTGATACTTTGCCCAATGACGGCAACTAGATGTCTGCTTCACTTTACACTAAAAATGTTATGAAATATTCCGTCAATTTTCGAAAAAAGCGGCGACATGTCTTAAAAATGGGCCTGACCTAAGGTCAATGACCCGGAAAATTCCGAAAAATCTGAGACACCAGATTTGTTGCATCTATCACGATCACTTATCCCTGACAGTATTATTGAGATATCTTGTTTCGCGAAAAAGTTACAGAGCGCTAAACTTTTTTGAACATAGGTCTGTCTGACCTGACTTAGGCCAGGCATCTGAGCTGACCTGAGGTCAGAATTTTGACACGAGATGTAAAATTGATGAAGCAAAAGGTACACAAAGTTTCGTGACTATGTGTTTGTTCGTTCTCTCGCAATCCCAGAAAAACCTCAAGGGGGGTAGTCAACTGCCCCCCCCAGTCGGGGACGGGTTAAGGGACGCGCACCTAGTGCCATCTTCAGACGTAAATAACTTCGGCACTGTCTCCGACATATACCTGGTTTCGTTGGGCCTTTACATCTCTGACTGTTGTCACCGGTAATTCCGCGTTTTGTACGGTCTGGCCTGTTCACATAATGATACCACTATCGCTGCCTTGGCTCTTCCCCAGTTTCCTTACTGCCTTTTCAGTTCAGGGTAGCGGATCCATGAAAAGTTTGTCCCGACTTCAGACGATTCACTCTTGCCCCAAGGCTCAATTTCGGAGAAAGAAAACCCGACCGCGCTTCGAAACTGAGAGACATGCCAACCTGAACACCCATCGAAGAACAATTTCTCAACCGGACAGTGTCGTCTGAAGAAGTCCTCCAGCACGGAAAGTCGCGCCGGATGACGAGCGTCCTAACCACAAACAGGGAGGTGCCGGAAAGACGCATCAAGGCGTGGCGAGCTGTGCGTGGCGCGGCCCCACAATGAAGTCGGAAAAGGGGCTGCGGCTCACGCGAGCCCCGTGTCTTTAAAGGAATCCCTGCAGACTGCAGATTAATGTGCCAGACAGTTTTGCTGTGGGTCGTGGGCAGGTTGTGCTGTGGTTGTGGGCACTGACTGGAACAAAATTTAAACTGCAAAAGGTTTCACGCCATATAACTTTACGCACTACTGAACTCACGTGTGCTACCCTCTTTTGCATGTGTCGGGATTAGTGAGTGACATGACTTGCTATGTCTTGATCCGCTTTGCGTCCTAATGTAACGCAGGCATAAAACTTAAGACGGGCCGACCGCCCCAAAATGCAAATACAAACATAAATGCCTCTGTCCGCCTCTACCAGCACGCAGACAAAAAATCAGGCGTAGCTGACAATCCCACATTCAACTGTTTCTGGGGGTCCATGGTGTAAAATGCTCTAACGTACCCACAAGCGGCCCTTCCCCACCACGTGTGCAAGAGCTGTTTCCTCATTTTCTCATCACCCCGGTCGGGGGCGTGAGACTAATTTCAGCCACTTAAAAGATCAAGCGGTGATGGTGGCACGCCATGCACATTTTACCGTTTACCCGTTCGCGAACTTTCAGTCATCCACGAAGTCTTAAAAGACGACTAAAATCATATGACTGACGCATACCTGAATTTTTGAAAGTTGTATGGAGACTACGGACAAGAAAAAACATACATTAGTCGTGACATATTCCATCTCTGACAGTTACTCACAAGAACGATTACAAAGAAGTTGCGAAATACCACTCGTTTTTTTTACGTTTGTACGACAATGGTCGCTAGAGCCACAGTAGTCACCGAAAGGTAACTGCTGTGTCTCAGTAATGTGAGGGGTCTTAACAAATTGATTGACCTTGATTTTGACCTCTGCTAAGATTCCTTGACCTTGGAAAACGCTCAGCGTTCGTGGCAGCCTTCGTGAATCTCTTTCAAACCATGTCCCGAGAAGGTGGCAGACAGGGGAATGCAATTAGTGCCTGCAAACCGCAATCATGATTCAAATTAGGACGTAACTGCAACCTGATCCATGATGACATGGTCAAACAGTTTTTCACAAGACTGCTGTGTTGTCCTGGTAGGTGCGTTGGGAATTTAAAACCGCTGGGATTTGCCGTTCGGGAGTTACCTCAGAACAACAATCAGAGGGGAAAACATTCATTAGCATAACTGGCTCGATCCCGACGAGTGGACGCCACGGCCATATGGTGACACGACCGGCTGTCACAGTGACATGAACAATAACCTTGAACTGGAAAAAACGGCAACTTCGCAGCGCTAAATTACTGTCCTTCGGTGTAATCTCCCTGGTAATCAAAACACGTCCACGTTCCCAGCATGGTGACAAACGGACATTAAAGCTGACGGCATCCGTTCGGTGCATCGAAGCGAGAAGTAGCCCGACAACACAAAGCACGCAAAAAAATACAAACGCTTGACGCAATCAGATCCCGCGCTCTGACTCACCATATGACCACATGTATCGGATGACACTAGGAATCAAAATCGATTGAAACGGCACATGGCATCACAGTCCTCGCAGAAACGGAGGCAGGCCTAGGACGTTTTCCAGACCTAGGACGAGGAACATCCGAGACCGTGCTCTGGTCCACGGCCCATACGGCACGCCTGGACCGGCACCCACCTTTGAAGACCTTGACCAGGTACTCGCGGCAGTTGTCGGAGGCCTGCAGCAGCGGCTGGTTCTCCAGCTGGTCCTTGAGGTAGCGCGGCGGCAGCAGCTCGCAGCGCACCGAGCGCATGATGCAGTCCATCTTGGGCCGGCGGCTCTTCTCGTCGTACATGACCCACTTGAGCACGGCCGCGTACACGTCCCGCTCGTCGAACACGTTCAGCTGGTCGCGGTGGATCAGCTTGATCAGCTGCGACGGGTTCAGCATGAGGAACTCCTCCTCCTGCACGATCTGTCGCAGACGGGCCGCCGGTCAGCCCAGGCCGGCCGGCCGGCCGCCGCGGCACGGAGCCGCCACCACGCGCCGGCCAAACAGTCCGCCGTCGCCGCCGCGCCGCTCGCGCCGTGAACCAGGGCAGACGGCGCGGCCCGGGGCGTCGGCTCCTCGGCCGGCCCGGGGCGGCGCTCACCTGCGTGAAGTGCTGCTCGATGAACTGGGTGGCCGTGTGGAACAGCTCCATGCAGCCGTGCTGCTCCGCGAACGTGGCGATGCCGATGGCGTTGCTCGGCTCCAGCTGTTTGTTGAGGAAGTTGCAGCACACCTCGATGACGTGCTGCATCTGCGGCACACAACCATCCTGGTAGAACGTGCGCTTTGCGCTGGGAGCTCCACTGTATTATGTTGCCGGAACGTTAACAGAAACCTGTGTGTATCGTCACAAAAAGATTTCCATCGAGTCGGAACTGTACTTGTTTTACAGTTCTTGCTCGAAAAAATAAAAACACTTGACCCACGTGGGTTTCAAAGTAACGTGTCGCAAACTAGAAGGGCACTCTTTTTTTCTTCTGCGTTCAACAATCCAACCTTGCAAAATGATATCCCATCACCTTATGGCAATCCGCCAGACTCTCCGAATAATCCCGTTCACAACCCTTTGAAAGACCTTAAGCGTGTTACCCAAGGTGAACTCACACATAAAGTCAAACATAAAACACCAGCGTCACAACAAATGACATAAATATTAAACAAGGTCATGCCACTTTCACGTCACGGCCATGCCTTGTCACTGTCGCACAAGGTTAATGCTCACCGACGAGCCTTCAATGAAAATTTACTTGGCAACGTCACACTACCGCATCTGCATACACGTTACCGAAAATGACTACGTTATTCTGAATGTTTCAGTCATGGTGATCAGCTGACAATAACGGTGGCCCAATCTGTTCGCTGCACCGAACAGAAGGATAGTCAGATTTCTACGACAGTCCGACATTCTACGAAAAACCGTTGTCCGACTCTGAAGTCATCGGACTTTCAAAACGGAAAACGACTGAGCAATGGTGCGCCTGATTCGCGCCGCGTGCGATAACGGGAATGCCCAGGATCGGCTGGCGTAAGCGTGACAAGCTATAATCGGACAGAGCGCACGGCAATGGCGTTACATGGCACCGCTCCAAGTTCGCAGCGGTTGACGATAGGATTCTGTGATGCGTCAGATACAGGTGGTAACCGCGCAGATTCCTGGCACAGAGGCGCCTGGGGACGTCAACAAACTCTCCCCGATAAAGGTGCTGTTGACAGACGACGTCCGCAGCTTTCCTTGTTTATATGATTTATCGTGATAATACACAGCATCAAGAACAAACGTCAAAAAAAAACGCACCCAAACCGACTGCAAAAGTCGCTTCGCTGGCTTTACTGAAAATCTGCGTGGATGGTTCTATACCTTCTTCACGCATTCCTTGAGAATCCGAGGTCAATAGCTGCGCATCTATGTCTGAAATTTTGCGTGGAAGAGTTTGGACTTTTTAGCGCATCCTGTGAAAACCTGAGATTAATACGTTCACAGATCAATGACCTATGGCCTCTTTCTGGAGGGCGTGCCAAAGAAGAATCATGACACGGCGACGACCGTCACCGCATAACAAACGCTTTACACGTTTTACACAGCAAAACGTTTTACCGGGTCCTAATTAACATTAGCATGCGTGACACACATGGTGTCAGCGTCTGCACTTAGGTCCTTACTTAGATCAAGATCACCTTAAATCAAAATCATGAACTGACATCACGAACTTTTTACTGTTTTTTTTATTTTTTTATTTCAGACTGCAGAGGCCATGAAGTAATATGAAGCGCTGATCTGCGTCGATACACGAATTTCAGTTCATTTTTCACCGCCAGAGGTCGTTCTGGGCCCCTAGCAAGCATCTTGTAGGCCACGTCCCATATGAAGTCATGGAAACCAGAATCCAATGACATAGCGTCTTTTGAGGTCGCCTGCTTGTCACTGTGCCATTTAAAGGGATTGAATGAGGGTATTATCGCGAAGCCAAAACAACAAACTGTAGGCTCGTTTCTGTTCTTTTGCTTCAGCACGTCAGGTTAAATATGGCCGGGGGCTGTAACAGCCCTCCTGTACTGCTGCAGGTGACAACATGGTGAATAATGGAAAGAATTAAGCTGCGAATACCAAATGATACGAATGAAAACATCGGCCCGAAACAACAAACCAAAGGAACTGTTCCACGTTAACACGCTTACTGAACTGAGATAACCACTTTGTCGCCTGTAGTCTTACAAGATAACCTATAATACACATCACATCTCAAAACTTTACTCCTACAGAGGTTCAAAGCCATTCCAAGCGTTTTCCGGTATGCTCGCACTGCGTCATATCGGCGGAAACTATATAATGCAGTTGTCAATGAATCATATTTTCGGAACCTTCCAGACGCTGTTTAGAGAACGAGCACAAAAGCGATATCAGCAATATTTTTTTCCAACCAATTACGAAATGCTGGTCAAGATCGAACGTTCCCTTTAACGCAGCAAAACGCCTTCAGGCACTCCAAGGGCTTAGAATCGCTGACGTTTGAATGGAGCCTGGGACATCACGCACGAGACCGATTCAAGTCGTCGTGTCCTAACACCACCCACGGGTCCCACTTGTTCAAAAATCGGCAGACAGAGCGTCACGTCAGCTGTATTCACAGGCAGATGCACGGCCTGACTCAGCTTCGACCGAAAAAAAAACCACTCACCCGTCAACTGTGGCGCCAGCACGCAGCCAATCACATGTGGACGCGACCCTGGTCCAGGGCTATGGCATTTCAGCGGGTAGTTATTTTCAGCCATTTGAAGATTTGACATAAACAAAACAAAGCAATGTAATAACGAAATAAACTGCAGTAACATAACATGTTTGTCCGTACCCTGCAATATTGCACGTTAGGGCTCACTGCTATGCTAGTGAACTGCAACAGCACTTCACGTTTTCACCCATTACCTCTGTCTTTAGCCGTCCGGTTTAAACCGGTGAAAATCGGTGCAAAATATAAATCTCAGCCGGTTCCTGCCAACAGCCAGTCCCGCGCTGATGCCGGGCCACTGCCGGCGTTCCGGCCACCTTCGGCACAGCGCAGTGACAGCGGGTCACGTGACGGGGTGTCCGATACGGCCGCCCGCCGCGGCAGACGGCTGTGCGGAAACAACGCCACTGACATGGCCAGCTTTCTTATTTTACACCATAACAGATATCAAGAACTATGAACCAGCTCGGCTCATGGGTACGACAAGCTCGCCAGGAGCAAAGATCAGTACGGCGTCTTTCCTCCTGTTCTATCGTGGGACGGGAACTAACGAGAACAGAGTCGGTTCTAAATTCCATCATCCGCTACCTCCTTTAGGTGAGGTGGAACGCGGTCTGCCTGAAGCGTGGCCGGCGCTGTCTGAACCGGCCCGCCGGAACCTGCCCGGAGCGTGGCTGGTGCCCTGCGGCCCGGTCGGCCGGGACCCACCTGGAACATGGTGGCGGCCGGCAGCAGGGCGCACACGGTCGTCTCGTTCACCGTGATCTCTCCCGTGTAGGCGAACAGCAGCAGCCGGCTGAACGTGTAGGAGCACACGCCCTGCAGTTTGATGGACCTCATCGAGCTCTCGCGCAGACCGCTGGTGAACATGGCCTGCGGACAGCACGCACCGCTTCAGGAGACCGCACGCCCGTCCCTCGACACCAGACCGGATCCTCACTGCGACCTCAGGCGGTCAGCGTCGGGTCAAAACGCAAAACTGGCCGTGCCACGGATGTGCCCATGCACCAGAGCAAAAGACACAGGCAGATGAGATTGACTGCTCACTTGTCAGACTTTTCTTCAACGTAGCATCTTAATGTTGGACTTGTTCCGACCACAAGCCTGCGGTCTGTCTGTGGTGTGGTCACATCACGGTAGAATAACGCCTAACGCTTCCGAGACTGCCTCCGAAACGGTACCAAACCGACCACCGAACATGCGCGGCCTCACCTTGAAATAGGGACTGGCCGCAGCCAGCACGAGCTTGTGCGCCTTGACTTCCTCACTCTCCAGCTCCAGAATGACGTCCGTCAACAGCCCATCGCCCCGCATCTTGAACATGGTCTTGAAAGCGTCGGTCAAGTACTTGGGCATCTTGAAATGCATCTCCCTGGTGCACTTGTTTTCGACGCTCTTTTTCGGCTTGAAGCAGTTGCCGTGGCAGGGCTTGTCGGAGCCTTCGGTCGGGCCGCCGGCCCGCCCGTTCCCGTCTCCGCGATCCGACATCTCTGCGGACGGCACATCACGACCTCAACACGTGCGGACAGCGTCACAATCTGACGCCTCCGCGGAGAGCGCATCACGACCTCAACACGTGCGGACAGTGTCACAACACGACATCTCAGCCGAGAAGGCACATCACGACCTCAACATGTCCGGACAGTGTCACAACATGACATCTCTGCGGACGGCACATCACGACCTCAACATGTCCGGACAGTGCCACAATATGACATCTCTGTCGAGAGCGCATCACGACCTCAACACGTCTGGACAGTGTCACAACACGACACCTCTGTGGAGAGCGCATCACGACCTCAGCACGTCTGGACAGTGTCACAACATGACATCTCTGCGGACGGCACATCACGACCTCAACATGTCCGGACAGTGTCACAACATGACATCTCTGTGAAGAGTGCATCACGATCTCAACACGTCTCGACAATGTCACAACATGACATCTCTGCCGAGAGCGCATCACGACCTCAACACGTCTGGACAGTGTCACACCATGACATCTCTGTGGACGGCACATCACGACCTTAACACGTCTGGACACCGTCATAATCTGACGTCTCTGTGGAGACGCATCATGACCTCAACACCTCTCGACAGTGTCACAACCTGACGTCCCTGTGGAGGGCGCATCACGACCTCAACACGTATGGACAGTGTCAAAACACGACCAGCACGTGTGGACAGTGTCACAACCTGACGTCCCTGTGGAGGGCGCATCACGACCTCAACACGTGCCGACACCGTCACAATCTGACGACGGAGAGGACATCACCGCCTCAACATGTGTGAACGGAGCACTGATACATCCCACAAAGAGCACGCATGACCTCAAGATGTGCATACAAGATGTGCATGCATAAAATACGCAAGATGTGCCGACAAACTCAGTTGCTCTGGACTTTCGCTGGCTGCATGGCAAGAGACGTAGTCCCGTACCAAGCGCAAGGCTACAGCACAAAAAAGCGCAGCTTCCGTTGACATGCCGCCTGAGTAAAAAAGATTTAAAGGATACATTTTGCCAAATTCGGGCGAGAAGGCTGATGAACAAATAAAATATACTTATCTGGTTGCTTGACACCTATTGATGTTCATCAAACTTAACTGACAAAGATTCCCATGTAACGTATCCCATGTCATGTAAACCCTGTGATGTTAACAATTCAGATGCGGCAGATGCGGTACAAAACAGTTGTACAGTCTGATAAAGTTAACTTACAAGGTAAAGGGCAAATAAACAGCAACCGACGTACGGCACTGGATATTAACAGGAGTACCGATTCGCAGCACGATTACAAGTCAGACAAGTGAGCTAGACTAGGCTACGATAGGTAAGGCTGGGTTCGGGTGGGCTGGGTCTAACTGGGCTGGGTTACCTGAGGTTCGGTTTATTTGGTAAGGTCGGGTTATATAAGATTAGATAAGATTACATTCTATGTGCATTATCTATCACCTCCAGAAGCTCCCTTGCAATACGTGCCGTTTTCTTGGATCAGACGAGGCAGCGAACTGAGACCAGCTGGTTCCGGGTCGTCAGTGGAACGACAAATGTCCTGAGGCTGCACAGGTTCACATGACCCGCAGAGCGTGACTGGACTACATCTCGGGGCTAGATTCTGTTCTCGATGACAAATAAATTTCTACTCACGCCGAACACCGAAACCGTATAGGAACACGTGCTTCGTGGAGCCTGGGACGCAGTGCAAGCAGAATTGTATTGAGCTCAACTAGACATGTACAATGTGGCCCACCAAGACCATGAGCACATCAGGCCCTAAAATGGCCCAGAACATACTGCTGGGGATGCTGGGCGGATATGCCTGGCATATCCGCCCAGGAAGTCAAGCATCAAACTGGAAAATCTTTTCCAGTGACAATGAACATCACATTCTGGTTTTATGTCGGGTTGGTTCTGAAGAGGAGCAGCCTACAAACTGAGAAAATGATGTCACCCTGCAGATATGTATTCAAAAACTGGCTGAACGAACAAAAGATGGCCAAAATGTACCTGCGCAGACCGAAATAGAGACCACACCAGAGCAAGATCGTAATCTGTGGTGGTAACTGAACAAACATCAGTACAGTGCCTCTGGGAGTAGGATGGATTAAGATCCTTCTAGCCCTGGGCAGACCTCCCCTGAACTATTCTGTTCTATTTAACTTTTTTATTTAATGCAACGAAAAATCCGCAACTGGTGATTCTTACGTTAATTCATACCACCTTATTGCATGTAACTTATCCATATGAATTGGGGTTAAGATGAGTCACATTCATCGTATCAATCAATCAGGGCAAAAAAATCACAAGGCGAAAAAGGAAACGGGACTGCTGAACTGAACTTATATGGTTTCTTATATGGTTTCGGCGAGGGGGAGGGGTGACTGCCACCCTTCAGTCAGTCTTCTGAGAAAAAGACATGTTGATGTCAGGTCAGGTCACCAAGATATGACGTCATTCTTGAGGCTCTGCAGGCAAGCTTTGCATAAAAATTAGCATGTTCATGATAACCTGGTGCGGTCGGCACCTTTCGTGTTTCCTTGGGCTCAGCAGCTCAAACCACAATCACAAAATGTAGCACGATCCAAAATAGTCACATTTTGCTCAGGTCACTGAAGGTCAGGTCAGGTCAGGTCAAAGACATTGGCTTGGTTGACCTCGACTTTACTGACGACATGACATAATTTTCAAGGGTCTGCAAACAGCTCTGCCGATATCAGCAAATTCATGGTTGCCCAGTGCTGTCAACACATTTGATGTTTCCTTGAGTTCAACACCTCACAACACAATTACACAACACGACATTATTCAAAATAGCCGCACTTGAAGGTCGGGTCAGGTCAGTCACCTTGGTTGACTTCGACTTTATTGCGGCTTTTTGTGGGCTTGTTCCAATGTCTATGGAATGCATATAAATTGGCAAGTACAGTTTTAGATGTCAATGTGTCACACTGCTGGGACTGAGTAGCTCAGTTGGTACTACGTACAGCCTTCGCCCGAGAAGTCCTACGTTACCTTGGATGACATGAGCTGAACAAGCAAGAATGGTACAAAATAGATGCCACATTCGAATTCAGCACCCCAAAATACCTTACATTCGACCTGCGGTCAATAAAGGTCATCCGAAGTCAGCCGAGGTCGATGACCTCGGTTAACCTAGGATGACCCTTTTTAACCTCGGAACGCCACTAAGGTATTTTCGAGCGCCGATTTCAAATTTGGCATGCATTTTGCACCATTCTGACTTATCCAGATTCATTTAATTGCAGCCAAGGACCCCAGATTCCATACCACTCCAGCTGGTCACAGGATTTGAACTCACCTGACCTACTCCACTGACTGGAATAATGACGAGAGGTACCATTAGATCTGCAAGGCTCCCACGAATCCTATATAGGACTTCCTGAAATTCAACTTTAAGTAGAAAACGAACTGCATGGGGGGCCTCACTAAGGGCATCAATTTGGATTTGTTTGTGAGGGCCCTGCCACCATGTTGATTGGGCCCCCAATTTTGGTGTCCTTACCGCAATATTTTCCACCAGTTTTAAAGGGAGCTGGGCAAAAAAAGAAAGATGAATGGCCGCATTAGATAACAGATAGGGAGCAAGTAAAAAATAATAAAGCCTAAATGATGTATCTATCTTTCTATCTCATGTCTACCTATCTATATCATATACATATCTCTTTGTTGATTTAGTCCACTTTATTTTGACTGGCAAAAATCTGTATGTTTATATATACATATCCCCATTTATACATATATAAATATAAACAAATAAATAAATAAATATATATGTCTATATATGTATATATTGTGCCCACCCCATTTTATATATATATATATATATATATATATATATATATATATAAATGGGAATACATGCATTTCTTATTTCACAAGTACAAAAAAACATACAGATTTCTGCCATTCAAAATAAAGTGGACTAAATCAACTGAGAGACCCATATTTGTGGAAAAGTTATGTTGTTGGGCCCTGTCTTGGCCTGCAAACATTTACAGAAATTGATGCTGCTGGGTCCACACACTCTCTCCCTTGCTTAAAACATTAGCAAAAATGCCTATGGCTGACAAGCATTAAGTTTCAATTATGGAAGAACACTGGTATTTTAGTAATTAGCAGTAGCAGTTAGTCAGTTAAAGGATAGGCAAGGTGAGGCAAGGTGAGGGTAGGCAAGGTTAGGTTAGATAAGCCTTGATTCAAGTTTTAAGTGCATAATCTTGAACTGTGGAAAGTGAAAAAAATATCCAACATTTGTGCATCCCAGTAAACTTCAGAGCTGAGCTGAGGTTATCTGGATCATAGCTAATACTGAGATGACCAATGTCCCAAAGCTGGCTAGGTTTAGCCATGTGACATGCCAGGTGCGGCTGGTTCAACCAGGGTTCATACTCCACAGGCTAGGTTCTGCTGCAGATAATTTGAGCTTGTTTGATCTCTTTATCTGACAATACTGAGAAAGTGTAGGCAGCAATGCATGCCACACTTCAGAACAGAAACAGGGGAACTGAAAAGGCATGTTTATAGTGTTTTTACTGTTGTGATGAGGATCTTAGCAAAGACACATGGCATGATAGAAAATGACCCCATTACTGCCTCTAGCATTCTGAAATGTCACCAAAATATGTTCTGGATGGCTTTTTGCAGTTCACCCAGACAAGCTAAGTTTAACCAACAGGTCTGCAATATATCCTAGACAATGCCAAGTTGGATTGTGTTGACTATACCTTCAACCAAAAGATCAAGAAAATTTTGTACAGGAAATGATCAGTGCATCACAAATGAACATTTCTGATGGATAACCTTGTTGGAATAGTTCTTGGGCCATGCAAAAAGCCTAATAACCCAAGTTCCTAACCTAACAATCAGTTCTGTGGAATGAAGTGTTCATCACTACACAGCCACTTCTTTCTTTCTTCTTTCGAATGCTGTGTGACCACTGCTCAAGTACAATCAGCTGGGCACACTGGTAGTGACAAATCAAAGGTGGCCTTGATGGGCCCTTGCAGTCCTGATGGGCTGTCATCATAGATGCAGCCAATGGGGGGGGGGGGCAGGGGTCTTAGGCCCACATTTTTTGTGAAACCACTGCACATCATCTTCCAGCAAGCAATTTTCATATGACTCCAGTTCATACTGAGTTCTGAGCCCACCCAAACTGCATCCTTAGCTGTCATGGAATTGCAATTTCATCTGGCAGTATGACAGTCTCTTGAATCTGTGCCAGTCATCACTGCCTGATCAGAAGAAGCTCTTTCAAATGGTACTACTTTCCACCAAAAAAGTGCCCTCATCAGGTGCAGTTCTCCAGTATCACCCCTAGCTGAATGACATGACTATATCTGAACAATGCAAACACATGAATGACTTTGCATGAATTCTGGCTAGCACTGTATCATGGTATGCACAATCACCCTTTCACACACTCACCTGCTTCTTAGGCCATTGGACACCTCATGCGGACATTGCTGAAAGACAGACGGCTTCTCGTCTCTACCCTTCGCACTGCAGGTGTGACCTAAACAGTTAGGCTGTCTGGCACACAGCACTGGCAATAAGAATATTTAGGCCCATATGTGCCGTGATGTTCAGGAAATAAAATCTACCAATGTCCGATTGGAACGCACGCCTCGGCGGCTAACAACAGCCGTCTTCCACCACGGTAACTCTGATACTAGCGAGGTAGTTCAGCGCCAAACACCAGTCACACGAATCACGCTGGAATCACCCAGCCCGCGTACGCGCCGCAACATCCTAGAACGGCGGCTGTCTTCTCAGTAAAGCTCGACGACAGACTCCACTGGAATCAACCAGGCTCGTACGTTCTCTACCGAAGTGCTGCGAAGATATGCGCATGCGCGGAGATATTCATAGCACTAAAACACAGCGAATAATTGTGGTTGGACTGAAAAGTGTTGCGGAGAACACTTTCAGTATTCCTGCTCTGTAAATATATCTGAAAGCTCCAGAAAATAAATTTATGAAACAAATGGTTTATGAAACTTTTATTATCGCCCACAATGCGATGAAGCGTTCATTAACCTGCGCACGCTCATTTACATCGCGCAACAACTGCAAATAGGACACGATTGAATAGGGCACTCACACAAAAAAACGTGGGAAAACAAGCTTCCGTTAGCGTGAAAAAGGTAAGCATCTGATCCATTCTGGCAGCAAACCGTGGCCCAAACAAGATGGGATTATGTGATCAGAAGTGTTGAAATGAGAAGCACAATGAGGGGCAATGTATTACTTTGTTGGGCTCAGGTGTAAAATCGACCAAGTTTCAGTTATGACCTCGATCCCCACTACGCCGGTTATGCTGAAATTTCGATCAGCTGATGTAACTTTTCCAAGATAGCACGTATAACCTGCGGCGTAAAATCAGTCATAATCCAATATTGTGATGGGCAAGAGCGCGGGAAGCGGGCCATGGGGGGGGGGGGGCAGGGGAGGCCAGCGCTTCCAACTTTTTAAATTTAACGTTGTCAGTATGCGCGTTGACTGAAAAGGTTTGACCCAAAATGTTTCTTTGCTTCATCCCCAACTGTGAAGGAGTTCCCCCGCCCTGGTAGTGAGCGTGAAGGGCGGCCGATGCAGAGTTCCTGCAAGGAGGCATGCTTCCGGCCGCAAGCCTCGTCACACCACTAACTTTCATGGAGTGATCAAACGATTTCAAATAGTGCAACCTGAAATCCCCCTTCTGCTCTAAGTTTCTTGTGTAACTAAAATACAAAATCAACAATTGCGACGGTGTAAGCTAGCACCATGTCGAACAAATGAGCACCCTGCGTAATCCTACCGATATGACGAAAATATCACTGACGTGGTTTGAACAAACTGTATTCTCCGTTTTCACAAAACGCATACAGAACATCGGTTCGCTGCCACGTGCCCCTGCCCGACCGTTTCGTTCAAAACGCTACCAGATATAAAATCCTGAAAGTAATGGAAAACCAAGCACAGAGAAAACAAATTGGTCGGCCACACGCAGAATGGTTAGAACAACTCAGTAGCGGTACTTTGCAAATGCCTTAGTTGTGATATTTTGACTGGCTCCGTTTCCGAAACACTCAACGCAATCATCTGAAATAAAAGAGCCATGCCATTACGAGGAGCAGCTCATACACACGAAAATATCACGCAAACAGTGTTGTGTTCGATTCCGGCAGAATAATAAACACAGTTCATAAATACCAACGTTTCAAAAACCGACATCAGCGGCAAATCGTAAAGCTGTTTGCAATGGACTCAACAACACTTCGCACAAATCACTCATATCACACAGAGCATTGAAGCCTCCAGCAGCAGAAGATCCCGCAAAGACCATCTGGCTAGCGGCGTCGGGTCCTCGGGCCGGTGCGCTCCCCACCGTCAGTTGGCCGCCTCAGCTGCTGTCGCTGCTCTCGGAGAGCGCCGCCTGCCTCTCGGCAGGGGAGCGGGGCCCGAGCCCGCGGGCGGCCGGCCGCCGGCCGCTGCCGCCGCCGCCTGGCGCCGGTGGAGCGGAGCAGCGCCGCCGCCTGCCGGCGCGCCTCCGCCTGACGCTGCTCGGACAGCTGCCGCTGCGGCACCACCTCGCCGGCGGACGGCGCCGGCGGCCGCGGCAGCAGCCGGAAACGGTCCGACGGCCGCTCCTCCGTCCACGGCAGCGGCCCGGCCGGACCCGACCGGGCCGAGGTCCGAGGCGAGGGACCGGCGTCACCCGAGGGTCCCGGGGCCCGCGTCTCGGGAGGCAACTCGCCAGCCGAGCTCTCCGGCGTCCGCGGCGGCGGCTCGGCAGCCGCGGCCTCGTCTTCCGCCGAGCCCGTGCCGGAGTCGCCCGGATCACCAGCGCCGCCCGGGCCGTCCGCTCGGTCGGCGGCCGGCCGCGGCGGCGCGTCACCGGACCCGGCCAGGGCCTGCTCGAAGCTGCGCTGGCGCTGGCCGGCCGCGTCCCGGCACGACAGGGACGAGGCGGCCACGGGCAGCCCCAGGCGGCGGCGCAGCTGCGCGTCCCGCTCCACGCGCGGAGCCGCGGGTTGTTCCGCACCAGGGCGTCCAGCATCTGGGCACGCACCTCGCGCGTGGTGGGGCGGCGCGGCAACCGGCCGGCCGGCGCCTCCAGACGCAGCTCCGAACGGACGAGGCTGGCGCGCTCCCGCAGCCGGCGCACCAGCAGCACCCGCTCCCGCGCGGCCGGCTCCAGCTCGGCCAGCTCAGCGGAAGCGGCCGGCGTGGAGGGCACCCCCGACCGCGGCGGCTCGCCAGGGGGCCAGGCCGGCGCCGAGGAGACTCCAGCGCGCGAGGACGACTCGCCAGGCGGGCCTGCCGACGATCTGCGGACTCCAGGCCGCGGCGGAGACCCGCCAGACGCGGAAGTCGGCGCGACAGGATTTCCTCGCGGCCGCGGTGGCCTCCGCCGGCCGGCCGCAGCGGGCTTCCTGACCCTCCGGGCGACACCGCCGGCGACGCCCCGCCCGGCGCGGCGACCGCGGGGCGCGCCGCCGCCGGCCGCACCGCTGGCGGGCGCCGGCTCCGGGGCCGTCGGATCGTCCGGTTCCATCCCGTCCGGATCGTCCGGGTCAGCCCCGTCCAGAGCGTCCGGATCAGCCCCGTCCAGAGCGTCCGGGTCGTCCAGCGCCGCCAGCAGCACGTCCTCGTCGTCCTTCCAGCAGCGCCTGGTAGTCGGCCGGCGGCGGCGCGGCCGGCGGAGCGGGAGCCGCCTGGGCCGGCTCCGGCTCGCCCTTGACCCTGCCGATCGCCCGCTGCAGCCGGTCGGACGCGTCCGCCGGCGTCTGCTGGCTGAAGCTGGTGATGAAGTAGCTGTCCAGCCGGCGCTGGCCCTGCGGAGAGGTGCGGCCGTCACGCCGGACCAGGACGCAGAGCTCTGGCCGCCGGCGACCGCCCGGAGAGTCCCCGTCAGAGGGACGGCAGACCGGACAAGGTGTGTCAACCCGCGGTGCCACGTCACAGCGCTAATAAATGGCTTTTATACCATTTTTTCTTTTGCATTTCACCGATTTATGCAGCACGTAAATCACTTATTCAGAAATACACACATGCACTGAATGCAGGCATTAGTTTTCAAACCTACTTGCCATACCCACGCAGATCCTATAGACGAGAGTGAAAAAACAGAACAATAAAACCATACGCGTATTACTTCAAGGTCCACGAGTCAATTTGAAGCTCTTACAATTCAAACGATGTTTTTCTTCCGAACAAACCTCTACATACATTCAAAGCGTAATTTACAGACTCAATGAAGCCTTGGACATCACATTAACAAATCAGCCGCCAAAAGCCCCCCGAGAACGATCTCCAACGATAGCTGGTGTTCCAGCTACTAGCAACCCGTCCCTTCTCCCCCCCCTCCACGGAGCGGTCAGAAAGATCAGTACCTGTCTCTCCCTGAGACCTTTAATCATGGGCATCAGCATGCTGTCCGTGTGTCGAGGGGACCAGCCGAACTTGATGGCGGCGAAGTCTCGAAGTCCGTCCAGGTCCGGTTCGGCCCAGCTGAAGGGCTCCTTGCTGGTGTCCACCTTCGGCTCCAGATACGCAGACATCACCGCCTCAGAGGGGAACCCTGGCGACAGGAAACAACCCAATGACCAACGCTGTCTGGCAGAGGATACTGACAACAGGGAACAAACGCAACGAACCGTTATCTGCTACACTGAACACTGCTCTCTGCCACCAAGCGGTCTGATGTAAATTTGCTGAGTTTTCTTCGCAGTTAGCAAGCGAATGCGCAATGACATATCTGTATTTGTTACACGTGCGGATTCCTGTTCTTCCCAACTTACTACGCATACGGCATCTAACAGCAAGACAACGAAAGCTGCATCCCGACAGGAAGCGAGGACAAAGGATGAAAGTGTCCAGCCGAGCACTGTTGACAGTAATGCGCTGTGGTAATGCTGAGGTAGCATGTCCGATATACTGGTTATGTTACTGAGAACGGGCATAACCGACATCGTGAATGCTTCAGTCTGATGGGTACCGACGACCACCAGCGCGACACTCTGGCACCTTATCTGGCTTACGAACAACCACCATGAGTTCTGTTTACCGAGCAATTCAGCTGTCACGGTCCAAGGCTTAAACAAGCCGCGCTTTGTCGACCACATACCAACTGAGGGGTCACAGGGTCAGGTCTCGCCGTGTGTCGCACTGACCTTCCGACAGCTGAAGGGTGGCCAGGCTGCGCCGGATCGGCGTGCGGGCAGCGGCGGCGGCGGCGCCGGCCCGACACCTGTCCCACCAGAGCTTGAAGCAGCGCAGACCGTCCAGGCCCGAGCCGGGAAACTCGGCCAGGATCTCCAACGCGCGCACGCAGCCCACAGTCTCCACGCCGCACGTGTAGTCACTGCCGGTCAGCAGCGCCAGGCACACCAGCTTCTCCCGGTCCAGACCTGGCAATGGCGCATGTCCGGTCGCTGACAAAGGCACACACAGCAGTTTCTCCCTGGTCCAAAGCCGGCAACACCACACGTCCGGTCACTGACAGAGGTGCACGCATCAGTTTCTCCCAGTCCACATCCGGGAACACCACACAGCCAGTCAATGACAGTGGTGCATCACGTTGGATAGACAACCAGAGTGACAAAGACGTGCATCACACCAGCTTGTCCCTATGTGCACTGACTGGCGTAAAAAAGGGGCAAAATAGGAACAAAAAAAAACCAGAACAGTCTTGCACGTTTCCCATGCTACCACGCGATGCTTGTTCATCACTGGTGTACGCCTCGGCATACTTAGCTCTCGGCACGTCATTTGTTTTGGTTCGGTTGACGACAAATGACCAGTGATTCTGTCGCCATCGAATGACACATGTCAAAACAGCCCTCCTCACAATGCTATTTTGAAACTTATCAGCACCTCAACGTATCAGCAGTGTGGGAATGGAAAAAACGTGCACACAATATTTCCGTCACAACTGCCAGTGTCTGCGACGTAAGCTATGAACCCTATTCCGCCTCGTACCCAGAGACCCTTGAATGTCCCCCAGCTGATATCGCTCCACAAACTTGTTCTGGTTGAAGAAGTTTTTGTAGACGCGACGTCCGCCGAACAGCCACACGTCGCTGTCGTCCGTGATCGACCCTGGCCGAGTGGCAATCGCATCAGACGGACGTCTGGCACGGCACGCCGCTGAGCTTCCTTGTAGTACACCAAGCCGCCGGTGTCACGATAGTCATAACTCAAACAGAGCGACTTAAGAGAAGTGTACGAAAGGATTTCAAGTTCGCGATAATCTACCACAGGGACTTAGGTGGATTTAACCAATCTATTACTGAACACCAGCAGGCCGACATTTTCCAATGTTTACATGACAGGAGCAGCCACTAACCGCTTCCCATCAGCACATGCGCTCTCACTCATCCATTCCGGAGGTGTTTTGGTTATTCCTCGGTAACCGAATCCCAGAGTTCCGAGCCGCAGTCACCAGTGTTCGGCCTACCTTGAGTAAGATGGCTGACCTCGAGGTATGCGCACTGCGCCTCTGCCTCTTCGGGCGAAACGACGTAAGGTATTCCAAACAGCTGCAGCAGAGTCTGTAACGTCCGTGCAAACAGCACTCCATGAGATGCCACCAACGCAGTGGAAAAATATCAATGAAGGGAAACCACACTGCTTTTGTAATTTTCAGTAATGCTGCAATGTCTGGCTTTCAATGCAAACAACGAAACGCAACTCAGTGAGCTGTTTTTCTGTGTTTGGAAATATAAAAGGCTAATCCGGTTACTCATGCACAACATCAACCGGATTCTATTCAAAGTGTCCCAAGGCTGACAATAACCCACTCAGTACTGTAATCCCCCTGCCATCGACCTCCACAATCGGAAACTGCAATCTGTTACAACCGATTACACGGTCAGCACAACACTCAGATTTCTCCGGTGATCAATAGTACAGTAAGTCAATAACAGATCCGCCTAGCAGATGGCACATGGTTGGGGCATGTCTTCAAGCAACAAGACTGAGATTCGTTCGTCTTAATCTCCACGCGGAAAAAAGAAGCCGGCGCAATATTGCCAAACAACCTCCACTGGCATGCGATGCCTACCCTGCCCCTGGTGGTAAACGCAGCAGCGGCTGGCGCGCCGGCCGCCGCGCACTTACCTGCACTTCCGCGTACATGTCGTCGGTCACGGTGGCGGCCAGCCGCTGCTGGCGGCCGCGCTCCTCCAGCAGGGCCAGCTGACGCGAGGCCAGCTCGTCGGCCATGTCGCGCAGCTCCTCGTCACCGACCTCCTCCCAGGGCAGGTCGTCCTCGCCGGGGCCGTCAGCGGCCGCCGCCGGCACGTCGGGAGCGTCCTGGACACTGCCGTCTTCACGGCGCGTCCCTTGGCTGTCAATGGGAGCCTCGAGCGCTTTGCGGTCGCTAATGACCTTCTCAGACGCCGCGCGGCCTTCTCTGGCGCCCTTCGGCGACTTCTGGTCATTACTAAGCCATGCCAGGAGACTCGCGTTCATCAGGAACCTTCCCGCACTCCCCGCGTTCATCACTGACCTCCGGAGCCGTCTGGTTATCGGCGCCTTTTGCAGGCGCCCTCTGCTCTCCTAACGTCGTCTCAGGAATCTCCCGACCCTCGCCTGCAGTCTGCGGCGTCCGCCGGCCCCCGCTGGCCGCCTCCTGCCCCAGCCGACCGTCGCCGGGCGTCTCCGCCGACTCCAACAGGCTCTGACGCCGGCGGGCGGGCGTCTCGCTGGACTCGGCGGGGGACGGCCCGCTCCGGTCGGCCGCCGGGGACGACCCGGCGCCGGGGCCGGAGCCCTGCCCCTCCCGGCCGGGCCGGGACGGTGCCGCGTCGTCCGCGGCGGGACGGGCAGGGACAGCGGACGAGCCCGGCTCGGCGGGCGCCGGCGGCTCGTCCTCGGCGCTGTCCGACGAGTCGCTCATCAGCAGCACCTCGTCGGCGCCGCCGGCGGTCTCTGCCGCACCGGCCGCGCCGTCCGCCGCGAACACGTCACGGAAGAGGTCGTCCGGCCCCGGCCCTGACAGCGGCGCTATCGATATCTCCAGTCCGCCGGCTGGCGGTCGGCGTCCGCCCTCCGCGCCGGCGCCGGAGGAGGCCTCCGCTGTCGGGCGAGAGCCGGACCGCGTCGGCGACCGAGCCTGAGCTCGTCGACAACGACGACTTGCCCTTCTTGGGGCTGAGCTTTGCCAAGTCCTTTGTGATTTCCCGGAGAGTTGGAGTTCCGTTAAGCTTTGGACGTTTGGCCGCATCTTTTCCCACCGACGAGCTTTTCTCAACGGCCTGAGGTACTTGCCTCTTTCGAGCGCTCTCAGTTTTTACGCTGGACCCCGGAGGCTCACTGGTCTGTGTGCCCGATTTCGAGGCCTTTTCGTCTTTAAGCCACTGGGCGGAGAACTGCAGGTACAAGTTCGAGAACTTCTTGCCCATTTCCGAGAACGTTTCGGCCGTGTCCTGGCCGGCGGCGCCAGCCGGCGGCCGCTTCCCGTCAGCGCCGCGCCGCCGCGCCGCCAGCCTCTCCTCCAGCTGGCGGTCCACGCGCGCGGCCGAGCCGGCGCCGCCGCCGCCGCCGCCTCCGAACAGGTCCGCGCCGGCCAGGTACTCCGCCGTGTCGGCCGCCTCCAGCAGGGCGGCGTCGTCCGGCTCCGACTCTGGCTCTGGCTCCGGCTCCGGCTCCTGCTTCAGCGCCGGCTGCGGCTCTGTCGCGGCGCCCAGCCGGCCCAGCACCAGCAGCGTGTCCGACCGAGACGCCATGTGCTGGGACGTCATGGTGCCAGGCAGGTCGATGCCCATGTGAAGCAGTTCCGTGTTCTGAAAGAAATCAGTCAGGTATTCTTCACCTTTCACGGCAGACAGAAGCAAGGTTGTACTTGCAGTGAGTGGCACGATTTCGACCAGACTGGAAGCTTTCGAGAAGAATATTCAATGAATCACAAAAAGATTATACGGAGAAAAAAGGATATGTGCTGGAGTCTCGCACTGACTGATACGTCAGTCTGCATCAAATCCTACAACTGATTTTCATGGGGCTTCAGCACCTTTAAACTGCAACACAATGCATTATCAGTTTTATTCTGCAGCCATGTGCAACCTGCACTTACCACCCACTGGATACAACTCCAAAGGAAGACTTTCCTTCACAAATTTTATACCGACAATAATATGATTCTGTTTTGCCTGTTGTCACTATTTTCAATGACTACAACTTCTCCATCCATTCTTACCCTTTTTGTTATTTCTGCCTCCACTTCATCCATTGACGCTTGAAACTTTTTCCGCTTCAAAAGACGTTCCATTTGAAAATCAGCAAAGTTATCAGATTCCTGCAAACAGTTAAAACATTCATCCAAAATACAAAGACAAATTGTGACATCCATCTCAAAGTTTAGTTGCTGATTTACTGAATTATGTAAACCAGTTATGTTACGTACTTAAAAGAAAGGGCTAAGAAATCTAACGAAAAGAGCCAAAAGCACATACACAAAGTCAACGAAAAAGGTATTTTTGTGAGTAAAATGTTTACTTTATAATAGATATCATATAACAAATAGCAGAAGACACTGAACATGGAACATCATGAAACATTTAGTAGTAAAATGTTTACTTTATAACAGATATCATAAAACAGGTAGCAGAAGACAATGAACATGGAACATCATGAAACACTTAGTAACAAAATAACGGGAAAAGGGTGGTGAGCCCATTCCAAAGCCAAAACAATGTTACCAGACCCATGACAGCGGGCACACATCACGACCATTCTCGGAATCCAGGGCTCACCTTCGGCATCTGATCCAGTTTTCCCCAAGAGCTCTGTTTCCTGGTTTCCTTCAGCTCCGACAATATGTCGTGCTTCACCTGAGGCGCCAGATTCCTAAACTCTTCCGAGTCAAAGTCGAAGCTGTGCATATCTCGCCCAAGGCGGTCCACAATCATGTCTGCCTCATCGTCCGAGCTCGAGTCTGTTTCTTCATTTCTGCGGAACGTAGTTCTCAGTCAAATCCCAGGCAGAGAACATATGTAAATATTAAAAAAAACATCGTTATGAAATATTGCTGAATGTCACTGGTTCATGCGGTGTGCAACATAAAAACATTGGCTTGATTCTTTTTTGATTTTCATGAAATTTTAGCGGGTTTTTCTTCTTTTGGAGTTCATTATAAAGTCAAAGACGACTATTCCACCCATCCCCAGCAAGACCTCCATTTTCCATGGACTTGTGATCCCTGGGAGACTCGGTCATGGTGAGGACAGTATAAAATGGATTTTAACATGCATTTTATGCTCCAGTTTTTTTTAACCATGAACATGATATGCATAAAATATACATCACTCTACTCCTACTGAAACAATGAATCGAAAGACACATCACATGACTCATCTCAGTCATGGGCCATTGCCTTTGTCGGCAGCAGTATGATCAACATGATTCAGGTAAGAATGACACTGCAGCCCCTTTTGTGGCCTCGGGGTACTGGCGACGGTGCCATTCCACAACTTGCAGCAGGTACTGCTTCTAGCTTTCATCCTTCGTCAGTACCTAGTTGTACACTTCGAGAAGAGCCACGCTTTGTTCCGCGAGGTCGTTCACCACCGCAAACCCAAGGACTTCCTCGAAAGTCCTTGAAGCCACGTGCTGTCTCCCAATGAGTGGGATCGATGGCAAGGAAGTCCGGGTTGATGCCTCATAGGCCTTCAGGATTCCTATCGACTTTGCCGTGATGAAATCCGCGATGACCTTCCTGACTCCTCTGTCACGAGACTCACCTGAGTCCATTGGACCAACTCTCCCATTAATGCTCCTGGAGTGCCGGAAGCATCCTGGCGAGCATCTTCATCTAAAACGGTACGTCCTCGTCGAAGAATGACACACCAGCCAGCTCTTCGCTGAGGTGCCAGAGATGATTGGCAAGCGAGCTTTTGGAAGTCACCTTCGAGATTTCAGCATCCGGGTAGCTGATCAAGCGCGCATGAAGGTCGGGTCGAGCACGGAGGCTTTGACCGCCGATGGAGCGCAGAACCATGCTCCGACGTACAGGACAAGAATGGAAGAGACCAAAGCGCTCGAGTGGTCCCAATGCGCTGGGAGAAGGAAGTAATCGCGAAGCAGGAAGGCTCTGATCCTGGAAATCATGTGTCTATCCATCTGGCGCGGTGGGGAGCGTCTCGTTCGCGAAAGCTGACTCCCCGCGGAGAGTCTTTGCCAAAAAGGATAGTCGTGAGCTCCCAAGAACTCATGATAATTACTGCGAGGTTGCATTTCCGCCAGCTTCTCGCGGACAAAAGGTGACGACACAATCCTTGGAGGAGAGAAACGTCTCGGCCACTGTTGGCTCCAGGTCTTCACGCAACATGGGTTCAAACTTGCTCCGATCAGTGTGCATCCATCTCCCCTGGAAGCGCCTAAGTAAAGAGATCTCCGTTCCCGACGACGGACCGAAGCACGTGGAGAAGGCCGCCACTGCCACCATTCGGAGACATGATGACGACAAGCGAGGGGAAGGAGTTGTCACCCACTCTTCTGTTGAAGAAGCGTGCATACACCCAGCACTTGTCACGTATTGCTGGAAGTGAGGTCGAAGCCCGTTCCGACGACCTTATCCGAGATTTCCCGGTCTTCCAGACAATTCGCCTCGGCGTCGGCTGTCACTGCGCCAGTTCCGCTTGCGAGCTTCTAAACACCGAGGACCTTGGCGGCACTTCCTGGGCCGGTTACAACGGGGAGTCGATCCACCTTCTCCTTTCCATCGTCGGGTAACAGTTTGGCGTCCCAGTGGACCACCAGGTGGGGTGGCGCGGAGAAAAAATGACGCATTTTCTTCGCAATGGCTCTCCTCTGAGATCTACGCGGCCGCGTGATCGAGCTTCTATTGATCACCAGTTCAGAGGAGCCATGGCCGAGGGCCGAGGCCGAGGCCGACGCCGGTAGGAGGTGGACCAGAGCGATCACTGAGCTTGGTTCGATCGAGGGCTGCTGCCAGACCAGGAATGACGATGCTCTTGGCTCTCCTGCAGGGCCCTTTCGAAGCAGAAGGCATGACGAACTGCTGCGGGTCATCCTCATTGTGCACTGTCGGTGGACGAGGATTCCAATGGAGAGGTTGCCTCCTACTCAGCTTGCTCTTCAATCTGACGGTAGGCCTTTCTGCGGCCTGCTGTTGCCGCTGAAGAGTTCGCTCCTTCTTCCCAGAAAGAAAATTATCGACTCCCACCATGAAGCCTCGGTGGCCTGGCTCTGGCTGGGCCAGAGGGAAGTCTTTGTCCTCTTGGATAGTGATATTCTTCATGGAGCCGATACGGGCAATGTCAAGGTCTTTGAGGCTGCTCCTAAACTCCTTCTCCACCTCCATTTGCAGGGTGGACCTCCTGCATTTGCCTTCGCGGACAGTTCGGTAGTGGTCAGGCTTCCTATCTACCTTCGTTATCATGTTCCGCTCCGGTGCAGTGGGAATGCGGTCTTTGTTCTACACCCTCATCACTTCGCGGACGGTCCGTATTTCGGTCTCCCTCCGACAAAGCTTATCCGCACGGCGAGGCTGAAAATATCGCTGTAGCATTTTTCCACACACAGGTAACTTGTTTCCTGGTATTCACTCGACCATAGCACTGATCAACAAAGTCTGTTTTCTTTTTCCTGATGTACGCCTTAGTGTCATAAGCTTTCACTATAAAATATACTTTCTGCATTGACGCAGGTTGACGTGGGCGGTCCTTAAATATCCCGCAGTTCTAGAACCCTCGAGAAATTACCAGATCGGCACCTAAAATGAACGCGCGCAGCGGCCAGCCAAGTAACGCACACCGACGACGCATGTCCATGTTTAGCTTTACACGACGCTCGCAGCCCCCCCCCCCAACTTGCAGAGGCTTCATTGGAATAACATGAAATCCATTTCCCGGTTTCCACCCGCAGAATCCTGCAACCTGGACACGACCGGAGGCCCACTGGTCCACCAGTACTCACACCACCGGGAGGGCTGGGCGGCAGCAGTGGCAGCTGCATCGGGTCTGGTCGGGCGCTGGTCGCCACCGCCAGCGGCAGGGGGGCCCGCTCGCCCAGCACGGCCCGCAGTGCCTCCTGCTGCAGCAGGTTCTGCACCAGCTTCTGCGAGTTCTTGTCGGCCGCCTGCGACGCCGACTGCTTCTTCAGCCGTCGCGCTGCCTGCGACGCACACAATTACGTCACTGAACTCGGGAACAGCAAAGCACTTTCACAGAAAACAGAGCAATGGACAGCATGTCATGCATTATTTATGTTTGTGATATAACATATTCACTTCAATTAAGGACGGGATGTCATGGTTATTTGCCAAGTTGCCTAAAACAGCCACTCTGATTGTTATGAAACTCTGTATGGCCTAGTTTGGAGTCGTTTTACATATCATATGAAAACTTAAGTTTTCATATCTTCATTCAATATCTTCAACAATCAATTTATCAACATTCAATATCTTCACAGGTCTCTGACCTGGTGCCTCATTCTTAAGGGCATGCTATGGGCAAATCATAACATGGCTATGGTCATCATCACACAGCATTCAAAACATTTTAGGGCACCCAGTGCTACTCAGTCTTATGCATGGGTGTCACCCATAATCTCAAGTGGCCTCTGCACTTGGGTTAAGAGCTTAAGGTGTCCAAAAAAAAACAAGAATTTGCAACAGGCAAAATATTACTTTGCCTTTCCCAACATGAATGATAAAAATATCACAAATGTGAAGCAATCACAGTTTAAATGGTACAAACATGAAAATAAAAAAGCATGATATACATGCCCGAAAAACATGAAAAAGTGTAAAAAGTAGCATCAACCAGTCCCTACATACCAGTGTATCCCGCTTGAGTGAAGGCACACCACCATCAAATACAAAGACTGGCTTTATCTTGTAAGTGAGCAGTTTGCATGCTCGATGAAAAACACCGAGCAGATGTGCATTTTGCAAAGTACCATTCTGTCCATCTCTGTAGCCTTTCATTGCCTGTAATGGAATGGGTGAAATGCATGGCAAATTCACTGCTTCCACATGTCCATGTCTGGAATTAAACTCAAGCAAAAAATTTATAATGAGTCACTGCATATAAATGTGTTTGCCAAGATCATTGTAACAACTGTTTTGAACCATGAAAGCAGAACAAATACATAAATTTCACATATTCGCAAAAAGTGCAGAGCTGAGAGAGCAAGTTGCTTTTTGGCCTTAAAATGATTACCATCAGCTGCTATGGTCATAAAGATTCACACACCAAACATTCAATTGTACATGAGCTCAGGGACACATGATTCATTTTAACCACGCAGCATTTCACTTACCTGGTTAAGCCATATGGAAACATCTACTGCCAAAACTTGGTTTTCTAAGCTCTCCAAGGGAACTGGCTTTCCACATGGTTCCAGCAGTTTCCAAAGGCCAGTAACTCCCATTTTGTTGACTTGAATGTGTCAGTCACATGAGCTGGAGCCTCTGGTCAGACAGATGCCACTGCAGGCATAACCTGTGTAAAACAGCTTGATAAAACATCAATAATACAAATATACAAAACCGCTGATGAAATTGCTGGTGCAGCATTTGGGCTTTCCATGAGTTTTGTGATGAAGGGTCTGGGTTTGTATTTGACATTATGCCAACAACCAAGGGCTAGGCACTGTGCTTAAAACAGCAATCCTGGGGCTCATTAAGCATGACATCATTACAGGCAGAAAAGATCAACAACATCATAAGATACCATTGTCCCTACTCAAAGCATCAAAAACAATATTTACTAATCCCCAGAAAACAACAAAAATGTAAAGTAGTATGACTTACAAGAGTGAGGTAATGACAGTAATTTGACACAAGGCACCTGGCATAATTTTCACATTTGTGGGCCACCAAGTTTATTTAACCCGCGCACGACCGTCGGTCCGTTTCGAACATGGGCGACTGGGGGGAGGGGGGGCAGTTGGCCGTCCCCTCTAACTCACGAACGGTTGGTCGCAAGATAAAATAAGCACACCGTTGGAAAGCTTGTGACGATTAGAGCTCGAAACTGGCCTCATTTTTAATTTTAGATAATATGTAAGCCAATTTACGCCCTTTATGTTTTCTCACAGCCGACTGCATGAGACCGAGAAATGGCCTAAATCTTAAGGGCTGTGACTAATAACGCATAGGTAAAGGCACCAGTGCACAAGTAAAGGTTCCCGGATGCCGATATACGTCTAATTTCCCCAGATTTGTTCAATATATACGCCGAAAGGTTGAGTTAAGGACACGGCAATTCTCCCGCCAGCTGTCGGTGTGCGCCGTTGCCGTATGCAGTACCAAATTGACGGGAACTAATTTTAGCGTTCCTTTATTTTCACGAAAAAAGACGATCTACATAAATTTTATTGATCTTTGTGGTTCTTGTTATGGTTTTCATGCTGAAATTTTGGAAAAATTCATTAGTTACCAATCTACACAGTTGGCGGAGCTTTATTCGCGAGAGCCTGTTTATTTCCAAAATACGCACTTTTTTCAAACTTCTTGAGGTTCCTGGTATTACTTACGTCTGTGCAAGCTAGTTCTGTCATTTTCTACCCATTCTGAGTAACTCATCGTTGATTTTGACGGTGGTACATTTTGGCACACTACAGTTATTCATGACCTGACCTCAGGTCAATGGCTGGAAGTCATTGATACTTTGCCCAATGACAGGAACTAGATGTCTGCTTCACTTCGCACTAAAAATGTTACAAAATATTCAGTCAATTTCTGAAAAAATGATGGCATGTCTTAAAAATGGGCTTGACCTTAGGCCAATGTCCCGGAAAATTCTGAAAAATCTGAGATAGCAGATTTGTTGCATCTAACAAGATCACTAATCCCTGAAAGTATTTTTGAGATATCTTGTTTTGTGCCAAAAAGTTGGGGGGCACAAAACCTTTTTTGACATCAGCCCATTTGACCCAGTTTAGGTCAGGCACTGGACCTGAACTGAGGTCACAATTTTGACATGAGATGTAAAATTGATGGAGCAAAAGGTACACAAAGTTTTGTGACTCTGTTTGTTAATTCTCTCGCAATCCCAGAAAACCTCAGGGGGGGGTGCAGTCAACTGCCCCCCAATTAGGGATGGGTTAAGGTTATCAAGTTAACAATGCCAAATGCTAAGTGAGTCTTATTTCAACCTGCAGAAACAAATCATACTGTGCAGCCAGCCTGGCCCAGCCAAAGCACTTTCTGGGTAATTATTATGCAAATGCTTGGTGCCAAATCATGACATTTTTACTCAAAAATGCCAAATTCTAGACACTTGATGCATTTTGATTTCCAATGTCCTTACATGCTCCTTATTCAACAGAACTTTCAAGAGCAATTTTTCCCTGATATATCATAGGATCACAGGTGTTTCTGGTCAGTGCTGATGGCAAATAACCACATGATGCCAAAACTTCTGATTTCTTTGTGCAAAACAGTAAAATAGATCAATAAATACTGTACTGCAAACTTACACCATTGAATGCACAAATGGAAAGTAATGACACAAGCAGCAATGACATAGCCCTCCCTCATTGTGTTTTACTCAAGGAGTCTTTCTAATCTAGGGACCTGTTAGTTTTGTAACAAAACAAGCTGAGGCTGCATATAGGTATGTCAAAATGGGTGGATTTCTCTAGGCCAAGTACGCTCTCTTGAGCCTGAAGGCATCCTTTAAACCGTAGCAGGAAGATGGCTGTAGGTACATAGATTGCATCCTCTTACATGAAATACTCACACAAACTCATATGTATCCTGCAACGCATACACTAGCAATCCTCACCCAGGTAAACTGGATGATGTTCTTGTGATTCTTCCAGTGCATACTGTCAACACAGCTACGTTGGCTTGGATAAGGGCGCAAAGCCGCTTAGGTTCAGGCGTCCGGTGTCCATTTGTCCGTATCAAACTTGCCGCCGAAAGTCCGAAAATCTATGTCCGAAAACCTATGGGGCAAAGACGTCGAGTCTCTACACTCCGCACTGTCGAGAGGACAAAACCATGTACACCAATCTTGAGAATCCTCGGACCACGGCACCTCGCGCTCTTGCGTAACCTTGCGCTCGCCTTGAAGTTCCCAGTTTGTTTACCATGGTGTGCACTCTCGGCATGCATTGCTTTCGCTGGTGGTATTTTGATGACGTCAACAGTTTGAATTGCCAGAATATTGAATCTATGAACAGCTTGTATCTTAACAAAACAAGAATGTGAGAATTAAAACCCGTTTATCACGGGTTGTTAATAAATGTATTTATTTGTTTGGGCACTAAAATGAGAAGCGTGCAAGATTGCTGACTTTGCTAGAGATCATTCCAGTTGATCCGCATTTTCAAGATTACGACATATTTGGCGTGAGATTTTCAAACACAACGCGATGGGAACTCCTGAAAAACGCGGGAACAACCGTGCTTGTGGTACCGTGGCTCAACTCAGTATCCTGTGGTGACTATTTCCTCCTTTGTGTTTGCTTCTGCCGTCATGGGAGTGCAGATTCTGGGCAGATAGAAATATCTGTATTGGGGAAATGTGAAACTGGAACATTTATAATGCATTTCTGAGTGAAAACAAAAGGATAGCACTTGTGACGGTTCAAGACGTCATGGGTACCCGCTTGTTCTCGTTTCGGAGATTTTTTTAGTATTATTGGGGATTTTGGGCAGGTTTTATTGTTTTCCATGCCAGGCAGCAGTTATAAGGCATTTACATATAATTTACATTACATATTATATGTATATTATATATACATATTATATATACATTACATATACAAATATATAAGGGCATTTATGAAGGCTTGCTGAACATGGCTGTGATTTTTAATGTCACCCTAAACAAAGCATCAGGATAACATTGTTAAAATGATAACCGGCATGACAATTGTGGAAAAACACACGAGAAGTGGTAGAAACATCAGGCGTCCCAACAAGCTAGACTTATAAGGGCGGTAGTTTAGTGGTGGGTTGGGGAGGCGCGTCACATTTTTATGTTTTGTCCATCTATTTAGAGAAACATATAGTGCAATAAAAGTAAAATTTTCGGTTTCGGGGCGGAACGGTGAGTGGGATGGTCGTTGGAATGATTGGTTCAAGCTTTGGTTTGGCTTTCCAGTGTTTCTTTCCATAGTGGAGGGTGTGGTTTTCATCTCTAATTTGCTGACCTTGACCCAACCTTGGCCTGAGTCGGTCTCAGGCTGGACCTTCCGGAGCGGTGCCACTTGGCCTTGTGAGCTCATAGCGGGAGTTACCGAATTGTGGATGGTGGTGCTTGGTGCAGTGGTTTGTGAGAGGAACTTGACCTTTCTTTGGCCTTTTTGTCTTTCCTTCTTCCATAATTTCTCCAGCCCTGACTTTTGACTGACTGTGGACTGTTTTTAGGGCTTATTCCTTCCTCTTGTTCCCTTGTTATTTTGCCTTCTCCTTTAGTTATTCTAAGGACCAGCGTAGGTAAGTTGAGCCGCCCAGCGGTTTGTGTGATCGCACATTTATGATCAACAATTGTTAACACATCATGGAATGATAACTCAATCAGCCTTTCTTTTTCAGAGATGGGGGTGATTAGGACTAGCAGCAATCTTGTGTTGTAACTGTGGTCAGCCAACAAAAAGGAGTCTATTTTCATGACTGAACTATCACTTGGTGAAACCATGGCCTCTGGTGCTGTGCCAAGACCAAATGAGTGCCACCTTGCAACACTGCAGAAGTTCTTTGGTCATGGACAGTTCAGAAAAAATCAATGGGAGATCATATGGAGGATTTTGCATGTAAGTCTTAAGCAATACTTTTTTTTAGAGACTGAATTGCTGGCATTGGTCATTTCTCATTTCTATGTTATGCTGGCTTGACAGCTTTATCCTATCATTCTTGATCATCTGGCTTTTAGCCACCTGATTTCATTTGTTTAATAAGAAGTCATGTATTACCACTAGATGCATTACTTTTTGTGTTTTAAGAGTGTCACAGTATTGGTCCCCAGATTCACTTCCAGCATACTTCATGTGTGCGTAGAGAACTTATTTTCTCAGCTGGTCCAACTGCTAAAATAACCATGGTATTAGAAAGCAGTCCCACAAACTGCATTGGTGACAAAAATAACATGTTCTGCATGCTTATGTAAGATCTGACAGCATATATTCACCTAGTGGTCCAACTGTTTTGCATATTACTGTCATCACCAGATTCTCTGTAGTTACTGTTTGCAATGCTGTCAGCAGAGAAGTTAGCATACTGATGCCTATAGGGTATGAAAGGAAAACTTGTGGAGAACTAACTGGTCATGTCTGGTGATTTCAAAAGCCTGCCAACTCCTTGTTCATCTGCTTCACAGTATGAGTACCAAGCTTCTAAAGAGAGCTGGAACTGAAATCCAAAACTAAAAACATGATGGAGTCATTTTGACAGCATACTCTTTGAATGCCTGCATCTTAATGCTGATGGGAGATACCAAACAGATGCTTTGATTTGCTCATTGGTCTCTTCTCTGCAAAACTATCATCTGACTGAATGGCTGATTATTGAGGCTTAGGGGTGCACCACCTTTGAGGCCATTTGGCACCCATGAGAACTATTTTCTGCATCTTGCCATGAAAACACAGCTTGTGGCTCGGACCATGTACGCGTGTGATGCCCATCTACCTTGTTACTGCGTGCATGGAATACTAGACATAGGCATTTGTGTGTCTTCCATATGCTGTCGTGTATGTGCAGAGATGGGAGAGATCCATACATTTGGTATGAGAAATAGGTACAAGTAAGCATGGTGGCATGATGTTTTTCAGTATTTATGTGTCAAGGATGCATGCACCAGTTATGTTTTTCATGGAACCTAAATTAGGGGGAATTGTCCCCTCATATCAGTCGGAAGCTGCATCTCCAGTTTTATAAACACTGACTGCTTGGTGCAGAAAAAAATGATCAACTGGTCCAACATGCCAGGACGCCACTGTTTCTCGCAGGATCGATGTGACCAGCTGGCGGTGATGGCGACTGGGTCGGGGAAGTCCCTGTGTTACCAGTACCCTGCTGTGCACACGGACGGCCTCAGCGTGGTCGTCTCCCCTCTGATCTCGCTGATGGAAGATCAAGTCATGGCACTGAAGGTGAGTGGCTGAAACAGTGTCTGTCGGCCGCCATTGCAAGGTTTTATTGCCCCAATACCCGCGGCCATCAGAACTGTTATGCCATTTTTGTGTTGACGGACGTCGCCTTGAACATCTGCGTGCTTTACTAGCAGGCATCAGAAGATTAGGTGGTGGGTTGGTTTCTTGCGTTAGGTTTTTGATGTGGGAATTTGCGTGGCACATTGTTGTCTGGCCGGGATATCATTTTGTGAAGATGATTGATAGGGTCCGATATGTTGCTGTACACCCTGACCCCCACCCAAGCGTGAAATCCTCAGCGGACATGGTTCACCATATCCACTGTGATACTTGCCTGTCGCCATTGCCTGGTGACAGTGTGTTCTGGAGTGATGTCTTCTTCATCCAGAAATGCAGTAATCATGCATTAGATCGTCCACATTCTGGACGGACTCCATAGTTTGCGCGGTGCGCCGTTCTGATCTAGCGCGTCCTTTTCCAGCTGTCTGGGATCCCTGCCTGCCTGTTGGGCAGTGCCCAGTCACGCAGCGCTGAAGTCAGAGACGGTCTCGTGCGGGGCAAATACCGTGTCCTCTACGTCAGCCCGGAGTTCATAGTCGGTGAGTGGGGCGCTCGCCGGCGAGGGTGGTAGAAAAAGTAGTCTACGCAGTGACCGTCACATTGTCTTATGATCACTGGCGATTTATAGGGGTATTGATTGATGTAAGAGGCTCACGCGATTTGTATCCTGAGGGACGTGCTTGTGTGTCGCGTTTCATAGAACCAGTTTCGTTTTTCTGTTCGATAGAAAACGTCGCGCTTCTGACGCAGCTGCTGACGTCTGTTGGCATCACACTGGTGGCCATTGACGAGGCTCACTGTGTCAGCCAGTGGGGCCATGACTTCAGATCTTCATATAGGTCAGTGTCTAACTCCAGATTTGTGCATGGGGTAACCCAACGTTTTTAGCGTGGGCATTATCAAGTGCTGTGCTTCATGAACATTATCAGAATACGGACGCGCGCTTGGCTCTTGCGGAGTTTGTGGGCGTTTTTGACATTAGGGGTTTTGCGTTTAGTTTTGGCTTAGCATTGGGTTTCAGATTTGGCTTTTTTGGTGTTTACGCAGTCGTCATGGATTAGATTCCAGTTAGATGACTATTGCATTGATGACCTACAAGTCTGCATATAAATCAGAGAGTGATCAGTTCAAGGGCCAGTAAGTGTGGATAATGCGCTCTGGAACCGTGTGGTGCAGCTATCACCCGATGACACTGATGCTGCTGAGACTAGGCTGCTGACTGTGATCCACTTATGACGTGGGGAGTGATCACTGTCGTCCCCGGCGCCCGCAGGAGGCTGGACGTGCTGCGGAAGGAGCTGCCGGACGTGCCGCTGCTGGCTCTGACCGCCACGGCCACGCCGGAAGTGCGCGAGGACATCGTGCGCTCGCTGGGCCTGAGGTCAGTGACAGTCGCACAGCTGCCGGGGGTCAGGGTTAGCCGGCGTCGTCGGGAATGACCGTGCTGCGCTCAGTCTGCCGAACTTTGAACTGACTTGAGCTGGGCTGCGGGACTTGGAGCTGGTTCACGTTTGTAGACAATCCAGGCGCGGTTTGTCCCTGGCCGCTATCATAGAACGGCGTCAGATCGTGGACGGAGGAAAGAGTGCGCCGCCACCGCCGGCCTGTCGTCTCTATGGACCTCCGCTGCCGCAGGAAGTGCCACACGGTGGTGACGTCATTCGACCGGCCTAATCTGTACCTGGAGGTGCGGCCCAAGTCGTCCAGCATGCTCGGCGACATCACCTCGCTGATGGAGCGAGTCGACAACAAGTGGCGCTTTGACGGCGCCACTATTGTGTACTGTCCCACTCGGAAGGTCACGGAGATGATCCACACGGCGCTGCTGAGTGAGTGAAAACGTTTTTTTTTTGGGGGGGGGGCAGCTGAGCGAAGTTTGCCTGTGCGCATCCGCGTGAACGGCGTCTGCCTATGTGTTCCCATTCGCTGCGTGTAGATTATTGTGCCTTATTCCTTTGCCCTATTCATCGACCCTTGCGGTGTTCTGTGTTCATTAACGAGCTACCACTTGATATTCCTTTTAGTTTAGTTCAAACGTATTTCCTCACGTTACTATAATCTTAAATCCCTGCCCTTTGAATCGCATCAGATAACCATGTGACTGCCCTTTGAACTTTAAATGCCCAGCTGGAAGTTGCAAGCTGGCTCTTGGTCGATGTGCAGATGACATCCGGTTTGGTCACGGTGCATTATCAGGAACTGTTTTCGTTAAGATGTTGCTCTCCTGACGTCCCTCAGACGATGCTGACAGTGCCGGGGAGGTACCACGGTGGCCGTCTGCCCTCCCCCGCTGGCTGAAACTGACCTCTCCGCGACCGATAGTCCCGCATATCACCGTCTGTCCCGGTGGAGGGAGTCCCCGGTCTGGACTGACTTTGTCTTTGACTGGCGCCCTCAGACGCCGGCACGCCCTGCGTCATGTATCACGCCGGCATGGGGCTGGCGCAGCGGAAGGCCGCGCACGAACAGTTCGTCCGCGACAAGGTCTCCATCATCGTGGCCACCGTGGCTTTCGGCATGGGCGTCGACAAGCCCGGTAAGCAGCGTCATGTGGGGCATACAGTTCGTCCGATGGAAGCAGCGGCCTTATATATAGCTTGTAGCATGCCAGCGACGGTACATACCAGTCCTTGCAAACAGGCTGTGGCTGTACTGAGTTCACTTGGTGTTCCGCTGAATGTGAGCCATTGAAGATTTCCAGAAATAGCCCGGATTCCGTCCTTGTGCAGTAAGCCATCGTGGCATCGTTTTGTCCTAAAGAGGAGGTCTTCGAATCGTTACTTTCTCTTTCATCACGTCTTCTCTTACCGCAACCACATTCGAGGAAGCTCGTACAAAGCACGTGCTATTCAGGATTGTAGTTTGGCTGTCCAGACATAAGGCACCCAAACGTATCACTGACGACCTTTCTAATGCTGAAGTGCCTGAGTTTCGGCCGTGTTCGTTGCTGGCAGACGTGCGTCGCATCGTGCACTACGGCGCCTCCCGAGACGTCGAATCGTATTACCAGGAGATCGGCAGGGCGGGCCGCGACGGTCAGCGGGCCGTCTGCACGCTCTTCTTCAAACCGTCCGACTTCGTGCTGCACAGGTGGGACCGTCTCGGTGGCCGTCTCGTTCTGTCCGCGCTCACGACGCGCTGATGGTCATATGTTGCGGCAGTCCTGTCAGGTGCGGCGCAGACGGGTTCAGACGTCTGCTCGGTGGTTTCTGTTGGAGCCACAGCAAGTTATTGCCGGACCACGCCATGTCAGCAGCGCAGCAGCCTTGCCTGGTCGCCGGGCTCAGCGGCATGCGAACGCTCTGGTTGGTATCAGACATAAATAGTGACGTCTGCTTCATTGTGCACACCACGCTGGCTTGATGCTGGCACCGACTGAGTACTGCGATTCAGCTCGGTGTTCCCGGTGTGAGATGGACGGATGACGTCATCGACAGGTTCCGTCTGTGGCAAGCTATTGCCCAGCCATGTTGAAGACGAGTCGTCGTTGCAGGCACTTCCTGGGCGGCGTCAGCTCGGCCGGGTACGTGCAGCGCCGTCTGGACCTGCTGACCAGCTTCGAGGCGCTGCTGAGTCAGGACGGCTGCCGGCGGCGAAGCATGCTCAGGCACTTTGACGCCGACTGCACGGCCGGCGATCGGGCCGGCTGCTGCGACAACTGCGACAGAAAGTGGGTCCCTGCGGCCTTCCGTCCCCCCCCCCCCCGCCTCGACTGGTGACGGCAGGGTCTGCGGCTCCTGGAGCATCACCGCGCGTCGTGGTAATGACTGCTGCATATGTTTTTGCCCCCCCCCCCTCCCCCTCCGACTCATTACGGCAGAGTATGCGGTTCCTCGTCACCGCGTGTCGTGATAATGACTACTGAATATATTCTTTAATTAACTGCGTTCGGTGATGCTTCGTGGCATTTTTTGAAATGAGTGCTGAGAACGTAATAAGTTGCTTTTTCATGTCAACCAAGTGAATTTTGGAGCTTTGGTCAAGTTCGAACATTGCCGGTGACGATTCAGTGTCCCACCTCCCGCGGCGCAGACTTGCTCTGCAGCGGGGCCGCGGTCTAATGACCAACCGGTCTTCTCCGGCCAGGTACAACAAAAAGAGGACGGCCAACCTGGACGCGACGGCCACCGACGGCGGTCAAAACTTTGCCCCGCAGGCTGCCATGCTGCTGAACGCCGTACAGCTGATGCGGGGCCGTTCAGGTCGGACTCGGAGGCCCGCTTCTCCAGTTCAAGGGACCACTCAGGCCAGGGTCCTGTCCTCTCGTTACAGGGCCCCTAAGGCCAAGGTTCACGTCTTCGGCTACAAGGTCCTCCCCACACAGACACTCACTCACAGGGCCTGTTTCCTCAGTGACAGCGTCCACTCAGGTCAGGGTCCGTTGGTCAGGTGACAGGCCGCTCAGGTCAGGGTCCTCTCGTCCAGCAGTAGGGACGACTCGGACCAGGCGCCGTCGTCTCGTCAGGGGTCGCTCCTCTAGTCACAGGCCAATCGGGCCAGGGGCCTCTCCGGTGATCGGGAATAGGTAGATCAGGTCGGAGGGTCACCACTGGATATGCTTCCGGGGAGGGGGAAGCTTACATTATTGCCCCGAGAGTTCAGATGTCACTTCGTGCTTTTGATGGGACACTGCGCAATTTCTTCTCCTGCAGAAAGCGGAAGAACCCTTCTTGGAACTTGGTTGCCAACAAAAGTGGTGCAATTTGTGAGAAACAGGCAGGTGTGCAACCAATCGAAAGAGTTCATTGAGAAAGACAACTTATGGGGAATCAGTCTATCATTGCCATCAAATGTCACTGGGCCTCCTTCATATACAGTCCGGAAGTTCGTAACCATGTGTTCTTGTTGGTCAGGTCTGTCAACACCGATTTTGTTCCTGCGCGGCTCGTCTAGTAAGAAAGTCTGGCAGTGGCTTAAAACGAAAGAAGGCTTCGGATCAGGAAAGGAGTTTTCAGAGGCGTTTTGGAAGTCCCTAGGTAAGCGAAATGGTACAGCATGTTGCTGAAGTATTGCAGGTCACAAAGGCGTTTTCAATGGTGATGCGCTGTATAGTACAAATGGCCCAGATTCCGATTTTTATTAGGATACCGTCGATTCCTTCAACCATTATTTTGCTTTCTCTCATTGTCTTTTTCTCCTAAAAGACTCTTATCGACCTCTATTGTTTTTATGAAAGATCGTGTGTTGTGTAGCGTTTGCTAATACCTTGCCTCTTGTTATTTGAAACTTCAGCGTCATGGTCTTGTGCGGTCTGAAGTTTTGCCTTCGAAACCCGCGGGGACCTGTTGGACGAAACACTGTTTAGGCGTAGTTGTACATTGATGGTATTGAGTTTTTCTTTGAAAGTAGCCTTATGTAGGACAAGAGGCTGTCGTGAGCGTTCCTCGTCCAACATGCGCGCTGACTCGACCGGTGCTCGCCAGGGAAGATGCTGCTGTTCGAGAAGTACCTGAGCGAGCGGAGCGGCGGCGCCATGAGGGCGTGGGGCGGCGCGGCGCGGGGCCGCGGCCGTGGCGCGCCCAGCTTCGTCAGCACCGTCGCCGTCACGCCCAAGGGAGAGGAATTCCTCAAGGCGTGAGTGCAGCGTACACCGGCCCCTGTGGGGATGTGTTGTCTGGTCACACGGTGGGGAGGGTGCTGCTGGTGCCTGAACACGTTTGTGTGTGTGTGTGCCTGACGTCCGTCAGTTTCTGGAGAGGGGGGAGGAATCCGTGTTAACACAGGGATGGTAGTGGCGCCACAAAACGCGGAGCTGGACGGCCGCCTCCCCGTGTGGGACGTTCCCATGCGGTCGTGTTGAGATTACGCTGCGGCGGAGCCTTGGATGTCGACACTCGGGACCGTCGCCAGTTCGTGTGACTGTCCCGACCGACGAGGTGTGACCGTGGCCCGGCCTGGTGCTCCGTCCGCTCCCCCTGGGGCGGCGCGTCAGCCGCACCGTCTGGCGTTTCAGCTGGGCGCGGGACCGCAACACCCCGCTGCACCTGGTGCCCACTGAAGAGATGCGCTCGCAGCGAGGACCCGACCACGCCGACTTCGCCGACGTGACGAGCGGCGGCGCGCGCCGTCTTCTGCTGCCGGACGAGCTCGCCAGCGAGCGACCCGTCTGCGGCGTCACTCTGGAGCCGGCAGTGGACCCCACCGAGCTCAAATACCGGGTATGTACCGTGCGCTGCCACAGGAGACCCCCACCGAGTTCAGATACCGGGTATTTACCGTGCGCCGCCACAGGAGACCCCCACCGAGCTCAAATACCGAGTATGTACCGTGCGCCGCCACAGGAGACCCCCACCGAGTTCAGATACCGGGTATTTACCGTGCGCCGCCACAGGAGACCCCCACCGAGCTCAAATACCGGGTATGTACCGTGCGCCGCCACAGGAGACCCCCACCGAGTTCAGATACCGGGTATGTACCGTGCGCCGCCACAGGAGACCCCCACCGAGCTCAAATACCGGGTATGTACCGTGCGCCGCCACAGGAGACCCCCACCGAGTTCAGATACCGGGTATTTACCGTGCGCCGCCACAGGAGACCCCCACCGAGCTCAAATACCGGGTATGTACCGTGCGCCGCCACAGGAGACCCCCACCGAGCTCAGATACCGGGTATTTACCGTGCGCCGCCACAGGAGACCCCCACCGAGCTCAAATACCGAGTATTTACCGTGCGCTGCCACAGGAGACCCCCACCGAGCTCAAATACCGGGTATTTACCGTGCGCTGCCACAGGAGACCCCCACCGAGTTCAAATACCGGATATGTACTGTGCGCCGCCACAGGAGACCCCCACCGAGTTCAAATACCGGGTATTTACCGCGCACTGCCACAGGAGACCCCCACCGAGCTCAAATACCGGGTATGTACCGTGCGCCGCCACAAGAGACCACACCGAGCTGAAGTACCGAACCTGACCTGAAAAAAGTGGGAACCGGGCTGAAAACGTACTGGCTACCATCCAGGAGACCCCGACCGACCAATAGCAGCCCGAGCTGGCTGTTTCTGTAGTGAACTGATCTTTCGTGTCGGCGGGGAATGCTGTATTCGGAGTTGCTGTGTTTCCGCGGTGGCATGATTGTCTTTGTCGGCAGGGAATACTGTACTCGGAGCTGCTGTCGCTGCGTTCGCGGCTCAGTGACCAGCTGGGCGTCATGCCCTACATGATCGCCAGCAACAAGACGCTGTTGGAGCTGGCACGCCGCCGGCCGGGCACGCTGCGCCACCTGGCCGCCGTCGAAGGCATGACCGAGGTCAAGACGCAGAAGTACGGCTACGAGATTGTCGAGCTCATCACCGACATGGCGCTTAAGCACAACCTCAGCACCAACAACTTCGACCACCAGGTGACTGGGCCGGGGATTTTCCACCAAGGATAGGTAACGACGATTAGATTTCGTGCTCATTTGCTGCTTCCGACTCACCAGATGCCTACTATTGTGCTGTTACGCTTTTATATTTTATTCCCATCGTTTGTTCGTGTTTGCGTTTTTGTGCCTGTTTGGATGTGAGATCGGCCTGTGACGTTTTCACGCTCCACTGTCTCGCGCTGACGTCACGCCGCCGTCCGGTGCTCGGCAGGTGCCTGCCGAGGGCGCCGCGGACAAGGCGGCGGAGGTCCGCCAGGAGGCGCTGCTGCTGCGGCTGTCCGACACGCAGCGCGACTCCTACCTGAGGGTGTGTCGCTGGGGCCAGACGGTGGCCCACGCCGCCGCCGAACGGTGGGTGTCCGGCCTCTGCGGAGACCGGTAACCGTCGTTAGTAGCAGATTGTACCGGCCGGGTTTGCGTTTATATTGGACGCTGAGCACAGCCTGGTTTGACGAGGTATACGATGGAGTGATTGTCGCTTTCGATGTGTTATGACAGAATCGTTTGTTGTTTGGAACTGACGCGAAATCGTGGTCCTCAAGTCCCGGACCGGATGATGTCGATGTCCATCTGTCCGGACATCAGTGCGCAGCGGGCGCTGTATACCATCAGTTCTCGCCGCTGATGCAGGTTGTTGAAGCCCTCCACCGTAATCGGCCACCTGTGTGATGCGATTAAGCTGGGCCTGACCGTGGATCTGGCCGCCGTGGACGTGGACCAGGCTATGGTCGACACCGTGTGCCGAGTGGTGCGCAGTCCTGCGGTCAACTCAGGTCGGTACTTCGCAGTCTTGCGGTCAACTCGGGTTGGTACTGCGCAGTCCTGCGGTCAACTCGGGCCGGTACTGCGTAGTCCTGTGGTCAACTCAGATCGGTAATGCGCTGCCATGCGGTCAATGGATGCCCACACTGCGCAGTCATGCGGTCAGTTCAGGTCGGCATTGCGCAGTCCAGGGTCAGTTCAGGTTTATATTTCGCAATCCGTCGGGCAACTCAGATCGGCACTGGACATTCCCGCGGTCATCTCAGATATGTATTGCGCAGTCCGGTGGTCACCATGTCGATAGTGCGCAGTTCGGTGGTCATTTCAGGCCGGTACTGCGCCTGCGCGGCCGACGTCGAGCCGACGGGGATCGGTCCGGGTCATGTCTGTCACACGCTGACGATACGGTTCAGCGGCGGCCAGCAGGCTCGGCCCTACTGCTCAGAATGCCGTCACTCCCACTGATTTTTGAATGGATTTTCGCGGTGGCTTCGAAAAAGAGCGCTGCGGACCTTCTTTTTTCCTTCTACACACTTCGCACTAGGTACGGGTGTGTGTAAGCCTCACGCATCCAGTGTCTCCTCAGCGTGTGATACACCATCATGGTGCACCAGTCGTGTTGACCCATGACTGTCTGTGCTGCTTCTTGTGTCTGATGCGATCTTGGCAAGCGGTTTTGTCCTATGCTGTAAGCCCGTACTTCTTGCAAATGACACTATGCTTGGTAAACTGGTAAAGATTAATGTTATTCTGCTTCACAATACATCCTTTTTAGACCCAGGGAGCGCACGTGCTTATAACGCCCTGTCGGACAGACATCAGTCGACTGAGCACGGTTAAGGAACACTGTCCGGACCACATCACCTACGACCAGCTGAAGGTCTGCCTCAGCGTCCTGTCTAGGATGTTCGGCCTGACTGGTGAGAAGGTAAGTCGAGTCGCTGAACGAGACCCAGAACACTGGGTACGTCTTTTGGTACGTTGAACTAATGCTGCCACACCCTGTGCCACAGGTGTCAATTCCGCCTTTAAACGGCAAAACTTTCTGTTGTTGCTTTACGAGGGTCCACATGCAAACAAGAAAGGGATTTAAACAAAAGCACGCACTGCAGTTCATAAACAGGTACCAAGTGTTAGCGTGCCGTTCAAAACGTTCACTTCGTTGTTCGAGAAGCGCTCAGTTGAGAGGTTCTCCTGTGGTGCTCCCCGTCCGCCGACCTCCATCGGTCTTCCCAGGAGCCGGGACCGGCCACGGAGAGGGCAGGGCCGGCGGCAGCGGGGAAGGCAGGATTGGCCACCGCGGAGTCCCCGGCGCCGGCCGGACCGTTGGACGGCTGGCTGTCGTCCAAATCGCCGGCGGTTTCAACCACGATCGCGCCGGCCCGCCGCCTGGCGACGTCGCAGCCGCTGCCGACCCGCTTCATGTCTGCGGAGGAGGCGACGCCGCCGGCTCCGGCGAAGCCGCCACCGCCGCCGTCGCCGGCGCCGGCGCCGACGCCACCGCCGGCTGCCAGGCCGCTGCCGGCCGGTTTTATCCAGCTGGTGGACCCGTTCGGAGACGACTGGGAGCCGGACGAGGCCGAGGTGCAGGCGGCCGAGCAGCGAGCCGAGGCGGCGCTGGCGGCGGCCGAGCGGCGCGCCGAGGCCGAGCGGCTCGCCGAAGCCGAGGCGGCGGCGGCGGAGTCGGCCGAGTCGGCGGCCCCCCGCCGGCCGGCCGCCGCGGCGCTGCCGGAGCGGGCCGCCGCGCGGCTGCAGAAGTTCCGGTGGCCGGGCGCGGCGGCGGCGCCGGCCGACGACGCGCCGGGCGCGCCGAGCCGGCCGCTCTGGGGCGCACTGGACCCGGCCGAGGTGAACGCCCGGACGGCGGCGCCGCGCCGCCGGACTGCCGCCGTCCGTCCGGGCCGCCTGCTCCCCGACTCGGACTCGGAGGACGATGCCCCGGCCGCTCCCAGCGCCGGCGCCGCCACCAAGAGGAAACTGCCCGCCTGGATGAGGGCATCCACGTCATCGCAGGCCGTCAAAGCAAGTAAGAAGAGCTCTCTCCTCTCGCTGTGATCGTTAGGCTCATATCTGTGCAAGACGGACTAGTTGTATATTTTCGTTCCGCACGTTGTCGCATTGAAGTAGTTCATCGTGTCATAGACATCATCAGTACCTGCTATATCGGTTCAGCTATCGTTGCGCTGCATCAGATATAATAAACGGCCATCTCTGAAGCCGCTCTCTTGTATCACGGCTGCCACATGCGGTCAAACTAGGCAGACGGTGCCAACCGTGGGCCCGGCGCCCGGCCACCGACAGGCGTGTGGCACCATCAGCCGACTCAGAGTCGCGCAGTGGCCGACTCAGGGGTCGGGCGGCGACTCGCGCTCCCGCCACTGCTGCTTGCGCTGGTGGCGGCGGCGGCGCTGGCCGTCGCGCCGCTCCTGGCGGCGGGCGCGGATGCGCTCCTGCTGGGCGGCCACCGACTGCTCGCCGTGCAGCGCCCGGTCCAGCTGGGCGGCCAGCAGCTCGCGCGCCCGGCGCCGGTTCGTCTCCAGCGAGCGGGACTCGTGGCACTTGACCACCAGACCTGCCGACCGGCCGGTCAGAGTCAGAGTCAGAGTCAGAGCCCCGCCGGTCCGGCCGGAGAGACGCAGCGGAATCACGCAGCAGGCCGCCGGGGAGACTCGTGCCGTGAGACGGACGCGAGGGTGCAACTGTACGCGAATGGGCTCGACAAGGCTCACGGAGCACTTAAATCTGCCAACCCAATGTCCCGCTCATCTGAGTCTCTCGTGTGTCTGTCATTTCGGTTGCGTTTGTTCGATCAGGCCCGGTGCTCAGTAATGGGATCCTTGCGTGCACCGCGACAATCCTCCGAAAGCGCAAACAAGTCGACTGACGGGAAACTTAGGGCTAACGACGAATGGACGTAATGACCTATAATATATACACTATATATTATAATATATATACACGTCATAAATCTTCTGTACGAACTGACACTGTCAAGAACGTCAAATGATAACTAACTCACAGACTAACTGCGGACTAAATGCGGCCACTCGGATACACAGGGAAATGTCATCCGATCGCGCTTAATTCTGCTCATGACGCGACGAGACACCTCATCACAGACGCATCTTAAAGGCAATTTCGAAGGTCGTAAGCTGATATAGCTCCCATGACGGGTCATCCGGTGTCCGACGGGCCACAGCGGGCGGCTCAGCAGCGGCACTCACCGCTGGGCACGTGCTTCAGGCTGACACAGTTGGCCGTCTTGTTGACGCTCTGGCCGCCGGGGCCGCTACCGCGCACGAAGCGCTCCTCCAGCTCGTCTTCAGCCAGCCGCGGGAACCGGGACCAGTCGATGGCGTCGCCGCCGGCCGGACGGCGCGCCGCGGCGCAGGCCGGCGTCCACCGAGAGCGGCCGACCAGCGCGGCGGCCGCGGCGCGCGCCATCGCCGCCAGCATGGCTCAGACTAGCCGGCGCCGAGCCAACAGCGACCGGCCCTTCTGGCGGGCACAGCAAACACTGGGCGTCAGTGGCGGAGGGCAGAGCGAGGACCGACCGGCCCCTCTGGCGGGCACAGCAGACACAGGGCGTCAGTGAAGGAGAACAGGGACCACCATCGACACGGGAACGGCTTCCACATTCAATTGGGAAATAGTTTCTTTCGGTAATCCCATGCACCTGAATGGTACTTCAGCAAGCTTGGAATGTCTTTTCAGAATGCTTTCATAACCGACAGCAAACTGGGAATTGGAACGTGAAAAATGTAGGCGAATGCGCAACTAGTTCTCACTTGGTTAAATGGGTCATTTCGCACTTAATGATAAACATCGATTCCGACAAATTTCCATTCCAACAGCTTCTTGCAGTTTGTTCGTGGCGCTACTAGCAGACCAAGTATGCCACCTAAGCATACTTGGTGGCATAAGCAGGTGAGTCACCTCAAACAGAAACTGCTGGCGCCTTTCGTTTTGGACGTTCCGGTGTTTCTGAAACTCGTCGCGCACTCGTCGGTAGAAGTAGGCCTTGTCGGTGAGCTGGAGCGTTTGTCCGTACCGCAGCAGGTCTCGGTAGAGCCGGCGCACCTGGGCTCCACTGGGGGCCGACATCTGCAAACAAACATACCATAATGGCAATGCAGCAAAGTTAGATAATCGCCTAGTTCATTGCTGTCATTTTGGGCATTGCTACCTTCTATCCTTGTTGAATACATGCTCTTACAAATGCAGTTAGGTTTATTGATGCTGTTTAGTTCATTCAGCACTGCATCCCCTCATAACAGCACTGTTTGCAACATTACTGAGTTGAGCCATAATGTACCAACTGAGGTATTTCACAGCTGTCATACTCAACACCAATGGTGAACATTTACTTAATTCCAGGACCAAGGCCATTGACTGAGACCATTTGGGAATACCATGTGCAACCATGATGTTCATTTCAAAACATGTAATAATCAAGGAATGAATATTTCCACTGGAATTTTGTGGTGCACAAATGAAATCTTTCAAAAATAACAAAAAAAGAAAAACAGAAAAAGGTGTGAAGGAATGGAGAAAACTTGGGGCTGGGATAAACATGGGGAAATGGAAAACAATGACACATACGAAAATTTCTATTCTCATTTCAAGTCAAATGCCATGTCATGTTAAGTCAAATGTAGTGTCTGAATAATTGGTCAACACCATTGTCAAATGACTCAAGAGGCCAATTTAGCTCATCTAAGGTCATCTTAAGTCATCCAAGGTCCTTTTGGGCCATCCAAGATTATCTTAAGCCAGTGACCTAGATTTATTTCAGATTATCCAAACATTGTGACTGAAATGTGTTTAAGCACAGTCAGTATCAACAATAAAATCTAACTTTGGACATGCCATGATATTGCAGGCTCATCAACCCATGATCAGTACCACTCCATATGTTGGAGTAAGTCAGGCCTTTGCATCCTGCCCTCTTTTCATGAAAGTTTTATCTGTAGTTCTAGTTCTATCTGCATTACTATTGAGCATGCACTGCACCATAATGACTAGAATCAAACAGCAATCCACATAGTGGAAAGATCTGCAAATAAACTGAACTGAGCTGCTCTGAACTGAAAGATAAATTGCACCAGTTATACCATTTGGCTCCTTATAGCTCAAGTAATCTGAATATACTGACCATTTTGAAATATGTACTTCTTAAATTTATATCAAGTAAATGAATAAAAAACAGGTATTTGTTGAATAAAAAAATAAATGCATACACTGAGATACTTACTGGCATTTCCTATCATAATTCTATGGACATGTAAAGTAATGTGCTTCACCCAGTGGCTCATGATCTCAGTTTGCACCCTCCATCATCCAGGCAGTGATCATATGCCTGCCAAACATATGTATACTGATGCAGACTTTACATCCACTGATGTACATTCTGTTGCATTTGAGCACTCCAGCCATCTTACACTGGGATGAAAATGGGATTATTGTCAACCAACTGAGTATGTGCACAAAAATGACTGATGTGTTTTCCATTATTTCATTATGTCACAGCTAGTTACCATGGCAATGTAAATGACTTTTTTACACCATAAGCTGCAGAAAGGATGCCCCAGAGGGTACCCTGAGTCTCAGGCACATCAATTGGGCCAATAAGGAGTTATCATCAGAACACCTTGGGGATGGGGTTCTCTCCCCCTTATGTGAGGGGGGTTAATAAAAATACCTGCCAAGGTAGTAACTAAAAATGGAATACTGAATTCTCCAGCACAAAAAATAAATTATTTTGTCCCACTCTCAATGGAAAGGGGCAGTGATTTAAAAATACATTTACAGGCTCAGGCTCCCAGCTCAACCAATGACTATGCCATCATGCAGCCATAGAAAATATGAATATTTTCTCGGTACTTCACAGGCACAAACATTTAAGACAATGCTGCTGGGTTTTCGGCACCTGACCCAAATTAAAAAGACAAGTGTTGCGTTTTCCATGTACTACATAGAAGAGCGCAAATGTCTAGAGGCACTCACACGAGAAATGAAATTAAGTACGGAACCTTGAATGTTATTTTCTTGCGGTTGTATGATCTGTTATTTTTCATACCACGGAAGCCCGAAGTATATATTTCAGCCAACACTCGGCCACTTTTCATGGATGTATCACAGACGCTGAAATTGTCATTGATACGGAAGGCTACCATATGACGGTAATCTGCAGCCTGCGCTCCGCACAAAAATGCAGCAAAACTTGAAAAGATATAAATAAGTTTTAATTTGAAGAAAACTGTGAGTGCATATATAAACCATTCTCGAAAAAGGGCAATCTATATTCTAAACCAGTGCAGACTCACTCAGTTGTCCAAGTATTTTGGCAAGATAAAAAACCATGGCTGCCAAAAATGTCTCAAATCAGATATCTCGTATTCCGAACGCGTCTGGCTTTCATCACTACGAGGGCATCCACAATCAGCAGGATAAATCTCCGTCCAAAGCTAAAGGAGGATAACATAAAATCGCTCATGATGAACAATATCCGTCGTAGTTGCCGTCGTGGCTAGCACCACCGATGAACAGTAACGCTTTCGTGTATACCTAGTCATTCATAGCCCATGCGGTTTGGGAACATTTTGTTTTTCACGATGCACTACACGGACTCTGAACTCAATGAAAACCCAGTAGCGCAATTCCTGGCTAACGACTGCTAGGTGTGCGTTTAACGTATCGTGAAGAACAACGCAGCAATCCCGTGCTGACTTGTCCAATTTTTCGAAACATGAATGAACATTTACAACACCAATTTCCGCGAAAGACAAAAGATAAAGACCCAAATTGACAAGTTCATCAGCAAATGAATCAAAAGGGTCGCCGAATAGCATGTCTTTGGGCACTGGAAGTTCCACAGGCTCAATGCGGCCTAGATACATGCTTTGTCCGCAACGAATCGAAGAACATCAATTCCTTTTTAACACAGGGTTTGTTAAGTTTGTTTTCTTTATAGTATGCATCATATGTTAGCCTTGACGCCAGGGCACGAAAACATGGCAAGTAAAAAACACAAAGTATATTCTCGTAAACAGCAAGATCCGTTGCTTTTCGCAAAACCTGGCATAATTATTTCTACGTACGAAAAAAACAAATCCAAAACGATGAACCAAATCCAAAACGTTCTTCGACGCTCGCCTGCACACCGTAACCACGCATGCAGGTACGCCAGTGCACGCCGAGCCTGGTCGCCGAGTCTCCAGCCTTCAGGACCTCCGCAGGAAGATGGGCGGCGGGAACGACGGCTGCCGAGCCGGCGTCGACGGCGGCCGCGCCACCGGCCGGCCGTCTGTGCACACAACAACGGCGTCATTGTCCCGGGCCACAGGGTCCCGGTATTCCTCAGAACACTGCAGGGCACGCACCTGAGTCCTCTGCCGGTCCTGCGCCGATATTCCCACCGGGCAGTAGACTTCAGCTTAGAGTGTAGTGAGTCCACACATCAGCGTCACCCGAAAAGAAGCGACCATTGGACATGATAACTGCCCTCTCTCAGTGGTGACAACCATGTATTTTTAACCATGCCTTCTTGAATTTTGCGCTTAAATAAAGTTTTCTAACTATTTTTTAAAACATTAAATGACACTGACGCGAGTACTTTTTTACTTTTCGTGAATTGTTTAAAATAAAGAGCCAAACTGGGAACTTAATTAGGAAACGAATCAAAAGGGGTCAGATGGCATGTCGATGGACAGTGAACGTTTCGCAAGTTCATTGCACTTGGACTATATGTCTATCAGTAACGACAGTTCTAGTAAATGATATCAGACACAGCCCACGATAAAACAAAGGCAACAGACTGGTGGAATGGAGACTTGATAAAGTAATGCTAAAACACAAGGTCGATAGTGTTTCCGAATCACATAAAACGCGCAGTTTTAAACCGATCTACAACTTCAGTCAATCCAGTCGTGGAGTTGGTGCCAGTCCGCACTGAACACGTTATCTGAACATCTACTTGATTTAAGCATCATATTGTCAAGCGTCATTATGCCTCAAGTCCTGAACTATAGATGACTACGACATCTCAGAATGAGTGTATGTAAAACTGGCACCATCAATATCGGAAACGTCGTCTAAAAAATGCTGTTACGGAACCAGTCAGCTGATCAGCAACTCACAGAATCGCGAGGCTGCCGACATTCTGGCACGCTTGCTGGATTGGCATGATGCCGAGATCCATTTCTGCTCGACCACGTCCTTTAGCCAGCCCGTGGTGACTACGCTCTTGAAACATATCGACGGCACCTCTTGGTAGCCCCTGTTACTGATGGCTGAACGCGTCTCTGCCTGTAATACAATGGAAACAGGAGTCATAATTCAGATTCCGGTCCTTTACCACAGACACCCATCCACACAGGTACCTCGAATTCACAGATGTAAAGGAAAGAAGTTTTAGATACATTTGCAAATAATACGTTGAAAGCATCAGTTTTCATGGGCAATGCCAGACAGAAACAGACAATTTGATACAATAAGATAAAAGGGCTGTCCATAGAATACAACACCAGAGCAACCCACACAGTGATGACCGGAAACTATCCACAGATCACGATAGCAAAGAACAGTAAGCACAGTAATATAACACACACCAACAAATATAACAAAGAGTACCACACAGTAAAATATGAACGCAGTACAATGACAGAGAACCGTGCACATAGTGTGATTACAAAAAGCCGTCAGAACAACACCATGACGAAAACCGTTCCCGCCAAAATGATGAGCAACTAACCATACAGTACGGTAGCTGAACTATTTATCTAGATCACATTCAAACCCAATGATTCTAGAAAATGCAAGGTGGGATTCAATATGTTTAACGGACGTAAACGCAAACCCAAGTCAACTTGAAGGATTCGCAGCTGCCTGCTTGTAAATGCCCCACTTGGTCAACTAGTTTTTGGTGTTCAAATAAGAACTTAGCCTTCGGACTTACGAGGTGTTGGCAAAACATTTAGCACAACATATTACAAAAGCATGAAAAGAACGTACATTAACTGAAACGGAGGCCGCAATCTCCTGAGGCTGAAGTCGACACAACGCCAGCAGCGACGACTTGTCGAGATCGTTGTCTGGGGAGAAGACAGTGCAGCAGTTAGGACAGAGGGCGTTTGCTGAAGGCTTGCGACATAAAAGGTGCTCTTTACGGACTAACAGAATGGAGCAGTTACAAACAACTGCTTCTGAATTTTGCTCCGATTTCACATATTTGCAAGGGAAGGGGAATTTCAAATGTATCGGAAAGGGCGAATAGTGGGTGGGAGGGGTCCAAAAGTCGAGATGCTTCCTGAGACCTTCAGCAGAGACTGCTGTTATTCCCAGCACGACTCAGGTCCCGCGGTGCCCCGGGCGGGTCCGGGCGATAGTCTCACCAAACATCCTGCGTCCGAGTGACGCACCCGCCAGACAGCGGCGATTAACCGCGGCCGGGGGCACCGCAACTTTTCAAAAACGAACACGGGGTTTGTTCGTCGGTAGCCAGTATGAGTGTCCTCGGGGCTTTGATGTGATTTCTGATCGGTCAGATTAATGGCCCTCTGACCGACTACCTAGCACAGAAGCGTGAATCGCGGCAGTCTATCGTACATGGCCGGCACAAGTGCACACAGTTGTGTGCCGGGCAACCCAACAGGACGACCACTTACCAGTCTACATATTACATGACGACAGTAACAGCACACACATTCTCCAAGAGGACGCGCAACGGAAAACAGTGCGTTTAGATCGTACTTCACTGTTGATTTTATGAATATACACGACCGGGAGATGTCCTGGTAATATTAAGGCACTTCTTTACGTGTTTGGGTCTTCATCTACCCATAACGCATGGAATTTTCGGGGCTTTACCACACAGGGCACGAACATATCACGACTGTCGAAAGCTGGTCGGCCCGCCGCCGGTGCGCGGTGTTGGCGCCTACCTCTGACGTCCACCTGCTGCAGAGAGATCAGTCCAGCCTTGGTCATCCGGGCCGGCAGCGTCAGCGTCCTGATGCCGACCCTGGTCAGCGCGCAGCCGGCCAGGTACAGGTGCGTCAGTCTGCAGATAAATCGACACCGTGGTGTCACCTGGTGACGCAGCAATATAGTAAAGGTGTATCAGACTGTTGGCAGAGCGATGCCGTACAGGTGTGTTAGCCTGCAGACAGATGGACATCGTGTGGCAGCCTGCCGGCGCAGCAGTATAGGTATGTCACACTGCTCACAGAGCGATTCCGTAGAGGTCAGGCTTGTGCCTGATTCACCTGAAGTGAATGATTCAGATTCCAATTCACGACAAACGTGCTAAATTTCCTTAATCGATTCAGTGTTCAATCAATTCGATTCAGGATCAGGCGCATGCCATGGTGTGTCATGGTGGCATGGCATGGCACAGGTGTGTCAGTCTGTCAACATTCGGCATTGTGTGTCAGCCTACCGTCACAGTGTGTTGGCACAGTTCAGGTGAGTTCGCCTGTCAGATACTCCCATAAGGCACAGATGTGCCAGCCTGCCTGACGCACCGTTATCGTGTTAAACTCAAGTCAGTCCACCGGCTGACAAATAACGCGCAGGCATTAAAGCCTGTTGGAGACAACGACACAGTGCATTCGTGTGTCTGCCCACAGACCAGCACAGCACAGCACAGAAGTGTCAGACTGTCTGACGAGCCGTCACGGCACAGGTGCGCCAGTCTGGGGAACTGCACACACCTGTTCAGCGTGGCGATCTGGGCCAGGGCCGGGTGGCGGTCCCCCATTCGGCAGCCGGACAGACTCAGGTGCGTTAGGCCGGACCAGAGCGCGGCCACAGGCTCCTCGTACTGGCTGAGCGTCAGCTGGTCCGGTATACGCAGACTGGGCAGCACCTGAGGGGCGCAGAGCCTCAGCCACCGCGTGCACCAGCTTCAGACGTCAATCAACCGCCGTCAGTTGACCCAACACTTGAGCTCTTAGCAGTCAAAGCTATTACGAAATATCCCAAGTTTATCCCATGCTTAACTGTGGGAAAATGGATGAAGGCTGAGGCTCTTGTAGTTTTCAAATTTGTAACCTTAAATTAATGAAATATAAGCAACGAACCGTCCAACTGTCCACCAAATCTCCCACAGTTTGTGCTCCTGTGCCTCCCGCACGTAGTGAGCGGTCCCGTATCTCCCACATGTGAGCACCTCGTTTTCGGTACAGCCATCAGTGTACAGCTCGACTGCGGGCGCCCTCACCTGGTCCGGGTACGCGCTGACGGCCACGGTCAGAGCGCGCACGCAGCGCTCGTCCGGCCGGTCGAAGAGGCCCAGCAGGGCGGCTCGGCGCACCAGCTGTTCTCCGACCAGCTCGGGGAAGCCCTCCAGGCTGTCCAGGTGGTCCAGCCACGCGGCCACCAGCCGCAGGCACAGCTCGAACAGCGACGCCACCGCTCCGCCGGGGACCAGGGGCGGGCCGCCGCCGGCGACCAGGACCGGGGGTGGTTCATCATCGCCCTCCGGAGCCACAGCTGCAACAAGGTCATTATAGGTCGAGGCTGTCTGAACCATCAGTTGCCGCTGAAAATGGGGGCTTAACTATTCGCTCCTGAGATGCGGCTCCGCAAGACAGCCCCCTCACGTCATTTTCCACTTCGTTTTCCATTGCAAAATGCTCGTGCGTCAGCAGCATAGAACATTCCTGCCCCCGCCTCTACTTTGAGAAATGAACGAGCGCTCCAGTGTTATTGAACCTTACTACTGTACATCACACTATACTGTACAAATATTTGAAGTATTTTTTTTCGGCGGGTCAATAGACGAGGCCGGTATCCTTTGCAAGCAGCCTAAAGCATCGTCAGTCTATTTGATCCAACTGGTTTTCCAGGATGATACGATCAGAGCCACAGCAGAGACGGTTGCACAGGTTCGGAACTCCGTGAACTCGCGGACGGTGAGTTGAGGATGTTTTAAAAATGGATTTTGATGTTACGGTCAGGGTGTCGTTGCACGCATCACTGAAAGGAATCTACGCTCTCCCCCCCCCAAAAAAAAATGCTGACTCGTTCCCCGGTACTTCGGACCGTAGCGCATGTGCAGCGTCTCCGACTCAATTTCATGCAATGACTACTGACAACTCCGATCATGTCTAACGAGCGTGGCCAGCACACGGTGTTCGGAAACATGGACAAAGATCGAATAAATCGTATTCTTCGGCCTGCATTTCCATGTCCTGGTGATTAAAGTCGTTTCGGACCCAACTCGGTTCATGTTGGATGCCAACATGGATATTTTCATCGTCAAAAACAGAGATACGGGCGCTTCAGATGCAAAAACATCCGGCTGGAATTCCTGTCTCTTTCGTTCAGGCCGGAACACACTATCTGTAATCCGGGTAGATGAGCTGTACCCACTCCCGTGCTCCACGGCGAAAGACGAGCTGTCACCGCCGCAAGCCGTCCCCGTCGGTCGTCCATCTGCAGCGCGGGCGAGGTCTGAACGTATCGTCTGTAAGTACCGTCTGACCCGTGGGTGAGGTATGTACGTACCGTGCAATGCCCTCTTCGGCTGAGAGTAGCGCTGGCCGCCGTCCGACTGGTGGACGGCGCAGACTCGCAGTGGGCCGGTCAGGCCCCGGAACAACACCGCAGACGACGGCTCCATCCCCCGTCTACAGACGAAACACGCACAACAGCGTGACAAAACGATCCTCGACCACACGCAGGGCCCCCATACGTACGCTTTTGCCAACTGTTTTTTGTATTCATCTGGGGATTTTTGCAAAAGGCTAGTGAGTTTCGGAAGGAGCCATGCGAGTAGAAATGACACCTACCACGGCGCAAATAATGCTATACAGCAGGTTCAAGTAGTTAACGGAAATTGCATGATGAGCAACACTCCAACGGTCTCCGAATATCTCCGTGGCCCTGGATGCAAAAATTAAAATATTCATGTGGCACGTGAGGACCATTACAGCTAAAACCCAAACCAAACGCCATGCACTGGAGAAGCTGCCAAAGGTTTGGAACCCCGTCCGATGTACTCGCATCCAGCTGACGCCAATCGCTCTGGACCTCAACAGTTCAGGTTTCTGACACGGTAAAATACTCCTCTTGAGGACATCCCAGAACAAACTTAACAACGCAAGTCATGTATTAAGTCTATCAGAACAGCACAAGGCAAATTCGTCACAGCTCTGGCGCATTTCACGGAACATAAAACAGGGCGTCACTCAACTTGTTTCGAATCTTGTCACCGGGCAGTACTGATTTCCCTCCTCGCAATCTCTTGTGATGCGCACGCAATGCATGCGACAAAGCGCGTGTCATCGCTGTAGTTTGTGCTCTAACCAGAAAACAAACGACAACATACAAAGACTGAAACTTCGGCCACCACGAAAGTCACCCGGCCTGCGGAGACCGTGGCAGACAGGGTCACACGCCACGCCAGGGCACGACACACCCTGCTCCGCGCCACCCAGCGCCGGCCGCTGCCGGCCGGAAGACGATCCCACGCCGTCACGAGCGCGACGCCCGGCGGCGCCTATAGCTGCTTCAGCTTGTCCTGCTCCCGCGGCAGCCTGGCGCGCAGCTGGCGCCACCGCTTGACGTCGTACGACACCTGGCAGCCGCAGTACATGAAGCCGAGCGTGACCAGCATGTCGGTCGAGGTGGCCGGCGCCAGGCCCTCGCCGATGGCCAGCCAGCCGAGCGGGCCGCTGTTGGTAAGGAAGCCCACCTGCGAGACGAGCGAGACCAGGAAGAGCGGCGCCGCCAGCAGGCCGTGGCAGCGGCGCCGCAGGCCGGGCCCGACCACGCGCCGCCACTCGCGGCAGCGCCGGCTGGCCGCCACGTGCTCCCCCAGCCGCTCCAACGAGATGCACAGGAAGTTGGCCGCCGACCACACCAGCAAGTGCGGCATCAGACCGTGCCAGAGGAACACGAACGTGAACACGAACACGGAGGCGAGCGTGCGCCGCAGCGTCGACGGCCGCTCGCCCGTCAGCGGGCCGTAGATGTGCCGGCGCATGAAGCGGTACAGGCCGTGGTCGAAGTACTTCCACATGTCCGAGTAGCTGGCGATCCAGGCGACGCAGCGCGGCTGCAGCGGCGTGCGCACGCCCTCGAAGGCGGCCAGCGCGCACGGGATGCCGTAGCAGACGACGTACTTGACGTGGAAGTACTGGCCGGCCCAGTAATTGAGGCCGGCCAGCTCCCAGCGGCCGAAGAGCCGTTCCACGTCCTCGGGCGAGTACCGCAGCGCGTGGTAGTGGATCAGGTGGTTGGAGAGCTCGACGACGAACAGCCAGCCGGCCAGCTGCAGCAGGGTGGTCAGCAGGCGGCGCAGGCGCGGCCGGCCCGGCCCGGCCGTGGCCGCGGCCGACAGCGAGTCCAGGTAGTCGGCGTGAGCCAGCAGCGGCCCGGCCAGCACCGGACCGTAGAACATGAAGCCCAGGTAGCTGACCAGGTTGTCGTGGTGCGCCATGGCCGGCGGCCGCTCGGCCTGGTCGCAGCAGAACATGGCCGCCCGGCACAGGTTCCACATCTGCACGGCTGTCACCAGGTAGGACCGGTTCTCGTCGTCGGTGGTGACGTCGGCGCCGACGGCGGCCAGCAGCAGCCGACCGTGCGTCAGCAGCGCCGCCACCACCAGCAGCCAGCACAGCCGCCGGCTGCGCGTCCGCGACACGGCGAAGAAGAGCAGCGCCGCGCCCAGCAGCAGCAGGTACCGGCGCAAACCCACAGAGAAGCACAGGTAGCAGGCCGACAGCAGGAAGTGGAACAGCGGCAGCACCTTGAACATGGCCAGGCTCCGCAGGAAATGGCTCACCACCAGGTGGATCGTCATGAAGGCAGCGTACACCGGCAGCTGGCCCCTGATCAGCACCTCCAACTCGTCGTCACACCTGTCGACGCTCAGGCCGGCAATCCAGCCCGGCGCGCTGTAGACGTCCAGGGCGTCCGGGTGCCGCTGGATCACGCGGTACAGCCGGTACGTCGAGTACAGGCACCCGAACGTCCAGCAGCCCCAGTAAATCACCGACTCCAGCGCCGACACGCGGCCGATGTCGACGCCCAGGTGCTGAGAGACGGGCGGTGGTTTGGCTTCCATCGCGGGCCGCTTTGGCTCACTGCTGTGGGGTGCACGAGCTTCATCCGCACTCACAGGGCTCATCTTCGCATTAGCACACAACAGGCTTCTGCCGTAAAGGCGTTACGTACCATTCAACAGCAAGAGTATTCAAAACGATTCGTATTTACATCATGGCTTCCGAACCGTCGTCCTCTTCCCAACCGCAAAGACATAACCATTCGCGTTGATCCAGAGCTTTATTGTCCTTGATCAATGCAACAAATCAGCTTGCATACGACCTGCAAAAGATGTGCACATGTAACCACCACCACGCCTGATTACGAAAAAGAAACAATTACGGGAAATTCGAGATTAACTCTGGAATGAAGAGAATGCCATTGATCTGTCCAACCAGCTGCAGTCATCGAATCAGTACTTAGCCTAATATTGTCCCTTGTGTGACGGATTCAATGAGTTTGCATGTGCTCTTGGTTTTTATACAGCTGTAAAATCCGGGGCATCAAATAACTGCATTATACCATGTAAATTTTAAAATCCTTTTAACCAGCCTATGGACCCCCCAGTTTTCCAGTCCAACAAGCTCTAAATATTGTATAAAAAACGCGACTACAAACATGACAGTTTGCTGCAGAGGCGGGACACGTTCCAGCGGGGGGAAAGAGGGCACCAGTTACTTTTCAAGACATTTCTTCTCATGCAATGCCATAAAGTTAATATTAAATTTTGCCATTTAAGAAAGGGGGATGGGGAAGGGGCACGGTGTCTTGGTGCCCCTCCCCATTCCGCCAAATATGGCAGTTTGGTCCGAAAGTGTCCAATCCCTAATCACTATTCGCCATTCTGCTATAAACAATGCAACTGTAGAATTTTAGCTGCTGCTGGTGCATTTGAGCAACTTAGCATCAAGTTCCAACAACAGGACCTTTCGTGCAACTGACCCACTCTTCCAGTTGTGACTTGCCAAGAATGTTCATGATGGAGCTAGCCATTGCATGATGAGGGATATACAAGATACTAGAGATCTGATTATTCCATGACATACCTTAATACACAATCATATGCCTGAGTTCAGTGATTTTTTCTCAACAACATACCTTAAAACGCCATCATATGCCTGAGCTCAATCTTCGTCGTGTACTTCTCTTGTTGCAAACTGCGGCTGATGGGACATTTTTTGAAGGCCCAAAACGAACATAAAGCATCAGCTGCAACTGCTGCAGGGTTAAATACCTTTGTCTTGTAATAGCACCAGTCTGTGACCTGGTGCTTGTACAAGCACCATATCAGCCTTCTATGGAAAACTGTTACTCTGGTTGTGTGCATCCTGTTCCATAACTGAACTCTGGCCATTTGATGTTGATGGCAGTGCAACCAGAAACATGACACAGCACCCTGAACCGCAAAAACGCGGCCAGCCACGCACAATGCCTGTTGTCAAATGAGCCCTTATCGGCAGCATGTCTGCTCCAGACAGTATGCCCGAGGGTGCTGCGGGTTCTTTTCACGCACCCTCTGATGCCCCCTATGTTTGACCATGGCCAGGGTGACATCCCACTCAAGTCAAGTAGCACCAACCACACAATGAATGTAATCTGGACAGGCTGCCACAGATGCATCAAGACAGCATAACAGATTCTCCAGCTAACTGAATTCAGGAATAAAAAAATAATACCCCATGGCATGCCAGTAGCTGGGTCCTCATCATCAAATGAGACAGCATCTGCTCCTGATGTAGATATCTCATTATATTTCTACAACAACCTAAAGCAGGAACATAAATTTTGCCATTCCAGGGAATATCAAATTTCATATGTTTTGAGATCCATTCTAGCACCGGATCATGCCCAGTAATGGAGATTAGTGGCATTCCCAAAAGAATGTTCAGTACTTCAGAAGCCTTTTGTGCAAACTACCCTGTTGCTCCCTCAACAAGACACCACATCTTGAGAACATGACATGGATCTTCTCAAATGTCTCATAACCTCTTGATGACTTTCCAATGTGATGAGAGGTGAATGATCTGGCTATCTTTCAAGTGGCTTTGGAACATTGTGAACATGACAGTGACAATACAAGCTGCACAAACCAGCTTCTCTTGTTTTATGTGGGTCCAAAATGGACTTCAGGTTGGGATGAAACAACTGGCAAACAGTATGCCCAGGGTGAGCCTTAACCCTATTGCCAGAGGGCCAGACGGTATGGCCAATTCACGGCGGAGGGAAGTGGATTCCCCAAGATCTTGAGAACTACTCATTTGATTTCACTGCAACAAATGGCAATGGATTTGCCATGATGTAAGCCACATTTTGATAAAATGGAGGTTTGAAAACTATTAAAAGAATGGATACAGGGGAGAGAAAAGTGAAGAAGGGGAATATTTCTGGACTAGTAACTCTGTTGTTTATGCACCAATTTTTATGAAATTGGCATGAATCAAGAGATTATGGGTGGGACATTTACCACTAGCCCATACATTTAAAATTTAGAGAAAATGCAGAGGCATTCACAGGGTTTCAAAAATGGGTAAATTACTTGTAAAAAAGCTGAATTAACAAAAAAGTTAAAAGCACTTTTTTGGCTTTTACTGGTCCTGTTATGCTGAAGAGGCACAAATCATATGACAGTGTACAACATTAGCATAGGTGGTGCCAGGAGCATGGAAAAGAAGAAAAAATCATGGTCACATGCTGATCAGGCCAACTTATGACCAATGGCCTTAAATGACCTCCAATGATCTGAGTCACATTTGATCACAATGATCACAGAATCAATCACACAATGATCACAGAGTAATCTTGAGTGCATCTGTATCACTTGAAAACATTTTAAATCATTTGAATACACTCTATTTCCAAAATTCCACTTTACACCTGCTATGATACAGGGTACAAGCACTGACATTTTAGGTCATAGCTCCATGACCCAGCCTGATATCAACCTGACACTTAGTACACAAGCAGAGGACACCCTTGTATGCTATATATATTCTGGGTTTGACATCTGAGGAAACAGCACCAAAATCATTACTATGAAACTAAGTTTTGGCTTTTGACCTGACCCTGTAAAGTGACCTCAGCCTGCCCATGTATAAACATACACACCCATATAAAGTATTAAGCTCAGTCTTAATTATGGTTTTATTGTTATTATTTGAGAAATGAAAGCATTCTTGGATACCACAGCAACATAAAATATTCTCTGTAGTGGTGATGGTCAGCATGCAGGAAGTGGGGGCAAGGGGTTTGCAACCTCTAACTTTTTAAATCTAACATTAGCCTTTTGAGCATTGACTGAAAAGCACTGACCCAAATTGCTTCTTCACCCTTCCCCCAACAGCAGAGGAACTTTCATGCCCCTGTCATGGTGGTAGTTATACAGAAGAATGTTGCAAATTTATGGCATGCAAATCTTTGCAGTAGCCAAAAAATGAATTGCAAACAAGCCTTACACCATGTTAGCAGTGTTGAACAATAAACAATAGCATCTTCATAATGATTTGCTGTTAGTAAAAAGGTTATTTGATTGCCACTGTAAAACTGCCCAATAAGTTTATATAAACTTGTCTAGGCTCATCATGCACTCAGGGCTCAATTTTAACTTTTAGCGTCCCAGTGGGCCTTACAAGTTGAGATATAAACACCAACCAAGTCTCCAGATTAGTGGAACAAAGCATCGAGACGAGTCCATATGATGCGCAGCGCCTAACCTACATACTTGCCTAACTTTCCTTCCCACTGGAAGTATTACGTGTAAATTCTACACGTAACAACATCGCACCTCCCACTACTCACACGAGCGTCATCCCCAAATACGGTTCGGTAAAACTGTCAAATTAGCCGGCACAATCCGGCAGATTTGGCAGCCACAGACGTCATTTGGGCGTTGGTGTCTCGTAATATCCGCTCGTTTGTGCGTAAAGATGTTAATATTTATTCACTATTGTGACAAACGAAGACTCTACAAGCCTCGTACCATTCCACAGTTTAATCCAACTGTTTAGAAATCTGAAAGTAGATTGTTTTACAAAAGGGTCATGACGTTCTACCCTGAGAAAATAAACCATCACTCCCTTCGCCATTGCCTGGCATAGGCCCGTGGCTCCAACCTGACCTCCGTGGTACCCTAATCCCTCGCCGGTGGGGCATCGCCTAGAAACGGCGAATAACTGCTTATAGATCACATTCAGGCGACCGTTATTCTCATCTCTCATTTGATTTCGGCCCTCTCGTTTCACGCGTGCGAAGGCGCCATGAAGTAAAAAGTGGGATAAAAACTCTCCTTCAGGCCATGACAATTTACCTGCTTACTAAAGAGTCGACCAGGGAACGCCTGTACCCATCTTCCCTTAGCAGTCCATGTATGCAAGAAGCAGGCACTTGCGTCAGCAAATTTGGCATGCCTACTGTCATACCATCAGCATTAAATCCGCGAGATGAATCACATAACGAGAAGAATCATAGACAGAAAACTCGAAGAAACGAGGGGAGGGGGATCGGCATATATCATGGCACTTTTAATGTTGCCAATATAGCCCTAATATTCTTGCTATTGTTTATGAGTTGGTGGTGCTATGTCCATGCCATTGGTATGGTATGCCTTTGGTAGTCAACAGTGTATGCGAGGAGCCTTTTGAAACCATGTCTGGTAACAGCAAGTTATGTAGGCATTTAACTTCCAACATTGTCACTGGCTTGCAGACTGTACCAGACAGCAGTCGGTAGAGGACTTCAAATCACTGCCTGTATTTAGTTTTTTTGGCCTGAAGGAGATGCGTCACCAGTTCAGTCCATATCTGAAAAGGGCCAGTCATTCTGCAGTGAAAAAATACAACAAAACTGGTGATAAGGAGCGAAAAATATTTATTTTTGCGTGTAACTTGACAGCCAAACATAAATTTCGACACTGACCGCAGGACGGATAATTTTGGTCACATACTGACAAGGTCAAATGGCAAAGGCATCAACAGCGACAGCGACCAACGCTTCGGTCGCACGCGCAAACAGGTGGTGTTCTGTTGTTAAATACAGTGGAATTCATTAAATCAAGGCCTCGAATCGGACGGCGGCGGTATCCTCGCTGCGCTGGCCGGCTGGCACTATGCAGTCTCGTGCCTGTCGGCGTGTGGCAGGCGAGCGGCGCGGCCACACAGCTACTGGCCGGCGTCACACACACTGACAGACAGACGGACAAACACGCCGGGAAGGCGCGAGGCGGTGAAAGGGCGGCACTGAGGGCCGCTGCAGGCGCCGGCCGCTGTTCCGGCCACGCGACAAAGCCGGAGGTCGGACCCCACTCCGGACTTCGATAATCACAGTCAACATCCAGCGCGCCGGTCCGGCCTGGCTGGACTGTGCGAAGCCCAAATTCAGCGTCCAGTGCGCTGGCTCAGACGACCCGGCGATCACGTGCAGTGTCCAGCACGCTGGCCCGGCCGCCCAGCTGGGCCAGACGGTCCGGTATTCACATTCAGTGTCCAGCGTGATGGCCCGGACGGTCTGGCGATCACATTCAGCGTTTAGAGCGCTGGTCCGGCTGCCCGGCCGGCCGGTCCGGTGACCACACCAGCGCCCGGGACCCTGGGCCGGCCGCTACCGCCGGGTTGGAGGGCCAGGAGCCGGGCCGGACGCCTCCGAGCCTCTGAGCTGCGCAGGCTCGTGACGTGCCAGCCGGCAGCCTCTCGCCGCCAGCTCAGCTGGCGGACGGCGCGGTCACGCCGAAAATGGACGGCTACACGGTAGCTGCACGCCCGGAACCCGAGCGGCCCACTCCACGAGCGGGCATCGTCTATCGCCGCAGCACTAGCGCCGCGCTATCGGCTTGATGTTGCGCGATATCTTCTCCTCTTCGGCCAGCTGCGAGCGGTACAGCGCCACCTTCTGCTTGAACTTGTTCAGGACGTCCACCTTCTCGTCCAGAAGGTCCTCCAGCTGCTGCACGTACGCTGGAAGAGGAATCAAACGTCAAATTTTTTTTGTAAGTGACGTCGAAAGCGTAAGCCATTACCAGAATCATTGGGCTGCACGCCGCAGGAACAAGCGTCCCAAGCAATCCCAGACATCGTTTCAGAAGCCTGAGACTTCTCAGACAGTTTCTCCGAGCAGACATACGCGAATGCGTCGGAACCTCAGACCCAACGGGGAACAATCGAAGCGCAGAAACCCTCTAAAGGACGACGCCAATCCATTTCCTGCCCACCCCGTTTCTGCGAAGGTACCAGCCAGCCCTCTCCTGGAGGATCTCCGTATGTCTGACGGCGGGTCCGGCATAACCGCACGCAACGGCGCCGCCTCCACGGGGAAAGAAGCAGAGGCCTCACAGCCGTCAGACGCCCACATCGCACGCCGCCGTCTCCTCTCCGCCACGTCCGGAGACCGGCCGAGTCCCGCGTCCCGGGGAGGACCGCTCACCGTCCACGTCGTAGTCCACCTCGTTGGTCATGTTCAGCAGCGACATGTCCATCTGCTGCCAGCGCGGCGACAGCTCGATGGTGGCCTTGTGCATGTCCAGCACCTCTTCCTCCATGTCCTGCAGGTGCGACACCGCCTCGTGGAAGTTGTAGAGGTCGGCCGACAGCTCGCCCTCCTGTCGGTCACGTGACACAGGTCACCAGCCTCGCCAGCGTGCAGCTGGGACAAACGGCGCCGCATCATAACAAACTGGATGCTGATGATTCCTATTATATGTAACGTGTGCCTGTCAAGGCTACATGCCAGCTGAATTACGACACTCGGCGCCCGGTCTCGCGTTGATTAGTTTTTTAGCTCTTGAACAATTCGAGTAGAAACCCCTCACTTCGGAACGCGTATTTCGAGATAACACTAAAACGTGTGGCAGACACCCAGGTGCACAACAGCAGTGGGGTGGCAGGTCGGCGGCGGACGGCAGCCGGGACCGGGACCGGGACCGGGACCGGGACCAGGACCGGGACCGGGACCGGGACCGGGACCGGGACCGGGACCGGGACCGGGACCGGAGCCGGAACCGGGACCGGGACCGGGACCGGAGCCGGAGCCGGGACCGGGACCGGGACCGGGACCGGAGCCGGAACCGGGACCGGGACCGGAGCCGGACTGGGACCGGAACCAGGACCGGAGCCGGACCGGGACCGGGATCGGGACCGGAGCCGGGATCGGGACCGGAGCCGGGACCGGGACCGGGACCGGGACCGGAGCCGGAACCGGGACCGGAGCCGGGACCAGGGCCAGGAGAGGTGCTCACGAAGAGGGCCGGGCCAGCCTTCTCGCGGGAGTGCAGACGCTCCACCAGGCCAGACGACGAGATCTGTGCCAGGCACACGGAAACGCTCACACAAGGTTTGCTGACAAAGGCAGGTTCATTGGTAAAGTCGAAAGTTCACATGCTTACAACCTAACCCACAAACACACAACAAAGTCCGACATGTGCATGACTGAGACAAAACCGTTATAGCCAATTACGTTTCGTTTAGGAGTAGGGCTCGTACTCCCGTACACATTGAAGGGTTCTGGCATTTCAGGGTATCCCTAGAGAGACGCAGGTAACGCCTAGCGGACCCAGTCAAAGGACAGGACACCAGTGCAGTGGAGGACGCAACGTTCACGGCAGACCAAGAAAACCAGGTCTATCTGCAACTCCGGCGGGATGCCGATAACTTCTATGCAGGATGTCAAAAATGTCTAGGAATCCGCCAATCACTGCCCGCTGTGAGTGATCCCCAGGTAAGAACACACTGGGGAGGTTTCTAACAAGTGTACAGTTCATCATATGCGTGCGCATGTGGTCGACGCCACTCACAAACAAGTCGTATCCTGGGCTGCAAACGAAACCATGTCGTAGTCCACGGATGGTTTTAATGCCTGTCTGCTGATCTATCGTGAAAAGCGAAAAGCAATCCAAAATGTGTCCTACATCCGAAATACTGTTCATCAAATACCCCAACGCCACTACCGGGATCTCCCCTTCACTCCACACCGCAGAGCGCGGGGACACGACCGGCTCAGACGCTGGCGGCGGCGGCGGGCGGAACCGAGTGGCACCCACGTTGAGCGAGCGCAGCTGCGCCAGGTCGTCGTCCGGCGACTCGACGCCGCGCATGGGCTCCGGCTCTGGCCGGCGGCCGGGCGCCGGCCCGTTCTCTGGGCGCATCTCCAGCGGGTCCTGGGCGCCCAGCTCCTTCACCCGGTCGGCGTAGCGGAGCGTGTTCAGGCTGTGCTCGCACGAGTTCAGGCCAGGGCTGATCATGGCGATCTGCGGGCGGGAGGCGCCGGAGGGTTAGGACTCGGAATATTTCAGTAGTTCTGAGTACCTAACACCACAGAGCAAAGGTCTGTGCCAACAACGCCGCATTGACTTCATCTGCGTCAGTGATACTAGAGGCGTGGTCTGTGCCAGCGACACAATGGTGGAATACGTGACCACGCGCACATTACCTATGCACCCGCGGCCCGGCCATACATGCATTTTTCTCACAGAAATTTTTCATAAAATCATGTTCAGTAGGACAGTGGAATCATGCCGCATCAGGGCAGCAACCCTCTTTGCAAAAAAAAAAAAAAAACGACAAAAAAACTCAGCCATACGCAGCGGACTGGAGCAAACCTGCCACACGTTGGCAGCCATACAACACGACGAGCACAAGTCCCTTCTGCGAAGTCACCGACGACTCCCACGTCTGTATGTACCGGCACCGACAACACCGCCGCCGGCTCCGCCCACCCGCAAGTCCCCGCCGCCACTCACCATGCACGTCTTGGACTTCTCGCCGATGAACGAGTCGCGCAGCACCTGGGTCAGCTTGGACGCGCGGAACGGCAGGTGCGCGCCCTTCCTGCCCAGCGCGCGGATGCACTCCTTCAGCGCCAGCAGCGACTTGTTGATCTCGGCGCCCTCCATGCGCGTCATCCGGTCCGAGGACGAGGTGTCGGCGCCGCGCTCGTTGCCGGCCAGGTCGATCAGCGAGAACTTGCCGTAGAGCCGGCAGCGGTCGGGCGGCACGCCCGGCGTCCTCGCGCGCAGGATGACCTGGAAGACGGCGTGCGAGCGCGACGAGTGGTTGTTGGCCGAGGTGGTGCCGCTGGTGCGGATGGTGTTGCCGTGCTGGATCAGCTTCAGCACGTCCTCCATGCTCTCCACCGGCCGCTCCGTCAGGCCGACCACCTGCACCTGCTGCTTGCCGTCCTCCAGCACGCGCAGCTTGGCCTTCTCGTTCAGCAGGTCGAACACCTGCGGCACGCGACGGGACAGTGTCGACACTGGCCGGCGATGCCAGGCTAACGGGCGACGGGAGCTTCTGTCAAGTGACGTCAAACGCGCCGAATTAGGATGGTTCTCTCACAGTGCTCGGGTTGACGTGGTTCCCAAGACCTCGGCAGATATGGTTCACTGGTTCACGTAGGCGAAACGTCCGAAAGACCAGGGCATTTCAAACGGCACGCGGAACGCAAGGGCACACTGGAAACAAAAGCTCTCGCGGCAGCTGGCAAGTATTACACCCTAACGCATCCCTCCACGCACACACACGCACCTTGCCACTGTAGATCTCAAAATAGCTGGAAGAAACCGCCAGGCCCTTATTCTTATGACTGGGCGACTTAAGCAGTCTGAAGACGTCCTTGGCGGCCATAGCGTAGATGCCCTTGTTGGCGTCCTGCGATTTGCCATTGAAGGTGCCGCCCATGGTGTGCGTTTTGCCGGAGCCAGTCTGGCCGTAGGCAAAGCAGGTGGCCATGCCACCGTCGAATATCGTATCCACCAGCGGCCGGGCGGAGTACCTGACGACGGGGCGAACGGAATATTAAAAACTCGACAGCGCCCGCTTACGCCACAAAATGACACCCTTAGCAAGAGCGCAATGGTGCTTATCTTCATAAATATGATATAGTCTCGTACTAAACAATGTCGACAACGTGATTATAACCCGCAGCGTTCATTGTACACCTAATAATTAATCATGGCACCGCACAAACGACAGCGTGAATTCGCTATTCATGCAGCTATGAATAACACCGTTCCCACAACACATGACCGGTTCATGGCAACACATAAACATTTGCCGTACATTTCACCGGCAGGTACTGCGCCGCCGCGGCCGTATTCAAAATATAGCTCATAACGGCCGAGACCTTACGCGCATTCAACTTTAAACCGCGCCAAATAACGACCAGCTGAAAAATGAACAGTCAAATTGGGTCAGATTACGGCCCCTAGTTACTGGAAGCGGAAAATCGTTTTTTTTCACGGAATATGACCAGGTATGAAGGTTCTCGCACAGGTTTTTACCGATTTTCACGTATTTTTTACGGATTACCCGTGGCATGGGACTGCCAACGCCGGCCCAAATTGGCTGAAGCGACTCAGCACACAACAAACGGAGCCTGAGTTCCACAGCTTTCAGGCTATTTGACACATGCTGTCGAGCACGGCTTACCGGCCAAAACCATTAACATTGGGTTACAATATCGAAATCAGAATTTGGCTTCATGTTACATCCGCAATTATCAATTTTCCCGACACTACAGCAAGTCAAGGCTACTGACCGCACCGCAAGCAAGATTACATCACACTTCCGCCTACAAGTTCAGAGGACCACCACGAGAGCTGCACCAATTTCAACAACCAAGGCGCCTCAAGCCCCTCACAGCCATGATCGGGATTCTGGTCCCCTTTGCCCAATCCCACATGTAAACACTCACTTGTACACCAGCACGTTGTCGCACGTCTCGTCGAAGGCGTAGTCGAAGCGGAAGTGCTGGTTCTCAAGGTATTTGGTGAGGTCGACCTTTGTGCGTGGCTCGTGCACTATCGTCTGATCCCGGTTGGGAACTGTCACTACGTCAATCTCCTTCTTAGCCATTTCTGTCGACACAGCACATGCAGTTAATGGCAGAAATTCGCAGAACAACTTCTAAAACAACAATTCCGCAACTTCCGTCGGCAATGCTTTAGTCTCTCACAATGCTTTATTACATCCTACCAAGGAGAAACACGAAAATATGTCTAAACACATGTGATTAATGAAAGATGACAGTTGGATAAATATCAACAGTTGCAACCCACGTACAGACCACCAAGCCACAAGATTTTTGCTAGATGTATACCGCAGGAACAAGATCATTTCACCGGGAATAACTGTCCGGACCATTTCTGCGGCTCAAAATGGACCCGCTGCCAGTTGACGACGCTGCTCAATAGGTCAGTACGCCTAGTACTGTCAGCTGACGCCACAGAGCAACGATGCAATTTGGACGCATCGTTCAAATGATGCCCCAAAGGACAACGGAGCGGAACGTACTACGCGTGTAGTGCACCTTTACGTACATGGCCAAGTAGATTTCACTCACAGTATTCCCTTTCATCCTGCAGCACGCTCAAACGAAAGACAGTTTCGAAGCAAAGTAGCCATTTGCGCACACGTCACGTGCTGGTGTGGTCTTCGAATGCAGAGCGCCTTAATCACCCTTTCCCTACAATTGCCTATCGTCATGTGATCAGAATAATGCATGCTCAAAACCTACCATGAGCATAATGTGCAACAGTCCCGACACCTCAACCGTGACGAGTTGCGACACTAAAGACCAAAGCAACCCAATGGGTTTCTGAACAAGCAAGAATAGCAAAGGTCTGGCTTACGAATCTGAAAATGAAGGCCCCACAATGGGGCGGACGAAGCAAAGTCGGGCAAAAGCATAGCGGACACACTGTTTAAGTCCGTCCGATTTCCAGCAGGTGGGGTATGTCAGCAGGGACCGGGGCACGCGGCGGGCGGGGGCCGACGGCTGCGCGCACCTTTCTTGCTGAGCGGCCGCTTCCGGACGCAGACTGTGATCTGGTGCTCCTCGACGGCGTCGCCGTCCTTCAGAGGCCGGAACTCCAGCCCGCTCTGGTACTCCCTGCCGGCGCCGACACGCGGCACGTCTCAGTCGGAGGATGACTCGGAGGAGCGTCCCCCCACAGCACCGCGCTCCCCTCCCCTCCCGTCCGTCCAGAGGCGTGACCGTCCGGTGCGCGCGCAGGCCGGTCTCACAGCAGGTGCCAGCACTGGCGGTGGCAACCACAAACGCGGCCTCCCGACAAATCGCTTCCTGGCAGATTTCGAGAGACACATCGACGTTGACCAGGCGTGCAGCAGTCCATACGGCAAACGGGGCGGCTGACAATTTTGGAAACACGCTGACGTTGGCTGTACGCGACGCAAGGAAAGAAACGGACTGTAACTGACTACTGCCGTATCACCTTTGAACGCATTCTTGCATCGATAATACTGACACTAGGGTTCCTGCTGAATGTATCAGAAGTCCAACCGCCGGCCCGAAATGTCTGACTCCATCCCAGCTGAACCTCCACTTTTTTGGCCCACTCGTCACCTGATCATGGCCAGGAACTCCCAGTTGGCGTTGCCCGGGTCCGAGTTCATCAGCGCCTCGCGCTCCTCGCGCTTCTTGTTCTGCTTCTCGCGGCGTTCCTCTCGCTTCTTCTGCAGCTTCTCCACCTCCTTCACGACGTTACTGCGCTTGCGGGCTGCGTGAAGAAGACAGTGCATCGGGTCATCACTGCTGTGGGGCACGTATCGACTGACCTGGGAGCAGGGCGAAAAAAATACTAGGCCATTGTCTGCACACGTGGCCTTGACAAATGACGTTAGCGTGACCTCAAACAATAGCAGGGGCCGTTTGGAGCGGCGTGCAAGCCTCCGGACGGTGCGTCAGCGGGTATCGACCAGTCTCATGTCACCAGTGGCTGGACGGCCGGTAATATATGGATCGGCCGGGCCGGTCGACCGACGACCGTCATCGCATCGCCTCGGCCTATCATCAGAGCCGCCCTGCGGCAGGCCGCCCGGCGGCCGGCGAAAGCACACGCTGCACGGCGTGACTATCTACGCTCGCCCGCCGACCGGTCTGGCCTACAAACACCAGCCCTGTAATTTCCCACCTGCCGTTTATCCGCCAGCGTGAAAGCCCGCAGAGCCAGGGTATTTGTCCCACCGCTTACGACCAATGATACGACCAGAGACGGCTATTCCCTCACTCCGGCGCTGTCGCAGAGCGTTAAGCGAACCTGACCCGCGCGAACACACCCTCCCATCGGTCCCGACAAAAGCGGTCGCAGGAAAACCAAGACCTGCGCTTCGCACGCCGCCTGAGCCAGAACGTCCGCGAGCGCGCAAGGTCAGCAGAGCATCACCCTCGAAACAACCTGCTGCACGGCGACGGGGGCGCGTGCCGGCCTCGGGCACTCACAGCCGCCGCCGCCGCCGCCGCCGCCCTTGCCGCCGACGGGGCCAGGAGTCAGGTTTTCGGCGTCGCGCGCCGTCACCGTCAGGCCGAGGTCGGCGTTGTTTCTGGAGCGCCATCAGGCCGGGCCGGGCGTAGCTCTGGCGGGTCTTGGTGGCTGCCGCCGGAGAACAGCCGTCAGCCGTCACCAGACGGAGGCAGCGGCCAGCCGTCACCGAACACAGGGCGCCGGCCGACAGTCACTGAACACAGGGAGCGGTCAGCCGTCACTCAACACACAGGACCTCGGCAGCAGTCACCAGACCGGCGGCGGCCAGCAGTCCGCAGAGAGAGGGAGCCCGCCAGAAGAAGTCCGTGAACAGAGGAAACTGGTCATGCGTCCCCGTCACATGCCAGCGGCCAACAGCCATCAGCCGGTAAAGAGAAGCCGCGTGAACAGAAACAGTCTGTTGTTGGTCACCAACAGGCAGGTACCATTTGCCAGCTGCCATTCCGCTGGCACACAAAAGGCAACGGCAATATCGTAGCAGTGTTAATCAAGTGATTGAAACCACATAAGTCGTTAACGTGTCGGTCCAAGGCCAAATACATAGGTAATGGCCCATGCAGCTGGTTCAACGGTCCTTTTCAAACAGGTGTTTATGTACAATGCACAGTATAATAGGCTCGAGAATGCCAAAACACTGCCCCAATAGCAATGACCTGTGCAAACAGTGCCAATGTCCCAGCAGCGCAGCATCAAACCTGGCAAAACCCAGTCGCTTGTCACAGTCACTCGGCAACACCCACCCAGTCACGGTCCCTGCCGTGACATCGACAATGTTCAACTCACATTTGTTGTTCTGTGGGGCCATCGAAGCGCGAGATGTATACTGGAACAAAGACAGCGTCAGCAGTCTGGTCGTTAAGCCGGTGGTCATCGTGGGCCAAACATCATGAAAAACCTGTACGGTCAGACATGAACTACGGTGATGGAAAATTCCGTTTGGGATATCCGGAGTAATTTCGCGATAGCAATCTCTTTCTCCAAGATGGTGGTCATCTAAAGGTCTAAAAATTAGCTTGTCTCAAATGAATAAATAATACACGCATATACTGCATACATACGTAACAGTTTTTTGATGATACACGTGCGGGAACACGAAATTAACAGCTGGGTTCAACCCCATCTTGTCAACGATCAAAACATTAAAATGACCCTCATAATTACTCGCCCACAGCTGGTAGATCGTCAGGGAGATTATTCGCACGCACAGTGTACCGGTCCCAGTAATAACAGGCATCTGGACCCAGTGCGTCAGCGGCGGGTCGCCTCCTCGCACGGGACGCGTGGCCGGCCGCGGACCGGCCACCGCTAACGTGCCGCCCCCACAGTCATTCCCGCAACATCCGCGCGCTCACATTCGAGCTACTTCACCCTGCTCCTGGCAGCCCCGCTCAAGACACCTGCTCACACATCCACAGCGGCTCCCCGCCTTGCCCGCCCTCCCGCTCACAGCACCTCCACACCGCAACACCAGCCGGCCCGGCCGCCGGCGCAGACGAGCTCCAGTCCCGCGGGCCGGCGGCGACACTGACGACACTGACGACGCCGGCGGACGGCGCGCCGGAGTCCGCCCAGCCCCGGGGAGTCGGCGGCCCGCTGCACAGGCGTGGCAGCCGGCGCCGGTGCCGGGCCGGCAGCCGTAATTGGCTGGGGGTCCGCCGCTGATAGCGGGCAGGAGGCCGGCGTCTGCACGCACGTCAGCACGCCACGGCGGCACTCGCCAGACAGGGGAGCGGACCATCACCGCCCGACCCTGACAGGACACCACACGGCGGACGACCAGGACCCCGACCGCTCACCACACGGCAGAGGACGGCAACCCTGCCAGGACACCGCACTGCAGAGGACAGGCACCCCGACAAGGTGCCACACGGCAGACCACCAGGCCCTTGCCAGGACACCACACGGCAGACCACCAGGACCCCGACAGGATACCACACGGCAGAGGACAGGTACCCAGCCAGGACGTCACACGGCAGACTACCAGGACCCTGACAGGAAACCACACGGCAGAGGACTAGGCCCATGACAGGACACTACACGGCAGACCACCAAAGACCCTGCTAGGACACCACACGACAGGCGACAGGGACCGACAGGACACCGCATGACAAACAGCGACGGGTTGCGAACCTGTTTCGGCCAACCGGGGCCCAGTGAGGTTTATCGCCCAGTCTTAACCATTCCACGACAGGAAACGCGCACAGGAGCCGGGATGTCAAGCGTGCTGAACACCGCCATGACAGGCATACGGACGTCAAGAGAAGTCCAAAGCATCTCCAGAGGGCACGACGTACGCCACGTGCGTGGCCGGGAGGCTGGCAGCAGGACTCCGGACGGATAAAGAAGCAGGGCAAGACAGGACAGGACGCACGGTCCGTACGTGGACTGGTCACAAGACTCGAGAAGGGTACCAGCGCAGGACAAGACAGCACAGAACGAACGGCTGGTACGTAGACTGGGCCACAAGACTCGAGACGGAGAACAGAGCAGGACAAGACGGAACAGGATGCACGATCCATATGTGGAATGGCCAAGAGACTTATGACGGATAACAGAGCAGGACAGAACAGGACAGGACGTGCGGCTGGTACCGGGACTAGCCACAGGACTCAGGACGGATAAAGGAGGAACAGGACATGACAGGACAGGGCGGGGCAGGACAGGATAGGGCAGGATAGGACAGGACAGGGCGGGACAGGACGGGACAGGACAGGACAGGACAGGACAGGACAGGGCAGGACAGGACAAACAGGACAGGACAGGGCAGGACAGGACAGGACAGGACAGGACAGGACAGGGCACGACAGGACGGGACGGGACGGGACAGGACAGGACAGGACAGGACAGGACAGGACAGGACAGGACAGGACAGGACAGGACAGGACAGGACAGGACAGGACAGGACAGGACGGGACAGGACAGGACAGGACAGGACAGGACAGGACAGGACAGGACAGGACAGGACAGGACGGGACGGGACGGGACGGGACGGGACGGGACGGGACGGGACGGGACGGGACGGCACGTACGGCTCGGTGCTGCTGGCCGGTGCTGCTCGTGACGCGGTGTCGCAGTCTGGCGGAAGGCGGCAGCGCGGCGCCTCGCTCCAGCCGACTCGACTCCGGACGACGAGACGGCGCCCGCCGCAGCTGCGGGTCCGACTGCGGCCGCCGCCGGACGGCAGGCGTCAGGTCAGGTCAGGTCAGGTCAGGTCAAGGCCAACGGACGGCTTAGACAGGACCGGGGAGGGGGTGGCCAGGAACGACGAACGCCTATTCTTCGAGTGCTGTACAATGACCTATCCGCAAAACATCGGCATATAAAACCCCCACCCCGAACCGGCTTAACCTCTATTTAGCACGGACACGGCAAGCCAACGTTTTGAAAGTATGTATATATTTCGTACAGTTCCAGACTACCAAATGCCGGGAAGCGGGATGGATTGTTTTATCACCACATAAAGGTCATTCAAAATTGACGAACGGTATTTCCAGGTCGGCAAATGCTTGTCGGTTTCGCGTTTCAGTTGCATCGATCCAGTTTTGAAGAAAATCGTCAACGTCAATCCCGAATCGACAGTATGCTATTCTACCACCGCCAGTTCCGGACACCGTCAGGAACCCATCAGGTGCTGCATCACATCCTGCGCACCTTTGTTCTGCACGCGGGGGAGACAAGTAGGCCACGTGCAGGTCAGACAGTGCCCGTCCCGTAATCAAGTACTCAGTATTCAAACAACACGTGACCAAAGGCGCTGTCGGCCAGACAACCCGGGCTATCGCGTCATCTCCCAACCCGGGCGGTCGGGCTCCCGGTGCCCCAGCTGGACGTTGCGGGTCCCGCCGCACGCGACGGCATCGATCGTCGCCGTCGACGCAGCGGTGTTGACGGCGGTCTCCGGGCGACGCGGCAGCGCCGGCAGTCCTCCGAACAACGCCCGCCCGGGGCTGGCCCGGCGGACCGCGACGGCGCCGACACCCACGGAGGGAGGAGAACTCGGCACTGTCACAGAGGCCAGAGCGCCCCACCCACACGGACGGCGGACCCCATCCCCGCGGGCAGCAGAGAGGAGCTCGACAATGCCACACAGCCCGGGTGACGGTGCGCCAACCACCAGCCGATGCCAGGTCAAGGTCAAGGTCAAGGTCGCCCTCAGGACCGGCCGCCGGTGGGTAAAATTGGTTACAGGGGAGCGGCACGAGCCCGATCGGTAGAGGACGACGGGTCCCAGGAACGGAGTACGAGCCGACACGGCCGCGGGAGGTGGGTCCCGAGACTACGGTCCGGCCAGACACCGCGGCGGCCAGCGCGCTCCGGGACCTGCCCCGAGACAGAGGCCATCGGTGTACCCAACGGGGGAGGGGGGCTGGGGACATGTCTCCTCCAGTTTTGGAAGAGAGGCTTTCGTTCCGCCAATTTTGGTTGGAAATGTTAGTAAGTGTTTCCCACAATTTCCCGTTGAAAAATACGATTTTGGGTCAGACTGTCCCTCCCATCCATGTTCTGATTTGACCCTTCCCCAATTTTTGTGATGTGACTACAGCCCTGGCACAGGCGACTGGGGGCCGCGGCGGCGGGACCCCCTGCCTGCCACGCCGATAAAACTGGAAACGGGTGCTTTCAGCCATTTCAGCATCGACCCCAAACCGTCCCCAAACAGCGTCCGATCAATGTTCCATTCACGCGGCCTCACGCCCGGCCAGAACGGCCGTTCAGCGCGGAGGACCGTCGAACAGGAACGTCCGGCAGGGAGGACCGGCTGGACGCGCTGGCCGCGCCGGGCCGTCACTAACCCGGCTCAGTTTGGACGGGATGACGCTCTGGCCCTCCGGCGGCGCCAGGTCCGGGTTCAGGTTGAAGATCAGCTCGATCTCGATCTGCCGAAACGCACGATGGCGTCAGAGACAAGCACCTGCGGCGGCGTCATCGTCGCCGTGACGGCAGAACATTGCATGCGGGCGGCGCGAGCGCCTGTTCCTTTGAGCTTATGTATCGACGTATCCGAGACGTAGTGTAAAGTCTGCGACCAAAATAGCGGCTCTGTCCTTCACACTAGGGGTGATTACCGATTCAACAACGGCGCCCATGCGAGAGTGCGTGACGTGCAGCCCGAATCATCACCGCCCGACAACATCGCCTGCGCTGAAATGGACCACGCTCCTGCCTCACCACGGCCGGAACACGTGTGCCATTAAAACGGCCGCATATTACACTGCCCTCAACGTGAGCCGCACCCGGCCAGCAACATTCCACGTCTACCGAATCTGAGCCTGTTACGCCTCTTGCGGCCAACCGCAAGTACTCTTTCTAGCCTTGCCGCACTCACTCTCACCCCTATGGCTTCCCGGGCTCACCTCCTTGCCCTTGGTTTCGCCCCTCTCGAACCACTCGACGGTGACGGTCTTGGCATCGCTGTTGACGCCCGACACGACAGCCGAGTGAATCCGACCTGGAACCGCAGAGCGCTCGTCAGACACCTCGGGTTAAACACGTATAAACTGTTCTCTCCGCCTCGCTGTCACACACAAACGAAGCCGCTGGCCTTTGAACAGGTCAGCTCAACCGAGCACCTGTCAGGTTTTTGAGGACTGGAGGATTTTTCGAACACAGCTCGAAAACGACAGAGGAAGGGAGAGAAAGTCACAGGGTGAGACGTTCGTAATAGACCAAATTCGGCCGGAGGCGCCTGACGATGGGCTCAACCCGGTCGAAACGGAGGGCAATGTCTCTCACGAGCCACTTCCTCATTCTTGCCATTTCATGGAGTGCCCGGGAAACCTCAGAGTTGATGATCGTCTCGCAGAAACAACGCCCAACGAAACCACCAGACACCCCTGGGCTAAACCACAACACGAAGCTGATCTCGTCAGCAGTCCCACGCGTGAGCCAATCATGCTCTACGCGGAACAACCAAATGTCCCGCTGCCCAAGGACAAGTTCTGAAAAAGCGGACCTTCCACGACAGTCCGTTCTGAACGAGGAGACGGGTGCAGCCCATCGCACCCTTAATAGCCCACCACCTGAGGCATGTACGGAGCTCAGGTACCCGATAAACCCAAGCAGCGTGAAACTGGGCCGGCAATGCGTGACGGAAATGTGGTACGCTGTTCTGGCAGAACAGCAGGCCGTCCTGAACAGTCGGCCGTTACAAACGTCCGCTCACGCGGTGACGGCCCGGAGCCTCTCGCGTCCGACTTCGTACTGATGGGCCGACAGTCCCTGGTACTCATCACGCCCAAAAGCTTGCCGACGGGCTGCGAGCTCCAGGTACAGGGTCCTGCATCATTCCGGCGTCAACATTTCCACAGCTATCCTGCCTAAGGGGGCCGCAATTCGCCGCTGAACGCACGCAGAAGAGCCGGTCACCGGACTATCAGCCGACGCTGACTACACTGGGGAGCCGCAGGGCGGGACTAGGAACCTCCGCTTCGGCGAAGTGCTGCCGACCACGCAAAACACGCTCCAGCATCGACCGCCGCTGTCCTGGAATTAGAAGCGCCTTCCCAGGACCGGCCGCACGTTTTCGGGCGGCTCGACCCAAAACGCACACGGAAACACCACTCGCTCCTGACAAGCCTTTGTCTCGAGGAAGAAGAAATGCACTGTCGATGCGGCTCAACTCATTTGGTCCCATGGGAAACAAAACTACCCGAAAAAAAATGAACGTCAACACGATGAGACAAGGGAAGGTATATCAGTTCTGAGGTCGTGAAAAACGACTTTTTACCGAATGATGCCGTATTTGTCGTCATCGACTATGACGGTGAGTAGGATTTGGGCAGAATCTTCTTTTTGGGGAGGGGAACAAGCGAATTGTGGTTCGTTCGCTGCTGGGCAATTATTCGAACAAATGTAGTCGGAAAAGTTCCACTTTTGATTATCAATATTAGTATTATGATCAATGATATACAGTATAATCAACACATTCTAAATGGAGGTTTAGGTTGACGGTATCAAGATCAGCGTCTATATATCAAACAGAGCTTGTTGTACAGACTCTGACACCGGAGCCACCACAGATCCATATACGGAATAAATTTACCCCAGGCACCGATCCTAACGGCCGCTGAAGGATCTTCCAAGTGCCGTCAAGGCCTCGACACGGGCGACGGTGGTTTACATGTGACCCAGTTTTACCTCAACTAACACAGGCTCATTGCGAGCACAAAGTCTCCGTGCCTGCTGCACACAGCTGTGAGCCGAATAAGTCACCACTAGTGGGACGACTCAGTATATACTTTGGTATCAAATAAACAAACATGATTTCAGGAGCTCATGCGTCAGTCCGTGTACCAGACTCTGGTCTGATCTTACAGCAGCTGTCACAACAGATCAGACAAATCTCTTCGCTTATATTATTTACAGCGGGGTTACCTGGCAACACGCTAACGGTCTCCAACCACAGCCTGTGGAGCACAGGCGCAGCCCTTCAACGGGGAAGCCATGCAACGAGCGAAGTCCATCCATCCACGGCACTTCGATCAGATGCGCATCGTAACGACTCCCCGAGTGAGCGCATACTGAGGAGGCCGCTCCGACACAGCCATACATGGAGAACCGATCAGGTCAAGGCCAGCGAACGGGGCGGCCCGATCGGTTCCGGGCGTCCGTCTGAGGGGGCGGCCGCCCAGCCGCCGGTACTGCTGGCCGACCGAGCCCGTTTCAACTTTAGCAGACGACGGCACACCGAGGCAGCTAATCTGATGCAATGCCATGTAATATAATGTCCCGTGATAAAATCAAGCACATCCATTCAAACGACGGACTTCCGGGCTTCGAGCCACGTGATACACCGAGGGCCAGCTGGCCTAATTCGACCGGGGCCGGGGTGCCCGCCACCCGACAGCCGCAATGCCGACGTGGACCACAAGAGTGCCCGACTTATTCCGAGGGCGTGCGCTGCCGGCCGCCCGGCCCTCTTCAAGAGCACTACGCCCGTCCGCCCCTTCCCCGGACCGTTATTGCCCACACCTGGCGCTGTAATCCGAGAGACTGCGCTGGCCCAGCCAGGAGAGCCGCCTCCCGGCCCCGGGGCTGCCCGCCGACCGCCGGCCGTCACGGCAAAACCCTCGGCCGCGGAGCGCGGTCGAGCGCACGCGACGGCCTGCCCGTCCACTGCCGCGAACAGCCGGCAACGTGAGCGACCGTGGCCGGGTGCAGGCCGCCGCCCCTCCGCAGGTGCGGGCCGCTGGACCCTGGCCTGCCGCACCGTGGGGCCGCCACGTGCAACGTCATCGGTAGCGGCCGCCGGTCTCTCCCCGCCGGACCACGGGACCACCACGCGTCGTCACCGGCCGCCGGTCTCTCCCCGCCGGACCACGGGACCACCACGCGTCGTCACCGGCCGCCGGTCTCTCCCCGCCGGACCACGGGACCACCACGCGTCGTCACCGGCCGCCGGTCTCTCCCCGCCGGACCACGGGACCACCACGCGTCGTCACCGGCCGCCGGTCTCTCCCCGCCGGACCACGGGACCACCACGCGTCGTCACCGGCCGCCGGTCTCTCCCCGCCGGACCACGGGACCACCACGCGTCGTCACCGGCCGCCGGTCGGTCCTCGGCGGGCGCGGGCCGACCACGGGCCGCCACCTGACGCCGGCCCAGCTGGACTGTGACGGCCAGCTGACGCCGCGACGCGGCCGCCGGCTGGACGCGCGGTTCGGCGGCGAGCTGGCGGCCGTCCCGGCGCCGGTGAGAACCGGCAGGCCAGCCAGCGACTAACGGGACGACGCGGCCCGCAGGCGGTGTCCCGACTCTCGGCGGCAGGCGTCCGACCCGACTGCGCTCCGCCGCACAACGTCCAGCGTGTCCTGTCGCTCAGCGTCCGGTACTGACGGCGACCAGTGAACGTCCGGTTCACTGAACGTCCGGCAGCTGTACGGACATCCACATGACGCCATTATGGACGTCCGTCCAGGGGGTGGCCGGCCAGTGCACCTCTGTCCGGTCACTGAACGTCTGTTCACGGAACTGGGAACACCCGATCACTGGACGTCCGCCCACTGAACGTCCGGTCACTGAACGTCTGTGCACGGAACTGGGAACACCCGATCACTGGACATCCGCCCACTGAACGTCCGGTCACTGAACGTCTGTCCGCGGAACTGGGAACACCCGATCACTGGACGTCCGTCCACCGAACGTCCGGTCATTGCACATACGTCCGATACAACGCCCCGTTAATGCTCGTCCGTTCAGTGAACCTCCAGTCATTTCACGCTCCTCCACTGAGTACCAGGTCGGACCTCTCAGCACGGCCACAATACGGGCCGGACGCTATCTGGGGAACACATGAATGCCGGTTCACAACTACAGGTGAGCACCTTCGGGAACGTCAAGAAGTTTCATGGAATGTTATACTTTCCAGAAAGGTTCCAGGGAGAAGGTTTTTGGGAGCTTTTCAACGACATTTTACCTGTAATTTTCCACCTGGACTTCCATGAAAACTGTCCACTGTTCTGCGCAATGACTTCCCGGAAGCTCCCATGGAAATTCTCCGGAAAGTGAAAGGCATCATCCCAACAACTGCACTAACGCTGTGAATACCAAAGCGTTCCCAGCACCGGTAGCTCGTTTACAGCACGGCACGGGTTTACAGTCCAGCGCCTCCCAATCGGCGCGTGCCGTCCCAGCGCAGCCGTCCAGTGTTCGGCGTCCGGCTGACCGGGCCCTCCCGGCGCTGCAGCGGCCAGAGTGAGCGGCGGCCGTGTGGGCCCGCGCGGGTTCGTGTGGGCTCCGGCCGCGGCGCCCTCCGCCCAGCGCCGTCAGCCGAGGTCGCCTCCTTATGCGGCCGCGCGGCCCACGCGCCGCCGGTCGGCTCAGCGCCGCCCGCTCGCCCGGCGGCCGACGTCGAGCCGGGCCGAGCCGGGCCGGGCAGCGAGCTGTGACGTCCCGCACACCGGCCGACAGACGAGCGGCCGTCGCGGCGCTACAGCGCACGGCAGTGAACGGGCCGTGACGTCACCACGCCGACGGACAGCGACGAGATGTGTCGTTACAACGCATGCTAAGGAATGAACGGCAAAAACAACACCGAACTGCGGCGTCACCAGGTAACAGCGATGACCAAATACGGGGCTGTAGCGTCACTGCACATGAGGGTAAACCGATGGGGAGGAGTGAGACTGCAACAACGGGCGTCAAAGGACCTACGGCGCCACTACACAAAAGGTCACAGAGGCTACGTTGTCACTTCTTCGGCGGGCGAGCGAAAAGTTTCCACTACGCCGGAAAAGAAATGGCCTGCTACTTCACCACCATCTACGTCACCCTATCAGCGTCACCACGCAGATAGAGGTACCATGGTGTCCTACACCGGAAATCACAGGTACATCGTACTAATTCACAAACTGGGACCGGCATACGCAAAGAACAGGCGTGCCGAAGGTTCGTGAACGTCGCGGGACCAGTATGGGACAAACCGACCGTCGCTCGTCAAAATGGAATCCCTGCCACCGCGAACCCAACGATGCCACGCGCAGCAACAACGTCTTGGCTGGTCGTTCATGGCAAAACTTGACCGAAAATTTCGTTGCATGTCGTTCCGCGATGTACGTCTGCAGCAAGCGCAACTGTGAATCCCCAGTAAAAGTGGCCATCACAAATCAAGGTCGCTGAAATCTGACCTGATGTTGACAGGGCACACGTATGAATACTAAGCTGTGGACTGATCTGCATCTATCAGTAGGACAGCAGAATGCACAGCGCCGCGCGTTTGTTTGGTCCCGCTGCACACGGCACCAGTGTCCACAGGCCGCGGGAAAATACTGTTAGGGTCGCCGGCACGATATGGTGGAATTCTCTCCCGCCGTCTCAGCCGATACAAATGTGTTCTCAGACCAACAAACCAGCCTCATGCACCGTCCCATCTCAAATACCGGTACTAGAAGAGGTAGAGCTATTCTGATATCGACAGCAGAGCTCCTTGTGCGCACCGGACGGACCACAGTCGACGATAAAAACAACTCGGGATTACAATGACAGACATGTTGCGCCATTTGTCAGCCTGGAATTTGCCATGCTAGCATGAACTCAACGTACGGAAAAACACCACAAGTCACGATTTTGGTGATTCAGCATAATGTCAATGTCAGAACGAGTGCGACATAGTAGAGAGTAATCCACGCTTGCAAAAATTTACTTAGAACTTAGTATGAACTAGCTATGAACTAGCCCTGACCTAGCTATGAACTAGCTGAAAACTAGCTTAACCAATGAATGAACTAGCTTCCAATCATTAGCTGTGACTGAAATCAAAAGTTTCACAACGAATAACCGCCACGAAAAACAAGACGGAAAGTATTCCCAAAGCCCATCATATTTGCCGAGCATCGGCGCTGGCCAGCACACAGCCGATTCGATTCAACTTCCCGCTCCGTTGCTGCCAGCCACGCACGACGGCGAAGTAACAAGCATACACATGGCGAGACGTCTGAGCACTTTTCCAGACATTACCAACCACGGTCGGCTTAACAGACACTAGCCCGGAAAGCGTTCGCAATGTTGTGGTCTATACAGCATGAAAAACGTTTTGTTGAGAGACGTGGCTCCCATGGGAGTGTATGGGATGGTCTAGCTCGCTTGAGCTGTTTCTCAGACAGTTTTTCCCTCGAGTGGCGTATGAGACGGTACCACTGCTGCGGACATTCCCACACGAGTGTGAATGCACATATTTCCATCTGAATGTGAATGGGCTGGCAGCTTCTACCCACACGCATGCCTGATGCTTGACGTTATGCAAAGAAATCTCCACTGCGAAGCCCGGGTAAAACAGCGGTCCTATTTCTCCGGCGACCGCCGTGTAACAGACATATCGCAACTAGTTACGATATGCTTTGCGTTACGATGACGAACGACGGGCGTGTGAGTCGGGAGGGGGGGCTTTCATCTCCGATGTGATAAGTTTTGACAGCAGGGCAGGTACCAGACACGCCCACATGATACATGACCCTACGCGACCAATCATGAGAAATGGTTCGCCAGTACGACGAAGCGACAAAATGTTCCGACACCTGATTCGTTCATTAATGGATGTTATCTTATCTCAGTATTCCTGGAAGATAGCGGATGCGGACAAACCATAAAGCTTCGTGGTCAGAACCCCCAAAGGCAAACAAAGACACGGACGTGAAAACTTTCACGGACAGAGTCGCTCAAACATTCCCAAAAACAAGCTTATACTGTCGAGGGTGCAATTCAGTACAAAAGTAGCGAACACGGTTTCGGACATTTTCAATTTTGTGCATTAAAAGGAGCCAGATTACCACGAGGTAACTACCAGACACTTGTTCACTTATAGCTCCCACATCCTTTTTCACTCCACTGCGGGAGAAACGACACTTCAGAAAACCGGTAGATTAAAAGAAAATGTAATAACGTACTATCGTAGTGATATCAGGTTTGCTCCAAACCTTGTTAGGAGCGAGGCCGAAGACCGACCGAGTCTTTGTTCAACCAAATAAATAAACAAAGAACGGTCTGGGCCAGCCATATTTCTGGACGCTAATAACTTCGCAACTACTGGGCACAAAATCGTGAAAGTTTCACCACAAGAGACTAGTTCTTTAAATTTTATGCACCTTCATTTACCATGCGTCAGCTTGCAAGCACATTCTTCCACGTAACTTTTCCAGGAGTAACGTTTTCATTCTTAGACATACTTTCTCATGCATGTTTTTGAACCGCTCAGAACTGGCAGTGAACAATACAAAAATAAAAATAAAAATAAAAATCGAGGGTGGGCATGACGTAACTTGTTAATGCTTTGGATGCAAAATGATCAAACAGATCAATGTTTTTTTTCACTGCAAAATGCATAAAGGGAAGCAGATGCAAGACGCAAACAGCCACGCAGTACGCCTCGCTCGCCATGCGCCCCACAAGGAGTCTTACAGGTTTATCATCCTAACACTCCCCTGTTTTGTTTTTTTTTTCATTCACACTGTGGTAATGAACTACGGCTTCGTGCGTTGCGGGGACTGAGATAGGAAGCACTCATAAACGTCTGATCAACGATGGCAGAAAAACATGCATGCTGAGAAAAAAAAACATGAGAACCCGTCCCCTGCGTACATAAGACGTAATGGAAGAGCGAGAAAGCTACAACTGATTCCAAGTCATGCTGCCTTTTGTATCAAACACTGTGAAGACATGATGCCTTCCTTACCCTTCTCTTCTCCTTAAACCCCTTCTCATTCCTTTGGGGGCATTTTCAAGCTGGCAAAACCCCTTGGCATATAACAATGCTTTCTACCTTTTAAATAAATACACCTTCTTACAAGCAGGACCAAAAAACACCCTACTTCAACTAGCAGAAAAGAACAAATTGAGCTGCCTGAACTGGCCATGGCAATTTCTAGAATCTAATAGCTTTGCATCCACTAGGTGCTAAATCATGAAATTTCATCCAGAAGATGGTTCAGTTCCTTGGATTTTACACAGCTGCATTTGCAATGAACAAGCTTCCATACTCTGTCCTCCAGAGAACTATTCTGTGAGTACTATTTTCACTCTTAGACCTATTTTTAATGTTTGTTTTTCAATAGCCCAGTAATGGAAATAAGCAATATCAAGGGCAGGTTTGACATTTAAACTTGCAATGCTTTGGATGCAGAGAAATGAATCATCAAATACTGTCTTGTATTGTAAAATTCATAATAGGAAAGTAATGAAGCAGCAACAATGGAGCTGGGCTCCCTCAATGTGCATCCCACAAAACATTGTATGTTATGTTTTAACACTATTTCTGATTCAGTTTATCAAATAGTTACACATATTATCAAACATCAAGCATCATGGTATGGCAAATTCTGGGTGACAGAGTCAGGCCCTATGAGGAATCTGATCTGAATGCCCTCAGCCACAGTGAAATACTCACCATCACTTCTCTGAATGTCAACATTGACACCCAGCTTCAACAGTCCAAAGACATCATCCATTTCTGCAGGTTTGAAATGGTGTCTGTGGAAACAGAAGACTTGATTATTTCCATTACGACCCTTTCTCGCTGCAATATCCTGGGACTGAAACAGTCCAATTTCTCAATGACATATGACACATATGACACATGACATATGATACAGACCAAAACAAAAGTCCATGTCAAGGATTCCAGTGTTATTAAAACTGAAAATCCTCCTAGTGCAAACATGAGTTTAAAAACCAAATGACAGAAAACTGAAATATAAGACCTGAAAGGAGGAATGGTGCTGGGCACAAAATAACCTCAGTAGTCAGCATGTCTGAAAACACCAACAAACAATAACCAAGGAGGAATGGTGCTTAAGGAACCATGGCTGCTTACTTCAGTTCAAAACACATTATGAGATGCCTATCTGGAACATGATCAGGTAAATATTTTTGAGGTATCTCCAATATGTCAATGAAGCTCTTCTTTGTCACTGTTAACTTCAGAATCAATGTGAAATCGCACCATGTTTTTATCTTGCAATACTTCAAAATGGTGCAAAACTGTGAATGTTTCATGTTTTCATGCTATATTTTTGGGTAATGTAAAAGGCGAACACCTAAAGAAATTACATGGGAGCAAATTTTGACCAATGTTACCCTGCAATCCATTTAACAACCATCTTAGACAAAGTCCTACTTTGAAGAGAAGATATTCCCTGGAGCAACTGAAACAGCCTGAAATAGTTTAGCATTACTATGATAATATTACAATAATATTTTATAGTGCAAGAAACCAATGTCATATTTTGTGTCAGGTCAGCTAAACACATAATCTGTCATCTTAAGCATTGTCTGAACTGAGGGCTTATTGCTGGTAGGATGCACACTGGAAAGTCTGGTGCTGTATAGGTTGTAAGGTTGTGTGTAGAGACACTGAAACATTATCACCACAGGCAATAACAGTGGCCTGAAAGCAGCAGTGACATACATCCCAGCCAAACAACTTTCTGCCTAGATTCAATCCTGCTCACCAGAGCTCTAACCAATCTGGTCCTACAAGATAAGTAGGCCAGAAATTCCACACAATTACAATGTAAGGTAAGGTAAAATCAAATGACATGTTGTGCAACTGTTTGCTCCAGTATGAAAGCCTACTGCTGACAAAATTACTAGTACATAAAATCTGTGATGATATCAGAGCATGTGAAATAACACACAAAGATAATCAGTGAGAAAAGAACATAACTACCAACTTCAATCACACCAAGATATTTTGCATGGTCCATCATACACAATAAGACTTATTTTCCCCATATTTTGTACTCATCCTCTATTGTACTTTAAGGCAAGTTATCTTTCAACAACTGACATAACACCAAGCACAAATCCTCTCCTTGTCCATTATACAATTTACAGAAGGCCTTTACCAGCAATATTACACCACAATAATTGCAGACAAAGCCAGACCATTCCAGTCCTATTTGGAAAAGTAGCTTAAACCCTGGGGAAAATTACCATTTCCCTAAAATTTCAGTTAACAGGAATATTCCTGCCTCTGCCTAATTCAGCCTATCTTTCCTGCCTTCTTATTCTGAGCCTTTTCCTTCACTGGCATACATAAAAGAAACCCATCCTAAAATGCCGAGCTCCTTTTTAACTCTTCTTAACAGGAGTTAAAGTTAAACGCAAGACCACAACATCCCTGCAATCTGCATAAACCCAAACAGGACGCCTACCTGTAAACAACAGCGATTCAGCGCTCGTAGCAACGGAATTCTTGAGTTATGCTCGTGGTTCACTGAACCATCCGGACCATAACCACAGCAACACACAAAAATATACTTTTACAAGGCCCTACAGGTTAAACATACCAGCATCCGCAATCTTTACCAGTTCACACATTCCCCTCACAACCCCGCGGGTTCAAACCGCTCCGGGCATGCGAGGCTGATGTGGGCGCTATTTCTCGAACGGACTGTTATGAATATCGTAGAGACGGAACAACATTGCAACACAAAAGTCTTTGTAAAAGGTGTTCTAGTAACTTGAATTTAGAGGCATTTAAGTTAGAATTCACTCAAAAATAATTATTTCAGCTCTATTTATATTTGATAACGTTACTGTGAATCAAACTGAAAGGCGAATTTTAAGGCTTCATTTGTGGGATCTGATTTTACGTTCCATGACAAGTTGTTACTGATTACAAAATACTCTTTCTCTATAGTGGAGCATAAATGGCGCAGCCAAGACAATGTACCAAATGAACTGAAGAAAGTCAGCGAAGCGCATCCACAAGAATCCCAGTGGCAATGAACGCGGAAGCGAATGGGCAGGAGCCATCGGGTTCTGAGTGATGGTGCACGGAATGGGGTGGGTTTTAACATAAGATGAGGAGTACAAACCACTCCTTCGCAGTCCATTGGTGAAGACTGCTGAGAATCCTGCAAAGTGACTACGTCGTATGTTCTGATTATCCTTGTGGCGCAACTCTGTGCTGAACCCATTCTTTCGCAAATGACAAGATGAGAACTGGATTGCAGTTACAGTTCTTTGGTTTCAAGTTTCGAAAAAAGTTTGCATTAATTTTAGTGGTGATGAATGTCATCCAGGCTGTGCAAACTGACAGCTCAAGTTTGGAGAACACATGTGGTGATAGCCCATGCGTAAATGGAGAATGCATAGATGGCAACTGCACTTGCTATGCTGGATGGAAAGGCCCAAGTTGCCAGTTGTGTGGAGGAAGAGTGAGGTAAGACATTTTGTTCATGCTTGCATCTGACTGTTGTTATATGCCCTTGCTCATGCATTTTGGATGTTTTGTCCATATATGGGTGGAAATGATTGATTTGAAAACAAGGTTGGAAATTTGGTTTTAGATGCTGGAATACAATTTTTGTTTTGGAATGTAAAATTTTGCCTACAGTAATACTGACAAGCACAAGCTGACATTCTTGGTTTGAGTCAGCTGTGACACCATACCACCCTTGTGCTGAGTGGAGACCAAGTTTTTTGCTTCCAGAGTTAAAAATTTATCAGTGTGTTTATAATGCAGCTTTTTGATGGGGAAATAAAATCAAACTTTTGTAGTATGAAAGGTATGGGGCACAGATTTTCTGGTGTTCTTCAACACTAAAAAACAATACCTTTTCCAACCTTGGTTCTAAATGTATGAAGTAAACTGTGTTAATTCTTGGTGGAAATTGTACACTGTGACAGAAGTTTTTCACATTTACATTAGTTTTGGGCATGTGCTTGCATGATTAGGACCTTTCCTTCTTCTTTCAAATGCAAAGAATCTTATCTTTGAACTTGAAGTAAAGCTGTGTGGTTGGCCCTATTTGTTTTTTATTTGCAGTGAGGTACATGTGAATTGATGGTTTTGCTCTAAATAGGAAAAGGAAGCTATGTATTTTGCACTATTACATGGTAATAATCACATTATGCTCCCTCTCCAATGACAGATCAGATAAGCAAGAGAAGATGTGAAGAGTTGAGACACACTATTACTTGTAGTTTGCTAATTGTCCTTATGCATATGGCTATTTAGAGGGGCTTTGAAAGCATCACATGCATGCCAACATATGTAAAGGGAGGCAGTAATTGTGCCTTTCCTTAATCCTTAGTTCTAGATTATGGTACTTGGAAGGAAAAGGATAAATAATGTTTGTAACCATGTGAGCTTATATTTGTTGTTTGATGTTCCACTTTACAAGGCAATGGTTTCAGTTCCTTCCAGACAGCCCCATGTAGTGTTACTACATGGGGCCATAGCATATTTTCTGGTTACAAAAATTGTAATGAATGGTACTAGGGAGAACATTCAAAATATGGCAGTCAAGACATATCTGTAGTGGTATTGGCATGAATAATAAGACCATTTAATGATGCACTGATGCCTACCAAATATAATTAGCCAGCATAGTACAGACCACATGTCTGTTTTTAGATGGTGATGCTATCAGATGAATTTTGAATTGCAAAAGCCTCAAGAACAAAACAGAAGTGAGGAATATCTGCTTGATTGTAAACAAAGGATAACAGGCTTGGCAGAAATAAGTAACATTCTGGGTAAAGAATCCTGATGAATCATTGTTTTCATTTGGTAACTTTGAGTAAGATCTGCACATCATGTTGTTTTGTAAGTGTAATATTCACATGTTTGAATGAACATTTCTTACCATTTTATTACAGTTTCACTGTAAGATTTTCAAGAGTCATTATTATCTACTTTGAACAAAAAAAATGCCATTAGGACTCCTGCCATAGCATGACTTAGTGCTACAGGGATGATAAAATTCCTTAGACAGATTTGGGCCACATGTTGCAACCTTGCAAAATAAAGAAGTGCATGCACAACTTTCAACAGAAAATTGTGTTCCTCTGGTGGTTCCTGAAAGTCATTCCAAATTCATACATGCCTGAAGCATGGTCCCAGTTTCTCATTGCCCTCTTACATTTATGTAATTCCATTGAGATGTTGTGTGTATATTGCATATATGTGTATGAATATATATATATATTGTTTGTATAAATAGTTTCCTGAGCTGCATATGTCAACTACACTGTCAGTCCATTGTGTCACTGCTGCCAGGCAGCTGTTGGTTTTCAGAGTTCATTAGCTGGGTGATAAAGATGTAATAGCATGGCCAGACTTTAGCCTCATTATTATCTGGAATGAATGCAGCCACAATGTGTTTGGGCATTATGGTTGTACCTGCACAAAGACATATCAAAAGGAAATAAAATGTTTGAAAATTAAGTTAAATGAACAGCTGAATTCTACCTGAACAAGCATTATACTTAAAGTTCTATGCACTCCTCTGCCCTGAGAAGAAGCTGTAAACACCTGAAATGAAACACATGGCAATTAAGAGCAGATGTGTATGGAAGATTGCTGCTAATTTGAGGAGCTGTGCAGACTCATGTATTTTAAAGTAGGCTGTTTTCTACTCTTCCTGGTCTGTTTTAATGACTGCTGCAGGGAAGTGGAGGGAAATCTTTTGAAAATGCTGAGCAGCTGTGATCTTTTCCCCAGGATGGAACAAGGGGTTGAGAGAGGGTACTTGTGGAGACAGACATTTGTTGAGGGTGAATGAGGATGTCATTAGCCACATTTTTGCTGCCAAACTTGTCCATTTCGTGCCTAGGACTTGTAAGGAACAAATCTGCAAGTTGTCTGAGGGGACATGGGTCAATCAGCCTCCTCAAAGCTTCCAAGGGCACATTTAGAGCATATGGTGATCCTGTGGATCATTAGTCACTTAAAATATTTAATATGGCATCCTGCCATAAAAGGCATTGCATTCACTTATTGGCATGGGCGTGCGTACGTGTTTTCCTCTTTTTCTCGTGTTTGAAAAATATGGATAAAGGCTCATAAAGAGCTAGTCAGGTTCCTAGTCCATGGGGGAGATAATAACCAGTCAGTGGCATCACGTGTGTAGCAAACTCTGGGTGTGGTTCCCAGAGTGGATGTCTGTATCCTCCCCTTATTAACGGAAAGGTGAGCCGACCATGCCCGGGCCATGTCATGGATGTGTACAACATGGAATGGATCCTCCAGCACTATCTGGTGTGGTGTTTTGGTCAAGATTTCTTCTTACGAAGTTTTTAGGTAGAAATGGGGTCATTGTCTTCACAACAAATCAGTTTAACATTGATTCTGATTTTTGTTCAAATTCATCACATTAGGTACATAAAGGGAGAAACTGAGATGTCATGTAAAAGGCCAGAAAAGAAGCAGAAATATTTGATGATTTGTGGACCTGGAGTTTGGTATGGGGAGGGTGTTGTTGCTGTTTTAGGCAGAAATTGGACCATGTGTTTTATTCAGTTTGTCCTAGTTTGCATCAGTTTGTATTGCATGTTCTGTCTTCATTAACCATGGGTTGTACCACATGGATTTTATACACAGTTGTAAATGCTCCATGCTCCATGGGCGACTGCTGGTAGGATACTCACTTGCAGATCATGAATGCCATATGGCTTAGCTGTTGGCAGGTCCTGAAACTTAAGTAACCAGTTGGCAACCAAAAGCCATACATTACTGTCAGGCATTTTCTGGGTATAATGTTGTGTTCCAAGATGTTGTTTGATTATTGCATGATGTCTCAGACATCATTCTAATGAATTGGTCGCATTTGCAGCCAATGACTATGATATGCCTGGTGGTTCCTATTTTTTTTTTTAGTTTTAAAGGTGTACGAGTACAAGCGACCTAACTTGTAATGCATCAGATGTTTGTTTTAGGTCAGGTAACCTTTGGAGATGGCCATATTGGGAAGTCTTTTTTGTTGTGTAGCCATGTGAATATTAGATCCATAAACGTGTTGAACTCCTGTTCCAGATTAACTGAACCTGAGGGGGTAATAACACATGGTATCGGGAACTACTCTATCGACATGCAGTGCTCGTGGCTCATTGATGGCTCCAAAGACAACAAGACAATCCAGCTCTACATTGACGACTTTGCCACCGAATGCGGATGGGACCATGTCTACATATTTGATGGTGACAGTGTGTACAGCAGTCTACTGGCAGTGTACAGGTCAGTTATCCACCCAGGAGTTTACTTAAATCCTGTTATGTTGTCTTGTGGTGTAATTCCAAATGCACATTATGCAGCCAACTACAATTATCTAGCATGGCCATAAGGTTGGTACACTACGGTATGTTTTCTGAGCACCTTGACAGAGCTTTCTGCTTTCTCCATGTTTCTGCACACATCCAGGAGACATGATGTGTGTAGTTTTGCAGGGTGGCCCAATGATCATCTTTGTAAAACCAAATATTAAGGCTAGTGCACCCACGTTAAATGCCTAAAGCACACTTCCGAGACGTTTTATGTCATGATTGCCACATGAGATGGTCTTCACTTTGTGCTGCCTGTTGCAGTGGGTCATATTTATCATTTTACAACAGTGCTGGGTTTTACAACTGTTTGGGATGAACACATAAATTTGTGGTATCATTTCAGTATCATCCTGCTGGTTATGAGTCTCTGATCTGTTGAATATGCTGCAGTGGCATGGTGCAATTGGACAAGTATGCCACCCACAACTTGACATCCCTGGAGGCGAAATCGGGGGCGGCCTACGTGCATTTCTACTCGGACGCTGCTTACAATATGACCGGCTTCAAGATCACGTATAGGTACGTATATGGCGGACAGCACTTGCTACTAGTGAGAATAGCAGTCTTACTTATCATTGATTTATGACTACAAATTACATGCATGATTAATCTGTCTGTCTGTGTTTCTAATCCTCTCGCCTTCCCAGCCGTTTCTAGGATTTTTTAAGCCGCATTTGGTTGTTTCACTAGGATTTTGAGGGGGGGAAGGTGGGCGGGCCCAGGTTTCTGGTTTCTGCCCCCCCCCCAAAAAAAACTGACTTCCTCTCCCGTTTTATTGTGCGGACTTAGACGGCGATATTTACGTCCATGTTTTTTGTTTCATCTGTTATATTTTGTGTAGAATTTCGAACTTTTATATTTTTTTCCGAAGATCGAACAGGAAATGCAACGCTGCTGCGGGAGAGCCAGAATCATAAAAATGAAACTTCTGGTCGATCAGTACACGCTCATACCGATCAGATTTTTATTGAAACAAGGAAAGCGTAGAGGCTTTCTCTCAAGCCCCTGCAAACTTGCTTATTGCGATTCCGGTAGCATGATTATAAAGGTTGGCAATTTTTTTTCATTCCGTTATTGTTACTATTCTTTTAGTGTTTGTTACTTCTGGCGGCACACTGATGCAACAAACTGTGAAAACGGAGGAGCTAAAACCAGAATCAAACCAATTCAGCAGTCGTATGTGGCCGTTCGCGAACATCGAGAATGACACAGTTGCATGATCTGGGTATAGAACGGGAACATGGCTGAAGTCGATTTCGTTCCAAAACTCGTGTATGGAAGTGAATGCTTGTTAAGTGCCGTGATCGCTGGTCCATTGATAATCATTCCTTACGTTTATTCCTAGTTTGTTTAATTCAGTCTAAAAATAAAGTTTTTAGCGCCTTCAAAAATGGATGCGTTCAACTCCCCCACCGCAATCAATTTTGTGAAAGTACGGTCGTTCTGGTCGCCCGTTCATCCGTTTCTACCTGCATTAGATTTGGAAGGTGGCGGAAGATAGGGATACGCTCTTATTCAAGCATGTTGCGACCTTTCCAAGTCTATTACATACGCTTCGAAAGATTGGGTTTGTATAGAACAAGGTTACTCATAGGTTATGTTCAAACTAAGTAAGATATAGGCACGTGGAGCTAGCTACTGCTGGAGGAGAAAAGAAAAAAAAAAAAAGCGCCTCTCTTCTCTCGCATGCTCATGTCATGTTCCTGCCATGACCTTGCCCTTCATCTCGCCTTGCTTTCGGCTGGGACTGGAAGCACCGTTGCACATCTGCACGACACGGAGGTTTTGCCGAGTGTCTTGGACCGTGCAACGTTGACACTGCGATGTCCAATGCGGGCTGACGCCTGTGCGGCACACTCGCTGGGGTTAAGGTCATCGAAATATGACCACCGTTTGGCGGCTGTCATGCCTCTGCGGCGCCCGAGGGCACACTCCGCCACCGACGTGCGGAAGCCTCGACATCTGACGTTCGCCTGCCGCTGCGTGGCCGGCAGCGAACGGTCAGTCTCAATTTCTCCACAGTATACGTTCCGTTAGGTCACGCTGTGGGCACCGGGATCAGGGTCCCTTCCCCCAGAAAAGAGAAAGAAGTCCTGGATCGATCAGTGCTGGATCAGATCAGAAGTACTAGATCGATCACGAGGAGTCACCTCTTCGGGGTTAGGGGCAGGCAGATTGTCCCGCAGTATCCCCATGGCGATGCCCATAAACTGTAGTAATCTAGTGGCTGAAAGGGAGATGGGGAACGTGAAATGGGGAAAGCTAACTGAATGCCCATTTTTGTGAAGATCGTGTAAATCTTTGTGACCGAAGAACCGTGGTGTGTGAAGGAGAAAGTCTTCCATAAAAATCTTGTGACCGCCAGTCCGCTGTCTGCCTCTTTGCAGACACTAACATTAAAGCATGGCGTAGTCTCTTGTCCAGCTCAGGATGTGACCATTCTCCGTCGCCTTTCCAGATACCACTCTTGCCCAAGCATCTCCAGCAAGCTCAACTGCTCCGGAAACGGCGCGTGCGACCCCAAGTCTGGCGAGTGCACGTGCAACGCGGGCTGGGGCGGGCCGGCGTGCAACGTGCCGCACTGTCCGCGCGACTGCAGCGGCCGCGGCGTCTGCGACCGCCAGCGCCACCGCTGCCGCTGCCAGGACGGCTACAAGGGTGAGACGGCCGGGCCGGCGCGACCGCGCGGAACCCGTCAGACCGCCTGTGGCTGCTCGCAGGGTCGGGGCTGGGGATAGGTGGAGGGGCTGCTGCTTCTGCGTTTGTGACGCCGTGTGCAGCTGTGGACTGTAGTCAGGTTGACGAGCCGCGGGTGCCTCTGTGACCGCGTGTCACAGCGCCTGTAGACGATGATCAGGTGGAAGAGCTGCTGCTGTGTGTGACCGTGTGGCCGTGCAGGTCATCGACAGGTGGAGGAGCTGCTGCCTCTGTGACCCTGTGTGTCGGGCTCCCCAGGGGCCGACTGCAGCCAGATGGAGGAGCTGGGCTACTGGGAGCTGCCTCTGTGACCCTGTGTGTCGGGTTCCCCAGGGGCCGACTGCAGCCAGATGGAGGAGCTGGGCTACTGGGAGCTGCCTGTGCTGCCTCTGTGACCCTGTGTGTCGGGCTCCCCAGGGGCCGACTGCAGTCAGATGGAGGAGCTGGGCTACGGGGGGCCCCCCTTGCCCTTAGTGGGTCCCCAGGCCAGATGGAGGAGCTGGGCTACTGGGAGCTGCTGCCGCCGTCCAGTTACGTGCCGCCCGGCAGGGCCTCGCACGCGTCCGTCATCAAGGGCGACTCGATCTGGCTGCTGGGCGGAGAGTCGTTCACCGATGTCGACTTTGTCGTCAAGTACGACATCAACGGTAAGCTCGTCCTGTTTCCAGTCCGCCTGAGTCCGCTGAAGCCATTATTTTCTACATTGGTACTTTTGGATTAGTACATGGTCCATTTTCTTGACTGCATACATTTTTTTACCGTTATTAAAAGGCATGTTATGGGTGAGACGCTGCCTTTCATTTGACTCTGCGGCAGAGGACGAGCATTGGTCAGACTGGGACTCACTTCTGTCGAGTCGTGGCGGGGGAAGTCAAATTCCATCAGTTACAAGGCGGCCGCTATCCAAAGGTTGCAGCATGGCTTCATTAGGCTGCGACAGGTAGTCGGACAGATGTGCATTGTTTTAACCGCCTTATTGCCTTTCTGCAGTATTCGCAGCCTAACCTTGATTTTGTTTGCAAACACATACCAAGCACATGCAGACAATAGCCGTTTCACGTCGTTGCCCGTTGGGAGACGAGAGCCGGTAAACATAACGAGCATAAAGCTGTTCTGAGTCCGTGGTCAGTTTTGCAGAGTTCGCTGTGCTTGGTGTTGGATGTGAGGAACTGAAGTCCATAACGCGCGAGACCGTGCCGTACCTTTAAGACTAGCTATGGCGTCCGTTTCAACACCAGACGGTCGATGATATCGTGTGGTCGTTTTGTTTCGCTGAACGCTGTGCTAGTACTGCAGTGGTCAGTGGATCTCGCTTTGGTGGACAAGGCAGGTATGTGGTGGTCCTTGCTCTTCGTTTCAGGAAAAATCGCATGAGATGTTCCGGCAGGTGGGAAATTGGCCAGATATCGGCATTGCAATTACAGGACATCGTCAAGTGGTCGAACTCGATTTATTCCTGCCCCAGTAGAGCTTGTCTGACAGGCGTACGAAATGTCCCATCGATTTGTCACTACCGACATCAGTGTGATGTATTGAAATGGTCAGTCGTTCGCCGTCGTGCGTTGTAAGCGTGGCACGGCATGTGTCCTGTTCAGAATATTGATCCGCACACGTCCGCTCTGTGTCGTCCTCGCCAATCAGGAAAAGTCAGCTTTCGGCGGGTGCAGTGTCTACTGGCGCATAGTTCCGACGGACATTTCACGCGCTTACACCAGGTCCGCGGTGTTCAGGACACCAGTGGTGACCCCAGTGGGGCCGCGTCACCGAAAACGACGCGGTCACGTGACCGGCGCTGGACAGAAAGCTGTCCGGCCGGCCGACCTGAAGTCGACGACAGCGCTCCCAGGCCCTGCCGGCCGGCCGCAGCGGGAGAGAACTGCTCTCTTACGGATCCAGTCGTGTCCCCAGGCTCGGTGCTGTTTGCTGATGGATCCGGTGATGCCCGCAGATAGGCCAGTCGTGTCCACGGATAGGCTACTTATCCCCAGTTGGTAGTCTTATCCACAGACGGGTCTAGTCATGCCAACAGGATGGACCGGTAATGTCCTCGGAATAGTGCTTGTCGTGGCCCGTACAATGTCCAGCCCCACAGATGGGTTCAAGCACGTGCGCAAGTGAGCCAGCCATGCCACGCCTTGCCGACCATTACTGTCTGTCCATTGGCTGGGTCCGCTCAGCAGTCACAGATGAAGTCGTCATGCAGTCAGGGGCGTCATTGTCATTCGCCAGGACGGTCACATGAGGTCACCCTGAGGTGTCTCAGTGTCATTCGCCAGATCGGTCACAGACAGGATTGGCACAGGTATTGCTTGGTGGTGTTGAAGAATACCAGGAAATATGTACTCCTAGGAACATTTTATGCTCCAACAGCTAAATCTTGTACCTACTTCAAAAAGCTTAATTATAACGTCAACAAATTCCTAACTCTGCAAGCAAATTACTGTCTCATTTAGTAGGAAGCAGGCGTGGTGCCATAGCTGACTTACATCAAAAACGTCAACTGAAACAAGTATTATTCTTTTCAAAATTTGTACTCCGTAACAAAAATTATGCTCCGACACCAAGAACAACAACCAAATTTCCAGCGCTTGTCACAGATGACGTCGCCTCGTATTTAGGGGTCCCATTGTCACTCATTAGCACGGTCACAGATGACGTCACTCTGCATTTAGGGGTTTCATTGTCACTCTTCATGACAGTCACATATGACGTCCCTCTACCGTCAGGGGTCCCATTGTCACTGGTCAGCACGGTCACATATGACGTCCCTTCACAGTCAGGGGTCCCATTGTCACTAGTCAGGACGGCCATAGATGACGTCATGCTGCACTCAGAGGTTTTAATATCACTGGCCGGGACGGTCACAGATAACGTCGTCTTGCATTTGGGGCCCCATTGTCATTGGTCAGCATGGTCACATGTGACGTCCATGCACAGTCAGGGGTCCCATTGCCTTGTCATTGGTCAGCATGGTCACATGTGACGTCCATGCACAGTCAGGGGTCCCATTGCCTTGTCATTGGTCAGCATGGTCACATGTGACGTCCATGCACAGTCAGGGGTCCCATTGCCACTGGTCAGGACGGTCACATGTGACGTCCCTGCACAGTCAGGGGTCTCATTGCCACTGGTCAAGGACGGCCACCGATGACGTCAGCCTGCAGTCAGGGGTCTCAGGTCACTCGCCGGGACGGTGACAGTTGAAGGCGCCCGCGGTCAGGCAGGTCGGGGCGTTATTCGTCGGGACGGTCGCACACGGGCACGCCGGTCAGCTGAGGAGCCGTGTCGTACCAGACGCCGAACTTGTCGACGGCGGCCGCGTTCACCGGCCGGGCGTCGTTGAGCGCGTAGCCGTTGGGCTCCACGTCCCAGCGCTCGCTCTCATCCCACGCGCTGAAATCGATCCGGGAGTCGTCGTCCCAGCCCCAGCGGCCGCTGCGCTTCTTCATGCCCAGCCAGCCGTCCGCCGGCGACGCCGTCAGCAGCGACGCCAGCAGCTGGTTCTTGGCGCCGTCGTGGACGGTGGCGAGGCGGGCGCCGGCCAGGCGGGCGCAGGCGGCCACCGCGTCCGCCCGGTTGCCGGGGGCGCTGACCAGCGCGGTGAGCCGCCACCGGCGGCCGTCCGGGCCGGTGTAGGTGGCGCTGCGGGCGCGCAGCTGGTACAGCGTGCCGGGCGGCAGCGGGTCGCCCGGCGGCGGCGGATCGTCCGGCTCCACGACCGGCGGCGGCGCCATCAGGTGGCACGCGCCCTCCCGGTGGACGAAGGCCAGGCAGCGCGGCTGCCGGCCGCAGAGCTCGACGCAGTGGGTGAACGCGGCGACCGGCTCGGGCCCGCCGAGTGTGACCATCGGCGTGGAGCTGGTCGCCTGGCGGCGGAACTGGGCGTCCCGCAGGGCGTGCGCCGCCGTCGACAGAAGGGAGGCGCCCAGCAGCAGGCCGAGCAGCGGCCGCATGACGTCGCCGGTCGACACGCCGCAGGGAGTCCGGACAGGTGGTCGGAGACGGGGCTGTCTGCTGCGGAGCGCAGTTGGACCGCCGATCGGAAACGGACGCTGGCAGCGACTCGCGATTTCGCTCGTGCTTGTTTGAAAAAGAATCCTGTCAGCTCTCAGTTCGCCGTCAGTCCAGCGGTTCAGCCGTGTGACTGAGCCTCCCTGCCTCCTCCGGACGTGGATGATTTGCGTCCTCTTGCTGGGGCGCCGATACGCGACTGCGGGTGCGGCCACGGCGTCCGAAATATATTGCGAGCCTTGTCCGGTGGGGAGGGTGGCTCCTCGGCCTGGATTTCGCCGTGCTGCCTGGTGTTTTCGGCTGGCGTCCCTGCGGTCTGTCGGTCCGCCGGTGTCGTAATGGCTCCGCGAGTACCACCTTTGACCAGCCTCGTCAGGCGTTTGGCGGCAGACGGCCGTCGCAGATTGTGCTGAACCGCCCGACCACGACGGCAGCCCCCGGACCTGGCCGAGCCTCAGGGGCCTGTTTTGGACGCCGTCACGGACTCGGCAAAGATGGGCAGTGTTCGGAGTTGTCGGAATGGGGGTATTCCGGTGGTCGTTTGGCTGCAGCCGGCGCCGGACCTGGAACGCCTGCGACCGGACGTAAACAGCGGTTAGCGTTAAGTGGGCAGACGTCGGGCAGTCTGACGCAGATTTCAGACGGCCCGTCGTTTTCAGTGCAGACTGTTTGGGAATAGCGCAACAGCAGGTGTTTAGACGCAAGTCGATACGTTTTGTCGGTGGTCTTGGACTGCGACGGTTTACCGTTTTGCAGTCATTGTGTTTTCGCTTGCCTTGTTGGTGGCATCAACAAATGCCAGAAGGAAATTGTGGAATGCGTGTAACCTATGCCATCGTTTAGCCTAAATCATTCGTGTCTAGCACGCGGCGGTGCGGGTGATGCGTTAACACTTTGTCATTGTTCCGCTTGCCAACAGGTGGCGTGTGGGAGTCTCTGCACACCCTGGACCGTCAGGTGCCCATGGCCCGCTACGGTCACTCGGCCGTGCTCCGGGGGGTGAGTCCATGGGATGCCGCTTTGTGCAGTCGTGTTTAGCTCTGGTTTGTCGAAAACCTCTGAAGACGGGCAGTGTTGTATGAATGTCGGTGGACACATTGGAACTCTTGGTGATCTTACCTTTCGAGGTTGGATCGCGTCACCTTCATGTACTATTGTACTTACTATTACCTCAAGTGGCTTGCGTCTGGCGCCAATGGCAATAATCTTCGTGATCCATCTGCTGCCCTCGTGGGTGCCGATTCCCTTCCTCTGCCCCGTGTGTCTGGTGCTCATCCCCTGTGCGGCGTCGGACGCCTCACTGGCCCGTGTCCGTTGGCCGCCCCGCCCCGGCCGCCGTGCGGGTAACGGACTCCGCCCGGCCGCAGGACAACGTGTACATGTACGGCGGCGTCACGTCGGCCGGCGAGATCACGCTCGAGCTGTGGGCGCTCGACACCACCACGCAGAGCTGGGAGATCAAGCACGTGAAGCCGGACCGCTGCTACCGGGAAGTGTGCGGCCCGCTGGCCGTCGTCGGCCACTCGGCCGTCGTCGTCAGCGACGACCGCATGCTCGTGCTGTTCGGCCACTCGCCCGTCTACGGATACGTCAACTACGTGCAGACGTACCACTTCGGTGAGAGGCGCCGCCGCCCGGCCGGCCGTCGTTGTGGGACGGTGTTGGACCCCTCGGCTGGTACTGGCTGGGGAATGTCTGCCCCCTTCCCCTCACCTTGGCGTGACACCTCAGTCTGGGGTGGTGGTTAGCGAGCGATGGTTGTAGTTAAAGACGGGGAACTATCCATAATCATGCATCGTTTTTTCTTGCTTCAGCGTCCATAGATGTCCTCCCCAACAGCATTTTTGATCACGGGAAAACAGCGTGTTTTCCAGTTGTGTCGCGTCGTTACACATTCACACCTCATCGGATGAGGGCAGAACAGGCTCATTCACTGGTTCCGTACCTCAGTGGGCGTGTGCCGACGGTGTGATACTACGAGTTTTATCTGAGCACGACGTTCCTCGGTCGCAGGGACGGGCAAGTGGAGCGTGCACGGCTCGCGCGGCGCCCTGCTCAAGGGCAGTTACGGCCACAGCAGTGTGTGGGACGCCCAGAAGGGCCTCGTGTACGTGTACGGTGGCCACCTGTCGGAGACCATCGCCACCTACTCGCTCTCCAACCTGCTGCACGCGCTCAATCCCGACACCATGGAGTGGTGAGTTTCGGGTGGTCGGACGGAGGTGATCAGGTGAAATAATGTCGAATGGATTTCTGCGACTGCTATATGCGGCTACACATTGTCGCTGGAGTGTAATTTGTTGCAGTATAGACCAATACAAACATTGCATTCTGGCTGAAAGCGAAGAACTTTAGTGGATTTAGGTGGGAATGGCGGCTTTTATGCCCTAAAGATAAACTGTTATGCAGCAAATTTTGGAAGCCTTAGAGATGCAAAAGTAAAAAAAAAAGATGCAAGGCAAACCGCTGGCTTTCAATTCCCGAACAAACATGTGAATTGGGTGTGTCTTAAGTACGATGAAACGTTCACCTCGTGATCAGAGCAGTCGTGAGATCTGTCGTACTCACCAGCTGCTTGTTTCCCTGGCCTCCCTCGTGACTTCCTGAAGCGGGGTCTGCAGCTATAACTATATGGTATCATCGTCACGGACGGTGTGCTAACCCATGAACATCTTTTCGCCGCCCTGTGCACCGCCTGCCGCACCGCAGTGCTGAACCTGCCTGCTCGCCGTGGACCGTTCTTCGCCCTCCGTCGTGATGCCCATAGCCGGCCCGCTGTGTACTGTTCGTCGCCCTCTGTCGCGAGGCTCACAGCCGGCCCGCTGTGTACTGTTCGTCGCCCTCCGTCGCGAGGCTCACAGCCGGCCCGTTGTGTATCGTTTCTCGCCCTCCGTCGCGAGGCTCACAGCCGGCCCGTTGTGTATCGTTTCTCGCCCTCCGTCGCGAGGCTCACAGCCGGCCCGCTGTGTATCGTTTCTCGCCCTCCGTCGCGAGGCTCACAGCCGGCCCGTTGTGTATCGTTTCTCGCCCTCCGTCGCGAGGCTCACAGCCGGCCCGTTGTGTATCGTTTCTCGCCCTCCGTCGCGAGGCTCACAGCCGGCCCGCTGTGTACTGTTCGTCGCCCTCCGTCGCGAGGTTCACAGCCGGCCCGCTGTGTACTGTTCGTCGCCCTCCGTCGTGAGGTTCACAGCCGGCCCGCTGTGTACTGTTCGTACGTCGTGAGGCTCACAGCCGGCCCTCCTGCCTCAGGACCCGGCTGTCGTCGGCCGACTCGTTCCGGTTCCTGCACTCGGCCGTGCTGCTCGACGGCCTGATGCTGGTGTACGGCGGCAACACGCACAACGACACCTCGTACAGCCAGGGGGCGCGCTGCTTCAGCCAGTCGTTCCTGGCGTACGACCCGAGCTGCGACCGCTGGCACGAGCTGGCGGCGCCACGCCACTTCCACCACGACCTGTCGCGCTACGGCCACTCGGCCGTGGCCTTCGAGGGCAGCATGTACGTGGTGGGCGGCTACAACGGCCGCATGTTCAGCGACGTCGTCCGGTTCCGGCCGGGCCGCTGCCGCGGCTACAGCAGCCGCAAGTCGTGCCTCACCAGCGCCGCCATCGGCGCCAAGTGCGCCTGGAGCGTGAAGGCGCGCGGCTGCGAGCCGTTCTCCCAGGCCGGCGCCAAGGTGGGTGTGCGGGGGTCGGCGCGGGGTGGGCTCCGTCGCGGGCGCGAGGCGGACTGCGGGTGCAAGTGCTCGGCGAACGACCGCCGTGGAGGAGGGGAGATGAGTGGCACTGCAGAGGTAAAACTCGCCACCTCAGATACCGTCAAGGCTGACGTGAAGAGTGTCATGTTTCTCAGGTTGTGCACTGCAAGGGCAGTTGGAACCTTCGAAAGACTCCTGGATGTAGTTGGAGGAGAGTTGTATCCGTGGGGAGGGGTCCCCTGCTCCGGTGGGTGACGCTCCGTCCACGCTGTGAGCCATGTCCGGACCGGACCGGGCCGGACCGTGGCCGTGTGGCCGGCGCCGACTGTTCTGGCCGTCCCGGCAGACGCACGTGCTCTGTCACGAGGACGACAGCGGCGGGCCAAGCCCGGCCGAGCGGTGCGCCGACATTACCTCCTGCCCCACCTGCATCTTCTCCAAGCACGACTGCGTCTGGTGCGGCACCGGCTGCGCCCACCAGAAGTGCAAGGACATTAACAAGGTACCGTCTGCGGCCTAGCGGGATAAGGGGCAGAACTGTGGCGTACTGCAAAGCGGCGCGATTTTTGCGGGGGCGGGCCAGCACTAGTCCGTGCCGTTTTTCTTTCTGTGAACAACGACACTGTTCTGTTTTGTGGTGACCGGGTGTATCATTATGATTTTATTGGCTTTTGCGTTGGTTGATTGGTGCGGTGGGTTGCGTCGCCCTCTGGGCGTGCTCACACGTGGCGCGGATCTCTCCGCAGCCCATCACGTCAGCCGACCAGTGCCAGCCGAACTACGCCTCCAACTGCAACCTGCTGCACAACTGCCACGCCTGCCACACGGAGCCCTACTGCAAGTGGGAGCACGACCACAAGTGCTACACCTACATACAGACCAAAGGTCGGTCCAGTCTGCCGCCGCCGGAACGGCCTCAGACGTCGCCGGCTGCGACGCCTACTGTCGCCGACGTTGGCTGGGCTTCTGGAGGTATTCGTTTTTCGGGATTTATTCGTTTTTTGGCAGAGTCGGTCGACGTAACTTTTTAAATGCGTGTGTGGATGGTATAGTAACGTAAAGTTGGTGCACGATTGTCGATGTCGAGATGATTTTTGTGACTTCCTTGGCTTCTGTGTCAGTTGAGGAGCTCTTCTCCTAATTTTGCTCCGCTGGATAACGGTTGCGCTCCAGTAGACGTGCCGGACGTTTTGTTTATTAATTTGTTTATTTCTTTTAGTTCCTGTTTCCACAGGCCGTCAGATAGGCGTCTGGAGATGGTGAGCGCATTTGTCGATGCGCGCTGTTTGAAAAAATAAATGGGTCTTGAACTTGCGTCCTATCGTCAGCCATTTTTGTCATCATTTTGGACGGTTGAAGGTCGTTTTGTAAGTGCATATTCCATGTTGAAGAAAAACGTGCGCGGGGGAAAAAGGGCCGTTGAATTTTCTCCATGTTTTCCGGTCGTATCCCAAACCGTTACTCCCAAACACTGCTCCGGCGATAGCCTCCTGCTTTCTGTGCACAGTTCAGAGGCTGCTGGCGATCACACGGGGAGGAGGCTGCCCTGTGCCGCAGTAGAGTCCGCTCAGAGCGGCGGCTCTTGTTCTCCGTGGCCTTTGGCTCGGTCTGACGCGCTCCGACCGTGCGGCAGATAACAAGACTGAGATGGCGAGCAAGATCCAGCAGGCGCCCTGCGGCCCGTCGTGCAGCGAGCGCACCACCTGCGACAACTGCACGGCCGCCAGCTGCATGTGGTGCATCAACGAGATGAGGTACCGCGTCGACGTGCGAACCTGCTGGGCCTGGATTTCTCGCAGGGGTTGGGGTGGGGGCCTGTAGAATTATCGGTGATCCTAGCTGATTTGCAACTGAGACGACAGCAGGCTCTGTGTGTGATGCGATGTGATGTGAGGGCAGCTGCTCGGATGTGAGCAGCTGCGCTTATGTTTGTCAATGATCACATCTTATCAGGTGCCGACGGCGGCAGAATTTCTCTGCTGTGTGTGCTAGACGTCAGCAAATGCATTGATGTTATTGATCACTCGGAATTTCTTCCGAGACTTGCTCAGCACAGTTTTTATACTTCTTGGTTCTCTGTCTACCTCCGCGGTCACACCCAGAGTGTCGGCTTTATTGACTCTTCTGGAAGGAAACACACCTCTAGAAAGCTGCCAAACAGTATGGATGGGATTCACGGCTCATTTGAGTGCCCTCTTTTGCACAACATATGTGCGAATGATGTCAGCCTTTTCACCGAGAACTCTGGCATCATTCAGTACGCGGACGACACACAAGTGCTTGTCAGCGGCAGAAATCTCCACTTGGGGATTTTATTTTGCTCATGGAAAGCATTCTTCGCTTGCTGGACCTCTGGCTTCGAGCGAATTCCTTAAAAGTGGACGCGAGCAAAATTCAGCTGATCCTCTTTGGTAGCCAACAAAGTCTGCGCAACACCCCTCGGTTCTGTGGAGTTCAGAGACGCCCTGCTGTCTCCTGTTACCACTATAAAAAAATCCCGCCTTGAGTTTCGACCGTTCTCTTTCGTGGCACCCACATGTCTCGACCATCACTAACCGGTGTACGGGCTTGCTGTTGGGCCTTGTACACCGGCTAAATCACCTTCCGCGCCGGGCGCTGCGCACTGTCGTCCCAACCCTGGTGGTTCCCACTTTCGGCACTGCCTTGCCGTTTATGGCAGTGGCTCAGAAAAACCTGTCTCGGCAACAATTAAAATGATAAACGCTGGAGCAAGTCATTTTTGAACGCAAAAGATTGGCCACGTATCCGACCTTCTGCAGCGCTTCGGTTGGCTCTCTGCGGGCGACATGGTGACACTAAGACCTTTGACGCTAGCCCATCAGGTGCTCTCCGATGGCGAGCCCGTGGGCTTGGCTTCTCTTTTCATCAGAAATTGTGAAGCCCGTGCTCACCATATCCGGCGAGCGACCATTTCCGTCTCTCTCGCGCGTGTACGGAGGCAGGCGAGAGGACGTTTTCTTGCCGCGCCTGGGCTGGTCTCAGCCTGCTTCATCCCCACTCGCTTTCTCTTTCTGCTTCTCAGTTCATCAGAGCTACTGTCCTTTCCCATATCAGGTCCAATGTCATATAACTAACCTTCGCGTTGCCTTTTCCGCCACCAGTGACGTGATGAATTACTGAGTGCGTGTTTTAACTGTATAAACTTTCTAGTTCTTGACTCGGGAACTTAATACCCACGTGTGTTTTGTGACTGTGGATGTCCCCACGACGTGTAATACAATACAATACAGTGGCTGGGGAGCTTCACCGAATGACTGTAGTAATATCCAGGCTTCGGAGAGGTACGACGTTGAGATGAGGTTGGCTGTCTTGGATGTGACCACGAGGTGACATGAATGACCATGCGATAGGCTTGAGAAAGGTGTGGGCCGCCATTGCACAAGTCATTTGGATGATGTGGGCTACCATGCAGTATGTCAGGAGGCGATATCTGACATTATCAAATGAGGTATGATTCAGGGAGGTTATGTGTCACTGGAGTAATCTAAACTACCGGAAGTGTTGGTGATATGGCGCCATATCGTTGAAATGTGCGTGATGACTCCCTCGGGTGCGCCGGCATTGGTACAGCATTAAAGTGGAGAGGTGATCAGCCACCCGCGTCTAGGCTGAAAGTAGTCTCTTGTACACCGACCAGACTGAAAGCTTTGTCCCAGTTTCATATGCTCACTGGGTTGAGTGGCGTAGTATGTTCATATGTCTGTCCAGCCTGGTCATGACGTTACTCTGGCTCGTTGGTCGTCTTCAGATGCGTGGAGAACAACGCCTACGTGACGACGTTCCCGTACGGTCAGTGCATGGAGTGGACCACACAGAAGGCCAAATGTGACGTCGTCCCGCCTGGTGAGTAGACCCTGGAACCCTGACCCTGACCCTGGACCCTGACCCTGACCCTGGACCCTGGAACCCTGACCCTGACCCTGACCCTGACCCTGGAACCCTGACCCTGACCCTGGACACTGACCCTGACCCTGGAACCCTGACCCTGGCCCTGACCCTGACCCTGACCCTGACCGTGGACCCTGATCCTGGAACCCTGACCCTGACCCTGACCCTGGACCCTGGAAAACTCCAGCAGTGACGTCTCACCGAACACCAAGCGTGACGCCGCAGTGGTCCCCACAGAATCTGGAAAGGCGGACCTCATAGAGTGTGACGTTTGACGTCATGTCGCGGGGTGAGAGATCCAGATTCCTGCGTTGCCGGCCGTCACTACAGCAACGTAGAAGGGAGCGGCGGCGTCCTGATCCACTTGCAGATGAAATCCGCTGCAAATGATTGGACTGTGTTGGGGAGCCGGTATACTGTTTGTCGCCTCGGAAGCTGATGCTTGCCACTCCGACGTGTAACAGCGCGGCGACCAGCGCCCCCGGGCGGGAGGCGACCGTGCCGGTCACGCTGCCGCCCTGCCGCGTTCCAGGCGGGTCGTCGTGTAACGCCCACCAGACGTGCGAGCGCTGCCAGGAGGACCCCGGCTGCGGCTGGTGCGACAGCGGCTCCGGCACCGGGCTGGGCCGCTGCCTGCGCGGCGGCTTCAGCGGCCCGCTCGACCAGCCGTGCACCAACAAGCTCTGGAACTTCCTCAGCTGCCCGCGTGAGTGTTCTGCCCGCTGGCGGGTCGACGGCGCGCGCCGCTCGCGGGAGAGGGCGGGCGCGCGGCGGCGCCGGGCCGACCCGTGATGAGTGCTGGTGGTGGGCGGTGCGTAGGCGCCGGTTGACGGCCTGTGTGTCGCTTCTGTTCACGCAGCGTGCCAGTGTAACGGGCACAGCACCTGCTACCCGGGCAACAGCACGTGCCAGCCGTGCGGCGACCTGACGGCCGGCGACCACTGCGACACCTGCCAGTCGGGCCTCTACGGCGACCCGGTCAACGGCGGCAAGTGCCAGCGTGAGTGGCAGATGTTCGGACGGCAGAACTGAGGCCAGGCGGTAGCGGAGGCGACCGAGGTCAGCTAAGTCCATATGAGGCCAACTGGGACCAGCTGAGGTCGGCTTGATCCTGTGGCCTATTACTTTTCGAGCATCAGAAAGAGGTAACATAGATTAGTAGAGTCATTTTTGTTGTAAAAACTGCAACGCGTTTCGAGAATTGTTGAAGCAGCAGGCTAAAGACAGATGTTAACAGTATTCCTCCTCGACCTAACAGTGCATTTAAAGAGGCATCGAATAGGGGTAGGGTGACGGGTGCATCGTCGAAAAACGGCGTTGAACAGGGAAACCACGAGCGTCGGCGTTAAAGCCTGACTCCCTCATTTAGACCGAGAAGCTGCCACTGTGCCAGTCGCTTTCGCCTTCTGGTCTGCCCCAGGTGGCGTGTTGGTAGCACGCGGCGGTGGTGTTGGCACGTGTCCGTAGTGACGCGCTCCCGGTTGCAGCGTGCGACTGCAACAACCACGGCACGGACTGCCACCCGGAGACGGGCAAGTGCTACTGCAACACGAAGGGCATCATCGGCGACCGGTGCGACCGGTGCGACACGCACAACAAGTTCCTGGGCGACCCGAGCAACGGAGAGCAGTGCTTCTGTGAGTGCTGCGCCGGACCGAGGAGGGCCAGACGGCACCCGTCGGCGGTCGGTGGACGTGCGGTCGGGGTGACGAGAAACTCGAAAATGTCGCTGCCGGATGGTAGCGGAGACGGAGTACACGTCGGGGACCGGTGGTGGGAGGGTGGATCCAGAAGTTGCACGGCTGGAGAACTCCTGTCACGGATGACCTAAGCCGGATTACTAGATGGTATGCACGACGCTATTTTTGTTCCGTTTTTATTCCTGTTTTGAAATAAGTTGTTTTCTTTCAGGTACGTTCCGCGAAAGGCCAGCAAGTTGTCTTATCAATTTCTAGTTTATTCTAACGCCGTCCCACATTTTTTCCAGACAACTTGACATTGGACTACCAGTTTACATTCAACATGACGAAGCCGGAGGACCTGCATTTCAAGCGGATCAACTTTCGGAACCGGCCTATTCGGAATGACCTGAACACGGAGTTCCACATCACTTGTTCAGAGCCAGCGAAGATCAACATCACTGTCAAAACTGGTGAGAAGAGACCTCTCTCCACATGCCTGTCGAGATGGATGGACGGACAGCCGCTGATCCATCGACTGACACTTGAATCTAACACGCATTCCCGCGGTGGATGTAGACGAGCCGGTTTTCTTGGTAGCTTTAGCTTGTTACAATGTCCTGACGTTATTGGGTGGGACAGTGCTCGACGACATTTCGAGTGGATAGGGGACAGGATTTTGAAGAGCTTTCCGCAGATTACGTGTAATGTTTAACTGTTAGTCGTGCCATTCAGCTGAGGCTAGAGGCAGCTGAGCTGCTAAATGCTGTGTTCTGTTTCAGTGTACGAACTATCCAGGCACCGCCACTGTCTCCAGGTGTCCATCTGTTCGGCTGGTCTGCCACCGTATCACTAGTGTATCAGACGAACTATCCTTTGGCTGATTCGTCGGTCTTCGTGTTACTTGCGATAGTGTGGCTATGCGTGTGTTGCATGCATCACAGTATTTATCTCTTGTGGTGGCTGCTGTGGCTGTCGCTGCACCGCCGACTGTGGCTGATTTCGTCATCACCGTTCGTGTCATTGTGACTGCTGTGGCTGATGTGGCCGTCACTGCTCCTCTGGATGTGACCGCTGCGTCTGTGTCTGCACAGTCGGCTGTGGCCGCTGTAGCCGCCTCTGCTGCGGCCCGACTGGCCGCTGTGTCCGTCTGATTCACACCGTCATCCTGTCCGTCTGCAAGTCGGCCCGTTCTCGTGTCCGTCACTTACTCGGCCTGTTCCCCTGGCCGGGCAGCGCTGGAGCCGGAGCGCGTGATCCTGTCGGACTACAACTGCACTCAGTACCAGCGCACCTTCACGCAGTCCGAGTACAGCTTCGGCACGCCGGACAACACCACCTTCTTCGTCTACGTGTACAACTTGCGGCCGCCCTTGTTCGTGCAGGTGGCCTTCTCGCAGCACCCGCGCCTGGATCTGCGCCAGTTCTTCATCACGTTTTCCTCGTGAGTGTGGCGTGGGACCGGAATGTGGTCGGCCCTGGCGTGGCTCGGCTTGCGGTCATCTGGACGCATTGACTGCCGCTGGCGTCGTTCAGCTGGCCGTAAAGAAACCGTCCATGGTGTCGTGTTGCACAGCGTCATTATCACACTCGAACTGTGTGTTTGCTTCACGTGCAGTCGTGCCGACCTGAGAGTCTGTGCTGACATGATCGCCACATTTCCGGCGTCCCGTTGGTCAGCTGCACACCTGACCCGTCGATCCCCGGCAGGTGCTTCCTGTTTTTGTTGTTGGTCGCGGCCGTGCTGTGGAAGACCAAGCAGAAGTACGACAACTACCGGCGCCGGCAGGTGAGCGGCCGGTCCAGAGTCGGCGGCCGGAGACCGGCGGTAGCGGCCCGGAGCCTGGAGTCGACCGCTCTTCAGCCGTCCGGGGGGGGGGGGCGTAGGTCCGCCGTTTGGGAACCGGATGCCGCGCGTATGGAGTAGGCGAACATGGCGAACGTGTCTGTCGTAGTATTGTGCTGTGGCCGGTGATGTGTGTGTGGGGGGGGGGGATGATGAGAGGTGCTGACGGCGCCTTGCCTGTCCGACAGCGGCTGTTTGTGGAGATGGAGCAGATGGCGAGCCGGCCGTACGGCCAGACGCTGCTGGAGCTGTCCCGCCGACTACCGGCCGGCGACCCGCAGCCGGCCGCCGTCCCCAGACGGCACAGGGTGCGTCCTGCGGCCCGGAGCCGACAGAGGGAGGACGCTCGGGGGAGGGCAGGGGACCGTCCTCCGTCTCAGAGAAAAGCCCGGTTCTCCATCTCAAGAGGAGTGCAGAGGTTCCCCTCCTGTATCTCAGAGGACAGCAGAGGACTGTTCTCCGTGTCAGAGGAGAGCAGAGCCCTGTCCTACGTCTCGGTGTAGAGCAGCCATTGGAGAGCAGAGCAGAGTCCTGTTGCTCTACGCCTGGCAGGAAAGCAGAGCCCTGTCCTCCTCCGTCTTGGTGGAGTACAGAGTCCTGTTGTTCTACGCCTGACAGGGAGCAGAGCCCCACCGTCCGTCTTAGGGGAGAACAGAGCCCTGCCCCCGTCCCAGGGGAGATCAAAAGACAGTCTTCCCCCGTTGTTGGAGAGCATGGAGGTGGTGGTAAGGGGAGAGTAGAAGACTGGTGGATGTCCGAAACATGGGCCTTGCTGTGTACCAGCTTTTTCACAAAGGGAGCATCTCAGTATCAGTAGTTGTGGTTTGGTTTGGTTTCAGTCGCTAATGTGTTTCTCGGGGTGTTAGAAGGGCAGCAGAGCACTTTTCTGTGCGAATTTATTGTGGCCTTTCATTGATGCCAGTGGCTCGTCACGTTGTCACGTTTTGGGTCTATCGTACACACTGTCTCATTAAAACCATCAGGTTACTTCTCTGGCTGGTCCTGAATTCATTTGGCATCTGCCGCGCTGTGGTGGCAGGTTAAGGATCAGCAGGCATTCCCCGCGCGTGTCCTTGCAGTGCACATTTCATCTAATCATTAGTGCGACGAGGCTGGCGTGTCAGCGGCGGCGCTGCAATCGCCGAATCTGTCGCTCTGCTTCTGGAGCTCGCCGGTCTCCCGGGGTGTGCCGCCTCTCTGCCGTCCTGTCGCAGTCTGCAGTTTCCGGGGCGTATTGCTGACGGCTGACAACGTCGGTGCGCCTCACTGCGCGTCGTTTGACCATGCCGGCCTGCCTCAGGCGGTGCCGTGTCCTGTCGTTCTGGAGCAGTGCGCCGGCAATCGCGCCGCACTCATCACAGTCGCCATCGAGGGGCCCACCGGAGGGCAGCAGTACGCCCCGGCCGGCGTGTCAGGTCAGTACGTGGCCGTCTCGCGGTGTTTCGGATCAGGAGGTGTCCCTCCTGCTGTTTATCAGGCCAGTGGATGGACCAGCCACGGTTGTGTCGAGTCCGAAGACACCCCTCCCAAGATGTATCAGGTCATCAGATGGCCTTCCCGCTGTGAACCAGGTCAGTAGATGGTCTTTCTGCTGTGTCGTACCAGGCCATCTATAAGGCCGTCAGGCCTTCAGGCCATCTGCTGCCCGCAGCGACCGTGCTTTTGTTTCCGGCTGTTGTGTTCCACTAAGTTCTGGCCGGCGGTGGGTACGGTGTCCTGGGCTGGCGCCGTCGCGCACCTTCGGCTCTGAACCGTCTGACCGGTCCACGACTGTACTGTCTGACCGGTCCGTGACTGTACCGTCTGACCGGTCCGTGACTGTACCGTCTGACCGGTCCGTGACTGTACCGTCTGACCGGCCCGTGACTACTCTGCCGGTGTGTACCGTCTGACCGGTCCGGTCCACGACTGTACCGTCTGACCGGTCCACGACTGTACCGTCTGACCGGTCCACGACTGTACCGTCTGACCGGTCGTACCGTCTGACCGGTCCGTGACTGTACCGTCTGACCGGTCCGTGACTGTACCGTCTGACCGGTCCGTGACTGTACCGTCTGACCGGTCCGTGACTGTACCGTCTGACCGGTCCGTGACTGTACCGTCTGACCGGTCCAGGACTGTACCGTCTGACCGGTCCAGGACTGTACCGTCTGACCGGTCCGTGGCTGTACCGGTCCAGGACTGCACCGTCTGCCGCCGGTCCGTGACTGTACTTGACCGGTCCGTGACTGTACCGTCTGACCGGTCCGTGACTGTACCGTCTGACCGGTCCGTGACTGTACCGTCTGACCGGTCCGTGACTGTACCGTCTGACCGGTCCGTGACTGTACCGTCTGACCGGTCCGTGGCTGTACCGTCTGACCGGTCGGGGCTCGCTGCTGCAGGCATTATTGTGGGCACTGCCCTCGTGGCGGACGGCACCAGCCGCAAGGAGAGCGTCGACCGTTCGACCAAGGCCGACGCCAAGAAGGGCGCCAAGACGCTGACGCCGAACGGGACGGACGTGTGCATCTAGCGGACGGCCGGAGCCGGCCGCCGGACAGTTGCTCTGCAGTCGGCGCCTGAGTGGGACCGGCCGGCGCCGCCGCCGCCGCGGCCGCGCGGTCCATGTGATAACGTAGTCAATACAGATCGGATGCTTTATATAGTGCAGTGCCGGTGGACGGGCGGTGCCGTTGGTGGGTGGGGACTTGGCTGCCGGCCGTCGCGGGGTGGCGTAACGTTCCGTCGCCCCGTCACGGGCGCGCGTGGGGCACGTCACGCCGACACGCGCTCACACCAACACGCCGCCGGCTAGCGTAGTCACTCTGTTTTGTATTGCTTTTGCCTGTGGTTTTGTTGTATCCACCCATCACGTCTGGAATGACACCGTCACATATTTATTACCATTCCTGTTAGCGATTCATTCATGGCCGCTCACTAATGGTAATGGAATAAAGGCCTATATTTCAGTAAAAAAAAAACTGGTGGTTTTCCGGAGCTGACAGCGATGCCCGCGTTGAAGAGTGCTTACATCTCACAGGACCAGATTCAGTATTTCATCGGCAACGTTCCCAGCATTTAAAACGACATTTAAACATCAACATAGCACCAGTATGGTTCTTGTCCAACTGAACGTCATTTTCCCGAGCCATGCCGACATTAGTGAGGATTTATCTTGGTCAGTGTGAGAGAGCCTTGAAAGGTCCAGGAATGTATGCGTGAAATATCCGCGAGTTAGGACTAATAGGCCTTGTGATAGCCGAGCATCGGTTGGACATCTCACCATTCAAATCGCTCGTTTCCTGCTAAGACGTCTTCAGCAACGGTATCTTCGTGCCAGCCAAAGCGAACACTCCAATATTCCGAACACATTACAACTACAATGTGATCTCACCGTAGCTACCGTGTTACCTCGCTGATACAGCAAGTTGATTACCTACGCGTAGCTAATTAACGATTTATCGGTGATAAAAAGTACTACGTTGAGGCTCTGAGTCCGTGAGCCTCCCCACAGGGTTCTGGTAGCCAAGGCAACTCTGGCAGTCTAAAAGGTAAAGGGTGTAAGGTTTAAAGCGTTTTGAAGATCTAAAGGGTTTCGATGTTTTAATACTCTGTTCAACGTCGGATCATTGGTCGTAATGGCGCTCCAGAGCCGCGCAATGGGGACACCTTGACGACAAATGCGAATTAGAAATACCCAGTTTTGGCGATTTGTTCGGCGCGTACAGGAGACGTTCGCATCGACTGCGCAGGAAAGACGTAAAGCACATATTTTTTTCAGCATTCAGGTCTTTCTTGCCAGTTTCCCCAATCAGTTGCTGTTCCTGATTAACAAAGTGTACCGATAAATTTGCCATCGCTTGCGCCTAACGGTGACTGGCAGTACGTTTCTGAATAATTATACGCCTCTGCCTTCAAGCATAGGCCTCTCTAATGCCCTTGCAAGGTTTTGTTCATTATTATTATCATTATCATTATTATATACACGCGCCGGTTTTTAGTGTGAGGGGAGGTCCAAGGACTGCATTGGCTTTTGTCTGATCTACCCCGAAGCTGGTTCCCCGTCCGGTCCCCAACACTGTGATGACCTGCAGCAAAAAGTAAATTAACGAATTAGTTTACCAACGTTGCTTTTTTTCTTTGTTGCGACTGTAAAATTTATGTCGTTTTGCATGGTAGCATCGCTGCGATGGTCATGGGAGGAAGTATAGTTTACCAGGGTCGGTACTTTGACACATATTAGCAATCGATTTTTTTGGCGTTTAGCAGATGCCCCGCGGATTTAAAGGTAAAGGCAGAAGACACGCTGACCTCTGGTTTCCCATCACACCGGGGTCGCATCGCCGAAACAAATGCTCCTTCCCGGACCTGGCCGTCGTTTGTTCACAGTCGCAGCGTCCCTCGCATGCCCCTGCGCTACATCGGGAAAACCGATTCATAGTTGAATGGGCACGTAAAACTCTTCCATTTCCATGCAATGGCCATGAGGCTTTGTGATTCAAGTTCAGTTTCCAGACAAGAAAAAGTGCTATTTCTGATCAGCCGTTTTGAAAGCAGCAAAAGGTGCTTTAAGTCAGCCGCACGTAGTGCACGGTGTACCAGGTTGCTTTAACGTTATCGCTTGTTAAAAATATAACAGGCCCCGTTGTAATCATGACCTGAACCGTTTGCAGTCGCAGACTGCGGGAAAATTTGTCACGAGGCTGGCGGAGCTCTCTCGCTGACAAAAAGCACGGATTGGCACGCACCCCATCCATTCTTCTCCTGTAACTGATCCCACATGTCTTTGACAAGCATCCAACGGCCCCGTGTCCCCACTGATGGTCGGATTGGACAGAACCACCTGACCTGGGTCCTCAGTGACGGTCGGCTGAGACAGACCCAGCTTCCCAGCAGTTCTGGGTCCCCGGTGTCGGTTGAGACAGACCCAGCTGTCCTGTTGTCATGGGTCCCCGGTGGCGGTTGAGACAGACCCAGCTGTCCTGTTGTCATGGGTCCCCGGTGGCGGTTGAGACAGACCCAGCTGTCCTGTTGTCATGGGTCCCCGGTGGCGGTTGAGACGGACCCAGCTGTCCTGTTGTTATGGGTCCCCGGTGGCGGCTGAGATGACCCAGCTGCTGTGTCGTCATGGGTCCCCGATGGCGGTTGAGACAAACCCAGCTGTCCTGTTGTCATGGGTCCCCGGTGGCGGTTGAGACAGACCCAGCTGTCCTGTTGTCAAGGGTCCCCGGTGGCGGCTGAGATGGACCCCGCTGCTGTGTCGTCATGGGTCCCCGGTGGCGGTTGAGACAAACCCAGCTGTCCTGTTGTCATGGGTCCCCGGTGGCGGTTGAGACAGACTCAGCTGTTCTGTTGTCATGGGTCCCCAGTGACGGTCGGCTGAGACAGGCCCGCAGGCCAGCTGGGCGGGATCCGCTGCATCGATCACCGCCCGGCGGCGGCCGGCGGCCTGGTCACGACCGGCCTGAGCGGTCACCGGGGCCGGCGCAGTGACGTCACCCGATAACGTGCCGGCGCCGGAGCTGCGGTCGCCGGCCACCGCCAGCTCCGGCCGCCCGGCCTCCGGCCGCTGATGACGAGCTGCAGCCGGCTGCGGCGCTCGCGCTCCCCTTCCAGCTCGGGATGTGTCCTGCGCTCGAGCTTTAGCGGCCGGCGCCGGGAGGTCGGAAGCCGCGCCGGCCGCCGGTGCTGCAGTCGCCGGCGGCGCCGGTCCTGTCGAGCCCTGGCGACGCGGTGACCTGCCGGGGCGCCCCCGTCGGCCGCCGGCGCCGGCGGCCGGCCGCCAACTTAAGAGCGCGTCAAAGGCGGCCGGCGTGCGTCGAGCGGCGATTGATCGCGCGCGTCGGCGGCGGCGGCGGCCGAGTGCCGTCGACGCCGATATCGGCGGCCGGCGCGCCGGAGCCGGCCGCGGCGCCAGCGCCAGTGGTGGCCGCCGCCGGCCGCGGGCAGCATGAGTGCCGTGGTGCGGATGCAGCGAGCCGGTGCCGGGGCCGCATGTCGCGCGAGCTGTACGCCGGGGAGCCGCCGCCGGGCCGGGCCGCGCGTCGCGGCCCGCCGGTGACCGCCAGCGGCTACCCGTCGCCGGTGAGCGCGTCCGCAGCCGCGGCCGGGCCGAGTCCGGTGGCGCGGCGCGGCCGCTACAGCCGCTCCACCAGCAACTCACCGCTGCCGGCCGAGTCGCGCCGGCCGGCGCACGGCGGCGCGCCGCTCGCGGACGGGCCGCCGCTGTACCCGGCCGACGAGCCGGCCAGCCCGGCCATGGACCACCTGGACCGCGGCGGGCCGCGCGCCAACTCGCACCACCGTTCGCGCTCGACGTCGCGCGGCGCCTCGTCGCGCGGCTACCACGCCGGCATGGAGCGCGACGGCCACGAGCGCGAGTTCGTGCCGATCCGCGAGCCGCCGCCGCGCGACCGCTCGCTCGACCGGCCCGAGCTGGGCATGCCGCCGCGCCGCGAGCGCTCGCTGGAGCGCGGCATGCGCGACAACATGCTGGACGAGGAGGGCCTGTACGGGCCGTCGCCCGGCCACCACTTGTCCAGGTCGGCCCGGCAGTCGCCCAACCCCGAGTTCGGCGGCAAGCACGCCAGCACGCGCGACTCGTACATCGTGGAGATGCAGGCGCAGAACGGCGAGTTCCACCGCGAGCTCAGCCAGCTGAAGAAGGAGCTGGAGCTCACCAACCAGAAACTCGGCTCCAGCATGCACAGCATCAAGACGTTCTGGTCGCCGGAGCTGAAGAAGGAGCGCCAGATGCGCAAGGACGAGTCTGCCAAGTACAGCCTCATGAACGACCAGATCAAGCTGCTCACAGCAGAAAGCCAGGTCAGTAGACCGCACGCCCGCCCGGGGGAACCCGCCCTCAGACTTGTCTTAAACAGCCGAGTGGACGCGAGACAAAACCCATTTTAGCCCAGTGCATCGACGTCTCAGCGTTGCTCAGTTTTTTTTGACGCCTGTTTTTTCCCGAAAATGACGCATCGGCATATGTCACGCCAAGAAAGAGGGCGAGAACAACCGAAGGCTTTCTGATGATACGTCCTATTTCACTCCAAGTCCTCGATATTTTAAGCTCTATTTCAGCGTTATCCCCGCATGCCGTTTCTTTTCTAAGACTGCCCAGAATATTTCGTAAACGGGTACCTAATATTAGGTTATGCGTATATTTAAGTCATCCTTACGAAATTCCATAACAGATCCGAAGAACAACAGTTAGGAAATTCTTGGCATATTGGTCATGCCCAAAATTTTGGCCGTTGGCTGGGTGCGTCAACCAGTACCTGAAAATGTTTTGGCCGGAGCCGAATCGTCTGTATACGCCCGCAACCTCTTGGAAGATCTGGGGCGTGACCCTGCTTGTCGGTAGGTATTTCAGTCCTCTGTGAAGTCTTGGGTGTGGCATTCCTCTTCAGTAGACGCTCTAGCATTTGGACGTTTTTGAACGTGACCCCGCACGTCGGTAGGAGCTCTGGCTTCCGAAGCTTTTTAAAGTATGATCTCGCACGCACGCCGCCTAGACAGATCGTGCATCGCGAATTGCCCCCGCAAACGTGGCTTTCTGTTGTTTGGCTAGTTCGACGCGAAACTAATTAATTCCCACCTGAACGATCCCTTCTCTTGCCGCAGCAAATGCCTGATGCCCGGCAGGTGCGAACGCTGCGTCAGCTCTGCGCTTATCTTCGCGGTAGTTCACGCCTGACGCGGTCCCTTCATTAATTGCTGCCGCCATGCTACGAATGAGGCTCAATAGGCCGTGATATTTGATAGCTACTGGGAAACCTCGATGTTTCTGGTGCTTTACGGATCCTGAGAAGCTTCCGATGCGATTACAGGGTTATAATTCATCATTTAAAGCAATAAGCCCTGGACAAAAAATGAAAATGTTACTGGAGGAACCAAATCCTGTTGTGAACCCGCGGCGTATGAAGTGCGCTTGTGCTCGTAAAATCCGTGTAAAAAAAGGAATCAAAGGCAGACGTGGGAGAACAGCCGGAACCAATAATCATTACCTCCTTCGCTGGCGCGGGGCCCCGATGCCAGTAAAAGAAAAAAATGGAACAAGACTTAACCCCTGTGCACTCGCGTAAACCGGTCTTCTTCTAGCCTTAGGGCTTATCAAAGCTTTTGTGACAGACAATCCTACCAAACACTTTCAATCCCGGATCTCTCAATGAAAGATTTTCCTCCTTTTCCTTCGACGCTAAGCTTGGCTCGAAGCAGAAGCGCAGCCAAGTGTGTGAGGGACCAGTTCTTTCCCTATGACTGTCTAGAAACAAGGGGCCGCTTCCCAGACGTAACGTTTGTGAATATTTCTATGAACTGGGCGACTCAAAGGGATATGTTGTATGCTTATACCTATGTATATGTTGTATGCTCCTACCAATCACTTTCAATCCCGGATCTCTCAATGAAAGATTTTCCCCTTTTCCTTCGACGCTAAGCTTGGTTCGAAGCAGAAGCGCAGCCAAGTGTGTGAGGGACCAGTTCTTTCCCTGTGACTATCTAGAAACAAGGGGCCGCTTCCCAGACGTAACGTTTGTGAATATTTCTATGAACTGGGCGACTCAAAGGGATATGTTGTATGCTTATAATTATTATGTTACGTCAAAGTGCATCGCAGGAGCCGTCCCTCGTAAAGAAGGACGGAAATGAAACTCCAATTCACATTTCTGTTTTGTGAAATGTGATTTGGCTTCATAAAATGTTCTTTGCGTGCACTGCCGTGGGAATTCATCGCGGCTAAAGTTATCGAAAGACCTCATCCAGAGAAGTTTCATGTAAATATCAGCATCTCCAACCTGTCGCAGTGATCCTCGGCCTCAATCTTGAGCTTTCGCTTTGCTCGTAAGGGTGAAATTCGGGGGCGAAATATGAAAACGCCACTTCGGTCGCAGCTGCTGGAAGGCGTTATCCAAACTCGTCCCAAGCAAAAACCAGTCTTAGGACGTTCCGGTGACCTGGCCTTTGACCTTAGAGGTCCATTCTCAGTCACTACAGGAACGGGACTGCGACCACATTTGCCCGTGTTGGTACGCATTTTGCATGGGGTCATTTTAGTGATGTCCGCGGGTAAGATTGACCTCGATAAAGTTTTGATATTTTGACATCGAACTATATCCCTAACGATGAAAGTCACAGGTTAAGTTACGGAAAATGAGTAATAGTAATGGCACTGGCCTTCAGACAGCACCACTTTTGGTGATGTCTACCGGTGGGCTGGCCACAGTAACATTGTGTATGATCACACGGAACACCTTTTGATATCTGCTGTGACCTTTCTGGAGGCCAAACGGCATTGCCTATCGCAGAGCAGATTTCGGAGTTTGATTTCGTAAACAGCGTGATGTATCGGGTCTAGAAACAATGTTTGATCGTAACTGGAACAAGAATTCCGGTAAGAATACGAATATTTCCCCAACTTCACGAGTTTTTTTTAAGTCTCCTCCCGTGGGATTTCTCAGGGCCGCAGTGAAACGGGCAAAACAGACTTGAAGGTACGCATGTCTTCTGCCGCTATGTAGATTTTGAACATCTTTTGCATATCTCGAATTTCCTTAAACAAACATGTTCTGGTGCCATAATCGGCTTTTTGGGTCTTAGGCCTGGCCTTAGGTTCTTTTTGAGTTCAGAGGGTTTGCCATGGCTATGTGTATTAGCATTCTGTCTTTACGTTAAACGGGTCACTGCTGACGTCAGCACTGTTACAATAAAAATGAAGGAAGAAGAGCCGTGATTGTAATTGTATTTGTAATTGTCATGGCACGTAAATCATTAACGGTTATGTCCGAAAACAAATGCCAGTTTTGTCTGTAATGCTGAAAGGAATGAGACCATACCATCTAGGCGGCCACCAAGTAAAAGGTACATATAATCCGGATATATATGTACACATATACATAATCTTCGTATTTAGATACTATGCAATTTTAAAAATGTGGTCGTCAGCAAACGGAGATGATCTTTAAAAAGGTACATTATACATATGCATATACATACATGTACACACACACACACACACATATATATATATATATATATATATATATATATATATATATATATATATATATGCATATGCATATGCATATTAGGAACGGGTGTGCGGAAGTGAATCTTTTCACGATTCACTTAAAAGACCGAAACAACAGCCGCAGCAGTGTGATACCTTCATAGCTGCTATTATCAGGATTTAATGGCTTCAGTGAAATGCCAAAATCCTCCTTCGTATGGGTCAAAGGTACGTTCACAAATGATCACGGGTTTAAGACGGATTTTTTATTAACATCACGTATGTGAAGGTAATATGTACTGCTGAATTCAATTAACCTGATGACAAAAACACGCCCTCCCATCCGATGTTTCTTAAAAAAAATATTGTAAAGGAATTATTACCTGAGAAAGTAAATGACCATATGATAGGGCCTACCACTTACATCAATGGAGCTCGTTCGTGTGAAATGTACTTTTCTGCACGAGGAAAGCATTTTCGAGCAAAAGTACAGTGGCCGGAAACGGCCGCACGGGCGGCCACTGGCGCTTTAGGCGCGGTCTAATGGCCGAAACGCAAAAATTAGACAACATAGCACCAACAAAATTTCAGGTTAGGAACAGCACACCTTTGGCCTAATTGACCCGTAAAATCATTGCGCAGATCATATCTGAGCACGAAGTCGAGTGAACGTATGCGTTTTAACGTCGGCTGCTGGTGGCGAAACTTACCATGTTTGCTCGTTTTCTCTTCGTTGTTTAGACGGATATGATAATGGCTCATGATAATGGCTGTGACATATCAGAGAAATGACTGTCTCGTAGTTACACCCTCCTTTGCTCCACTTCCTTGACTTTTCTCAAGATCACCTCCGTTTGCTGATAACGACATTATTAAAACAACATCTAGATAATAATAATGTTAAGTAACGATATAATGTTAAGTTGAATGATAGATGGAATGTTAAGAAGAATGATATAATGTTAAGTAACGAAGATAATAATAATGTTGAGTAACCCAGCGCTGATGTATCTGGCGTCATACATAAGGGAAACATTTGTTCGACATCGACTCCTACCCGATCCGTGTAAATTTCCCTGGCCGAAAAGGTATAATCACGAGAAAAACCCCTAACCATTTTGCGTTTCATAATGATTTGGGGCCTCACGGATCCAGCGGGAAGGATACGTATTTGCCCGGTTAGGCGTCATCATCCACTGAATCGGACGGCTCCGCGATCGCAGCTGAAGTGGTCAGCAGCTGCTGGGTTGGTGTCACCAGGAGTGGGCTTTGCGAATTGTCGGGTTTTCGCGTCGAGTCTTGGTGTCGGGTTTTCGCGTCAAACAATGGTGTCGACATTGTTCGCCATATGCTCTCGCTGGTGACAGGGTCACTACTGATAAATGGCTGGTGCAAAGCGACCGTCGTATTGTTAACTGCGGAGTCCTTTCTGGCACGATGCAGCCGATATGCTCACGTCCTTGTCTCGCGCTTCCTGCGCCTCCTCGCTGCACATTCCTGTCGGCAGCAGGAACGATGCGACGACGTCTCGGCCGTGCACAAGGAGCTTATGCACGACAGCCAGCATGTAGTGCTAGGGGTACGTCCCCAAACCTACTGGTCCCCAAACGGTTTGGGGACCAGTAGGACCAGCGGACGAGTGCGCTGCTGTTGCCGCAGCCGACTCGCCGCAATAGCCAGCATCAGTCGGCTGGGCGTCGGTCAGCGCCTCGGAGATTTTCTGCATTTATGTAATCAACCCCAGGTCTACATCAGCGATATCACTAAAGGCGGTTGGCTTTGCGAATGCACGTCTTGCTGTGCTGCCGTCAGTCATGTTCATAATCCAGGGGACCTGGGCTGGTCGACGGTGAGCTTACTGTGGAATGATGCTTGGATTTTCGCTTCCGTCCTTTCATTGTTTGCTGGTTCGTCGCCGCCTCACAAACGAAGTGCTGAGGTTAAGGTAATGTGAAGTGCACTCTCAGTACACATTATCCAGGCATGCAGCGTGGATAGCCCAAGCCCCAGTGCGTTGTTACGCTGGTTAGGGCGTCTTTTTGGCAACTCTGCAGACCGTTTTGCGCCACAGACGCGACACAATATCGATGATTTAGATCCGGCTTCAGGACTGCTACCGACACTCGCGACTTTTCCGGCGATCATGGTCGCACGGAATTCATGACTGACGTTGATTATGCTGCCGTCGCTGAGCTGAACCAGCAAAGGCTGCAGGTCAGAGCTCTGTTTGACCCTTGATATTACGCTCTCCGGCGGCGGGTAGCCGGGGAGCGCCCGGTACAGCGCAGCACGCTGGCGCGGCCCACCCGGCACAGTTTCACGTGCGGTGCATTCTACGCACTGTTCCGCACTGGTATCTTCTCAGGACATGAGTAGAAACTGCTGGGCTACAGAATGGTACAGAAAGCTAAGGGTGTTTTTGGGCTGCCATTTTATGCGGCTGCCGGGACGTGGTGAGATCAGTTTGCGAAAAAAACAAAAGGTTGTCGATACAACGCTAAATATCGCTCTCAGTCTGCGTCACGGAGCAAAACAAGTCATACCGTCTGAAAGATGACAGGCGGGCAAATATTTTAATATTAACGGCTTATTTTTTGGTGTTAAATAATTGAGCAACTATGTTCGTTGAAAACGGAAGGCATTTTTATGCTCTCGCCGTTCGTCAGTGCCGATCAGGCCTACTTCGGTTTCGATCATCGATAGCACCATGGACTGGAGCACTGGGGTATCTTACCTGGATGCTTTCAAACGACCTGATAAATCGACCTAGCATTTACAGCCGAAAATATGGGAAATAGACACTTTCATAAAACGGCCTGTTGAGGGACGTAGCCATGGTTCCGCCGGGGAGGGGGGGCAAATCGGATCCAGGAGACCCTCGTAGTTAATGGGGGCCCTCGCCAGAGTGGATCCAAGATCTCGCCAAGGCGGGGGCAGAGGAAGTGGAACCGAATGGTTAGCGCAAGCCTCCCCCATTTCTTTGCTCTTCAGATATGAAAAACGTTGGTCCGCGCGGGTTCAGGGAAAAACATTTGATATAATTTTGCTTTTTACCATATGAAGTAACCGAAAAATTCAGTCTCGTCGCCTTCTTTTAGAAAATTCTTGACACATCCAGAATTCATTGTACATTGTATATTTACGTCCTACATCGTTACAGTGTACACTGAGATATTTCCCGTACAACGTGGCCGAAATACGACGAAAACGGCGAGATTTTAAGCGGCTCCTTCCCTCCCTCCATTTCAAATGTCGTATCTGTATTTGGTCCAGGGGCCCATCTGCCCTGCCCCCTTCATAATTTCTAGGGACTTTTTGCCAGCTTAGGCTAGGTTCCCTCTTGCAGTTACAGAGACACTTTTGGTGATCTCGGGCCGTCTGCCGCGCCGGGACCCTTAGTGGTCTCAGGTTCCTTGGTCCCTTTTACAGTTTCGCGTGCCCCTCAGCACACCCCAGGCGCTTGTTTGGCAGTTTCAGGGACACTTTGGACAGTTTCAGTGGCCCATCTGCCAGTTTCAGGGGCGCGTAAGCCATCTCGGGTTCCCTCCTGTCGTCCCTGGGACATTTTTACCGTCTAATAAGCCCCTCAGTTACCAACTAAGGCTCTCTGTTAAGCCTTTTCTGCCGTGACAGAGGCGCCTCTGGCAATCCTCTAGGTCCTTTGGCCGTTTCAGCAGCTGTTTGGATGTCTCAAGGTCTAGTAGTCTCAAGTGCCTCTCTGGTCGTCCCAGGTGCCCCTATTGCTAGAGATTTGTGATTAGTATTCTGAAAGGTTCTTTTCCTGCAGTTTCAGTGGACCCCCTGTGGTCCTAGGTACCCCTCCTGTCGTCTCTGGGGGGACATTTTGCCGTCTGAGGTACCCTATGGCATTCACACAGGACGTTTTGCCACGGATCCTTAAAGAACTGGAACCTTTGGCCCCTGTTCTTTGGGGGGGGGGGGTCCGCTCGGCCTCCGGGATGGGGGGCATGGCCTCTTTGGTGCCCCTCCTTGGCTACGCCACTGGGCCTGGTGGCCATCGGCGCGACCGTTTCCGACCACTGTGAAATGGTTTGTCCCTCACTTTCGATCCAGTGGTTTTTCTTGGGCACTCCCTGAAAACGCCATGATCACTTTCTTTGTTAGTTTTTGGATCAAAACGTACCCTCGTATCAAGGAAATACTGAGTTCTATGAAACCATTCCCAAAATGGATGCCTACGGACGACGCAAATGTGTCCCTCTACGTATCCCAGTCAATCGTATCAGAGCATGGTGCAGTACCATCGAGCTCTGCCCGACAGCGGCCAAACACCGCAGAGCCAAGAGCAGCAGAGCTCGAGAAACCCGACCACGAAGCCCGCCGCGTCCGAGGAAAGGAAATGTCTGCGAATGGCTGGCGCCGCCCTAAAAATGCTCCCGCCGTTAATGCGGCGCCACTGGGCGACATTTCGGTGACACGTGTCCGCCGACGCCCGGCCAGAGACGCCGCCATTTCAGCCGACAGTCGGCGGCGCCGTGACGGCCGGCCCGCCAAATGGACGGACCGAGACCAACGACAGAGGCGGCGGGCGGCCCGGTTCGTGCTGTGGTCGGGTCTGACGCTCTGATCTGAACGTCGTGTTCGCTTTGATATTCTGAGCGAAACGTTTTCAGGGTCATGGCTAAAATTGCCGAAGATTGTTAGAATAGTAGACTGTTTCACTTCAGTCAATGTCAAAGACCGTACGCTCAGTTCTTTGAAAAGTTCCCTTCCAAACCCCTAGTATCTCTCCAGCTATGTAACGGTCTGATACTCCGAGTGAAACGTTGTGTTTTTGTAGGTATGACCAGAGCCTATTTTAAGACAACATGACTGGGGGGGCAATTCCGCGAACGAGGGGCCGAGACCCCCGTTTGCTTAACATGTATATGTGTATATATATATATATATATATATATATATATATATATATACATATATGCGTACTTGTGCAATTTATTTCTTCTTCATGCTCTCACAGTTTGCAAGGAGTTGAGTAGTCTGCAAGCATGGTAAGATATTCTTCAAACAAAAGAAAAAAAGGAAATGGAATGGCATATGGTTCCTTTCCTTTCGAACAGCACGTCACATTCTTCACTGAATAAATCAGATGATTCCTGCAGAATTCATTTTAGAGTGATCATCCACCGCCCTGACGAATCGCTCCTGTTTCTGCATCGCGTGACCACTTAGATATTGAAGAATGCATGTTCCTGATGGCCGTATGACTAAGCTGCCGATGCGCCCTTACAACCCGATCACCACCAACAAGTTTCTGATATATTATGCACATCATGGTTCGAGTAACAAGATGCTTATACCCCAAACTGGTCCAATATTCCATGCCCATATCATTATGACACCAGTCTTCTATCCCGGTTCCTCCAACACTCCCTGGTTAGACGCTGCCATCAGTTCGGAACATCTTCGCTGCGAAGTCTTGCCGTCGGTACGTTTCTGGTTTGGGCTGAGAGTCACGACGGCTTCTTTTCGTCAGGAACGCGGCTACCGCTGGACGCGGATCCCAGTTCATCGTTCCGACCCCGTTCGCCGCGATTATCAAACGGTCATTGACCGTGTCCTGCTTCATGGACTGCCTATGCACTGAGCGCATTACGTTATGCAGGGATACGACCCGCTCCGTTGTCATGCTGTGCGGGGTCGTCACTAGCAGAGCCGCTGCGAGCTTCTGCACAATCCCTTGCCCATGCTTCACCATCTGCTCCAGCTGCTCCTTCCGCCCAGGGACGCCTTTTCGCCCGCGGGAAATCGATGCCCAGGCATTGAAAGAGTCAGTGGTAAAGTCGTCTAGCGTCGTTCCGCCAAACATGTCGGAGACGAGCTTCTTTCCTTCCTGCACAAACGCCACTGCTGTTTCAGCCGACAGCAGGGCATCCATAGTCCTTATCATCTCGTCCTCCTCAAAGTTCAGGCGCTCCGACAGGAAGCTGACCCCGCTCTCGATGATCTCCTGCCGAATCGCTGTCATGCAGCGCCGCCGCTGTGTCGTCAGACTGTGCCCTACTCCACGCAGGGGCACTTCCGTTCCATCCTCGTCGTCGTCTTGGGTGATGGTGAGCTTCTCCTCAAACCCACCTACCCTCGGTGAGCTCTTCATCATCTCCAGCTGGCCAAGAGCACAGTTTCGCACGTCTCGCACATCTGCCAACGTCAGCCTGTTGCTCTGAAACTCCTTCTGCAAACGGCTGAAGATGCCGCACACATCACCCATGATTGCCGTCATCATGACCTTCCGCCCACCATCTGCCCACTGCCTGAGGAATCCACCGGCCTGTGCTCTTGCTCTCTTGCTGTCTCCCTGTTCAGCTTCCTTGGCCCAGAAAGCCCGACACGCTGGCAGATTTTGCAGAACTGTCTTGATGAGGTTCAACAGATGCTCCGCGAAGCGCACCTCGAAGTGGGCTGGGAAGTGCACGGTGTCCAGTCCGGGCTGATTCTGCAGCATGGCCTTGCGCCTGCCGCTGGATCTGAAGTACGATGACACACTCACCACATCTGCACGCCAGTGCGGAAGTTCAGGAACTACCGTCTCCATTGACTCCATGGCGAGATCGGAGCGGTGACACACGCACCAAATGGTTCTGATGCGCCGCCCCATGTGATCCTCCAGCTTCTTCCACAGCCCTCCGTGCCGGCCGGTGTTTGCTGACTCTCCATCCGTTGTGAGGCCCACAAGCTTTGCCAGGAGACCAACTTGGTTGCATTCGATCTGATCTTCTGGTCTTTTGAGGGCAGTCAGAAGAGCCTCCAGAAGCCCATCAGCGCCACTCGCTTCCGGCTGAAGGACGGCAACGAGCGAGGTGTTCATCTTGCCATCGGCCTGCATGCTGCGTACCGTCACGAATTTGTTGTCTTCCTGCTGGCGGCTGACACTACCGTCTATCTGAGCACTGAAGGCTACGCACGATTGGAGGTCGGAGGCCAGCTTCTTCAGCTCCAGATCAGCGATGACACTCAGCATCTCTCTGTACACCGCTGGGTACAAATAGTGAAGTGTTGTGCCAGCTGGGTCGGTGGGCCCAAAGTCCCACTCCCAACCGTGATCACTAATCTGAGCCACTACTCTATCGGCATGAAGCTGAGCCAAATAACGAGCGGGCCACGACCACGCAGAAGGCGTTTCAAGCAGACTGTCGGTATAGACGTCCGTGGCCATCTTCACGAGTACCTTCACTGTTTCTGCTTTGTGCTTCTGGAGCACAGCTACCCAGGGGTGACTGGTGAGCTGCCCCGACCACTGTAGTTTCAACCTACCTGCTTCTTCAGCCGCTTGGTGAGGCTTACCGCTAAGGTGTTCCACAACGCGGATGAGCTTCTCTCGGGAGTCGGCGCGGTGACCGTCGGCCAGGTAAACGTTACCATTGGCGGATAGTTTGCGGGCAGTTTCTATGTTCTCCTGGCACACACTGCATTCCAGAAAGAGGCGTTTCCTCACTCCACACTGTCTCACAGATGATTTGAGGCACGGGTATGTTCTCGCGAGCCAATTCGCATCCAGCCTGTTACCTTTGTACCACTCAGCAGTCTTCAGGGGAACAATGGGTGGAGAACCACCGTCAGAAGACGAAATACCAATAGCGGACGGATGGCCATTGCTCGACGACTCAGGCATGGAGGTGCACGAGACACTGGACGGATCGGTGTTGGAGCTTGTGTGCACGCCAAAAGACCCACTAGTGACAGGTGACTGGACATCAGGCGAGGTGACGGATGTTGTTGGAGCTGTGGTCGCTGTACGGGAGCTGGCGTTGGGAGACATGGGAGAGGATGGTCCACTTTGCTCCTCTGGAACGGCAACAAGAAATGTAAGTGACGTTTAACCTGCAATTAGCTGGGAGGGGGAGAGGCATTTAACCCGTCCCCGACTGGGGGGGCAGTTGACTGCCCCCTTGAGGTTTTTCTGGGATTGCGAGAGAACGAACTAACACAGAGTCACAAAACTTTGTGTACCTTTTCCTCCATCAATTTTACGTCTCGCGTCAAAATTTTGACCTCAGGTCAGGTCAGGTGCCTGGCCTAGATCAGGTCAAACAGACCTATGTCCAAAAAAGTTTAGCGCCCTCTAACTTTTTCGCAAAACAAGATATCTCAATAATACTTTCAGGGATTTGTGATCGTGATAGATGCAACAAATCTGCTATCTCAGATTTTTCGGAATTTTCCGGGTCATTGACCTAAGGTCAAGCCCATTTTAAGACATATCGACGTTTTTTTCTGAAATTGACGGAATACTTCATCACATTTTTAGTGTGGAGTGAAGCAGACATCTAGTTACCGTCATTGGGCAAAGTATCAGTGACTTCCAGCCATTGACCTGAGGTCAGGTCACGAATAACTGAAGTGGGCCAAAATGTACCACCGTCAAAATCGACGATGAATTACTCAGAATGGGTAGAAAATGGCAGAACTAGCTTGCACAGACGTAATTAATACCAGGAACCTCCAAAAGTTTGAAAAAGTAAAATATTTTGGAAATAAACAGGCTCTCGCGAATAAAGCTCCGCCAACTTTGTGGATTGGTAACTAATCAATTTTTCCAAAATTTAAGCATGAGAAACCATCACAAGAACCACAAAGATCAATGAAATTTACATAGATCGTCTTTTTTCGCAAAAATAAAGGAACGCTAAAATTAGTTCCCGTCAATTTGGTACTGCATACGGCAGCGGCGCACAGTGACGGCTGACGGGAGAATTACGATGTCTTTAACTCAACGTTTCGGCGTATATATTGAACAAATCTGGGGAAATTAGACGTGTATCGGCATCCGCGGACATTTACTTGTGCGCTGGTGCCTCTACCTATGCGTTATTAGTCACAGCCCTTGAGATTCAGGCCAATTCTCGGTCTCATGCAGCGGCTATGAGAAAACATATATTGGGCGTAAATTGGCTTACATATTATCTAAAACTAAAAATGAGACCAGTTTCGAGCTCTACTCGTGACGGGCTTTCCAACGGTATGTTTATTTTTATCGTGCGACCAACCGTTCGTGAGTTAGAGGGGGGCAGTCAACTGCCCCCCCCCAGTCGCCGGTGTTCGGGACGGACCGACGGTCGTGCGCGGGTTAACATCCCCCAGTTGCATTCCTTAGTTATCTCCGAAATAAATAAACGCAGTGTCTTGAAACTTTAAGTGCCTTTTCTTACATCAATTACGCAAATATCGACAAAAAACTGGAAACTAGGTCATCTTAGGTCACGTCTTCATGACATCATAAAGAGGACCATGCTTTGCGACTTGACGTTTTTTATTCCACTGCCGAACTGTCAGTGCTTTTACAATGTAAGGTGACTGTGGCTCGCAATGCATATCACCATGACCTAAGAGTTCAATACTGAGCTCCTGACCTCGTGCTACGTCATCAGAGGTCAAATAGGTATTTCTCACTTCGAGTTCATTGTTAAGAGAATTTGGAAAAGGAAATGAAAACTGATTTTTGGATACGGTTACATAACTGCCAAATTTTCTTGCAATGTACTGCACAGAAACTTACACGGCAGCCTCCTGCAACATCGCAATATTTTTCGCAGTTTGCCTTTGGTGGTTTTATGCAGATTTCGGCCTAGCGAGTAAACTGGCCGCGTCTCTTTGACTTTGTGGATGACCCGTGGGGAGATATTAGCCTTTGCAACGTTGTGCAACATTTCATGGAGATGCCGAACATGGGACAAACTGACTTACAGGATTATCCAGAAATGTCAGATGGAGGTTACTAGCGTCCTCATGTACTCCAAGTTTGAAACTACCAAACGCTGCAATGCTGCATGTACACAGTAACCGGGGTCATTTCAAGGTTTTTTGTACCCAATGCTCCTTGGAGGGTCTTTTTCCAGAACCTTCGTGTCAAATGGGTCAAGAAACATACATGGCATAACACATTATAAGGCGGGTTACATCTGACCTAACCTTTGACCCTGACGTTGTACGACCTTGGGTAAGGTGGCACTACGAATATGAGATTAAGCTTCCAGAAGGCGACTCTGGAAAAAAGGACTACTTTTCGTGTTTGACCTGAACCGTGACGTCATCAGTGACCCAAAAGTAAAACAATGGACGCGTCACAGGATCGCAAGGTTTGGCGTTATCGATTACCGTTCGAATCAGCCGAATCGGACGATTAGTTCTCAGGATAGAGAAGGGGTGTTAATCCTTGTCCGGTGGGGGGTCGTTTGAGGGCCCCCTGTGGTTTTCTTGAGGAGGAGATAGAGCGCTGGTTTTTACACAGCTGAGGTTGTAACATCTGTACACCTTGAGAAGAATTTTTAGAATTCTTCATGCAACAGGTCGTGACCTGCGACCTTTCCGTCAAGGCCATGTCAGTCCTGTTTTGAACCTAATCGAGCAATACATTTCATTTGTTGGAAATGGAGCTTTGCAATGCTGTGTTAGATGTATTTTTTTATAAATGCTGATGTCAATCCTTATTTTAGTGCGTGGGAAGGGCCAGGGCAGCAGAGGTCAAGCTAGGCCAAGCGTGCATATGAAACTTTGACGTCAAAATCCGTTGTAATTTTGTATACGGGATAAATGATACGTACATTTGCAAGAATGCTTTATTACACTCCACCACGTCAAAATTATTTTGACCAGCATCATTTACCGTAACGCAAAGCCAATTTGTAGGTCAGGGTCATACTGGGTCAGAGGAATTTGAGAATTCAAAAATTTCAATTTCGAGTGCGCCTCTTGTGGTGACCTTCAGAGACTATCACGACTACCACAGTGGTACGCTAGGATAAACAGGCCCGCCTACCTGCACACCAAATTAAGTAGCTCTAGCTAGAGTGGTTTTCGAGAAGGAGCGGTTTCCGCAAAACGACATGAGTGCTCCTCGCGGTGACCTTGGGAACTAAGGTGGCCGCGACCCCAAATAAACGACTCCCTCCCAGTCCCAGAAGAACTGGTCTACCAAGTTCGGCCACATCTTGGCATTTTCCGATGGCCAACACAACGGCCAACACGCTGGTGCTTATGGAATCGATTTAAGTTTAAAAGTTTGGAAACTATGTTGCTCAGAAAACTTCGACATATTTTGACAATGCCAATTCGAGGTCATTAGCGTGACCTCGGAGGTCACGTTTTGACCTGACACCAAAAACCTGACATTGCTGAGTTGCTTACGTGACGAGCAACACACTGGTTTTTTATCGCGTTGCTCAATCTCTCTTAGTTCAAAAGTTAGTAGGGATGGTTGTTTTAGGACCTCCGCCGGGCGAGGTGTAAAAATGATTCCACCTGGTGACGGTTAAACGCCGTCCCTCCGCCCGTCAATGGAAGGTGGCGAAACGCCCCAGTCAATGCCGGGTTAAGGATGGAATCATGGGTGTTGAATGCACAGCTGCCGGAACAAACATGACATGTACAATGGGAAAATGTTACAGTATGTCTTTCCCAAAATGCTGGTGTGAGCGCTGCCACACTTGCTATGTCGTATTTTCCACCGATGGATGGAACATGATAGGAGGCAGGTGAATCCAATGAGAGAAAGGGGGAAAACAAGACATCAGAAACCACACAGATAACTTTCGTTCACGTTCTTACAGCTTTCAGCCCGATACCGCATCGACCACAGTAGCCTTTCAAATTAAATAGGAAAAATGATGATGCCAAATAAGTCTGCCAGCACGCCCTAAACAGGCACAAAAACAGCAATCGAACTTGCCGATCTCATCAACATATGGACTTTTGTTGTGTTGGTTATTTATAATCATAAGCATGTAAACTGATGATCAATTTCTTAGTTGCTGTTGTGCCCACCTCCTGGCTTAAGCCCGCACAAGGGCTTTGAGTATCCCATCCTCCCGTTATCTCGGACCAATCATGGCACTAGAGAAATTCGAGCCGTAGTCGCATGCCCTAGGCAATTCCCGTCAGAAATTTTTCCCCCTACATCCACCGTATGATTGATACAGATCACATAAAACCTCCTTATCACCAACATTCTGTTCAACTTTGGTGCCCCGCAGCACATGTAATGGTAGTCATTGGAGGTGTGGACCTAGTAACAAATGTAAGGCCATAACCTTCTGCATTAGAAGCATGTCATAATGTTTCAGAAGAGTCAAGGTCATGACCTAATCACATCAAGTTCAATATTTATTTCTAAAAATTAAGTACCACAAACTACATTTTACAGACCCTATCTGACCTATCATGAATCAGGCTGTAGTCAATGGGTTGACAATATATGCTGGATTTACTGACAAGGCATACCTGTAGATGTCTGCTCCTTGGGGTCCTCAGGATATTGAGATGGTTGAGGTTGAGGATGAGGATTTAGACTGGAAAAGAAAGGAGTGAATTTAGTAATTCAGCTCTTCTTGGACCTAAGATGAACAGTATGGGCTATTACAATGAACATATCACACACTCAGATCATCAGTGTATGCACTTACAAAGCCACTAACAGGTAGTCAGTGGTTAGGCGAAACATCAATTGCTGGTTTTACCTTTCAGAATAATTCAATTCCATTATCATCTTCATATAAAGGTCACACAGCTCAGCCCTCACACTCATACATATACATTTATGAGCATCAGGGCTGATCCATCTGACCTCACTTAAAGTAGTCCAACATATGGGAAGAGTTGTGAATACAAACATATTTCAGACATTGGGAATGTGCTCTTCTGAGAGAATGAGATTGAATTTCACAATCACTGCCACCAGGGTGTGGGGGGGAGGATAGGGGACACATCTCCACAAATTGGGAGATGGATTGAACAGTACATGTATGGGCAATGCATGGAAAAAATGCCTTCAAGACCTGCTGTACTACTCTTGTCCAGAGTAAGGCTTGGCATGGCTCAGCTTGGTTTCTCACAATTGTTATGTCCAAGTTTGCAAACCATAGCAAGGATGATGACAAAATACTGGAGGCATCTTTGATTTTTCTCCAAATGGGACAGCAAGTTACCTGTCCAGGATAGCTTCAGCTGATCAGACCTTTTCCCAAACTACAGTTTCCCACCAAATTTAAGCCAATTTGCAACACAAACTTGTACATAAATGTAAAACTGTCCCAATGTAAGGCAAACTGCTCCATTTCCAGAATATCCGACCCAAAAACCTGAAAAGCCATCCTAAATTGAAACATTCACCTCAGCTCTGCAACAACAAGATACTGTCAGCAATTGCCATGATCTGCAAACTGGGCTATGCCATGTTGGGGAAGCTAACCATGCACTGGAAACAACTTAAGTGATGGTTTTATTATATGAATGAGTGGATATTCCATACAAAATTTTTAGCGTACTTATATTTTCTATTTTCTCCGCCTTAAACTTGGGCTTAGTCAACTATTCCAATTCGTTTTACCGAGTAGGTGCCCGGATTTTAGCAGGGCTCACTGATAAGCGTGACGACCGCAGCAGTGCTGGACTGTTGTACTAACATTAACATGAACCCTCCATAGCAAAACCGTCCTGATCACCAACCCACCCTTCAGTTTTCTTGCGCTTAAACAAATCAAACAAACTCGCCTGCCTCTTCATCTTGACAGGCTTAGAGTGGTAACATTTTCAAGAAAGAACCATGCCATTGACGAAACGCGCCCGCCAACAGTCATTAGATTTGTCTGGGATGCATGTCGTAAGTTGTGCTTCCAAAAATGTTCCCAAATCACTCCATGATCCAAAATATCCTTCGTCGACACGATCATGCTTTGCGTAAACCTCTGGCTTGCAGCTCATTAAGGCCTACATTTCCGGTTACGCTACAAAATGAAAGTCGTTGTTGTTGTTGTTGCTGTTGCATTGCTGCGCTACTCCTGGCTGTTTTTTCTTTGCATGGGCAAGGGCTTTTGACTGGGGGGGCAAAGTGAATGACTGGGGGGGCATTTGCCCCCCCAGTTAACATGTTAAAATAGGCCCTGGGTATGACCCTCTGAATAAAGCGTAGTGTTCAGATATGATATTCCTAGGGAAACGTCCCGTTCCGCTCAGTGGTCTTACCATTATTTTTGTCGGGCGTGGTGCTGGATGAAACACTTAAGCAGAATGACGATCGAAGCCTTTCCGCGTGAGACCAGTGAACCGTGGCCATTGAAAACCGTTAATATAAGTTTTATGTAATTAACGTATTCGTCACTACGGCAAAATTCCATACTCGTCTTTCGATGGGTAAATAAGTTTAGATGCTTTGTTCTGTTCAATGGAAAACCATCCATTTGTACCTTGGGTACTGCCTCAAACATTCTACCGTCGGCCTTTACCGTTAACATAGGAGGGTTTTCACGGTTGGTAGGGCCAAAGCAGTTTTATCGACTTTCGTCCCAAACAGTACCGAAGGGCTAATGTCAAAATTATCCAAACATGGTAGAACCGCAATTGATTTTGAAGGGCCACCTCCCTTACCTGTCCTGTAAGCACTTGCGGTTTTCATTTGACTCAACCCAACCTAGTTAGCAGGCGTGTCTGAAACCTTCCTTGTCCCTCGGAGGTACATCTGTATAGTTTTCATGGTTACTTTGGTTTTGAGTCCGTGATCCAGTCACATCGCGATGCGATGAAATGGCTATTTTCATATCACTCGTATGATCGCTTTAGCTCATGATGGACCTTTTATGAAAGCCCTTGATGTAACATCAACGACATTAATCCAGAACCAACGCTTCGAGTCTCAGCTTGTTTCGCACCTTCCGGCGTGAATCATCTGCGTTGCCCATGCTTGATCCAACGCAATCTCTGGACTTAAAAATAGCTGTGTCATTGTGGTAGGACATTTCCTAGCCTTTCCTGGATGCCTCCTAGACAAGTGAAGTGACCCTCATGACACCTTTGGATTGTCATACATTTTCCACATAGTGCATGCCTTGAAGGGATCTTATTTAAGCCTGCGGTTGTTCCACATGCAAATATAGGCGGCGTGACGGAGGGGGCATGGGGCATCGCCCCCACCCCCTTAACTGGCGTGATTTTACACTAACCCTCTGGCGTTGCATGGAAAGGAATGGCTCTAAAAGTAGCCGGTGTCTCCCCGTCTTTGCCAGAACACGTTCCTCCGCTACTGTATATAAGGTGGTTCAATGAAAATGTGTCCATTCTTCCTAAGATCTGATGAGTTCTTGACTGACGTCACAGTCTTCTGCATGGGCCCATCAGTTCCCTGGCTCATGAGAGGGGTTTTCAAGGACCTCATAACGAAGTCGGATCGATGCCCCAGTTAAACTCTGGTTAATTTGCCGAGGAGTAGGAAAAATTACGCTGCCAAAGCACTGCTTTTAACAGGTCGGAAGCTCACTGGAAGCCTGTGTGGGCTGGTTACATTTGTGAGAGGCACTATGCGTACTGGCCCGAGAACGAGTCATATACATAAATGAATAAATGAATAATAAACACATATACATAACATATAAAGATAGCAGTGAAATTATACTGCATTGCATTGCATCGTCCCTGTGATGAACAGCTTCATGACTGCGATACATTCCGTAAAGTACTTTCACGTTAGTCTGGGCGATTCAACTAGCGATGTCCCGTCCCTTTTTTATCCTCACTGCCGCAGGAAAAACTTCCTCCTCAGTCTGATGCATGAAACAAAATTTGCAATCTTCTTGCCGGGAAACAAACGACCCGTGAAAAAATCCGCGGGCATAGTCATCGACATAGTCGAGATCGGCGTACTTACGTACAGATGGAGCCAGTCATGTCGCGCCTGACCGGGATGCCGGTGTTTCCGGGACAACATTTCGGCCCACCTCACAAGCCGGCTGTGCCGAGAACACTTGGCCGCGCCCGTCGGCGGTTCGCCCGCCCGGCGTGGAGTTCGAACCCCGGCAGTCCCACGGGCACGTCTGACGCGGTTTCCGTCCGGTTCCGGTTCCGGCTCCGGCGGCGGAGTTCCCTGCCTCTGGTGACGGCGCGTCGTCTGCGTGTTGCAGAAGCAGGTGAACCTGATTCGCCAGCTGGAGGACGAGCTCCACAGACGCGGCGGCAAAAACCAGGCGGTGGTCGAACTCCAGCAGCAGCTCGACCAGTTCTACGTGGAAAACGACCACCTGACGCGCGAGAACGCCATCCTGAAGGAGACCATCAAGGTAACAGACCGGGCGGGGTCTAGTGACTGAACGTTCGCCTGCGAGGCCTAGCTGAAGGCACTTCTACCGAAAAATCACTCATCTGTGCTGTGAACCTCTTCGCCATGTGGGGATAGCTGCATGAGCATCTGTTTTGAAACAATATGTGCGCTTGTAGACTAAGGTGGCGTACAGAGGTCTGCGTAGTGTAGAACATGTACATATAACATCCCACCGTTTATGTTATGGTACCACCACTTACACCACTTACCCTATGCCATGGCTATTTTCATCTGGTTCCTTTTGGTCATGTCGGAGTTTCATTATGATACGAAGACAACTTCAAACATGGTGTCTGACCAACACGAATGGAAGCTGTTCGTTCGGCGAATGTGTAAAATTGTGTCTAAGATGTTCATTTCATTCCCGTGTTTTTGCTTCAGGATCTGGAGTTACGCATCGATACCCAGAAGCAAACTCTTCTTGCCCGTGATGAGAGCATCAAAAAACTTTTGGAAATGCTGCAAACTAAAGGACTTGGTGAGTAAAACCAATGCATCACCTCCAGTGCCCAGTGAACATTGTTGAACATACTTCATCGAGCATTTTTTTTTTAAATTCCCCTACACGTTAATGGGTGGGCAGGAGCCCCCATCCACGCCCGCGTGGCCCAGTTACGTTCAAAAGCATGGTTTCTACACTAATCCAAGAATCACTCCGGGTCTCACCACTCCCGTTATTATTTTTTTTAATCTACTCCCGCTATCGATGGTAGTTAGTGATGGGCCTCGCGAACCGGACACACAGGTGACAAGCTAGTAACGCCGCCGATTCGCGAGGAATACCATGCTCAGTATGAACTGGGGTTAGTTAAAAAAATGTAAGTAAAAAAGAAAAATCGCAAGCAAACAAAGATGAAATAAAATGGATGAACATATAGAACACAATTTGACATTTTATTTAATTTTTAATAACAGGTGGAAAAGACATAAACTGCAAAATTCAATTTAATTCATTTATTTCGATTTCAGTTCGTTAAAGAATGTTTTCGAAAATGAGTGTTACTCTCTGAAGGGAAATTTGCAGCAAAAAATTTGGTGACTTCGTGAACGACAACGAAATGACACTGCGCCAACGTATAAGGGCGTGCCTTCATTTGTCGCAACGTTGACGCAGTCAGACCAAAAACAAAATTGTTTCATCAGGAAGTAATTTTTCCACACATTTGTCAGCTGTCGAATTAGTTTTTGTAACTTTACGCGTATTGAATCACAGTGGTGTTGGAACAAAGCTGTCCAATGGACTTAATGTCATTCTTAGTGATGGATATTCGGTTACTGCGCAATTTGTACGCGGCACCCGAAGCCATTTGACTGAGCCGAAGCATATTGGCGTTCTGCCTCTTTTACATTCCTCACCCCAGTGTTCCGCACGACGACTCGCTGGCCTCGAACGCCCTTGGCCGGCGGTGTCCGTTTATTTCTCCGCCCTTCGAAACAGTTTTGCGGACCACTGCGGCCTCTCAGAGGCTGGCTATTGTCCGCGGTCAGGGCCAGCAGGCCCTGAGGCCACCAGGGACTGCTCAGGTTAGGCACTGTCGGAAGGGGTTAAAGTGTCAGGGCTTCTCCCGTTAAGAACTATGAATGCCGGGCGGGGTCGGACAGGGAGTGGACGGGTCGGGACATTACCGCCAGACGACAAAAGTCAAGACAAGTCGGGATGCTTCCGCCAAAGGAACTGCAATGCCAGACAGGCCCAGGCATGGGCTAGACTTCAGGCAACTGGCATCTAACTGCCTGACATGTGAAAGACCGTGGTACGTAACTTCTAGCTGCGTGAAGTGGTGGTGAAGATTGCGGGGTGAAGGTTTGTTGTGGCGCCTGGGGACCTGTTACTCTGTCTGTTCTGGTGCCGGATGCCGTCACCATGCGAGCCACACGACGTCAGAACCGGGCAGAAAGTGACCTGCATAGCGAGCTCACACGAGCTCGTTCTCAGCTTTATGGACGACGCTTGTTGCAATGAGGCTTTCCACAAATTAGGTAACGAGCGGGAAAGGGGAAGCTCTTGGTGTGCGGTAACAGTTAAGAGATAGGAGCTATGTATTAAAAGGCGTTACTGGGACGAGGCAACAAAATTCCATGGAAGCGGCAAGTGTGTTGCACGCAATTATGGATGATCATATTATGGATGGATATGGATATTATGGACCATATTATGGACCATATGGATCACATTATGGATGGCCGTAATGGGAAAAGGACAGGATAGATAAGATTTATTATAAGGATGGAAGTATGGAAAACGGCAAGATGAATCAGAGAAACTGAATTATAACATGACAGAAAAGGAACGAAAAAGTCGGAAACTTTAAATAATTTAGGCTCACCCAAGTCCACGTGGTTATTTTTGGAAAGTGTAATGTTTCTCGTATTTTTTCGTGACAAGGAGAATACGTTATATCTCAGCGTACACAATTGACTGCGCAATGTTCAGTACCAATGGACGTGTTGCTGAGAAGCGAACCAAATTTATAGCTTTTAATTTGGTCTTTCACGTAATTCACATTTGAGTACGAAAATAGATGACGTTAGTGAGCGCAACTCAACTAACGTTTGCAGAAACGACGCTTCGCTCGCGGCACTCTCTTAGAAGGACGGGATCTTCCCAGACAGCCCCGAACGAACAACGAAGCGAAGTCGGGCGCCATGTTTGTCCCGTTAGGTCCGGCGAAGTCACACGAGATTCGACCGATTACTGGCTGCTGCGCTGTAGCCGTGATGGCCGATGCAATAAAGATCCCTGGTTCCGTCTGATTCGCTGCCTTTACCAGAACCGTTAATGTTTGGAAACATGTGGGTGGTTGGGCTGAGGTCTGTGCACCGGGCTCGGCCTGATATGGGCCTGATTCCAAGGCCAGGCACTCCTGAACTCTCTGACGAAGTTCTCTGAACATTTCACGCAGGTTGTCGCATTGTGGCTGGCGTGTGCTACTGGGGACCCTGGGGCACAGGACCACGTGATCCTAACCGTCTCCAAACCAACCTACATATGTTAATTCCCTCACTGTGAATCGCTTTTTGTTTGGTTTATGGCAGTTTGCTACTGGATTCTGGTGTGGCTTTTATGCCATTTTTTTGAAGACCCTTCGTGCGGTTTTAGCCTCCCGGGGGGCGACTTAGTAAAGGTACTAAGACGCAGATCTGCGTCTTGAACGCTCTTTGGGGATAACCTAAGGTTGTAAGTGCTTAGCAGTGTTCAGGCTTACTCAATCTTATGCATGTGTGTCACCCATGATGCCATTGAACTCCACATTACGCCCTTGCATGGGTCGAGTTTCACATAGGTCAAAATTATGAATGGAGATCATGCTTTGTTGCACGTTTGTTTGATGAGTTTTCCTCGGAGGCGCTGGTTTTAGTACAACGAATATATTTGTCAGATACGGCCAATAACATACATGAAACATGCTTAAGGTTTTGACCAGGGGTGCCGAGTTGTATTCTTTTGCAGTGGCCATGGTCCCTCATATGGATCTTGGTCCATCTAAATGTGCTTTTACCCCCCCCCCCCCATCCACCCTCTACGATATATCCTGCCGCTTTCAACCAGGAAAAATGTTGTTTTTACTTGATAAGTGATAACGAAAAGAAATGCCAACTGCCAAAATAAAGTGGTCTAAATCCACTGAGAAACTCACATTTAAGGGGGGTGCGAGGATACGTTTTCGAACCCGCGGCTCGGCTTTCCCATTCATCAACACAAAGTGGCGCTCCTGCTCCTGACGATTTTTCTGGGTCGGTGACCTGGCATTTCCCTGGACTTAAAACTCTTCATCCCCAGGTGGGTTAATTGCGACAAAGCATGCCAGCTCTCGATTATCGAGCAGGGAACCCGGATTACGTCCACGCGCCAGAGTCCAAACGTGCTGGGAAGCTAACGTACCGAGAGAGCCACGCACCGGACATCCAAGTCACTACGAAGCCACTCATGATGCAGGACCGCCAGTGGGAGGCCCACGCGGCGGAGTTTGAGCCGGCGTTTGAATGCATTGAATGCATTCATTGAATGCATTGAATGCATTCCATGCATTTGAATGCATTCCCGTTGCAGGCAAGGAAGAAGAGCGGCTTATGTATCAGCAGCTTCAGTCGGCGTCCCAGAAACAGGTGTCGTCTAGGTGTTTGTTGTCGCTGTCGCGTTTGTGCTACTCGTTTGTGATAGAATCTTGATCTGTTTTAAACAGATCATTTCTTTGTTAAGTATGCAGCGCCTTTGGTGCGTGTTGTCGGCATGCTGGTAGATGGCAGAGCGGCTGCAGAAGCATGGTTTTGATGTCCTTGATTTCATGCCCACTTATATCCTTGATCTTGCGTGTTGAGGTCGAACATTCAGGCTATGAGTCACGTCCAGAGACTGCACAAGTTTGTACTGCATGGTCCACGTCTTTATTAGAAGTGCATCACCTTTACATGCATGCATCCGGAAAACTTTGAGGAAATCCATCGTAGTTTACATGGGCAAGAAATTCGATATATGGTTCATTCATCGGAGACATATATATGCGTTCCGCATGAAGACGCATATATACGTCATTAATAACTGATCATTAGATTCCGAAACCCGAATGTAGATTGTTTATGATTTTTGCAGCTTAGAATGATATCTCCGATAGTTAATTCACACAAATATCTTCGTCCGCTTGGTGAAAACGGACAAAAAGTCGAATCCAGTAAAAAAAAAAAAAAAAAAAAACACCAAAAACCCGCACCGTCAGATGTCTTTGGCAGGCTGTGCAAAACATCGAATAGCGGGCTTCACTGCAGGCCAAAGTCCGCTGTGCAGTGTCGCGATACCGGCCCTGCTGTTAAAGCACTGTAGCTGCAGTGACCTCGGGCCGGATGGCCAGCCGTACGGTTCAGTATTGCTGCAGTTGACCGTGTAACTGGAGTGACCTGGGTCGGTCGCCCGTACGGTCAGTCCGGTCCTGCTGCAGTTGACCCCGCGGCTGCCGTGACCCAGGGTCGCGACTGTGACCCGTGACCTGGCGCTAAGTCGGCCGTGCCGTCCCCGCCAGTTTGACGACGCCAGGACCGAGATCCAGCGCCGGGACCAGGAGATCCTGGCGCTCACCGCCAAAATGAAGACGCTCGAGGAGCAGCACCACGACTATCAGCGGCACATCACCGTGCTCAAGGAGTCCCTCTGCGCCAAGGAGGAGCACTACAACATGCTGCAGGCGGACGTGAGTACCTCCGGCGATAAGCCGTCCATACCCAGCCTTGCGCATGTCTTGTGGTCGGCAAATGGCGTGTTAATTGAAAGGCATCAGCGAAGTCGTTTCCTTTGGGATCTGGTGACTGTATCAGTGGCAAGTCGCTCGTCAGGTAGTAAGTAAGCCGCAAATAAATAAATAATTGAAACAATAGGTGCGTGGGAGTGACACGTCAGGTGATGCGATTTGTAGCACCCAGTTGGTCAGACTGGTATCTGGATCTCGACCGTGGGCGGTGACAGCGAGCCGCAGTACCATTTCGGACCGTGTTGTTGGACTCGACACCCTGGGCCGGTGACAGCTAGCAATGTTTAGATTGCATTACCCGATAGCCCGCCTGCCGGCGTAGATTGGCGCCAGACGATACATGTAACGAAGTACACGCTTGGCGACGACACTGCAATGTGCGCAGCACTAATCAAATTGCATGCTTAAAAAGCAATAGGCATTCCGAAGCGCGTCGGAAGGCGTTGAGCGTCGGCACCCCTGATGCGTGTGACGTCTCTGCCACTGCTGCTGCGACGTAAAGGTGGGGAGCAGAGTGAGCCGGTCGATAGCCAGCACTCCGTGCCGTGTTTGGCGACGCCACCCCAACCTTCCGGGCAGACGGCGGTGTCAGCCGCGAGTTATTCTGCAGTGACGTGCGCGTGACCCAGCTGCCGCCGCTGCCGCCAGGTGGAGGAGCTGCGCCAGAGGCTGGAGGAGAAGAACAGGACGATCGAGAAGAAGACGCAGGCGGCGCTGCAGGCTGGCCAGGAGCGGAGCCGACTCAGCAGTGAGCTCAACGAGATGAGGGACCACCTCGACATCAAGGAGCGCAAGATCAACGTTCTACAGCGAAAGGTGACCTCCTGCCGGCCTTTTGAACAGCTGATACTCAAGGCCGAACAGACTGGTTTTGGATTTTTCCCTTAATGATGTCTTTGAGGCAAAGCATTTACACTGAAGCTGTTACAGACGGCATGAGGATTCTTAGATACGACTATGGCCTATGCTTGTCATTGGATTAAATTTTCGCTCCAGTGCATTCTAAATAAATGGTTGTGAAACATCCATCCATTCTCGTTCTTTTTTTTATTTTGTGTGTGGACTTCAGGCACTGCAACAATCCCTCTCAGCGATTCCAGTAAGATTAACCTCTGGACTTGGGAAGTTTCAGACGGAAAATCAACTCTAACTTCCAAATGTGTTGTTTTTTTTTGGTCCCAGGTTTTCGTTTCAATCGTTAACAGTCTCAAAAACCTGCTTTACCTTGTGCATAATTACATGATCATTACATACATAATTACATTCCAAAATTATACAGTTACATATTACATCGAGCATTGTTTTTTGCAAAACTTTTCTCTTTGTGAATCCTTATTTGGAGTAGTGATGTCAACTTTGCTTTTGTATCACAAGAGGGCGTCGTCCTGAGAAAGTCTTGCAGCAGCCGCCGGTCTTCGGCTTGCCAGCCTGTCGGCCAATCAGTCAGTCAGTCTGTTTGTCTGTTTGTCCCATACCTGTCTGTCCTGTCCTGTCCTGTCCTGTCCTGTCCTGTTCCTTCCTGTCCGCCGGTTCTTCCGTCTTGCTCTCAGTGAGAGGCCTGCTGGTGCGTCAGCCATAATAAGTCGCTGATCATCAGCCTTGTCGCTCTGTCTACAGGTGGAGAACCTGGAGGAGCTGCTGAAGGAAAAAGACAACCAGGTGGACATGGCGCGCTCTCGTCTGACGGCCGTGCAGGCGCACCATTCGAGCTCAGAGGGCGCGCTCAACTCACTGGAGGAGGCCATCAGCGACCGGGATAAGCAGATCGCGCAGCTGCGCGACCAGCGCGACCGCGCCGACCAGGAGCGCGCCCAGGAGCGCGAGCTGCACGAGCGCGAGCTGGCCGAGTACAAGCTGAAGCTGCACGCGCTCGAGACGGAGTTGGAGAAGCTGCAGGTGCGGCTGGAGCGCGCGCAGACCGACAAGGCCAAGCTGGAGGCCAAGCTGGAGGCGTCGCAGTCGGAGCTGGGCAAGGCCAAGGCCGAGCTGGACAAGGTGCAGGGCGACGCGGGCAGCCGCAGCCACGAGTTCGAGTCGAGCCGGCAGCGGGTGACCAAGCTCGAGCTGGAGGTGGACCGGCTCCGCGCCGAGAACGACCGACTGCGCTTCGACCTGGAGCGCGAGCGCGAGCGCGCCGAACGGGACCGCGACCGCGACCGGGACCGGGACCGCGACCGGGACCGGGACGTGCGGGACACGCGGGACGCGCGGGACTGGGAGCGCGCCACCACGCCCGTGTACAACGCGCAGCGGGAGCGCCACATGAGCGGCAGCCTGGCGGCCTCGCTGGAGATCGAGCGGCTGCAAGAGCGGCTGGAGAAGGCGCAGGCGGAGCTGCGCCGCGCCCAGACCGAGCTGCGCATGTACCAGAACGACAACGACCGCGTCCAGGTCGAGGTCGAGCAGCTGCAGGAGAAGGTGGAGAAGGCGTCCGGCGAGATCTACCGGCTCAAGACGCGCCTGGAGAGCGCGCAGAGCGAGAAGGAGTGCCTGCAGGACGAGCACGACCGTTCGCAGATGATCCTGGCGCGCATCATGACGGAAAAGGACCGCTCGCAGTCGGAGGCCGAGAAGCTGAAGGACGAGCTGGAGCGGTCGCAGCAGACGCTGGGCAGGGCGCAGATGACGCAGGAGAAGACGCAGAGCGAGCTGGACAAGGCGCAGGTGGAGCTGGACCAGCTGCAGGAGAAGCTGGACAGGACCACCGGAGAGCTGAGGCGGGTACGTCGCCGGCCGCTGCCTCGGTCCCTTCTGATGCTCTCTCGCTGCTAGTGTTCTTTATGGGCCCGCTGATTACGGTTTGCAGGCATGTGAGCGAGTTGTTATCAAGCCTATCCATCTCTTACCAAATCGCTTTAACTATCTGTTTCTGGTGATGTGGATTCCGACAATCCATTTTTAGTAGCTGATTTGTACTGCGCTGTGTCCGTGCCACCATAATCTCGACGTGTAAGTAATGAAGCGATCCTCAGTATCCGGCTAATTATCGCAACAGCCATGAATCGTGTGTTACAACAGCAAATCCATGTGCCTTAAACAAACTTGCGAGGGACAAAGTCCGCGAAACAGTTACATTCAAAGTTTCAACCTAAACAGATTGAAGCTTCAATACTTTAAAATTACGTGAACGGTTCGGAGCAAATGAAACGTCGAACCCTCGCTGATTTGTGGAAAGTTTTCTAATGCGGAGGTATTGCAGCGTGCAGATAACGTGCATAGTATATATACATGCATGTATATATATATATATATATATATATATACGTATATATATATGGCTTTTGGACCTATAGAATTGCAAGAAATGTTCCGGGATGCCTGTTTTGCCATTCTTCATTGAAAACATTTCCAAAATAGCCCATCAGCTATCGTCGTCACAGAGCAAAACGATATCCGCGAAACGGGTCCATTCTTTGCAGCTAGTCAACGACACGAACCGGTGCGTCATGTATTTATTTGTGTACCTGTCATGTCTTTCAGCTTCAAGCGGAGAAAGAGAAGGCCATTCTGCGACATGGACCTTCTACAAGCGCAGGTGGACAAAACGCTGGGACAGTCGACCAGAATGCAGCGAGACAAGGAAGCCGTAGAGGCCGAGCTGCAAAAGCTGAAGGAGAAACACGACAAAACGCAGGTTGGTACCTGCAGCGTGCGAAGAATGCGTGATTGTTCCTGTCCTTAAAAACAAAGCGCAAATGTTTAGCCGCAAACCCAATGTCAGCTTAGCACCAAGGCTCCGCTAAGTATCCAGAATTTTCCGAAGTCATGCTGTTTTCCAGCTTTTCCTTGCAACATCTCAGTGGAATTGCTCAAGGATAGCTGATACCCCCTGCATGTTCCGTTCTCGCGGAGCCCATGATGTGGGAGAACACGGATGATAAATTCGAATCTGGCGTGATTTATCGCGCAATTTGAGCATGCCTTGGCAAAAACAGTCGCTTCGTTAAATCTAAGAGCCTTTGGCCGTCGTTTTTCGCCGTCAACACTCACAAAAAGAAACATCTCGATGATGCTGTTATGCACTTTTTTGATGACTTTTCGATGCTTGGCTACATTCCCATTGCACGGCTACTTCCTGTGATCGGTGCTCAGAATATCCGCCCCAGATCACCGTATTCTGATGCTGTTTAAAGCGCATCATCGGCTGAGCCTTTCACACTGGCAGGTCCTGCACACTGGGTCTTTTCTTGGTTTTCCTGTTGCCACAGTAATAGTGCCATGCAGGCACTATTTCTGTCTTACAGCACTGCTTGCGCACGAGCTGCGCTGGAGACAGGCTGTTAATGCGGCTTTGCGAACAGGAAGCGGAATTTATGTGCGACGGCGGCTGAAGGCCTCCCTTGTCTGTTGGCTAAGTTCCTGCGGATGAGTCTATTTTCGGGTGGGTCTATTTCCAGCAACAATAAGTGTGAGGTCAGATGATAAGAATGGCTCCAATTTTCTTATGAAATGAGCTATTGAAAGTTGTTAACCGAAAGAAAACCCCTCTGTCTCGGTCTTTTGAGAAATAGATTGATCTGTTATGCTTATAGCAGCCAATCGCCAGTGAGTTTTCCTTGGCGGCATGGATATGGAAATAATGTTTCCAAAACATAGTTTATTTTTACGTGCTGCTGTAGATCAAACCAGACTAGTGTAAAAATAAATGCTTCTACTCTGTGCTCGACCTCTATGAACTGATTTTGCGAAATAAACAAACGGCCATGTTTCATGTTCCGGAATACCTGTGAAGATTTACTTGGCGCGTTCGCATTTTCAGATGTTGTTTGCCCCTTGTTGCAAGGATTTCGGAGCCCGGACCTAACCGAAGTGTTTGTTTTCCCTCCTTTTTGGAGTAATGCGTTGGTCTCTGGGGAAATGACGTACCTGGGACGGGACGCAACTCTTCGACAGCTGGCACATTTTTGGAGAACCGTGGCGAAATCAAGATCACGAAATGCGAGGTGTGCTGCTTCCGTGAGCGCTGGACACAGTCGTTAATCTGTTGCGCATTAGAGTTGCCTATATGACCCTTTTGTTTGCTGTTGTCGACGATCGCTCGGCTCGCCTGCCTGAGGGGTTTCTGGCATCTATCATTCCTGACAAACAATGCTGTTATGCTGCTTCCTTCTGTCTGGCCTGGCTCGCGACCTGGTGTGGGGCTGTAGACGATTTTCGAGCGCTGATGCAGGAGCACTTTGGTAGCCGTGTCATCGTGAGCCATCACCATCCTCCAGCCACTTGCAGCTAGCATAAACCCCAGCGTGAACGGTGGTACCTACCCTGCCATTTCCCCCCATCAGGCATTCCAGGGTTAACCACTACATTCTGCCCTGCTCTCTCCTGCCAACAGCAGCCATTCCAGCGTGAACCCAAACCTGCCCAGCCAAGCCAGCTCCAACTAGAAGACATTCCAGAGTGAGCCCACACTATCGGTCCAGCCACCGCCCCCACCACCAGCCGTGAGTCCTGACTATCGGGCCCGGCCGCCGGCGGCCGCGGCGGCTGGCGCCGGCCGCGCGCCACTATCGGTGCCAGCCGACTGGCGGCCGGGGCTGCGGCGCGGATCATCTTATCGACCAGACATTGGCCGGGCGGAGTACACGGGCCGCCCGGCGCCGCCGGCGGTGGCCGTGTTTCACGGCGGGCGGCGGAGAGAGAGAGAGAGAAAGAGAGAGAGAGAGAGAGAGAGAGAGAGAGAGAGAGAGAGAGAGAGAGAGAGAGAAAGAGAGGGAGAGGGAGAGAGAAAGAAAAAAAGAAATAAAGGAAGAAGGAGAGAGAGAAAGAGAGGGAGAGAGCGAGGGAGAGACAGAGAGAGAGATAGAGAGAGAGAGAGAGGAAGAGAGAAAGAACGAAAGAAAGAAAGAAAGAAAGAAAGAAAGAAGGAAAAAAGAAAGAGAGAGGAGAAAGAGAGAGAGAGGGGGGGAGAGAGAGAGGCTTCACAGTTCGCGAGCCGTTCGAAGGAGTATAAAATCGAAAGGTCAGCCGTAAACTAGACCCCCTATACGCCTGGAGTGACCCTGTTTTAAACGTCAAGCATTCCTTTTCCAGGCGAGATGCGTTTCTGGACCGAGCCGCGTCCGCGCTATTCCAGAGGTCGCGTTACGGCCACACCGAAAGGTGGACTCGGGGCTACTGCTTTCGACTGGATGGTTGGAAGAGCAAAAGGCCTTTTCCAACATGTTTTATGAAAAACATGATTAATCCGTCTTGTTTTATTGTTAAGATCCACTACTTGATACACGACATCATGAACTATAATGAAACGAAATATAAGGACATACATATTTTTGCATTCAGCTAGAAGATCCAGGACTCTTATGGGAACCAGGTCTCTTAGACTTGATCTAGGTACGCCAATGCCAAGCAATTCAGCAGGGATTCATATTATTTTTTAAACCCTCATCGACCGCGTCGGAAACCCCTAACGTCCTAAAGGCATGGCACTAATAATGCCTTTTCAGAATATGCAGACAAAGCCTGCCTGACCATACGGAAAAAAAAACAGGTCGCCTGACTGCATGCAAACCGTATCAAATTCGCCTTGCATCGATACTTGATTCTCTATTCCATCTTATAGTGGTATTCTGATACTGGTTCTTGTCCTACCACATGAGACTACAGGTACTACTTGACATATTTTACAGGAGTTTTTAGAAAATGAGCCATATGTTTCCTTTTCTCGAGCCGTGTGGAAAATGATCCAGTTACGTTCGTTCAGCAAAAATGGCGTCAGAAAACAGTATGGCTCAGGCATGTGGGGACTGTGGAACCAGAAGGCTGTTAACCCCCCGTTTCCAGTCCGCAAGTTTCGGCTCGGGAAGCCCCTGCAGTGCCTCAGAAACTCTAATTTTCAGATCCGGTGGCCCCAGTTTCCCATACTTTACGTGCTACCTTCACGACCACGAAAAAGGAAGCGTCTGCTGCTATTGATATTTATTCAGCAAGCGACATCGCGATCACCATGTGGCAAAATTTACAGTCGCATGATGCAAGCCCCAGTTCGTTTGTTTCGATCCATAATAACGGCGAAATGGTGTCTCCGCATACAAATGTCCTTATTTCAGGATCTTTTACCAGCGACATACCCATGTCCACATATTGTAAAGAGTAAATGGCACAGAGCAATGATGGAAAACTGTTGGCACAACGATTGGATAGAACTTCGCGCAGTGTGTTATCTACGCGGTGTTTTCGTCCGGTTTAATCTCCGGCCGTCGTCAGGCGCCCACTGATCCTAAGCAAAAACTCTTGTCATTGGTCTCAGACTTGCAGATGTCCGATGTCGTCCTCCGCAGGAAATTGCAGTCACTGGGGTTCGGACCCCCCATCCTCTGCTTCATGTACTGATGTTCCACGACCGCACCGTCCGCAACGGCACCATCGAAATGTTAGATGTTCCTCTTGTTACTTCTCGTAAAGGTTTTTGCGGAGCAGATCCGGAAAGACTCCTGAGTTTTTTTCGGGAACGGTAAGGACACATCTAATTTATGTTTACTTAGGACAATACATTGGTTATGAAACAGGTTTTGCCCGGAGTATTGCTCGAATTAATGAAACCATTATTAGCCTTGTGAAATTTCTTGCCCCAGGGCCAGTTATCGAGGATTCTAAGTGAAAAGGAAAAGGTGGAAACGGATCTGCTGAAGCAGTCAGAGAGGGTGGAACTGCTTCAGGCCCAACAGGCCAAGGCCCTTCGTGATCGGGATAACGTGCAGACAGAAATGGAACTTCTCCGTGAGAAGCTAGACAAGAACTCCGCTCTTATACAGAAGCTGCAGGTATGTCGACATACTTAACAGGGTGAAAGGTGGTTAAATTTGCCTCTTACTGTGCATACGTAATTCGGCATTCCCTTTGGCTGCACTGTTTAAACACACAGTTGCATGAAATGTGGGCAAGGTAGCTATGGTGATGACCGCAGTTGTCTTCCTCGCAGATCGAAAAAGAAGACAAGAGCTCGGAACTTGAACACCTGCGAGAAAAGCTGGAGAAGAACCAGCTGCTAATATCCCGACTCCAGGAGGAAAAAGAGACCGTGCAACGGGAAAATGAGAGAATGTTGGAAAAATACGATAGGTACGAAATACACAAGTCACTGCTACGCCATCTTGCACGCTATAGATAGTCGTAGCTAGATTGATGTTTAGGGCATTTGATAGCGTTATGGTCCCTGTTTCTAAAAAAAATGCTTACGAACTAGTGTTAGTCATTAAACATCAACGAACGAGACCCCATTGTTGCTTCTACACTGAGACTGACGGGTTACTAAAAGTTACACATTTCATGAAGAGGTTTGTTTGAAATTTTGTTAATTCATCAAACTGATTCATTCACCAGAAATTATGTTTTGCATAAGTAGGTACAGTAAAAAAAATAGTCCTGGTTTTAAGGTTACCTCAGGTGAATCACATGTTTACGTTGGTTTTACCGTGTTCACGGTACACCAGAAGGGGAATACCTTTCCCTTCTGATGTAGTCGGAAGTCCTGCCATGTCGCGATACATTTTTCCGCTTGGTCAAAGCACATCTTTGATTGCAGTGTAAGGCTGATTCATCAAATCAACATTTTGTTTCATTCCGCCATTTCTGCAAATAATCGTCATCTTCATGCGGATCGTCAGTAGTCGGTTCAGTCTCATTTTCCACCTGTATGCTCGGTGGCGGTTCTCTGAGCTAGCTATGCCAGGGTGCCGTGCCCTGAGACTGCCAGACTGAGACTCGTCTATCCTGGCGCCGCAGCGAGCGAGGAGTCCGGTGCGTGAACCTCTGTGTTCGCCGCGCTCCCCCTGTGTATGTCGGTGTGTGACTGTGTGTGCCGGAGGGCGTGCGGACGTGCATATGCATGCGCTTGTGGTTACACCGCCGTCCGTCCCTGAATGTATGCATGCGTATTTGCACTTATGCTTTTATAGATTTCCATGTATTTCCGTAACGCCATGGTTTGCATTTTGTTAAGTTGACGGTTGTCATTTTCCAGGGATCTTGTTCTCAATGGATTTTGTTTCATCCACATAGTCATTCCCGTCCAATTATCGTCTCTCCGCTGAAGGTGGTTGCCGATTCCAGAGGATCATTGTTTTTAATGAATTTTATTCCGTTCGCTTATTCAATCCCGTTTGGTCATCAGCTCTGATCACTCGCTTGACGAGTTACATAACTGTAATGCTACATTGTTTTGGTTGATCTGTTCTGTTGGGTAAATGTTTTGCGCTAAAGTCCAAGGTGACAGCTGCGAAGCCCTAAGACCAGACGGGCCGATCCAGCTACCCATCTTGGGAAGGGACGAATCGCTCTGGATGGATGGGAACGAGAAAAAATGACGGTGTTAGATGTCTAGATCCCGTCTTGGGGATGTTTTTGGTGAAGTTACATCGAATGCGTGAAATAGGTATAACCTACCATCACTTTTCAAGCATGACTGCGTAAGCTGTTGAACTAAAACTTAAGTATTCGTGTCCGGCTTGGGGAAAACATCATTCGGCATCACAGCTTCGACATCTCGTTTGGGGCTGTGGCACTTTGGATGCTTTGGATTCGCCACTGTTGGCACCGTTTCCCGTGTTGTACGTTTTTGCGATCAGCTACGGATGCCTACTCGAGCTCATGCAACAATCGTAAAACAAGATAGTCATTAAACGGTCTCGACGGATTTAACGAAATGCTGTCGCGTGTTTTTGCGCTCATCCATGACCGTTGGAGTGACGGTGGCCTTTCCATGTGCCGTGCCAGAGCGGACGCCCCACACCAGCGGTGCGACTAATCAGCAGCCCGGCTAATGGTGGCTCACGTCCCCGCACGGTAATTAGGACCCCGCCGACTGGCCGCCGGCCGCTGGCCACCGGCCGACAAATACTGGCCACCGTTCGACACACACAGGCCACCGGCCGACAAATACTGGCCTCCAGTCGACACACACAGGCCACCGGCCGACAAATACTGGCCACCGTTCGACACACACGGGCCACCGGCCGACAAATACTGGCCACCGGCCGACAAATACAGGCCACCGGTCGACACACACAGGCCACCGTTCGACACACACGGGTCACTATCTGACACACACAGGCCACCGGCCGACAAATACTGGCCTCCAGTCGACACACACAGGCCACCGTTCGACACACACGGGTCACTATCTGACACACACAGGCCACCGGCCGACAAATACTGGCCACCGTTCGACACACACGGGTCACTATCTGACACACACAGGCCACCGGCCGACAAATACTGGCCACCGTTCGACACACACAGGCCACCGGCCGACAAATACTGGCCTCCAGTCGACACACACAGGCCACCGGCCGACAAATACTGACCACCGTTCGACACACACAGGCCAGCGGTCGACAGCCCCTGGCCAATGGCTTACGGACACTGGCCACTAGACGACAGACACTGGCCACCGGCCTACAGACACTGTCTGCTGCAGTGGTCAGACTCCTAAGTCAGAGGCCGTGGACCAAGGGACCGGTGCAGTAACCCCAAGTCTCCTTACCAGGCAGCAGATGTACAACCATATCAGTCACTCCCCTTGTCGTCTGTGTGATGCGGAATTTCAGCCGTGCCAGTTCTCTCTGCCGGTGTACCGGCAGAGCCACGGCAGGAGAGCTGGCTGTTAACAAGCCGACGAACGAGTCTGCTGTCCAGATCAGTGACAAAGTAAAGAGAAATCTCCTCAGAATTCGATGTGTATTGTGCGGATAACAGCTCTCAGCGCCCCATAACGTGACGACTGTCAAGGCCTGTGAACGCGAACGACGAAACTAATGCTGTATAACCTGCAAGTCTGTGAGGGCGTGAAATATGACAGAACTTTGTCCCTTGTCAATCCAATAAAACAGAAAAGCGCTTTGGCTCATTTACCGGTTTCGATTTCCTTTGTCCGCAAAATTCTTTATGATTTTTATGCGACAGCGACGTTTATTCAGATCCCGTGTTGAGTGCAAAGATTGTTGCGTGGGTTCTGAACAAAAGGTGTATGTGCTGGCAGCCGAAGGGCCTTGTCCCCTTTTTTGGAAATTTAACATCAGGTCACTGAGGAAATACGTTTTCCCCCCTCCACACACACACACAAACGCTTTTTCGATGCTCCTACTGTTCCTGTTCTGCAGTCTGCACACAGTCGTATAATTCCAGGTAACGGCTGACTTTGCGGCAATTAATGTCGTGAGAGGTACGACACGACCATTCCTGGTCACGACAGCCATCTATCGCCAACTGCCCTGCCGGAAAAGAATCAAGCGCTGTAGCAACTCGAACCGTTATTGCCAGGATGGGGAGACCAACGGTCTCCCGAGCTCCGGACCTTGTGAGGACGGTCCTGGCATTTTGCCGTACGCTGGGAAGGGTCTAGGACAGATCTTTATAAAAAAGTACCAGACATTTTCTGACGAAGCATTTATTACCGGACATTTTCTTACATGTTTATGTTCTTGAAATACGATTCTGCCATGCACGAAATCCTACTGACTTTTTTCTTGCCATATTTGGCTTAAATTCTTGCTCTTGGATCTTACATCGCTTTGACATTAGTTTTTCTGTCTTGTCCTCACAGCCTGCAATTTTTCTCACTTGCCTACCATTTCTAATTTCTTGTGTTGATCTTGTATGCACATAAAATATTCCTCATGCAACATGGACTACACATTTTAAATATTTCAGGTGCTCTTTACCACACGGGCGGGTTTTATTGTCGCGATCTTCGATGGTTTCCTTAATTTTTTCTTCGCAGAAGTCGGTCATCATTTTGCATGTACTTTGACGTCTTACGGGGTGCAGAAACGCCTTAAGCGGTAAGTTGTCTTTGCCCCTCAGCGTAAGATTTTTCGTTTTTGATGGCCTCGAGGAGCTCGAAAATGTTGAAATGCGCCTTACGTACCGGAATGTTCCACCGACGACTCCATCCTTCAGGGGAATTATTCGAACAAGGCATATCTTTCACCACGCATTCTGCTTCGTTCCAAGCCAGCATTGCAAATCTGGAGGTTTGACGACATCTTACCTCTTACCTCTTACATCCCCCTACCGGGGATATAAAAATCCTCTGGGAGGTCGAAAACGTCATTCATCGCATTTGAATTCTCTCGCGCATCCATGAACGCATTAATCACATGACTTCCTGTAAAGCCAGTGCCCAATGAAAATGGGACCGAATGTTGTTGTTTCCTGCATAAAAGCGAACCTTGCTTGAAACTTGGGCTTTTCGCCACATGCTTTGGGCAAAGTTAAAGAAACAGAGGCTCTTGTGCTACAGACATGTCTTGTGTTAGATGCAGAAGACTCGAATTGGACCCCCTCTCTCTCTGCCTCTGCCTTCTACACGCTGTATTACTACCGTGGCTTTACACTCTGCAAAGTTCAGCACATGGCTCGGTTCACCCAAGTTTGCCCACGTTGTCTCATCCGGAGACATTTGCAGCCGTTCTTTACACTTTACACTTTACACACCTCTTTGTTTCGACGGCAGGTCCATTGTGACCAATTTCCTCCATCATTCTGACGCTGATGACTATACGTGTAACCATTAAGAATGCTTTTTCTGCCACGCTTTCCTCTACGTTTTGAAAAAGTTGGGGTCATTTTCGGATAATGTAGAGGTTAACAAACAAGCTAAACAACTAAAACGCGAAAAAAGAATTTCCACTGCTCTAAAAGTTTGCTGGTTTTGTTACATAGATAAGAAATTCATCAAGCATGTTTGGTAATTCTTCATAGACACTTAATTTATTTTCCCATTCCTTCATTTTGCAAGAAATATCAATGATATTTTCCTGTAAGATGGTTTCTTTTGTAAAGAATATTCATGTACCGTGTTTTCCTGTAACATAATTCCCATGTAAACAAACTTCTTTTAAGAACCTGATTTCGGAAGAAATTCCCCCGAAAAATTTACTGGTAAAATTTGCGTTTTGTAAGAAAATGTTCGAGTAAGAATCCATCTGCAAGAATGTCTTGATATCGCTTGAAATATTTCCTTTCCGTTCACAGATAGCAATATTTTGTCGTTCACGGGACTGAATTTTAATAAGGAAATGAATGAATCCTTCATATGGTCCGTTCTTTCACAAAATGTTTTATATGCGTAACATTTACCGGCAGTTTACTTATCATTAAAACATACCGCATGTGTATTCCACGGAACATGTGCTCCATATGGTTTCTTATATTTGACAACGTATTTCAATGCTGATGTCCAGCGAGCAACATTCTCGCTCGCTTGCTATTGAGTTTCAGTCATTGAAACGTAAATTCTGCTGCATCGCAGCTGATTTTGCAGTTTAAGTTCTTCAACAAAGGTACCAAAACGCCATAAGGTCTTTTGTATGCTTGCGATATGCACAGCTTAGCAATGAGACACGTCCCGACGACTTTCAGGGTGGAAATGGACCGAAGAACCGCAGTAACTAAGCGTTGCACCATACACTAACGACGAATACCACACGGAACCCGGTTTCCTTAACTGCCGATGCTTCTGTTCGGAAGACGTCTTCATTTCTGTCTTACTGATTTGGATTCGCGCATAATGCGAGTCACAGCTGAAAACGAAGGCCCGAGATAAACCCTGTCTCACGGCAAAAAACCTCCAACGGTTTTCTCAAAGCGTCCCGGGAACCCGGCGGGGTGTTGGATTTATGAGACTTGTCCTTCGGATGAAAACATTGCCATTTCCCCCAATGCCTCATCCGCCGGAGCCTCCTTCGACCGGCCAATCTCGAACCGCTGATAGGTCCGGGTGGTCCGACCGTCAGGGCGGTGGTCGGTCAGAAACGTCATTTCTGCCGCTTCTGGAGAACTGCCATATTTACGTGCTCGGGTAATTGGGGTCACGATCACGGGCTGGGGCGCCCCCGGCAGTCCGGGCCGCGGCGCCGCCCGCTCGCCGCGGCCTCCCCGCCGCCGCCGGCGCCCGGCTCGCCGTCGCGTGACCCGGCCTGTAGCCGGGAACAGCGGCGCTACACCGCGACAATGGCGGCCGCCGACCGGCGCAAAGCAGGCGTGTTTGGCCCGTTCAGTCGCGGCGATCGGCCCGTTCCGCCGTCTGAGCATGTCGGGGCCGGGGCCGTCTGTTGCCAATAATCGCGTCGCTACACGGCCCATTGACCCACGTCAGCTGTCCGCCGGGAACAGTCGGCCGATCAGGCGTTGAAGAGACGCGATTAGGCGACGCTGTTCAGCCTCGGGGCGCGTCTCGTGTTCTGCTTGGTCGTCTGCGTTCTGAGAGAGACGAAACGGGAGGGAGGGCATGGTCAGAATCACCGTGCAAGGACAGCGACAGGCCTTGCGTTGCTGATGTTTTCCGCTGCGGTTTCGCAGCCTCGAAACGACGCGTTGTTTTAACCACATTCTGGCCCTTAATGACGTGCGTGCTGATTGTCCCGGCATTTCTGGCTCTGTGTTGTGCTGATGCCTTCGTGAGCCAGGTTATATCACACTGCCCTTTTGTTCGGCGTGTTTAACTGTAAAGTCAGGTCTTGGGCTGACTCTGGCTGCCCCAGAGTGTAGCGCTCTGCTGTTGTTCGGTCATCGCCTGAGGAGCCTCCGACTCTGTCTTAAGCGTATCGATCTGTTGGGCCAGATCCTGACGGATAACGCTGACCGTGTGTTTGGTACCTCGATCTGTTGGGTCAGATCCTGACAGGTAACGCTGACCGTGTGTTTGGTACCTCGGTCTGTTGGGTCAGGTCCTGGGGTAGTTCTGACCGTGTGTTTGGTACCTCGGTCTGTTGGATCAGGTCCTGGGGCAGCTCTGAACGTGTGTTTGGTACCTCGGTCTGTTGGGTCAGGTCCTGGGGCAGCTCTGACCGGGCGTTCGGTGTGCCGATGCTGCCGGCAGGTCGCAGGGAGAGGTGCAGCGCCTGCAGAGCCGCCTGCAGACGGCGCAGGACGAGCAGGACCGGCTGCAGTCGGAGGGCGAGAAGTCGCACCTGCTGCTCAGCAAGACCAAGGAGGAGCACCGGCGCGCCCAGGACGAGCTGGAGAAGCTGCAGGAGCTCTACGACCGCAGCGCCGTCCAGTTCATGCGCATGAAGGACAGCGAGGAGCGGTCGCGCGACGAGATGGAGCGGCTCAACCTGGAGCTGGAGCGGCTGCGGGACAAGTACGACAAGTCGCAGATGGAGACCAAGCGGCTGACCAACGAGCGCGAGCAGCTCAAGGAGGACATCGACAAGCTGGTGTTCGACGTGGAGCGCTCCAAGGCGCAGTACCAGAAGCTGCAGGCGGCGCAGGACCGCAGCAACGAGGAGGTGGCGCGCCTGCAGGTGGAGGTGGAGAAGGCGTACGAGAAGGCGGAGCGCAGCCACGCCGAGCTGCGGAAGGCGCAGGCGGAGCGCGACCACGCGCTGGCCGAGGCGGAGACGTGCCAGTCGGAGATGGAGCGCTATCTCGCCCGGCTCGGCAAGTACCAGGACAGCCAGGAGAAGAGCAAGGAGGAGCAGGAGCGCCTGAAGCTGGACATCGAGCGGCTCAAGGAGCGGCTGGACAAGACGCAGATGGACCTGGAGACGGAGCACCTGATGCGAGACCGGTTCGAGCAGGAGGCCGCCAAGCTGCGCATCGAGCTCGACCGGCTCGAGTCGCAGAAGGGCCTGGCCATGTCCGACGACGGCCGGTCCGACATCCAGATCGAGGTGCTGCAGACCGAGCTGGACCGCGTGCGGGAGAAGTACGACGTCTCCCAGATGGAGGTGCGCAAGCTGCGCATCCAGAACGAAAAGCAGCAGGAGGAGGTCTCGCGGCTGCAGAAGGAGCTGGAGAAGCACGAAAACAACTCGGCCAAGTTCGCGTCCGAGAAGGAGCAGAACCAGGGCGAGGTGGAGCGGCTCAAGTTCGAGCTGGAGCGCATCCGGTCGCGCTACGAGAAGGCGCAGGGCGAGGCGACGCGGCTGGGCCAGCGGGTGGAGCAGCTGGAGTCCGAGAAGAAACGCCTCAAAAGCGAGCTTCAGCAGGCTCAGGCCGAGCTGGACAGGCGCTGCTCCGTGCAGAACGAGAGCAAGGACGACATCGAAAAGATGTCCGCCGAGATGGAGCGGCTCCGGGCGAAGCTGGAGAAGCAGCAGGCCGAGTTGCAGCGAGTCACTGAGCAGAAGCAGGCGGCGGAGACCGAGACGCAGCGCCTGAGTCGAGAGCTGGAGCACACCCAGCAGCGGCTCACTAAATATAAAGACAGCAACGAGGCCGCCAAGGTCGAGTTCGAGAAGATGGCGATGGAAATAGAGTCGCTTCCACGGCAAACTGGAGCGCATGGAGGGTGAACTCAGAGCGGCCGAAAAGGATCGACAGAACCTCCAGCAGGTGGCCAGCAAGGCGAACAGCAGCGACGAGCAGACCAGAAAGCAGATTCAGGGCTTTCAGGACCAGTTGGCGAAGGCGAGCGCTGATCTGGAACAGGCGCAAGCCTCGCTCCGGGAGGCCGAGGAGCAGAAACGCCGAGCGGAAGAGGACAAGAGGCAGACGGAGGAGCAAAAACGACAGGCCGAAGAGCAGAAGCGCCGAGCGGAAGACGAGAAGAGGCAGGCTGAAGAACAAAAACGGCACGCCGAGGAGCAGCTGCAGAAGGCGTTGAAGGAAAAGCAGTTGGCGGAAGAACGCCGCTTGAAGGCAGAGGAGTGCGCCAAGGAGGCCGAAAAGCAGAGGCAGCAGGTGCAGGAGCAGGTTCTGCGGTCGGAGGAGCGTCTGGTGGCGGCGGACCAACAGGGGAAGGCCACCGAGGAGAAGCTGCAGCGGATCGGCCAGCTGGAGCGCGAGCTGGCCCAGATCACTGCCGAGCGCGACCAGCTGGCCGTCCAGCTGGAGAAGTCGTCCACAATGCTGGCGACGTTCCAGCAGGAGCTGCAGTCCACGCAGGAGAGCCTGGAGAAGTCGCAGCAGTCGGCCAGCGGCCAGCAGACGCAGCTGGCGCAGCAGCTGCGCGAGCGGGACCAGCGGCTGGAGACGATGAAGCAGGAGCTGGCGCAGAAGCAGCGCGACATGGACGAGCTGCGGCGCTCGCACGAGGCCGAGGTGGCGCGCCTGCGGCAGACGGAGGCGGAGCTGACGGCGGCGCTCAGCGGCAGCCGCTCCGACTCGGAGCAGCTGCTGAAGCTGCAGGCCAGTCTGGAGAGCGAGCGGAGCCGCGCCGACCGCGCCGAGCAGGCGCTCCAGCAGGCGCAGACGCACCTGGCGCAGCTGAAGCAGCAGCTGGAGGACGTCAGGGCTGAGGCGCGCCAGGCGGCGGCCGTGCTCCAGCAGCAGATCCAGCAGCAAAAGCAGCAGCTGCAGAGTCAGGAGCAGAAGATCGAGCAGCAGAGAGAAACGCTCCAAGAACAACAGCTCCAGCTGTCATCCGCCAACCAGCTTTTGCAACAAAAGGCCAGTGACTCTAACGAAGTACAGAAGCTGCGGAAAGAGCTGGAGCGTTCAAAGAACGACCTGCAGAACGCTCGCGTGGAGCGGGAGCGCCTTCAGTCACAGCTGGAAATTCTGGTGCAAGAACTGCAGAGGACACAGGTTGGTGCCAAATTAACTTTGATTACGTGTGCTGTTTCCATCGTTGCCATCTGTTTGCTATGATACAGTTATTTAACGCGTAAGTGCATCCGCACTTTCCTGCTGTTGATAGTTTTTTTCAGTTGCATCCGGCTGTAAAACAATTACGTTGTTTTTCCTCTCAGCTGGACCTGCAGAAGGCCCAGCAGAAGGCGTCATCGTCCTCCAACAGTTCCGAAGAGGAGTCGGCGCTGCAGCAGCAGTTGCAGCAGCAGTCGCTGCAGCTGCAGCAGCAGACGCAGCGGATCCAGCAGCAGACCAGGCAGCTGGAGGAGCAGCAGCACGAGACCGGGGAGCGGGATCGACGGATCGAGCAGCTCCAGAAGCAGGTCCAACAGCTGGAGGCGGAGCTGGCCAGCAAGGTGGGTCCATCACTTCGCTGCTTCCCTGGGGTCCTGGGTGGAAAGACGAGACAATCCTTTCACGGAAAAGCTGCTTTTGCAGATTCTAAACGTTGTATATGGAACAGGACACTCAACATTTCAGCTCGACTTATAAAGGCCATTTTTAATTTCATCAAGTTGTCCCCGGTTGTCTCAGGGTACGTTGGTAAACTGACTGCAGGTCGTCGGCCACCCCAAAGTCACTGGAATCTGATTCAGACGCCCGGCCGGCCAGCTGGAACTGTCACAACATCGATCCGCGATTGCTTTAGCATTGATCCGGGGGACGCGCCGCAAAATCATTGCTAATCGATGGTAACACCCCACATTGGGACAGTCGCGCTGCCATTTGATGTAGCGCGCTTAGTGGAGGCTATCGGCGAGGTGTCACCAGAGGCGAGGCGGCGAGGCGCTGGCCGATACGAGAGACGCGTCCTGCTCTGAGCGCGCGGGGATCCTGCCACGCCCGGGCCGGAGGCGGAAACGTCACCCACCGCCTTTTGACGGGACCCTTGCGATCTCCTACTGCAGGCAGAGCGTGGCGGCTCAAAAGTTCTGGCAACAGTACTCGATGGGCTGAAAGGATCTGTGCTACGTCCACTGACGAATTTTGTGTACAACACCACATCGATACATTTTAAGGACGCCTTTGCTCCGTTGGTCATTTTGTCTCAATAATCTTATCAGCTTGGTAACAGGGACAGGCTAGGAATGCCTGTCTGTCTCGCGCTACATCATTTTGAAGGTGACGCTTTGTTCCGGTTTTTGGCCAGGCCGAGAGTCGGCAGCAGGGCGAGGAGAGCCAGCTGGCGGCCTTGCAGGCTGAGCTGTCCCAGCTGAGGGAGGAGAACAGGCAGGCGCAGGCTGAGTCCGAGCGCCTGCTGAAGCTCATGCAGATGTCGCAAGAGGAACAGTTCGCCAAGGACAAGACCATCAAGGAACTGCAAGAGTAAGAGCTGGACGTTTCACTAGCCGCCTGTTTTCGGCATTATGCCGTCGTACTTTTTTCATGAGAGGCACCCTAAAGCCGTGCCTCTAAACATGATGTACTGCTCACTTTATCATCCGCAGCGCGGAGGCCACATGCTCGTTGGCGATACCACTTTGATTAATGGCGTGTGGGTGAATGGAATGGCACTTGATTTCCGCCATTACCGTTACCCATCGCCCCCCCCCCCCACCCCCTCCCGTCGTTCGTTGCCTTCAACTCAGCGAACTGTCGGCCACCAGCCCATGATCACCATGGTGGGTATCAGAGCTCCTGCGGCCATCCTGTCCGCTCCCAGCCCTGGCCCTAAACTGTCCAGAGGCTGCCGGTGGCTTGCGCAGCACGCCGTCCGCCGCCGGGGAGCAGTCGCGGCAGAATTTACTGCAGTCGGGAGCTGATTTACGGCGGGCTCGGAGCCTGTTGAGGATGTCCGTCTCGAGAGTCTGTCGGTCAGCCCCTGAATAGCAAACTCCTCGCCCTGTAATGACTCTGCGTACTCGGCGACCTCTTCGGGGACGGCGGCGAGTGTTTGAAGCTAACTACGACGCCGTACGTCAAGCTGCGTGCTTCAAATTTAAGATAGTCGAACGGGCGCACTCCGAGTATTTTTGGTGAAGGAACGGGAAATTGAGAACGCTTTGCATCTTGAGCTGGTGCCAGGAAATTGGCATGATTATTTCAAAGATTTCAATGAATCTTGCATTGGTGAAAATCGACGACAGACGGTCGCTATTTACATCCGGATCAAAATTTCCACTGTAGCGGCATAGTTTTTCGACGACGAAAGCAGTCGACAATCAGAGTCGAAGCTCACGACATCGCCTGCGACATGTGCGGCCGCGTGTTTGTCAAAGAAGGTTGATTACAGACACTAAAGCAGACGGTGTCCCACTCAGGCCTTTTTTTGAATGTGACATCATGCATTAATCGAGAGAAGGTCAGAGGCATAGCAGAGCATTTTGGTAACATTTTTGAAAGGAAGCATAAAGATATATTTCAAGAGATTATGCAAATTCACTCTTCATTACATTTTTAATCACGAATATTTTGTTCGACTAACCTTTAGAGGCCATCCAGAACCTCCATCGCAAATACACGGCATGGCAAATATATATTGCATCCTCTCGAATGAAGTAAATCGCAAACTCCTGCTTCAGAGGGCGAACCATCGTCATGGTTTTCATCGGATACTCATTTTGGCCTTGCGTTTGTTCCGTTCATATTGTACATGCCCGTTCGATCGATTCAATTGGCTGACCAAACTCGTATTCGACAGAGGTTATACTGATTCAGATACTGATACTGAAGGGGATATGATGAGGTAATACTGATTCACCAAAAATTAAATAAAAACACCTCAGAAGTTCCTAGCTCGAATGCCTGGATATCCTGTAGCTTGTGTCCTGCGCCTCGAGGCACCAAGCCCTGGAAGAGTACTCCCAGCCCGCTTCACGTGCCGCCCTCCGGGCACGATGGCGACACGGGACCTGCAGGCCTCAGCTGAGCGTCACGACGGGCAGCCGCCGCGTTTGGCCGTGAACCCCGGCTCGCGACGCGCCGGCGCTGTACCGTCCGCCGCTGCGTGTGCCGGCAGGACGCTGAGGAAGTCCAGAGGTCCGCCGGCGACGGCGCCGCCCTCGACGGTGCCGTCCCGCGCCACGACGCCGGGCGGCGCCAGCCCTCAGGTGCCGCAGCAGCAGCAGCAGCAGAATAAGGTGACCGGAACACCGCGGCTGTACTGCTGACTCGACCGGATCCGATCCCCGTCTGTAACTGTCGGACTTTCCACTAATTTTAGTGTTGAGTAAAGGGGATATGAGGAGCTTAGGCATCTATACACCAGACACAAACGGCTCGTCGTTTTCGGCACCTGGCATTATTAGAGAAGATTTAACCTTTAGAATGGTTTCATTTCGTGTTCCTCGTCGAGCTTCTTTATTTCTCTGTGAGCCCGAGATCAGGATTAGATGGCGTTTTGTTTTTATTTGAAAGGCCCTGGAATTGAAGAGGACGGCAAGAATGTGTGTTTGTCAGATCTGCCCCGTGTCTTCTCTGATGGCGTCTTTTGACGGCTCGGTATTTCGTCAGATGGGTCCCGTTGACGGTTCGGTGTGTTGTTTGACAACGTCCGTTGACGGCTCAGTATGTTGTATGATGTCTTCCACTGACGGCTTGGTGTGTTGTCTGATGTTTGCTGACGGCTTGTTGTGTTATCTGATGGCCTCCGTTGACGGCTCCGTGTGTTGTCTGGTGTCTTCCGTTGATGGCTCATTGTGATGTGTGATGTTTGTTGGCGTCTCGGTGTGTTACCGGATGGCTTCTATCGACGGCTTGGTGTTTTCTCTGACAACGTGCGCTGACGGCTCGGTGTGTTGTCTGACGTCCGTTGACGGCTCGGTGTGTTGTCTGATGGCGCCCGTCGATGACGCGATTCCAATGTGCTTTCTGCGCCTGCCGACAGCCGCAGCTGCCAAATCTTCTTCCGGACGCCGCCGGCTCGGCGGCCAGCGCTGCCGCCAACGTCGCCGGCAACGTGGCCGGCAACGCCGCCAACGCCTCCAAAGCCGTCGGCGGCTTCCTCAAGAGCCTCTTCTAAAAGTGCAATAGTGGCTCAGGTGATCGGCGCGTGTGAAACTCAGACTTGAGCTCGACAAGGGAGAGAGAGCGAGCGCGCGAGGGCGGTGGGTGCGGGCCTACGGACACGGCAAGACAGACGACTGAAGAAGCGCGAAGTGCCTGGAATTCGATACGTTTGATGATTCAATAAGCGCTTTCCTAGCTGCTTTGTCTCCGAAAACATGTTACTGATTGTGTATTGACGGACATTTATGTTGCGTTCGCTCCTTGGTTCTGCGTTCGCGGTTCCGTGGCCGTGCAGTGGAGCGTGCCCGAGCCTGGGCGGCCAGGTGCCGCTGAGCTCCTGCCGCGTGGCGGCGCCACCGTCCACCGCCTGCGCTGCTCGGTGGCCCGCTTGGCGCTAGCGGCGGAGAAGATCGCCTGCTGATCGGCGGAATGTGCTCTTCTCTCGTGACCCACGGGCCGCGTCAGGGCGGACAGCCGACGGTGAAGATCTGAAGTCTGCACGGAATGCCGGCCTGAAGGTAACTTGCGCTCGTGTGTGGGTCGATGCATGGTACCAGGGTTCGGATAGAGGACCAGTAGCTTTAAGGATCTCAACATATTACATGGAACCACAATGTATCGTGAGATCCAGTATTCCATGGGAGGCTACAGAACGTTCAAGGGAATCATGTTCGGCCTTACGAGGTGTGCCAGGAGCAGAGCGACCAAATCACAAAAAAAAACAGGTCAGGAATATTTCACGCTGCTGAAATGCTGAAATGCTGGAATGCTCCGATTGAAACTTATTTATCCTCAGTTATGCTCCTCATCCATTACTATGCCCCGATCGTTAGTTACGCTCCGAAAAGGGCCATTGATTTTTGCGTCGCCGTTTGTAAAACAACTTACTTCGATTTTTGAAGTGGATGGCCCCAGCACCCGGAAGCACACCCCTCACTGACTGGGGTTCGCGTGTGAAGACCCTGACCCCGCCCTGACCCTCGGAGTAACCCAAATCTAGAGCACTTATGCGGCCAGCCTGCAGCTCAGATGGCACAGCGGGATATTTCGCGTACCGTCAAGGTCATGGCACGACCACCCAGTGTGGTCTAGGCGACCCTTCCTGTTCCGAATGAAGCGGCGCCGGTTCAGCCTGAGATTCAGACCATGGTGCCCGTCACGCAAACGGTTCTGGATAAGAATGTTATCGCTGTGCTGACGAAACAAATTAGAAATAGCACTGGCTAAAGTTTGGATTGAGACACAGGCAGTGTGCAGTCATGTCCCTGGATTCCGATTAAATGTGGGTTATTCCCTTTTGCATCCAACTTTCAGCTCACCAAGTGTATACGTTCGTCACCTGGGCAACGTTTCGTTCTAGCGGGACGCAACGTTTTTTGAGATGATGCAAGGACACTTCCAGGTTAGCAGAAAGTTCCATGCCAAAACAGGGCCAGTCTGCGGTCAAGTGGCGCGTTTGCTTAGCGGATATCTTCCCTTCATTGAAAGAAGTGTCAGTATAAGACGGAAAACTATTCGACTACGTACTTTAGCCGCCAGCCACACCAGCCCATCAATCGTGCAGCGCGCCGAGCCCGCCGAATCTGGGCCAACTGCCCGGTCCCGGAGACAATCGGCCCCAGATCGGACGACTGCACAAGTGCGTTACGATGCAAGACGGGCACATTTCATCTGCGGAGGCCGCTCTGCAGATAAGACGCCACCTGGCGCCGCCGCCTCGAAACAACGTCCTAATGAGGCCGATCCGTGGACGAGTTGGGACGGGATCCGTCAATCACGCTCGGCCCGGCGCAACAGGAAACGCACGCGTTACACCATCAGGTGTCTGAGAGGGGCAGTACTGATTTGTAGGCGGGGCAGCGCTGATTTCGCGCCCGTCCAGCCGGAGAGACCCCACGGCCCCGGCAGCGACACCGGGCACTGCACTGTGCACCGCTGGTCGTTTGGCTGCCGGCATTATGCAATGTGCTGCCGCGCCGCGCGCACGCCCCTTAGCCACTGATTCAACAGTCGATCTGAGCGCCGCGGCGGAAGCTTAGAACGATTAGCTGCAGGACGGGGTGCGTTTAAATTAGGCGGGGTGAAAGGCAGTCAGGTTGGGTAGAATACGGTCAGCTAGTTATTATCCTGCTGTTGGCAGGACCGCCGACGAAATTCCTGGACGGCAAATAAGCTTTTGCATTGAAAGCCGGCACGATACTTAATAAGCCATTAATGAGTCGTAAATAAGTCGTAAATAAGTCAATAACTCATCGGCGGGTGTCAGCCGCTTTACCAACACTCGATCAGTGCCACGATTATCAGAACTCCAGGATCTAGTGGGCTGTCCCAGAAGACACGACACACGCGACGTTCTGTCCCCGATTTCTCTGCACCGCCCCTTGTAGAACAGCCCGGCGCTTGCAAGCAGCTGCCATGACCGTCTTGTTGCAATGTCGTACCAGTAGTCTGCCGACATGAAAGACGATTAGCTACCAACATGAACTGAACATCAGATCATGCGGCGACGTCAGATTTCCGTCTCGGAAGACCTCAGCTGATCTCAGATGTCATATCCGCCGGGTGACGTGTGCTGGGAACTGCGCATTTAATGCCACCCAGAATACTTTGAACGGTCTGAGGTTTTTACATTTAAGCACACTTATCCTGCCCGTGACGTGGATTTGTTTGAAGCTGGTTTGTTCAGTGGTGTGGTAAACGCCGGTTTCCCATTTTTGTCGCGCATCGCTAATGACTTCCTTTGTCGTTCCAGGCTCCAGGCGGAAAACACGCTGCCGCTTCGGGCTTGTCGCAGTTTTGTTGACTGGCGATCAAAATCATATTTTGACTCGAGAGTAACATTCCATTCACATCCAACATTCCTGGTCTCTTTTGCCAAGTCTTTTTCGCCTGTCGTCTCATCAGCTTTATTGCCTGCATCTATTGGGGTGTACTGTCAATGCTGTGTCCTTATGTCTCTGACGGTAAAGTTTTTTCCTGTGTCGCTGTGTTGTTAGAAGTGTTTGTATGCTCAAAACTGCCGGCACTGGCATATTCTGCATCCTGCACTTTGTCGCAGTCCTGCACCACGAAGGGTTTGGTCGCATCATTTTGCTATGTTTATAACGCTCGCTTAGCCCCTTTAATCGTTTTATAGGAGTTCGTTTGTCGAGTTAACTTTTCGCATTTACTGGCTGCTTTATGCTATCATCGATTCATTCCACGAATGCTGTTGTCTCGTACGTGGATGGCGAGTAGCGTGTATGAGCTGGTCGTGGTTTGTCATAGGTGTGCTGGCTTCCAGAGGTTCGCGCCTGCATGCATATTGTCTGGTCCCGGCTTCACGCACATTCCACACAGCAGGGTCCGCTAGCGAGTTGTGTGAAATGGTAAGGCATATGACATGAAAGTCGAAAGGATTGGTGGTTGAACTGTGTGAAGTAACAGAACTTGCGACTGAAATGCGAGAAATGACTACGTTTGCAAGTAAGATGTGTGAAACGACAGGCTATGCGAGAGAACTGTGTGAAGCGACAGAACTTATGAGAGAAATGACTGGAATGACAGTGTCTCTGAGCGAGATATGCGAAGCGAAATATTCTGCGAGTGGGCTGTGTGGAGCGCCCTAAGTGAGCTGTACGAAACGACAGGACGTGCGACTGAAAGTGTGTAAGATGGCCATGTCTGAAAGGATGTGTGTGAAACGAAAGGTCCGTGAGTGAGATGCGTGACACGCCAGGGTCTGCGGGTGAACTGTACGAAGCGGACAGGTTTGCAAGGGAGCTATGAGAAGCGTCTTTGAATGAGCTCTCTGCAGTATCGGGCTTGGCGAGGGACGACAATGTGGAACGACAGGATCTGCGAGGGAGAAGTGAGAAGCGACAGGGTCTGCGAGAAAGCTTCATAAAACGGCAAGATCTGCGATAAACTGTGTGAATAGAGAGGGTCTGCGAGTAATCCGCGTGGACCGACAGGATCTGTCAGCGCAATACGTGAGGCGGAAGGGTCTGCCGGCAAACTGCGTGGAGCGATGAGGTTTGCAAGCGGGATGCCAAGCGAAAGGATCCGCAAGTGAGCTATTCGGAGTGGCAGGGTCTGTGAGCGAGATGCGTGAAGCGACAAGGTTTGTGAGCGAGATCCGTGAGGACGCGGGGCTTGTGAGCGAGATCCGTGAGGACGCGGGGCTTGTGAGCGAGATCCGTGAGGACGCGGGGCTTGTGAGCGAGATTCGTGAGGACGCGGGGCTTGTGAGCGAGATCCGTGAGGACGCGGGGCTTGTGAGCGAGATCCGTGAGGACGCGGGGCTTGTGAGCGAGATCCGTGAGGACGCGGGCTTGTGAGCGAGATTCGTGAGGACGCGGGCTTGTGAGCGAGATTCGTGAGGACGCGGGGCTTGTGAGCGAGATCCGTGAGGACGCGGGGCTTGTGAGCGAGATCCGTGAGGACGCGGGGCTTGTGAGCGAGATTCGTGAGGACGCGGGGCTTGTGAGCGAGATTCGTGAGGACGCGGGGCTTGTGAGCGAGATCCGTGAGGACGCGGGGCTTGTGAGCGAGATCCGTGAGGACGCGGGGCTTGTGAGCGAGATCCGTGAGGACGCGGGGCTTGTGAGCGAGATCCGTGAGGCGGCTGGATCCGAGAGCGAGGTGCGTAGAGCGCCGGACGCACGGTCATCACGCCGGCGTCCAACCATCACTGCGTGAGCGTCTCACGGTCGAGGGCGGCCCGCACGCCCTACTGCCAGCAATGTGCCATACGAACCTCGGCGTGATTGGACGCGTGCGCTGCGCCGGCTGCGGACCGGCCCGAGCCCCGCGGTCGGGAGACGCCGGCCGCCCCGCGGCCCGCCGGCGGGCCGGCCGCGTCGCGGCTGTTCCGCCGCCCGGCGAGCCTGTAGTCCGCGGCCGTGTAGCCGCCACTAGACGGAAGCGCTGTCGAGTAGCTGCCTCACTCCTAGCCTCCACGTCTGCCTAGAAAAGCCGCATGTCTGTGTCTGCCCCTTCGTCGGCGTCGGCGAGCGGCCGCCGCCCCGTCGGCCGGGCGCGGCCGGCGGCGGCGGCCCGTCGCGCCGGTCTCCTCTCCGCCTGCCTGGCCGAGCCGCGCTTTTGTCTGCCTGTACTGTTGTCGTCGTTGTCACGAGAGTCTTGCCCTTACCCGTTCTCGCCGGGCAGGCTACTGCTGCACGTACGGTCGCGCGCGTTTACTGTGCTCTCTTTCCTCCGCTCTTTCTGGTCTCCCGGTAGCATCCTTAGGTACCTCAGTGCTGGTGCGTTTCTATTCAAGTTCTCGTCATGTGTGGAAGATGGCGACTCGATGCGTTCCGCTGTGTGTACGGCTGAGGGGCTGGTGACGCGCGTATCATCGCACGCGCTCACCTCGCGTTCTCACTGACGTGTCACAACAAACAGGGCAGCGTGGGCAAAACCGTGATCTTATAGTGTGCATATCCAAGTTAATACTCATTTGCTGATTGTAAATACAGAGTACATCCATGTAGCCATCGCCTGGTGTTTGCTCTACGTCAGCGCTGATTCGTGAAGGGGATCTGAAAGAAATTACAACAGAGGCAAAACAGCTCCAGTAACTGACTGCGGAGACATTCACTTTTTCTGTTTTTCACTGGCGTTTGTACCGGCAGATATGATATCCTCTGACGTAGGGGCATCGTTTCTCCTACGTAGCGGGTATTTGCGCTCGGCACTGAACACCGGTAAAGCTCCAGTGTGCACTTAGGGCCACTGAGGTTTTCGGTCTCCTTTAGTGCCGGTGCCCCGTCAGAGATGACGATTTTGGCGTCGGGAACACCCGCACGTTATGCTGGACTGTCGCGTATCACGATTTGACAGGCAGCTGACATGTTCATGAATCCGATTGTACCACTCTCTCGTTTTTTTACATTTGGTTGCCATTTTTTCGCACAACTTGTGTAGGTTCTATCTGCTGCGCATCGCACAGTTTTCCGTTTTAATCGCAGTTTTGTCAACAGTCGGAGTGCCTCGGATTTGTTGTTGAGGGCACCATGTGGCCTCCAGTGGGTGCGCCCCTGTTTCCATATACCATGCCACGATAATCGTAAACATATTCCGCCCAGACGTAGATATCGCAGACAGGGTTTCTGGCGTATCTTGAGCCGTATATCATCGGGGCGCATCGCACGTCAGCTGCGCGAGCCGTACGAGCGCTCAATGAATACAGAGGGCCCACTTTGCGGTCATGTATAAACCATGCTTTTAGAACGACTTGCAAGCGGTGGGGAGTGATGCCCCTTCGCTGCCGTTGTATGACAAGCGTCACGCGCAGTCTGGCCGTCGTAGCGTGGCGGCAGACGAAAGTGACTGTGACTGCGGTACGTGATTGCCCAGGCTGCACTTACGGCACCGGGGCCAATGCTCTACGGTCCACTAGTGGGAGCTCGACAAAATTTGAGGACCTGCCAGATTCCATTTACATGCTTTCCACACAGCGTCATACAGAGCTAGTGCAGTTAAATGACTTCACTGGTCCTGAGCTGCATTGCAACACCAAAAGAACAGGACGCCCGCGTTGTAACTGGCCTATGTACGAATCAGTTACGAACATCGAAGGCGTACAAAGTCTGCCAGACCCCAAAACTGCCGGAACAAAATGGGAGAGGGGTATAAACAGACTCTGGCGCAGTTCCTCGAACTAAACGTTAAGGATATTAATACCACTCAAGAGAACTGGGAACGGCGTTCGCTCCTGGCTCACGTCCTGTCGGCAGCAGATAACGAATACCAAATCCGATAGCTGATATCAGTCTCGGCAATAAACAATGGAACTGCGTCCAACAGAGGCAACTGCGTTCAGTCCACCGACGGCACGTTAATCACGATCTGCAGTCAGTCTCATGACACATCTGTCACAGAGCCGACCTCAGCAGGCCGGCCCGGCGAGACTTTGACGAAGCACAAGTGGGTATTTCGGCCGAGACTGCACAGCTGGCGCCCGACATGAGGAGAACACTTGATCTGCGGAGATGTCTTGCCTCTGGCGCCGTGCTCATCAGAGTAAAACGACTGACGTAAAATGCAGGCCGGGCTAAACCGGTTCACCCGCGACCTTAGGAGCCAGGCGAACGGTTTCTCCGAGCTGTAATCCCTCCCCAGGAAAGGCGCCACCTCTGGCCTACGCTGCTATTCGCATGGCACGCCGGCAGCCAGTGCCCACTTTCGCCTTTCCAATCTCGCTGGTGCTGTCCTCTACGGCGGGATTTTTGTTTTTGTTTGAAGACTTGGCGTTGCCAGGCCTCCGTCACAAGGGCATTTCGCACCCTTCTCGTGATGCAGAGCTAGAGATGCCGGAAATGGCGGGTCACGGCCACGTACCATCGCATGGCCGCATCGCCTTCATCGAGAGGAAGTGTACTCGGCCCTTGATCGATGAAATGTCCCGAGAACCCGCTGGTGGCGAAATACCCGCACGAACGGCAGATGCGCCTGGCGCAGCGCCTCGTGCCAGAGCAGCGGGCCGCAATGCTGATGAGGCGCTCCGCCGGCAGGCGTGCGGCGACTGTTGGCGGGCATTCCTGAGCGGTGAAGCCAGCCGGCGGTGGGCGTCCGCCGCGCGGAAGCGTGGCCGAGCCTGCAGACGGCGCGGCCGGCGGCGGCGGCGGCGGCTGCCGGCGGGCCCGGGCGGCCGCCGGGAGCGCTCCTGCCGGCCGCCCTGCATTAACGACAACTAATGCGCCCTAATGGCCAGGGCGGGCGCAAATTTAAGGACATTTTTATGTCCCCGGACTGGTCCGGGGGCAGGCCGGCGCTAATTGCCTGTGTGTTCTGGCCAGTAAATCAGCGGCCCCGCCAGCGGGCGCCTGCATTACGGAGCTGTCCGTCCCAGGCCAGCGCCCGCCGCACATGCACATCTCACGAGTGATGCCCAGACTGCACCGTCAATCCAGCTGAGACGTCGACCTCAAGGTCTTCAAAATTCGTCTTTCAAGCAGGCCTTGAGTTCCCATCATTAAATAAATATTTAGCGGGAGTCTTTTTTCTGCTGCCAATAAACATACTGACTGCTGAGATGCAAAACGTATTAAAGGAACCTGATTCCTAAACTGACGATTGGTTTTAAGGATACAGACATTTATTTCGGAGTTCTTAACCTAATACTACTTGTTTTCATTTCAGCAAGATCATGTGGGAGCTGCAATACAAAATGCAATTTATGAGAGGAACATGACTGCTAAATATCCTGCAATGTAGGCTCTGAAACATTCAAAACCTGGTGGCAACATGCATGTTCAACATTTGGAATAGAGGGAAGGTGTCTCTCGAACGTAATTTGGCACGGATCGCATGACGGTATGACGTATGACGTTATCATCATATGACGTAACTAATCTCTAAGACTGATAAGAGGCCGCCGACGGATGTGATCCTTTCCTTTCAAACAAGGTATCTCGCCAGTTTGCGTCTGCCCTTTTTCTACGCCGACTGCAAAGCCGTCTCTTCCCCAGCCTATTTTTCGGGCAAGAGAGCCCATCACATAAATAACGGTGACCATTGAAACAGTTCCCGCCGCCATTATAATGCCCCATCCCGAGGGAGAGTTCGCATTGCTCCTATCTCATCCATCGAGCGACAAAAGATGAACTCCGCGAGCAAGAAAGGAGCCGTGCTCTCTTGGATTCAATAGCGTCTCATCGCGTCTTTGAACGCTTTCAGGCTTTGTTGGCATTGTTGGAGCGGGTGTTGGCGATAATGCCACGTAAGGCTCCCGCGCGCCACCAAATATAGAAAGCGCGTAACCCGAAGAGGGGCGACGGGGGAGGTGATGCATTGAAAGGGCGCTTACATTCAGCGCAGCCATCAGCTAAGCAAAAAGCACCGTCCCGGTGGTCCAGTTGCTGCATTTGCCACATGTAAGCGAAGATGGTATTACAGTGCCCAGCGCCCTTAATTTCTGAAATTGGCCTCTGTAAGGGAGGAAACAAAGCAGTTTAATTCGGATCGCGGCGCTGAAGGGGCCAGCTTAATATGCAATTAATTACAACGAAACGCCTCGTGGCAAGGGCGACTGTGCCCCGCCATCACTAGATTAAAGATTATTCGATGTATATGCAAAACCGACATATCTTAAACTTGTGGACATTGCGCGCAACACCCCGTTATTAGCTTGAGTACATTCGAGGTAGCTTGATGGACGAGCATACAGTATTTGCCGTCCACTGAATTCCACGTAGGAAGTGGTCGGTCAGTTTGGACAATGAATAAGACGTGCAGGGCCGTGTGCATGTGACATCTTTGTCTTTCCTACCAGACATGTCGCAAGTTCCGTTTTATGGTATGCAGGGCGGAGACAGCAAAGGCATCGTCCCAGCCTGCCCCTGATGGTCCTGGGCCTGGACGCGGTCCGCCCGGGCTCTCCCCTGCAGAGGGCGCCCGGACGCCGGCCGGGCCGCTACTGGCGACGAGGACCGGCCCATTCACTGCCGCCGCCGTCGAGGGCGGCTCGCCGTGGGAGGCCGCCGCCTCGTCAGCCCGCAGCCGCCTCCCACGGCCGTCCGGGGCGGCCGGCGGCCGGCGCGTGACGCCCGGCCGCCGCGTCACGGTCCTCGTCACCGAGCGTCACCGGCGCCGCGACGGCACGTGACCTCGACCCGGCGACACCGCGACTGCGGGGCGGTGAGAGAAACGGCGGGTCAGAGCCATCAGCGTTCCCGGGCCGCCTCTCACCATTAACCCGGTGGCTGCCGGCACATTGCGACAATCGGAGGAGCTCACGAGGGGCGCAGTGACGCGCCCACCGGGCGAAATACGGCCATTTGGCCTTTGAAGCGCCGATGAACTTGTGCTCAGTTACCCTCTTTGGCGTTCAAGAAATGACTTTGATTGCAAGTTTTGTCTACATAATTCAAGAGCCAAATGTCCCTAAAAAGTAACGATATGTAGGAAGCGGGGAGCCGAGTCAGAGACAGAGGCGCATGCCTTCCATATCGGCACCTTTCCCAGACAAGATGCGATAACATGTACTTATGTTACGCAAGGCTACAGCAGGGCAAAAAAATTGATCATTTTGGATGCAGCTAGAGCTAATGGTGGGCAGACTGCATCAACGACGCTGGACTGTCCGCCATCCAGCACCGGTCTGCGATGTCGCATTTCTTGAATGATGAACCTCCGAGCCTCTCGACGCACAAAGAGTGAGCTCACGCTCAGACCTCTGCTATAAATGTTAGACAAATCGGGAGGCGAGGATTGCTTGTGGCTGGCCAAAACCGGACGTGACCGACATTACAGAGTGAAGATGCAGTTGATGGTGATTTGAGAATGGTGGTCGCCATGGCATGAGTGGCAGAAACCTGCACGTGATTAACTTGTTCATTGGGGTCGCACCGTCTCACATCGCTGCAGGGCTGTGCGACCTGTCTTACGTCGATCAGGCGGTACTGTGGATGGGCCGCAACACCACCACTTTAGTGCATGAAGGTCTTGGGCCCGGTCGGGAGCGGATATCGTTAGGTAAGTCGTTCGTATCGTTTTGTTCGGAATCAAAATTTCGTACGGACGAAGCGAAAATGTCCGAAATTTGCAAATTGCAGGAACTAAATGCGATAACTGAACCCACTCGGTTTTTTTTGCAAATTTCACATTTCCGTACGGGGAACTACGTTTCTAAATTTAACATTTTTCTTTGGAGCAAACGCCCTTGCCCCCCATAAGTTTTTCTGGATACTCCATACGCAGCTGGCTTTGATGCATTAGTAACGAACCTAGGACGCAACCAAAGGTGACTTTTGTTGTAGTGTATAGTAATCTTGAGTTTTGCTGCCAAAACCAATTTTGCGATGTTCTGGGTTTCGTAATCTTAGCATCACTGCACCTTTCGCTTTCTTTTAAGTATTTTTGCACGTGCGAACTAAAGATTGATACCTCTGGATTCGAAGATCCTGTAAAAGTGAACTAACATACATTCGTTTACGGCGAGGAATGTAATGACGGGATCAAAATGTCCTTTATCTACCTATAAGTGTCTTTTGACTTAGGGAGCATATGCATCCTAAAATTTGTTAGACCAGTCTTAAATCCCGCAACAAGCTCTGTTTAGGATGAGTTCTGATTCCAGACACTGTCCTAGCAGTTTATTCAAGAGTCAAAAACTGTTTTCTATGTCCATTAGAGACAATACACATTGAACCGATTCTTAAGAGCTCTTGGCATTATCATTGCGTTCATCCCCCGTCACCTTCGTTTATGATAAATGAGTCGGTGTCGTAAAACAAGATATTTCCGCCAGTCAGATTGTCCCAAGCCGCGAGAGAGAGAGAGAGAGAGAGAGAGAGAGAGAGAGAGAGAGAGAGAGAGAGAGAGAGAGAAACGGTTGACTAATATCGCCACCACCAAGAATTCGCTGGTGGAGATAGTGAGCTGTGAGCTGTGAAATAAACTAACACCTTTTTTAGTTTTGCACACCTGCGCAACGTTTGGGAGACTGAGTCGTTGCTGCAAAACAAGCCATTACCATCAATCAAGTTGTCTCAGCCGAAAAAATAAGAGCTTAGCTTAGAGAGTGCTGCTAGCATCCCAGCTGGAAAACGTCATTCATTCAGGCACTGTTATCATGAATGGAAAAGCATAATACTCCACTAATATGGGCAGATGTGGTCAACGTTTTGCTGCGTTTTTCGACAATCAGGAAACGATCTTTAGTGGTTTCCGCCATACCCGTACTTCGCCGGTCCGTAATCTGACAGGTAACAGATTTAAGCCGTGCGATCTTGAGTGCCTGTGGCCAGACATGCAATCGTCCGAGCAAGGCACGTTCCAAGAAAAGTTAAAGCTCCTGAATTCTTACTTCTTCGCAGACCTGAGCGTCTGAAAGTCTTGGCTTTAACCGTATGTTACCATACCCTTTCAAAGTTTTTTTGGAAATTTTGGATTGCGTCTGGTTATTGTAGTAAAAATTACCTCCAGTAACTGGAACTTAAGTCAATCGTTGTTCTTTCCGCACACATGTCGGAGTGTAACGCTTGTCATTTCCATCATCGGGCATTAAGTCAACAAAGCTTAAACCTTTTACGAGTATGACATGCCTTACTTCAACAGGAAACGGCCTGCGACCTGCGAATGCCTTTTTCCCCGTTCCCTTTTTACCAAGGCGTTAGGATTAAGTTCCTTCAGGCACAAACACAACCACGTCTCTTTCTGTTTTGGCACGTTTCTTAGTATGCACGGACATCATCAGGGTGGTCTTTGATAGTCCCCGCAACGGGTAAATGTTTCGAATTATACAGCTTAGCCGCCTCCTTGGCCTGGCGTTTGAGGAGCCGGGCAACAGAGTCCGGTGTGTGGCAGGCCTGCGTTTGAGTCCTAGGACGGGCACCTGTGTTTGGCCTGAGACCGAAAGGGTTCGCCGGCCACGGGGACGGCCGCGTCGCGGAGTTGCACGGCACGATAAAAACCCCCAGAACCATCTGGTTCGGAGCCCGAGGCCAAATTACTTCATATCAAGAAACACTTGGGTAGCGGGGTCAGGTTCCGGCAGAAACCCAGCTCAGCACTGGCTTTGATCCCAGCGCCACCCACCTAAGCGCGTTCGGACGAAAGAAAAAATGTGCAGAGACCCTCATCGTGGTCGTCGATAGACGCTGCATCGTACATGTTTCAGGTTATGAAGAGACTCCCAGGAGAGGCCTTGATAGTACGGCAGAAGTGCGGACGCGTTACCGGCAGAAGTGCGGTGAACAAACTAAATCACCAGGTTGTCCGCACCTGTCCTGTCTGGAGACATCGCGCGTCGTGCACACATAACTAGCTGGTGCGACACGCAGCCACCCTTGTCCAATGCTCCCCTCCCTCTGAACATCTGTTGGGAAACGAATGCCCTGGGCGGCGGCGAAGTCCACCCATGCTTAATCCATTCAAGCCGGCCTAATGACTGGTAGCTGAGATCATGTGTGAAGGGAGAACACTGCGCAGCGCCCCGTACCTCAGTAGCTCCGCGTGCGTGCCGCCCTCGTGCGGCGGCCGGCGGCCGCGGCACGAGGCCCGGCGTCTCCACCAATCAGACGGCGGCGGACGGCGGCCGCCGACGCTGCCCGCCGGGCGCGACCGCGGCGGCACGAGACGGCCGCCGGTCAGACCGCAGTTCGCTGGAGTCGCCGGCCGCGGCGGAGCGTGAACGGACGGCGCGCGCCGGTGCAGGGCGTCAGGTGCGCGGTGCTGTGCTCGGAAGAGGTGGTGAGACGCGGCGGCGCGGCGGCGGTGGACATGTAGGCGAGGCGCTCCTGGGATGCCGCCAATGGAAGGGGTGCGACTGTCGGCCGCCTGCGCGGCGCTCCTGCTGTCCAGCGCTTTCGCCGGCTACGGATCATGGATGTGAGTTCCGGGCGTGGCGGGGTGCGTGTTCACCTGGAGGCCTGATGCATCGCTGGAGCGAGGATGTCGAGGGTCCCTGGGCTGCGGGCTGCAGCAGCTCGGTGCCTCTGGGACTGACATGAGGTATTGTCCATGGTGCTTTACGCTCTTCAACCCACACCTTCGGTCCTCCTGTTCGTCGTATCGGAAGAGTTGTTCCGCCGCTCGATGGGCATCGCCAGTTTCTCCGCCCCGAGCCCGGTCTCCGCCGGCGTCGGCCAGTCTCCGCCGGTCTCCGCTGGTCTCCGTCGGTCTCCGTCGCTCTCCGTCGGTCTCCTCTTGTCTCTGTCGGTCTCCTCCATTGTCCACTGGTCTCCACTTGTCTCCAACAGTCTCCACCGGTCTGCGCTGGTCTTCGCAGCTCTCCGCGGTCGCCGCTGATGCCCGTAGATCTCAGCGTTCTCCGGCGGTGTCCGCCGCCAAATGTCGACATCAAATCGTTCGATTATATTCCGGCCCTTTATCGACTCCGCTCGACTCGCAGATCGACTCGCTGCCCTCGCCAACAAAGAAATCGCGTGTGCGCAGTATGAGCGCTGCCCGGCAAAACAGGCTGCCGGTGACACCTGACAAATGACCGCAGTGTCGCGCGGCTGGCTGTGAGCGGGAGCGACGGTCGACGGGTCGGCACGGGCCGGACCCGCGCGGCCGCCCGAGACTCTCGAGCGTCGCGTCACAGAACGAACGGTACTGGCGGCAGGACGGCCGCCCGGTTATAGTTGGTGCCGGGCTCAAACAAGCTCATGTGTACTCGCGTCATCATTTAGGTACGAGATTGTCGACGAGCTTACGAGCTATTGTCTACAAACTACGAGTCTACGATACGAACTTACACATGCGCCGTCAGGGTGCCTCGATGTAAGTCGTGATGGGCTTGGCCTGGGCTGCAGCCCTACAAGCTTAACAGTCTGGAACATAGCCATGGGTGGACGACACGGGGTATGTGGAGGCCGATAATGGTGATTCCAAACTAAAGGCCTCTTACGCTGACATGTAGTCGTGACCGAAGCGAAGCGACGAAACACAACCGTGTGTTAGTTCTCTACTTGCAATACATTACGGTGGGAGGTTTCGTGTGTTGTGACTGTGTGTCTGCCGTGGTGACCACGGTATAAGGAGAGAAAGCAGCTTTGTATTTGGAACGGCAGCATCAACTAAAAAGGACGTCGTGTTCCCCTATCTTGTTCTTTTTCCCATTACCGACGCTGCCCAGTCAAATATTTGCTTTGCACCGTCAAGCAAAGTACGCCTCGTTTGTTTAATGTTTAGAAATGATCATATCTCCCAAGGACTGAAGTAATGGCTAGACATCAGAAGAAGTCAGTGACAGTCCGAGGGCACTACCATATTTCCTTTTTAAATCCGCATGGCATGAAGCAGATGTGATAAGCACTTGACATACAGACTATTACTGATACTGTAGTGATGAAATCGAAAAAAAAACAATACATTTATCGCATGGTAAAACATGCAACAAAAATATGCAAACTGACCAAGTTCCAGAGTCAAAGAGCACTCTTGTGTCCATTAGATGTAACAAACGTGCCGATACCCTAATGATTGCGTCTGATATTAACGCTGTTAAACATGGTTATTCCAACGATTAGTCGCAGCTCTTCCTCATTTGGTTTTGATTTAATATTAGAGTCACTTGATTCTCTCCGTTTGTCCATTCATGTGCACTTTGCGCAGGTCGATGTTTTCTGAATCAGTTTCGTTTGAATACGAAATGTGTAAAACACGCATCTCCGTCATAAACAAATTGCAAATGTTGACTTTATTCAGGGGACAAGGATAAGTTTAATATTGAAGCAAAGCCCAAAAAATCAGGGGCATAATCAGAACTTTTCTGTGATGGTCAAAATCATGAAATTTTGAGTGGACCGCTTCCGCTTTCAGCATTTCTTTCTCACAATATAATTTTTTCCGAGGGATGCCCACTGTTCTTCTTTGCATCCGCTTTCGCTAGCAATAACAAATTTGCCGACCAAACCAAAATGATGTCATGCTTCCTACGCATCGCACGGCAGTTCACATGCCAGTTTCAAATCCCAGGCAAGCACGCATTTAAAAATCCAATTCACCACCGTCCGTAGGACTTTATTTGGTCGACTGATTCCCTCCATCCCCCGCTCGATCTGAAGGGCTTGTTTCTCAAATCACGCAATGAGGTATTTACATTCCATACATCTATGCGCCGAATGCGCCAAGGTAGACTCTATCGCTTAAGTTTTTCAAAAAATAGAAGTGAAGTAAAAAAAAATGCATGGCAGACGCAATGACTTTCGCAGAACTTTTGAGTTTGTATTTTCTTTCAGCAAGTGCTGTTTTATGTAATGTGCAGTTAGGCGACCAGTAGACATGATAAAAACAGATGCTGCCAGAAAGGTTTTTGATGGCTGTCAAGCAGGACCTGAGACAGCAATGATGACAGAAATGATAGTTGAGGGATATCACTTGGGTTTGCAAAAAAACGCCCTAATTTGTCCTCATTGTGATTAACTTCCTCAAGGTTTTACAGCAAAGACCACTTCAGTACCTTGAACATTAGCCAAAGTACCTAAAAAAACACAGACACGGGAAACTTCAAAGACTGTGAAAGAAACGTCAGGTATGTTCAAAGTGGTCGCATTCAGTAGCAACGACGAAGAACCCCAAACAGCTACTAGAGAGATTAGTAGGCCTGAAACTCGCTGAACATCAAATTACTCTGAAGGAGTCAGTTTGTTATAACATCTTGAAAATAAAATCGCCATAATAAGTTTTTGATGTTCATGATACAAGTATAAGTTTTTAGCTAGCTTTGTCATAACTGTGATCAACGGTTCCGAGTACCACTTGAGCCTCCATGCACGTTCTGGCGACTATGTCATCCAAAAAAGAAGAACCACGTTTTCGGTCCGAACATAGCGTTGACTGCCACCAAAATGTCAGTCGCTGTTTGCTATGGGCCTTACCTCTTTTTTTTCGCGGGACCAGCTGCTTGCTCTTGAATGTGTTCTTCAAAACTTCCCGGATTTAGATGTTTGGATGTTTTAGATCTAGATGCTTCGCTGGCGGTGTGCGGCTATTGGACTTCGCCGCGCACCGACCGTCTCTGTATCGTGATGTGTTTTACTCCGTCGCGTTTCGGCGGCCAGCTGATCAATCTTCATAATCTCTCGACAGACGAATCGCTAAGCCAGTTACCGTCAGGTGTAGTGGGTGGGTGATCCGTGTGGGCTGCTGATCGTCTCATATAAGGCATCCCAGGCGAGACGCCACGGTGCTGCGCCGCCTGCCGGGAATCGGACTCCTGAAAACCCGGCCGGCGGATGACAGCCGGCTATGGCCCCACAGCGCAAAGTGGCCGACGACTGTTTCCGAGCGCTGTATAAGGTGGCAGACTGCGTCTTTTCCTTTCGGTTTTATTTCTTCCACACTGCGAGTGATACAAATCAGGCCGAACAGTCCCGGCAATTTTCGGCACGCGGCTGCCGTGATTGAGGCGTTCACCCCTCCAAACGGCAGGAACGCCAACGAGCTGTAGAGTCAGGAATGAAACTTTGATACAAATTGATGGGGCTCCGGCCCCAAGTTCTAGAATCGCGTGACCAATCACCTCCCTTCTGCCATTGGGAACTTCTCACGACGTGAGCGTGATGTCGCAATAAGTGATGCCGGCAATCATAAGGTGTTCACGTTCTCTTTTCTTGATGACCTCGGTCACCGTCTCGATTTTGGCCGGGACCCCGCCCGTTCCAGCCGGCGCTCGCTGCAGGGCTCTGCCACCGCACCATGGATGCCTGCCGCGCCATCCACGAGGCAGTGGACTTGCCTTGGTCACGGCCATTTGTTACGAACTCGGTCAGCCACCGTTATACACTGCGGCCACCACAAATACCAGGCCAAGGTGTGCCATCTCCGGGTGGAAAACGGCTTCGCTGTCTTTCGCGTCCATTTGTACGATTTCGAACACCTATATCCCCTGTTGCAATGTTTGCGTTCGCCTGTCATCGCGATATTTCAATTTAAATTTGAAGTAAAGGAATTGTTGTTTTTCCAGCGCTACCCGTTTCTTTAAGTCGTAGTCGTTTACATCATAAGCGGCTGTTCATCAACAAACTTTACTCGCGTTCAATTAAGACACTTTCTATCTAATGTCATTCTCCTCCCGATTCTGTTGTTCTCTCTCCCTGTCCCTCTCGCTCTCTCTCCTCTCTCTTCCGGCGCGTTTCTCCGTCCTGGGTGAGCCGGCCCGTGTGATGATCGTGCGCGCCAGGCCGCTGCCACCAGCCGGCCAAACCCCCGTCATCCACGGGTTACCATTTCAAGCCAGAGCGGCTCCGTCTCCAGTGGCAGTGGGCGCGTGTGCTCCGAACTCCGCAGAACCGCAGACAGACCCGAGCGATGGCGTTCTACTGCCGCGCCCAGGGTGTCGAGGTGACTGCTGGAACGAGCAGTACTCCTTAGCAGTATCGGCGATTGGTAAGGGATGATGACTCGGCTCAGTGTTAGAGTCACTGCTCATGCGAGGTAACGGGACGAGGCCGCCCTCGTCTGAGGCGGGATGGCTGCTCAGACCGCAGCCCGTTTCATGAGTGACAATGGCAATGCCTCATTGAACAGAGACGTGCAGTGCCAGGAGGCGAATGCGACGTGGATTCAAAATAAGGGCAAACAAAACTGTGAAGAATTTTCATGGTGGTTCTGTATGGATCTGGATTTAGTCGGCTGAAATCGGTTTTTGTTCGGCTCTCCATTTCCTTGGTCCATATGACAATCGTAGACAAGCACATGTTCGCTGTGACGCGGCAAACTTCAGATCAGCAAGGCGTGGAGAGGGTGATATGTTCTTCATTTTTGCCCGCGCTATGATTTTGTTCTCCCGTTATTACGCCTGTGGGCGTTACACGGAAAGTGATGCCACAAAGACTTCTTATCCCCTACGACCGGTCTGTGACGGAGGCCTTAGTAGCGAGCTTCCAGCAGCGAGCTGGCACTTCAGGCATGTGGCACTTTTTGTGGACCAGGTCAGTGGTATCTGCCAGCTGATCCATGGCTGATTTCATGTAAACTTACTTTAAACTGAGTAACCTTGCATTTTATTCATGCCACTTGCAACATTATAAGCGGTATCAGCAGAACCATTTCGTCTCGTTACCGATCTGCATGTTGTATTTGGTACCCATAGTAATAACATGCCCAGTTTTGCTTGCTTCCGTGATGCGATGATCTGTTTTTGCGCCATTTTGCCCTGTAGCAAAATAAACGTGACATTCCACGTTACTTCATGTTTATTGCTCACAATTCAAGGTTACATTTCATACGTAGCACCCTTGGGAAATTTTCTTATGTTTAAAAATGGCGATATCCCTGCCATCGTCATTTATCACGTACCTTCACGCCCGGTACAGAATGTCTTAATAAATATCTGCACAACTTCATCGCGACGCTACATTAAATGAATCTGTGCGATTTATGATGTACTTACTGCTGCAGACCTTAGACCGTCGCGCAAGTTACTCCACCGTTTTGCGTTGATCACGCTGCAAATGTTTTCAAGAGCAACGTCGCGTGCGATTCCATGCCCCGCCATGAAACCCGCACCACGTGTGAGTCTGAGTCCTGTTGTACAGACTGTCACCGATATCCAGGCGTCAAGACGTGCCCTGCATTCCAGATCGGGAGGCATGGTGGAGAGTTGTGCCGGATTGAAGCATATTCACACCGCTGGCCGTACCCCTGTGTCGCATTCACTGTTTATGGTTTACGAGGCGTGCACTTCGATCGCAGCTCGGTGGGGTATCTGAACATGCAAATCCAATTACTACCATCGGAAAAGCCACGTTCAATTCCAATGGTCGAAGTCGTGCTAACAGGAAAGAATTAAGCGCATGCAAGGCCTTGGCATCAGCTTAACGGATGACCTTCATCCCGGCGTCTAGCCAGACGTTTCGCCGTCGCTGCATGCCGTTGGCCATTACCCGTAATGTTGGCCGAAATATGCCGGCGATGGGCGTCAACACGCTGGGGAATGCCGCCCACGAACGCCAGGCAGGCGAGGCGGCCCAGCCGTCACCGCCAGTCGGCGGAGGTGTTGACGCTGGTGAGGGAGGTGTTGGCGCCAGTCAGCGGTGGTGCTGACGCCGGTCAGGGGTGGTGTTGACGCCTGTCCGCGGAGGTGCTGATGTGTCTTTGACGTTCGCTGGCTCCGCCGAGTCAGGATTAGACGACCTTCGTTTCGCTACGACGCTTGGAAGCCCTGTTGTGAGGCTGACATCGATGTTTCCGAAGTTTTCCGGCCTACATCGACGGCGATGATGATGTTTCGGACGCCTCCTCAGCACGGCGGGCAAAAGAGACGCTTCTGTCGAGCGAAAAACGCTGAAATGCGAGCTTCACTCGACGGTAACAGGAATCCGAAGCAAAGTGATCATGCGCGGAGCCGCTGAAATTCGTCGCAATCTTTTCGTGACCGTTAGCACTCGGACAGCTGCACTCCCATGGAAAAATCAACTGCGTCGTGCCATTGCCAATGGATGATATTGCGGACGAGTTGTCCACATGTTGCAATGCGCCTTATCACCCATAATCACCTTGATGAGCAACATCTGATGACAGTGAAAGTTGGGGCTCGACCCACCCATTACTGAGAGCCGCCCGACTCTGTTCAGAGCACGAAATGTTCAGTCCGGTTCTGTTCAGAGCACGATATGTTCAGTTCAACTCGGCTCTGTTCAGAGCACGTCATGCCAGTCCGACTGGTTCTGCTCAGAGCACGTCATGTGCAGTTCGGCCCTGTGTTTGACAGATCCAGTCCGGCTCTGTTCAGTGTTCGTCGGACCCAGTCCGGCTCTGTTCAGCGCTCTTCAGATCCAGTCCGGCGCTGTCCAGAGTTCGTCAGCTTCAGTTCACCGTCCGGAGGTCGCCGCCGGCCGTGCTGTAAACAGGGCCATTGTGTGCGCGCCGGGCCAGGAAGCGGACCCGGACCGCGCCCCCATTAGCCGGGACGTGTCCCGAGCGAGACCGATTGAAATCCCGGCCGGCCAATTAATGTGCGCCAGACGGCCGCCGCGGGCCCGGAAACTGCCGGACTCGGCGAGGACGCAGACCGTCGGCGAGAAGGCGGAGACACTCGGCGAGGACGCAGAGGGTAGACGAGGAGGCGGAGAGACTCGGCGAGGACGCAGAGGGTAGACGAGGAGGCGGAGAGACTCGGCGAGGACGCAGACGGTCGGCGAGAAGGCGGAGAGACTCGGCGGCGACGCAGAGGGTCGGGGAGGAGGCGGAGAGACTCGGCGAGGACGCAGAGCGTCGGGGAGGAGGCAGAGAGACTCGCGAGGACGCAGACAGTCGGAGAAAAGCCGAAGACTCGCAGGTGCGCTGACAGCTTCGGACACGGGAATTCCAGTGGACTTCCCGAACCACGGTGTGGTTGAAAGAATTTTTCAACGTTAACCCAAGTCACGCGACAATTATACGTGTAACTACGGTTCTTGGTGTTGTACGACACTGCTGACTTCCAGCTTTACATGGCTGGCGTGCTGTGGAAACAACAGTGCGAGCCCTAAGTAGCCAGGCTGACGGATTACGCCGTAAGTTCTTTTAATCGTGTATCAGTTTATTTGTATCGTGCATTTATTTGGCAAGCCAATCCGCAAAATCCCATCCCCTCAGCGGAAATCAGATCTGACCTGCACAGAGATTTGCAGTGTGTTTTCATTTTGAAAATATTTGCAAATGTTTCCCAGAAATTCGAGAACTGGCGAAGAGGCGGGACCTAGCAAAGTTATTAAGCGTGCGAGCGTTGCTCCGATATCGGATAGTCCTGCGATATCGGAAAGTCCTTTCCGACAATATACACTTCCAGACAAAAAATGACATAAAAACGGCGGCCTCAAGTTTCACGTTGCGCATAATGAATAACCCGGCAACAGTGCAATAATGCACTAGGAACACTTAGCCAAGCCCAGTGCTGACCTCGGGATATCCCAGACGCAAGAAGGAGGCGAGAGCGTGGGCGATGAGCCTGGGCGGGCCACCCGACCGTTTCCAGTCGATCAAAACACTTTGCGTCCCAATCAGTTCCGAATTACGGGTCAGCGCCTCCTCTGCCGCGGGCACATGATGCTGCGTCCGCCAGATGTTTGGCCGCGCTGTCCGCCCGGTCGCCACAGGTCAGGCGTGATTTCAGGCGGGCGGACCGGCGGGCCGCGGCAGCGGTCAGCTGGAAGTGATGGCGGCTGGGAATTAGAGGCGCCGCACACGTCGCGGCGCCGATTATTGCCACGTCAGCTGGGTTTGATTGATCGGAGCGGACCTTGCTGAAGCGAGTTGGGCGGTCGGGAAATTGTTACGCGGATTGCGGACTTGTCAAGGACGTTGTGATGGCCCCGTTCGATCAGACTGGAAGATATTGGTCATGCATGAAGGGGAAAAAGAAAAGTCATGAGAACCAGCGGAATGGTTTGAACACTTGCTGTTTAGACGACAGGAACCAAGACTGAAATCAACCACATACAATATCAAGTGCATTCCGTATCGCCACTATTTTTGTATAACTTCTGCAGTACGTTTACTCCGAGGTAACGGTAAAGTAAGAAGCAATATGGCAATAGCGCCTAACTTGCGTCGAATTGCCAGCTAGTGCACGGAGAATTGATTGAAAGCAGATAAATAAGGCGGCTGCAGTTAAACGTAAGTGTAGTGATACATTGGTGACGCCAGATCAAGTGCTCGTATCTGGATAAAGCCGCTCACACTGGCGTAAATCGCAGAGCTAGGACCGACTGATTTAATAGCATAAGTACAGACCTTTTTCATGCTGGCTACTGGGATGCATGGAGACGAAAACTAATGGAAATGTTCCTTGGAAAATGGTCAGAGAAATCCCCTAACATGTGCACGCTATGGCAAAACAGAACCTGTCATGGAATATAAAGAAGCGTAAATAGGAATGGTCTCTCAGTCCACGTTGTCAGACTTGTTTTTTTACTAAAACTTAAAACTTTTTTCGTTGCAAAAGGCTTAAATATATTTCAGTGCAGCGTATGGCATGTATGGGACATGCTTTGTTGGTGTTTCAATGCGCTTATTTCTGCCTCGTCCGAAAGCACTTGTCGAAATAATATCGAAATGCTGACAGGCACACTGTGTGGGCTGTCACGCAGCCTGAAAGTAGCAAGATGTTTGTGATGATTGATGACACTTGGTAAATTTGTTCCGAGGATTTCCGCCCGTCGTTTTTCAGCCATCGGCATTCCTAAATCTGGAATGGAGAAAAGCTTTTCATGGAAAAACGCGATAGCGGCTCGTGCAGGCAGGGTTAACCCGGCTTCATGCTTGTCAAACATTGTCATAGATCAGGTAATAAATCGCTTGCATATATCCGCCGTAAGTCGGCTAAAACACTTACGGTCTTTTATAATGATAAAATCTTGACAGATCTGTCAGGACTGGCTACATCGCCAGTCTGACCAAAACACCCACGGATGCCCCAAGTATGCCAGGTTTTGAAATCAGGTTTTTAGCCAGCGATGGTGCATCCTATGCTGTTGTGGGACAGTTCTGACAAACTGTGTCGTTCATTGAATCTGACCATACGAGTTTACCCGGCACTCACGTCAGCTGGCCCGCCGATGTTCTGCCGCTGCTATGGTTGTGGCGCACCGGTGTTCTGCTGCCGTTTTACCGCTGCTCTGATGGTCGCATGTCGATGTTCTACTGGTGGTGAGCCGTTAGTCTGCCGTTGTTCTGACGGTAGTACCCCGTCAATCTGCTGGAAGTATGTCGGATCTGTTCGTGGAGAACCGTAAGTTTGCTGTTGTTCTGCCCGCGGTGTGCCATTAGTCTGCCACCGATCTGCTGGGAGTGTTATGCTGGTGTCCGTAGTGCTACGTTAATCTGTCGGTTGTGCGCTGGTAGTCTGCCACTGTTCTGCCAGTGATGTGACGTTACTCTGTCGTTGTTCTGACGGTGGTGTGTCGTTGGTCTACAGTTATTCTGTCTGTGTTATACCGATAGTCTGTGGCTGTTCTGCCGTTGGTGCACCGTTGGTCTGTCGTTGTTCCGTCGTTGGTGTTCCGTTAGTCTGTCGTTGTTCTGCCGCCGGTGTGCCGTTGGTTGCCATGTCGTTGTGCCATGGGTGTGCCGTTAATCTGCCGTTCTGCCGTTGGTGCACCGTTAGTTTGCCGCTGTTTGCCGGTAATGCGCCGTTAATATGCCGCTTTTCCGACGATGGTCTGCCATTGGTCTGTCGCTGTTCTGCCGGTGGTTTTTCGGTGCTCGGTGCCCGCGGAGTCTATCGGTGTGTAGTTTACTCACCAGCTTCACTCACTTTGCCTCCGAGGCAGTGCGGTGGGGGGAGAACCACGAGGGACGTCAAGCTGCCAGTGGTGCTTTTGACAACTTGATGTCCCTCTCTGGAACTGTTGATTCAGCAGGTTGAGACAATCTCTCAGTATACCGTTTAGGTGATTTAAAACTGGAAACCCAGACGTAAAGCCGCTTAGAAAATCACGCGACGATCAGAGTGATAGAATCGGGAAGTCCATGCCTGTTCTCGGAAATGGTATCCTGTGCGGAGTTTTTCGCCGTATCTGGGTAAGCTAACCTTTATGGATTGACTGGGATTCATCCTCCGGTTTTTGTTACTTATATGGTCTGGTACACTGGGCCACTCGCCGCTTTGTCCGACGATTATATTTGCATGTCTACGCTCCAGGATCTTCACGATAGGCCTCAAGAGGAGTAAATATCATTGAAAAGGCAAAAATATTGCACACCAAAATCCCCGTAACGACACCAAATCATCAAACCATTTGTGCGGAGGCACAGTGGATGCTTCTGGTGCCCGAGCTATTTGCATACTGGCAGGGTTCTCAAAGTAAAACACGCATTAGAGGAGGACAAAGTTCGCCTTCTCATTTGGCTTTTTCAAGTGAACCAAAGTAAAATCCTGTTCACCGCAAAAATTGTCGTACCTAAAAAAATAATGATTTCTACGTCCAACAACGACCTTCATAAAATCAGCCTCAGTTCAGATCTTAAACATCAACGTCATGCCTGTCATTGCGCCCACCAGCAAAACGGAGCTTTTGCAGGTTTCAGCGTGTTGGTAGGTATTTCGTGCTCAGGCATTTATTGCAGGAGCCTCGTAGTGCCAGAAACATGACTAGAGGTCCTAGGGGGGAGGGGGGATGGTTAGGGCCCCAGTTTTTAGGGATTTTAATATAAGCCTTTTGGAAATGGTTGAAAAAAACATCTGAAACCCCAATGAGACCCCCATTTATTTCGGAAGTTGTCAGCCACGGTCAAATACACTTGTTCCGTGCAATATTGCGGTCAACGTAGGTCATCTTAGGTCACGTTGAATCGCGCCATTGGCTGCTGCTACTATTTCTGTATGTACATTTATTGAAACACCGCAGGCGAGTGCACTGTAAGGATGGTGGCTTCAAGAAGCTCAAATGACGTTTGGTGATCCTATGGGATGACAGCTGCTTACGAAAAAGTAAGTTGTGTGACGAATTTACTTTTATGTCCCTCCTTCACCATTGACCAAAGATCGACAGGTTAGGTGCGAGTGGGCATGTAGTCACCAAACTCACTACTGTGCTGCGCACATTCAATGGGAAGATGGTGATTGTGTGTCCATCACAGACTGTCGAGCTCCTGCCACGGACTGTTATGTGGATCTCTGTCAGAAATTTGCCGAGGAAGAGCTACTGCCGCGCTAACGGAACCAACTTTTTTGTGATAAATGCGCCGATGCTCACTCAGTGCACGAACAAGCACTTTTTATCCCTTTATGATACCAGGCAATTTGTCAATGTCATTACGATAGCATCGATACGCAAGTTTAATCCGACGACGGTTTCAAATAGCTTCAGTGCTATTTCAGGTTTCACTGGCACTAAAAGGGATCTTTTCTGCGCGTCGTGCACGCTCGGATTGTATCCATAGTTCGTAAAAACGTTAGCCAGCAGCCATTCGTAAAAGGATTCGGGATCCCGTGATTTTCTCTGCCGTCCTTAAGTCACACAGCAGCATCGTTTCCGTAAAAGATGGCGTCTGGTCATGTATACGCCCTGTGCGCCGCTTTGATGTTATTGTCCTTTTCACTTGCCCGAAGTACAGCATTTTTGGGCTCGATCCCCGACACTGATTTTCTCTGGTGTAAACAATGAAAAACACTGACAAATATCCGGTTTTGTTGTGAAATGGCAAAGAGAAATGCATATGTCGAACGAAATTTTAAAGTATACTTCCAGCTTCAAAAAGAAACCCTGGAGGCCTCGCTCACCAGATGCCCACAAGAAATCTTACTGGTAGATGCAGTGCTGCGGTAGATACTATCTGCACGTTTCCCGTGAATGACCCTAAGACGTGTAAGTGGAACTAACTTGAAAAATGATAAAGCTTTCCTTGAAATGACTTGGTTTGCGTATGTAATTTAAACCAGGTAAGGAATCCAAGATATACCTATTTCATTTGAAAATCACATGTGGGAATATTTTGGCCCGTGTCTATATGACAGCTAATAGCGCAATTTGCATCATATTCACTGAAGCTTCTGAAAAAATCGCCCTAAAGCGACGTCATCCAGCCCATTGATTACTATTCCTTTCCCTCTCAGGCTCACTATCCCCTCTTTCCAATTCCTCCCTTCCTCTGTCTTTCCTCTCTCTTTCTCCATCTCTCTCCGCTCCCTCTCCCTCTCTCGTTCTTTTCTGTGACAAACTGGCCGGCCGTTTATCAGTTCCCGCTCCCATGTTTCCGAGGCAGACGCGGTGCGCGCGCAGCCCGTGTTGTTCGCGACCGGCGCTCGTAAATCCCGGCTTGTCGTCGCAATTACCACTGCTAGTGGTGGCCGGCACGACAGCACGCGGCCGCCGGCGCGCGGCCACGGTCCATTATGGCGCTGGCGGGGGCGCCGAGCCCCGCTGCTGGGGTAGAGGTCTGGCCGCTGCGCCCTCGGCAGGCGGCCACGGCCTGCTGACAGTGCCACCTGGACGGCGACAGATGTTGGACCTCCGTGTCGAATGTCGGCTCAGTTGTGCACTGGGGTGCTGGCGTGGGCTTTCCTGATTTTTTATCTAATGCTTTTCATGTTTGTGACGATGCGGATGACATGAAACTTTTTATGTAACGTCTCTATTAGTCTCACCTGTTGTGAGGTTTGAATGCCATCCGCCTACATGATTATTCTGTGGATGGGGGTTACGGTCAACAGTGTGCATGTAAAGCAGATCGAGTGTTTATAATGGTGCATACTTGGTCGTTCCCGTCGATTAGAAGTGAGAATGTTCTCACCAACCGCACTGTGGGCAGGCCTTGCATCAGTGCATTACAAATGTGTAGCCCGGTCTCGGTAAAGCTCTGAATGTTGTGGTCACGAGTTATCCGTTTGGTTAGACTGGCCCAGCGTTATCGGTCTGACCGGTCTGGTACGGTGTTATCGGTCTCCTGGTCTGACACAGCTCTGTAGGTCTGGCCGGTCTGATGCGGTGTTATTGGTTTGGCCAGTCCGGTACAGCGTTGTCGGTCTGGCCGGTCTGGTACGGTGTTATTGGTTTGGCCGGCCCGGTACAGCGTTGTCGGTCTGGCCGGTCTGGTACGGTGTTATCGGTCTGGCTGGTCTGACCCGGGGCCGCCTTGGTCCTTCAGTCGGCAGGGTGCCGAACTTTGCTATTCGTCTCGAGACTCCCTTGTGGCGTTATCCGGTCAGAACGGCTTTGCACCGCACAACTCGCGCTGCATTTCGATGTTTCACTCGAACTACACGTCACCAGTGTTGTTTCTTAGCGGTACCGAGTTTCGTCGTGGCGACCCCAATTATACCATGGTAAATGTCTCTGAAATCCGAATAATGGCCGCCCCCGGTGTCCAAACAGATGGTAATGGCGTCTTTAAAATCTCGTCAAATCCTCGGCACGACCTCGTTGGGCACGAGTGTTTCACCTCTGCTGGTACGAAATGTGTTTACGACTTCCGCTTGTTGCTCGGATGTTGGAGACTTCTGTAGCATTCAGGGAACACGTCTTGCGCCTGTTTTGCCACTGCTGCTCTGACGCTTATCTTTTTTTGTGGTTTCATTTGCTGTCCGAGGCGGACCGATTTGCCTTTGCTGTCCTAAACCTTTAAGAACGGATTTGACTGAAAACTTGTACAAAGCTTTGTCTGTTTTCGCCAGTGACGGCGTGGCAGGAAGCTAACTCACCAACGCTGCTCAGTGCTCAACACTAGCCGTCACCACCGCCGCTGCCGACGAGGGCAGTGGTGAATTGTGATCGGCTGTTTTCCAGATGTGGCGGCAGTCGCAGAGCAATCTCACCGTGCAGGCTGGACTCGGTAACCATGGCTAGACATTTGAATTTCTGATGGACAATGACGCCTGTTCCAGGAACCTCGGCATGCAGGGCCTGGACGTCTGGAGGAACCCGCAGATCTACGTGGTCGGAACATCACCGCTGTGTGCCCGGATAGCAGGACTCAGTCCTGGACAGAGGAGACTCTGTCAGCTGAGACAGGTCAGTGAAGGTCCTGTCATCTGAGACAAACCAGCGGTAGTCTATCATTTCGGGCAGGTTAGTGAATGGAGGCTCTGTCTACTGAGGCAGGTTAGAAGAGTCCCTGTCAGCTGAGGCAGGTCAGTGAAGGTTCTGTCGGCCGAGACAAGCCAGCGGAGGTCTGTCATTTGAGGCCGGTCAGTAGAGGCCCTGTCAGCTGAGACCGGTCAGTGGAGATTCTGTCCGCTGAAACAGGCCAGAACATGTGGTTGGCGTGTCGGAACGGCGTTTGGAACAGACGTTAGCTCACAGAAACGCTTGCCATCCTATGGGTTAAAAGAACCCAGCTCTGAAACTCGCCTGGGGTCGAAAACGATCCTTGTCTCCGTATTGCATCACAGCGTGTCGCGCAGATCTGTTTGTGCAGGACATCATTCGTTTCGCCAGCCGATCTGCATGCACGGCGGGGCGGCTGTCAGCTGCAGATCTACCGCAGCGGACCCCTCGGCCGGCGGCTCTGACGCTGTCCCACATTCCCGCCGTCTGTGACTGCGGCCGCCGGGGCGGGCCGCCATTGTCCCTGACCCGGCCTGACCCGACCTGACCCGCAGGACCACATGAGCAGCGTGGGCCGGGGCGCCCGGGCGGGCATCGCCGAGTGCCAGTACCAGTTCAGGAACAGCCGCTGGAACTGCTCCACCGTGGACGATTCGTCCGTGTTCGGACCCGTCCTGCAGATCCGTGAGTTGGCCGGCGGGGCGGCAGCCGGCGGAAGCCAGGGCAGGAGTGGCAAATGGCTACCGCAAGGTGCTGCCCGCCCCATTCCACAAGTGGTGGGACGTGCGAGACCCCTGTGCTTGACTGGCCGTCATGCTCATAGATTCTCAGGCTCAGACAGTCAAACGAAATTCGGGTGGAGCGAATGTGACTTGACGTCTGCAAAAGGCCAAACGAGCAAATTATTCAGTTTTAATTCCGCCCTAATGAGTACATGATTGCGTGCGGTATTCAGTCATGTTAAAACTACCGTAAAAAGTGGCCGTGGGTGCAAAACATTTACTTCAATCCATTTGGAACATAGCCCTTATGCAATATGGATTAGTCTCTTTAGTCTATGCTAAAAAATAACAGTTTATCATCCCACCCACGGAGTTTGCGACGACTAACAGCACCGAAACTTTTCGACTGAGACTGAGTGCTCTCGCATGCATTTTTCTCTGCCGAGTTTCATCTTGAGCCGTATCTGATACGAGGCAGTTGGCAAGCGCTCTGTTCTCCGGGCAAGCGCGCTCCTCCAGCCAACTCTCAGAGGCCTGCTCATTCATTGGAACCCCCTCGGAAAGTTATAAACCAATCCACTTTAAATGAGCTGGGACGTCCGCCCGGCCGACTGCAGAGGGGCTCGCCGCTCCACCGTCCGCCGACGAGTGGCTGCTGTTGACTCTGCCCTCGGTGCGAGTGTTTGCCCTGGCTGGAGGGGCCGCGGCGGCCGCTCAGGCGCTGCGTCCCTTCAGGTCGGCCGGGCGGGCCGCCCGCGAACGGTACAATGTGGGGCGACATACGGGCCCTCAGCTGGAACCGTACACTGCTGACGAGAACTTCAGCACGGCCAGAGGGGTCAGAGGGCTCATTTATGGGCACACTGGCTTGGTGTCCGAGGAAGATTGAGTGTCACATTATGGCCGTGCATCGTGTCGTCGTCCAGGGATTTTGATGCCAGAGAAACGTGTGCATCGCGTCGCGACCTGATATGTGGCAAAAGTATGCCTTCCGTCTGCCTTAGAACTAAGGAAATGAAATGGAACCGTGGAATCTGCTCTTGCCTATTGTGCCGCTGGCTCCCACCGTTGCCTTGTTTGTTGTTTTCTCGATAATGTATGTTTGGCAAACGTGGACGAAATTGGCCAGGTTGATTAGGCCCTGCCGCTAAAGGCTAATTTCCCATCGTCTACACGGCTGTTTTCCTTTGAATCGGTATTGACACGGTGATTGCACTGTATGCTGTGCAAACATGGGATAAAACTGAAATTCTTATTTCTCCTGGCAAACTGGGGCGGGAAGGAAGTAGTATCCATACCAATGAAGTCGTCAATAAGGACCTCCATGCGATTAAGCTAGCTTTGTGGCTGAAAACATATAAATAATACAAATATACTGGCTTGAGACTTTTTATCTTCCCCACATGAGTGGTGTACACTAATATGCCATGCAATATTGTCGTTCGGTGCAATTCTTCGCCATCATCGTCTCAACGTCATTTGAAACGGTACGCTTGGCACAGAGTTACATGACTCGAGGTAAACTTACTCCACCATGCAGTTTGAGTCGAACAGACATAACCATTCCACTTCATGTCCGGTGCACGTAAGCTGCAGCTTATATCACGTTGACATGATTTGAACCGGAGGACGCCATAAACGACAAGTTTATATCGACGAAAGTGTTTTTCCGGACCTTTCGAATTTCGCATGTTGTCGCATACCTTCTGTTTTGTTCGTCCCTAATTTGGCACATTGTAGACACTGCTGTTTTAAGTAGAGGGCAACAGTGAAAAATGATCCGAGACAATGAACTCTGTCGAATGGTCTGCGCCGAAGGTCACGGCGCTGTCCGTCTCGCGACCTGCGCTGACCTGACCTGAGCTGACCTGGCGTTCCGCAGCGTCCCGGGAGGCGGCGTTTGCGCACTCGATCGCGGCCGCCGGTGTGGTGATGTCCGTGGCGCGGGCGTGTCGGGACGGCCAGCTGAGCTCGTGCGGCTGCTCCCGGGCGGCCCGGCCGGACGACCTGGAGGCCGACTGGATCTGGGGCGGCTGCGGCGACAACATACAGTACGGCTATAGGTCAGTGGTCCGAACGGCACGGTTAGGCTGTCGCTGGTGTACATATCGACGACGCATTGCAGGCCTGAAGAAGCCAATTAGTCTTGCAAACAACGTGCGTATCACTTTAGCTGGACAAACAAGGGGAGAGGAGACTTTGTAAGCAGGGTTGCAAATGATCATTCACTTCTTGTTCTGTTTTTGACCAATCATCGAATATAAAGCTGACGTAAGGCACCATATCAGCGGTGGAGATGCATTTAGATGTAACTGAGAGCATAAAGCTGCCATTTAAACAGCTGTCTTGAATGGTAATGGTGGTGGGTTCAGCTAAAGAGCATTGTTTTTGCCAACATGCTTGCACAAAGATCCTCCACATGTCCGAATCGCTGATAAGACGATTCATTTCAAAGCAACCTTGTTTCACAGCCATCGCGCAACGGTGAAATGAATCATGAAGTTTACTGATTTTCTGATAGTTATGACCGGCACAGATCTAGTCTTTGAAAACTTCATTCCCATTGATAAATTCGTGATTGTGCTGGGACGTAGGATTTGAAGACTGCTGCAAGGTCGGGCGATATCCCGGCAGGCTGGTTTAATGACGACGTTTCTGGGAACGGTCGCCTCCGCGCGGACCGGGCTGACCGCACCTCTTGGCCCGGTTAGGTCGACAGCCGCTCGCCAGAACCACAAAGCAGTCCAATTTCTGGCCTCGCCGATAAATCATGCCGACCAGAGATACTAAGCCACCGACAACGCCGGCCCAAGAGTTATGGCGACAAATGCCTATTAAAGTGATGAACGGCTGCCACGGACACGAGGCTGGAGCCAGGCCGGCGCGGACCGAAGCCGACGACAGTAAAGCGCGCGCCGTCGGCCACCGATTAAAGCCAGCCTCATTTCCCGCCTTATCCGGCTCGCTCGCGATTTATGGCTTAGAAATGGCCGAAAATGCTTTATTTATGGAGTGTTTTCGGCGCAAATAAATACAAAAAAGCCGTAAAAATTCTTTGTTTTGAGAGCGTTGGCTTCAGTTAGCCTACTTACACATTCGAACTCCGTTATTTTGATTCTCATTCAATTTCCAAGGCGTTTCCGTTGGAACGCTTAGCGATTTAATATGTTTAATCTTCCTGTCTGTTTACGTTTTCAAGAACGGATTATTTAAAAATACCGCTTGATGGTATTTCCGTAAGATTAAGTTGGCAAGCAACTCAAGTACCTCATTTTCTTAAGAGAAGACGGCCTTATTTGTTTTCAGTCGAAAGTCCAATATCCTTTGTCCGCATAGGATTTTAAAGCACAAATTCATCCGAAAATGTACGGATGTTGTATTGTTGGAAATTACAAACGACCTCGAAAGGAGTTCCCGTGATCTACAGCCAAGTTTTGTGCAGTCAGGTAGTGCACGTTGATTTGTGTTGCCGAAATTGTTAAGTGTTTCAGCACTTTATAGAGACGATATCCAATGCTCACTGCATGCGTCTGCGTCCTTCCAGATTTGCCAAAGGTTTCGTAGATGTTCGTGAAAAAGAAAGAAAATATAAGAAGGGATCTGTAAAGCACGGCAGATCGGCGATGAATCTTCACAACAACGAGGCCGGACGTCGGGTAAGACTTTTCCCTCTCACGACTGTGCTATGTTATTCTTGTTTTCTCATCTGCTTGGTGAAAAAGAAATGAAGAAGCACCAAGCGAGACAAAATGTGAACTGCTATTTCTTATGCTATCGACTTTATCAGCACTGATTACGTTCCCTTTACTTCATCTGGATTCCGTTCGTTTATTTTTGTTTTTCATGTCTGTGTACATTGGCCAATGCCAAATTTTGTACGAACAGTCTTTCAGTAGAATAATTTCATCCTTCATGATGCTTTTTTGGTGAAGTCCAGAAAATTAATCAGCTTGACCACTGCATGTTTTTAGGCCGAGAGTTGCCTTTTCTGTAAAACAAGATCCCATACATTGTTGCTGAATCCCATACAGTGTTGTTGTTGCTGAACACCTGCTGCCGTTCCAATGAGTTAAAATTCGCGCACGAAATCTGAGCCTGGAAGAGCGCTCTCAGCCGTGTGTACCGAGCATGGTAAACTGAGTGAAACTGGACTAGATATGAAGCACAGTCCGATCCCAGCGCGAACGTTCCGCTGCTACACCTTCACGGCTCCGTTCTGCTATCGCAGCGGTGCCCCGGCAAATTTGCATTGCTAATAACTAATTACTCGGCGTTAATTGTATGAGCCCATTTCCGCGGCAACGTGAGCTATACTTTCTAATCGGTGCGGTCGGCTCGGTGCGGCGGTGGGCGCGCGCGCTTCGGCCGCCCCGGCGCGGCCCGGACGGTCTGGCGCCGGACCGTGCCGCCGCCGGCGGGCCGGACGGTGGCGGGCCGGACGGTCCGGCACGGGTCTGGACGGCACGGTTCCGGACCGTGCCGCCGCCGACGGGCCGGACGGTGCGGTGCGGGCCGGACGGTCCGGCACGGGTCCGGACGGTCTGGCGCCGGACCGTGCCGCCGCCGGCGGGCCGGACGTTCCAGCGGCGGACCGTGCCGCCCGCGAAGCCGCGGCTTTCCTCGGCGGTGAGCGGCGGCGCGGCGCCCAATTAGCGCGCTGTTAGCGGGTACTGCACCGGTCGGCGGCGGCGCCGGCGGCCGGCGCCGTAAACAGCCGAATCTGTGCCGCGGCCGCCGACGAAACGTGCCTCTAACAGGGCCATTCGCGTTCGCGCTATGGCCGGGCGGCCGTAAATTTATCGGGTTCCAGTCACGGGTCCGGGGCAGCCCGATCCTGACGCCGGCCGGATGGTTCCCGCTGATTTTCTCGAGGGGACGATAATGAGCTGTTAATTTGCTGATAACTATCGTTGAGTCATATGGTTATCGGCTGTTGCGGGCGCTACGTGCCTAGTCGACTAGAAACGCCCTGTGTAACTCTCCAGTGTTTTGTATGCAGCGATTTGGTGTGGCATTTATGCGCGATCACTTTGTTTAAAGGAACAGGCGATGCCTTCATCGGTACCTGGACGCTGGGCTATTTATGAGTGGGGTATGGAGCTTTCACAACAAGATGCGTTCACAACGCTTTGAAGCGACGTTTTCCACCGAGCCAGTGGTCGAGATGGCTGCAGATCTGGAAATGTTGCAGACTTGCTGGAACCTGTGAGGTTATGACAGTGTGCAACGTAGATTAATGTAACTTAGTGACATAAGGCCCCAGTCACTCATACATTTAGGCACAAGTCATTGGCATGAGTACTCAACAGCCGAAAAGTGTAAGGTCTTCGTCGCCTGGTAGCGTGGGGTCCCAAGTCGCAGCACCTGAAAAATGTAGGGTCATCGCAGCTAATTAACGTGAGGTTCTGACGGCTGAGTAACTTACGTACCCGCAGGGAGCGGCGTGAGCTGCTCGCTGCTGAGTAATGTTAGTTGTGTGGAAATGCCCAGGAGGCCCGTCCATTTTCACTCCGAGTGGCTCGGCCATAACGTCCGGCGCTTGTTGATGTTGTGGGTCGCGCTGTGTGCGATGCCGAAATTGAATCATATTAAACTATTTTAAAAGCAGTGCGCATGTCAAGGTTTTAACTTTGCTGTGTGGTTGAAGCGTTAAAAAAGGAAAATGGTCCAAACCCATTCACGTCTATTGGGATAGCCATGGGTATGATTCACTGCCGGGAGAGCGGGAACTTCTCCACAGTTGGGACGAGAGAGGCATTCTCGTTCATTTCTTTTCAGTCAACGCCCAGGGTCATTGTCAGATTCCTGAAAAGCTGAAAGGGCAGCTGCCTCCTGCCGCCCGCCACCCCCCCCCCCCCTCTCGCTTCCCGCGTCCCTGTTCACTGCTTTCTGCCCCGAACACCAAACGGATCACTGAAAAGCCTCGATACCGTCTGTCCCCCCAGTCGGTGATCAGCCTGACCAAGGTGAACTGCAAGTGTCACGGCGTGTCCGGCTCCTGCTCCACGGTGACCTGCTGGCAGCGGCTGCCCGCCTTCCGAGAAGTCGGTGAGCATCCGGCGGCGGCCGGCCGACGCCGGCGGGACGTTTTTGCGCGTGGCGCAGCCGGCGGCCCTAACGAGCTGGCCCTGTAGCCGGTCCGGGCCGGCGGCCGGCTCCGCCCAGCCGGTGCCCCATTCATTGCCGTTGTCGGCGGACGATCTCGGCGGCCGGCCGGGGGCGGCGGCGGCGGCGGCCGGCGATAGCGCGCTGTCGGGCGCTGACCGGTCAGCCGGGGTCAACCGCCCGTCTGCGATCGCCGCTGATTGGCCGCCGCTCGCCGGGCTCCGCCCCCTCTCCCCGGCCGGTGCCGCCATTGGCGGGGCGATCCCCCACATGGGATGGAAGTGTCATGAGAACGGGATAGCACTGTCATGCGGTCCTCTCGGTTAAAAACACGGTTTTCCTCAGCTTGCGCAAGTTTCCCGGTCTAGTCGTTCTCGGCGTACTCGCGTCCCACGATGGGCGTGTTGTGAACTGCCGCAGGTTTGGGTTCGTTGCCTCGCCTGGGAATGACGGGCCCTGAGGTCTGTGTACGTGGTTCTGTCCAGCACTGGTCGGTGTGGTCGCGCCAGGACGGGAGGGTCGTCGACATTATCGACACCGATGAGTCCGGCAGGCGTTAGGAGCCGCATAAGTGGCGAAAGATAGATGTTATGGACACATGACAGGCGGGCGATACTTCGAGAATGGTCAGTAGTTTTTCGCGCAGCATCTGAGGGGCGGCTGGTCGCGCGAATTCACAGTCACTATGTCCTGAACCACGGTGGTTGGTGTCGTGAAGCTGCAGTAATGCCGTCGGCCCACAGGCGACCTGCTGAAGGACAAATACGACGGCGCGTCCGAGGTGCGAGTGACCCGGCGAGGTCGGCTCCGGGTCAGGAACCGGCGCTACAAGAGGCCAACCCCGGACGACCTGGTCTACATCCAGGAGAGCCCCGACTACTGCAGGAAAAACACCACGCTCGGCTCCTCAGGTGGGTAGCTGAGCAGAGGACCACGACTGTGTGTAAGTGCTGATAGAGCGGCCATGACGAGGCACCGTGTGAGGGAGTTTTATTGCCAAAATGGCGTCAGTCTGCGTTAAATTTCCTCTGCGGATGTGACTGGCACCGATCGTGGTGACTGGTGATCTGCAGCCGGGCTGTTTGACCCGGCAGGCACCACGGGCCGGGCCTGCCGCCGCTCCTCCCTGGGCACGGACGGCTGCGGCCTGCTCTGCTGCGGCCGCGGCTACAACACCCAGCACACCACCGTCAGCGAGCGCTGCAGCTGCAAGTTCATCTGGTGCTGCAAAGTCAAGTGCAAAACCTGCGTGCGGCAGCGTATAGTGCACACCTGCAAGTGAGCGGCAGCCGGACCCGATTCGGCGCGGCCATCTCGGAGCGGGCCGCGCGGGGGCCGGCGACAGAACCGATCGGACAACGATGGCCGACGATAACCGGCGCGGCAGCGCCGAGCAGGTGTAACGAGCTAGCTCGTTAGCTCGGAGCGCGTGTGACGGGCCCGCTGCGTGGCTCGGAGGACGTGAGGCGAGCCGGCTCGGCCGCCGAAAGCGCGCGGGACGAGCCAGCTCGGAAGCTCGGAGCACGTGTGAAAAGCATGCCCGGCGGCCTGTCGCACGTTTAACGAGCCAGCTTGGCGACTCAAAACACGTGTAACAAGTCGCGCGTGAGTACGAGCTAAGTGAAGACGACTTCTGGCTAGGGCAGCCCCACGAAGTTGGCGCGGATAGCGTGTTGTTCTTATCGACCCATGTCAAACATTCCAGCGTCGGAGGTAAGAGAGGGCAGGGATTTTTTTGCAGTGCCGCGCTAGATATGCGTCTTGATTTGGAGTGCTGCTAGAGGATGACTGTGACACTGTCTGCCTGCTAATTATTCGGCGTGTTTTGCTTTTTGCAAATGATGATAAGGTTGTAAGCCGGAGTATTTCGTCAGTGACCTCCGTTTATTCGTCGGTAATATTAGCTGTACAAACGCCTTGAGTGTGCGCTAATAGATGAACTGGACGGCTGTATGAATTATTATTATTTTGAATCACCCACGAAACGTGTACCTGGTCTTATCCAAAGCTGCTGATAATAGTCGCAGCAAAGTACTAAAAAGTACGCGCAAATCTTCTTGTTTGGAGTAATTGCTTCGCTGTCCTTGTGACAACTGACAAGCTCCTCCGCCGTTAGTGCACTGCAAATCAGAGAAGAAGGCTTAGCCAATCCCACAGCTGCCGTAAACTGTCTCGGCCCCAGCTGCGTCGAATCATCAACTGCCGTGCGCACTGCCTCGGCTCACAAAACACTCGACGACCCGATCTCATCCTGCGATAGCGAGTTCCCGGCCTCGTCAGGCTCCCCGCGGTGCCCTGCCGTCCTCTGCAGGAGCGGGAAACGCCCTCCTGCCGAAACAGGAGACACCCAGTCGGCAACAGCAGGAGACCCCGGACGGGGCAGGCGATCCTGGGTAGGCTAGGTAGGTAGGTAGGCAGGGTAGGCTAGGTAGGCAGACAGCTACCCCGGATTGCCAGGGCATCATGGACGCGGACGGCCCTCCGCGAAGGCGGTTCTGGGAGAGGGGGTGGGAGCCGTCCTCCTGCGAGAGCAAGCTCGCCTCGTGGGAGGGCACGTCAAGATGACGACCGGGCCGGCCCGACCCCCAGCTGGCCGCGCTGTCCCCGGTTTCGGGATCCGCTGCCGCCGAACGGAATCACGGAGTCGAACCGACGCAGACGAACAGATGGTGGCGTACCGGCGGAGACGTACAAATGGTCACGTACCGGCGGAGACGTACAAATGGCCACATACCGGCGAAGACGCACAAATGGTCACGTACACGGCAAAGGCGTACAAATAACGACGTATCAACGGAAACGTACTGGCGAAGACGTTAAGTGGCGGGGTACTGACGGAGACGTACAGACGGCGACGTAGTAACAGGTAGGAACTGATGGAGACGTCCTGACGGCCTGTCCGGAGGGTCTGCGGGGTGCAGTGAACCGGCCCGTTGTGCCACCTCTGCCGGCCACGGTCCGGCCTCGACGCACTGCAGCAGACGGAGCCTCTGCCGGCGGGCATGCACGAAGGCCGTGTGAAAGGTTCAGCCGGAACCAATCGGAAATGGTACGCACTGGCAGCTGCTCTGAGCAAAAAGGCCACAGCCGCGTGCGTTTTTTACGCCCTGATTAGGCGCCGTCGACCAAAGGAAGCCTTTCGTGAGAATTGGTAACCCATTAATGCGTGGGGACGTGATTTGAATCGAGCTATAATTTTATGGTAATTTATGTTTTGGCCATCGCACCAGGGCCCCTTTTTTACCCTAGTTTTTATCGGTTTGCGAGCGAAAGACGTTTCAGGTGTCACTGAGACAAGAAAAGGCTGCTTTTAGGTGGTGAGTGCGCTGCTTGCTTCGTAAAAACAACGCAAGCTGCGCGCGTCATTTGATTTTATTCCATTCCTCGCAGGTGCGTGATTCTGTTGATTTGGTCAACTGTTTCACGCGGGCATGCAAATATATCACGTCGGTAAACCCTGGCGCAGAGCCGGAAACTGAGAGGGGGATAGTAACCGGCCACCCGCTCACTACCAAACTGTCTACTGCACTGAAATCCAGGAAAAGAAGAGTGCACGTTCTTCCGCCCCCCCCCCCCTCTCCGTGTTTGCGTCTGAAAAAACCTGCTCTAGCGTCTTTTATCATAAAACCATGGGCTAACCCCACCCATGTTGCTGTACCACTTCATTGTGGATTCTGAGTTGATAAAGGCATCAAAGGGTCCGTAACTACCATTAAAGCACACGCACACGCCTCACACGACGCAGGTACACGCACCCATATGCACGCTAGCAAGCAGCCACGCCGCCCGCTCATATGTACAAAACTGTGAGTGTCGGTGTCAGTGCATTGTGATGCACCACGACGTGCCCATGGGCACAGCATGATTGATACTGACATGGTATTGACATGATAACAGCTTTTGCAGAAGCTCTTAGCACTGCACACTCACTGCACATACACACACTGCACGCCAAGGTGTCACCTCTATAAGGGCAGAAGACAAGCAGATGGTAGAAACAGGAGGGGCAGCTGGACCGACAACAGCGGACAAAGAACAGTGTGACAGACGGAGAACTGACAGAGGTCAGAGGACAGCGAGGTGGACAGCGTGATGGACGGCGGGGCTGCAGAGAGTCACACGGCGAGGCGGACAGTAAGACAGAGGCGGGCGGCATATTTCTAATGCAACAGAACGAAATAGCAAGCGACGAAAAGACGACGAGAAAACAGTAGCAAGATTCTTCTGAAATTGTCCTTAGGCCAAGTCAGACGTGTATGCAGTGAAGTTTTCCATTTCATGGGAAATCCTGTTCGCAGAAGTGGTCTTCTTCGGTTGTCGATCATCGTAAGTCATCAGGTACTCGCCAGTTTTAATCCAAAAATTTGTACGACGTTCCTTATTTCGGTACAAAACATAGTTTGCCGTACAAGGTCCGTTATCGGTACTTCATGACCAGGGGAAAATATTTGCGAAGCCACTGAAAGCGGTCGTTTTCTTCTTGTCCCTGATGAGGCAATGTTCGCACTCGTCAATGATTGTGCTGCAGACCTCCCGTCAAGACGTGCGCCCGGTAGGGTTCCATTACCTCTTGGTGACAAGGTGGGTATATCATCCGTAGCTGTTACGTTTTGATATCTGATGACAAGTCTGCGCAATTTAAATAATATGTAATATCCTCATTTGCCTCACTCTATGGAGTCGAACAGGCAGAGTTTGAATAATTTTCCGGTCGTTACATTACGATGGTAAATTACATCTTTCTCTTGGAGTAATATCACACCGGGGAAGACGGTTAAGCAGTGAATCGACAGCTACGAAACTGCGTTATGGAAAGTCGCCCCCTCTTCGCTACTGGAAACAACTGACAATGAAATCGGATGAGCTCCGTAGACTCCATTTATTCGCTCACCATCATCTGCAATCATCGGCAAATATAGCTTTTAATACGATCAGCAACAAATGACAATGACAATAAAATGTAAATAAAACTCGAGTATAGTAGTTTATGCCAACGGTTTTACAACTTCATTGCAAGTGTCATCCCCAGAGCTGAATGACTTTTCGTGAGGTCTCGTTATTAATTAATCAATTAATTTTGTTTCAATAGTGCCGTGGCGGTGCTGGTATGGGTTATTACCACAATACCCACTACCAGAAACATGCCTTAGCGTTTGCCGTTCCGCTTCTCTACGTCACCACACCCTGGGCCGGCCTACAGCTCAATGAAGTGGCTCTGTTCTACGCAGCGCCCATGGTAACTGAGGTCCAGACGAAATTTCTCTCGAAACTGAAGCGCTGGCGGGCGGCGCACGTCCCAGCTCTGCATCCACCAATCGTCTCCCGGCGCTTCTCCTTCCCGCCGGAATCGTCACATCTCGGCTGTTCACGCACAAATCCGGCACCTCCGAATTTTTCACGCAGCAGTTCGGCACCACTTGACAGTTCACGAGGCAGTCCAACACCTCCGGACCGTTCACGCAGCAGCTCGGCACCTCCGGACTGCTCACGCAGCAGTCGGTTGTACCTCCGAGCCGTTCACGCAGCGGCTCGGCGCCGCGGCGATTCGATCCCGGCGTCTGCAATCAATTCCTATTAAACTGTCTCGCCGGGCGCTCATTACCGCAGACTAATAGCCGCGGCGACTAACGGCGGATCAGTGTTCGACCTGGGTGTGCCGACTTTCTTTTAGCGGCGCGGCCCGGCCGGCCAGCCTGACGGCTGGCGAGGCGGACAGCCGCCGGCCGATAACTGCCAGCTCACGGTCGCCGGTGAGTGGCCGAGTTCTGCGAACACAGCCAGGCAGCTGGATCCTCAAGAAGAAAACTGACGTTGAGTACGATGCGATAACATTTGGAGATGGTGAGTTTAATTACCAGTTCGCGATTTCAGTTTCGATTACGCCCTTGACGCCGGAACGATCATGACTTCGATACTAAAATATTGAACGGTGTGTGAAGTCACGAAGCCTGCTATTTGCTTGCATGTAGCAGTACTTTATTAAAAAGCCATCCACAGTACATGAGGTTATTATGATCCTAACGGCAATGAAATGCGGATATGAACACGCAGGATAAAAACAGACATACACAGTATACAGAAAATACAAATATAAAAGCAAGCACGATGCCACGGCTGATAGAAGGGCTTACAGATGATCGCGGGCAGCGCTCAGCGCGCCTTTACTTTCTTCCTCCTTTATTTTATTTTACTTAACAGCGCGCCTTTATTTTACTTTCCGCCTGAAGGGCGCACCACTCGCATGTCAGTGATTTCGGTCGCATAACAGAGTCCTGTTAGTTCTTCGGATTATGGTCGAAACAGAAGCAAGCTACTGTTACCAGAGTTTCCTCTCTGATCAGACGGGTAAGAGGACAGCCCTGAAATGGGACCGAACCGGTCGGACGGAAAAACTAGGCTTCTTTGTTTTCTGAATAGTTCAATATCGTGTTTTCTCCTTTTTATTTGTTACCAACAAATGACCACCAACACTACGCAAATGTTTCACTTTTGTTGCACATTAAAATGCGTTATCACTGTCTTCTTTTTTCCCTAACTAGTTACAATTGCATGGCACGACAAAGATCCTCCAGCGCTGTCTGGTTTGGCGCCTGGGGCAAAATTACTCCATATTTGGAACACCTGGGAGGCGGGGTAAGGATCCAGAAGCAATCTCGGCTTAGCATGGACGCTTATCCCAACGCCACCCTCTCCAGCGCATTTGGGCTATATTTATATAAAAATAATAATAATCATCTACCTTGGCATTGCCTGTAATGGAACCGAAAGGCAAACAGTTCATCCTCGCGGTAATGCTGCCAGGAAGCCTGCGTTACAAGCGGTCGTGCGGCTCGTGGAAGTTTTTCAGGAACACAACAACAGTCTTGCGTTAGCCGTCACACGGGAAAACACCAGGGGCGTGGAATGTGGTGCACAGTTTTCCATTCTTTTATTTCCGATACATATATAACAGTGATGAAAATTTTCCATGTTCACATTGACCAACTCTCCGCTAGACGTAACTGTTTTCCATTTCTCATTGTCTTCATATGGGAGCCAAGAAGCCCTCTGGTTCTTGCACTCCGTACCGCAGGCTGCTTGGGTCGCACAGCGTCCGACAGAGCCGGCAGTGTCGACCGCAGTGTTTCCGACAGAGCCGGCAGTGTCGGCCGCAGTGTTTCCGACAGAGCTTGCCGTGTCGCCGCAAACTTTCCGACAGAGCCTGCGGTATCGGCCGCAGTGTTTCCGACAGAGCCGGCATTGTCGGCCGCGGTGTTTCCGACAAAGCCGCCGCGGTGTTACCGACAGAGCCGGCTCTGTCGGTTCGGCGGCCGTTCCGCCGGTCCCTGCGTAATGCCGTGGCGCGCCTGCCGGCGTACTGCGCACACAGGCAAATATTGGCTCGGCGCACGGCGCGGACGGTCGGCGCGCGCCACACTCGTCGACAGCCGTTGTTAAGGCACTTTACGGCGAGCGTTATCTGTGTTACAAACATGAGTCGTCGTACTCTGCTTAAAGGCTGGTTTTAGCAGTTCCAACATCCTGCCAGATACCTTTCTCTAGGCGAAAATCCCACGCGTCTGCTGCGTTGGCAAGGATGTGTGTAAATATCCGCAGCTGAAAGTGCACCAGGGCATGAGTAGGCGCACACAGTTGAAATTTCCGTCCTAAACAGCTCTGTTTGAAATGCGTCTTTACTTAAAATACGGAACGCTTGCATGCAGGATCCCATAGTCAGGACCTGCACGTCCAGCTGCAAGGATTCACCCCCCACCCACCATGCAGAGTGCAGAGCAGGGGTGTCGGTTTCTGTAAATGATCAGGGGGTGGAGCGCAGGGCCCGACAACCTAACCTCCCCCAAAATGAAGGTTTCTCAAAGGACTTAGCCCACTTTATTTTGGCTTACAGAATTTACCAGATTTTTATTCCTATTTATCGAATGAAAAGTTGCATATATCCCCAGATATGCAGGTATATATATATGTATATAGATATATGTATATATATATATATATATATATATATATAGATAGATAGATATATATATATATAGATAGATAGATAGATAGATAAAAGACAGAAAAATAGACACATTGCTTTTAGGCCTTATTCTTTGCTTTCTGCCTATATCTGATCTAATGCGGCTTATTATTGCTCATTTCTCTTTAAAACCGGCGGAAATATTGGGGGAGGGCCAAACCAATATTGGGTTTGCCCGAATTAGCACTGGATGAGCCGGGACCCCCTCAGAAGAATAGAAATCGACACCCCTGGTACAGAGACGGCCGGCCGTTCGGGGAGGGACGGAGACTTCAATGGCGGCTGGGGCTCCACTGCCTGAGGCGACTCTCGCGCTCGGGTGAGAGGCGCGCGGTCCTGGTGGTCCGTCCGCATCCGAGCGTACGGCAATACGGCTCCGATAAGTGCAGGACGAGGGCGAAACTTTGGTTCAGATTGAAGTCAAAGGGGATAGCCACAGCTCAGTGGGAAGGAGCAGACGAATGGTGCGACTGGAAACTTGTTCGCTTGTCACCTCTCACTCCTGACGCGGTTTCGCCATTCAGGAATGCAAGGTTAACCGAAGACGAGTTGTGAGCGGCGCAAAATGTCAAAGACATTGGCCCCGTTCGAAAGTGAATCTTGTCATGATTACGGTCTTCCAGACTGCCCGGCTGACCTGGAGGTCAAGGCTGCAGTGGCCGTTGCAAGCAATCGAATGATTGCTCCACGGGGCCAGTTTGATTTGTGAAAATGCGGCTGCAGAGCCGCTTGGGTCATGGCTGGCTTCAACCCCTGAACAGCGTCATTTCAATTAGGATCTTCTCTTAGTGTGCGATTTATATTTTCTTCCAGCCCTAATGCCATCCATCGCTGGAACATGTATGTGCATTCAGCCAATCAAGCTCCACTGTGTCAAACGGTAAATGGTAGGCACTGACCGCGCCATACCGCATGATTAACAAATCTCCTGCACCCTTCGCGTGCGGCGGCCGCAACCTTCGCAGTCTCTGCGGCGATTACTGTTTGTTTGTCGCCGCCGTTGGGGGCGCCGGGGTGCGTGAATGTAGCACATAGCAATTTCAGGGGCCATTCATGAAATTCTGAATGCCAGGCAGACGAGGCAGACCAATTAGAGTAACTGAATGGTAACAAGAACGAAAGCAAATTAGAGTAACTGATGCCCATAAGTAATAACACCATGACTGCCCTGTGCATGATATTTAGCCGCGACCCATTCGGGCCGGGTCCCCGCGCAAATACCTGGATTTAAGGGCAGAATTGAATTAGACAGCGGCGCGGCACCGGTGCGGCCGACCGCCATTACCCTGACGTCGTCCTCCATTTGCTCGGTTTTACTGCGGGCCGCCCGGCCGCCGGCGGCTGCCGCCCGAGATCAAAGGCGCCGACCGCGGGCCGCGGCAGGCGGCCGCCGGCGGCGAGGCGGTACCGTCACCGGACGGACCGCCGGACGGACACTGTCGACCGGAACCGGCTCTGGACTAGTGGTACCGACACTGGACAGGTGGTGTTGACACTGGACAGATGGTGCCGTCACTGGACAGGTGGTACCGCCATTGGACAGCTGGTACCACTGGACCACTGGACAGCCATTGGACAGGTAGTTACGTCACCCAGTGGACCGCTGGACGTACACAGACAGCCGGAACCGTCACCGGACAAATGGAACCTTCACCGGGACAGGTGGCACCGTCACCGGCGAACTGCTGGACGGACACAAACAGCTGGAACCATCATGGGACAGTTGGAACCATCACCGGACTGGTGGAACCTTCACCAACAGGTGGTGCCGTCACCGATGGACCGTTGGTCGGATGCTAACAGCCGGGACGATTACCGGATAGGTGGAATCGTCACCAGACAACTGGAGCCGACACTGGACAGGATGGTGCCGTCACTGGACGCGAAGGTACCGTCACTGGGTGGTTGTTACGGCCATGTGATGGGTGACACTATCATTGCGTCACTGGTAGCGTCACTGGACATCCACTGTAACCGTCGCTGCACCACTGGTATCGTCACCGGACAGGACTGGCACTGTCACCGAACAGGACTGACACCGTCCCTGTGCCGCACAGGTACCGTCACCGGACGCCGCTAGGCCGTGCTGTCTGCAGGTGTCAGCGTAGAGCCATCTCCGCCCGTTGTTCCCTCGCCGCCGTCTCACTCAAGACCGCATCACCTGATACGGGCGGGCCGCAGGACGCTGGACGGGCGCCGCCCCCGCCCAGACGGCCGGGACAGGCGGACGAATCGGTGAAAACGGAACTCAATCGGGGCCGTGTTCACCTCAGCACTTACCCGGCCCGATTCGACGATCTGAGCCCGAGCGGTGAAGCGCTCGAATTACACAGCGTGAGCGTTGAGCGAAGCACCAAAGACGGTAGTTATCAAACACGGTCTGAATACATGCAAAAGATCGTATTTTGCTCGCTCTTGCCGTAAAGAAGACCCTAGTCGACAAGGGCAATGATAGGACACGGAAAGACGAATGCAGAATAACAGCCATGGTATCCGTGAAAACTACTTTGACCTGTACCAGTTTCATGACCGTCCAATAGCCCAGGGTTAGAAGGTCTTTTCATTTTTTATTTTATCTGTCCTATTAACCCCATCGTCTTTAGAAATCACTGCTTTCACTACCCACGTAACCACGACGTCATTCATCCCTCAGGCTGAGGAGATTTCATTCATTATTGATCAAGGTCACATGTATCATTATTGGTAAGCAGCATTCAAGAGATCAAGATATAATACCCATCTAAACAGATAGGTATTATAAAATTTGGGGACAAAGCTGCCACAAATTATACGCTGTGATTTCAGAAAGTTTGGATAGGTGACAATCGCCTGGACGGTTGACTGTTGCAGTGCCTTTCTGTCGAATTGCTCGTCGCAGTCTGAAGTCCTGGGTTGCGTGATCTTGCAGCGCACGCCTTTCGAGGCAGTTTCTCTCCAAGTAGCTGGAGAGGTTGTTGCCTCCGCTGCGTCGTTGCGTGCTCGCGGCCATAATTAGACGAAATAAATTGGCGTCGAGATGACAGGAGCGAATTAAGACGCAGCGCGTCAAAGAGCCCCGCCCCTGATCTCGGCGACCACATGAAGAGGCTTGCGGCAGCCGCCGGCGCAAGTTAGCAGGAACTGACCCATTTGGCACATGCAACTTCGCAATATATATGATTAATCAGACGTCTGTCGCAATTTACTACCAACAGGGTATTAGCAAATTAGCCATAATATTTCAGGACAGAAATCTGGTAGTTCAACCCGTCTTGGCCCGTGTATCTTCTAATTGTTATCATCATGATTGTCTTTATGCACTGGACGGCATCGAATAAATGAAAGCCTGCACTCCCCTTGACAAAGAAGACAGTCTGGAAGACGAACTAATATTCGCACGTTCCTAGGCCAAACGATAAAGTATAATGTTGGCACTGAGCACAGTTCAAATATATTTTAAATGGACATAAATGACTCCAGGACCCAGTTGCTGGCTTGGGTGCGTACGGTTCACAATCTCAGTAGCGGTGTGTTGCTCCTCGAAATTATTAATCACGGCAAAGGAGTGATAATTAGCGTTGATCTATTTCGCCCTGCAAAATAGAAGGAAAATTTTAACTTTTATTCAGTACTTAATGGTCACCAGGATTCACCATGATGAGATCATGAGGATTTCTGTTGCAAGATTTGCAGTCCGAATTGCAATCCTTTTTCGGATTTGCAAATGGAATCAATTTTTTAAGGATTGGATTGCAGATTGAATCGATATTTTTTCTAGATTCTTTTTTAATCCTTGCTCACTGCCACATTTTTAATTTAAACATTGACTACTCTGACTGACTCATGGCTACATGAAATTTTGGCAGTTAGGCAAAAGTTCATGCGGAACAGATTATTCAGTGAACATAATGCTTTTATGGACCCCAAGAAATTGCCTGATTATAAGACAAGAGTATGCGCGGATGTACTTCCCAATGTTGGTTATTTAATGCCTCCTCACCAAACTACAAAGTCACAAAAAGTTAAAAGTTTGTAGTATGATAGTCGACACTTAACCTCCATCAGAGACTGCTAACGAAACGCCACGGTACATACTGCCGTGGCTGCTTCAGCAAAAATTAAATATGGAAAGGAAGGACTATAAAATGAACTGCGGATTGTATTGTTATCCTTTCGGCTTCCTGGGATTAGGAATTGAATTCCATTTTTTAATGTCTTGCTAAGGATTAAGGATTGCAGTTTCTTTAATGGGATTTTGATGACCCTCTTATTAGATGTGTTTATGTATGTTATACAAGTTGGCATTTACAGAAGTGTGTAACTATCAATATTATTATATACCATACCGATCGTAATATTATTGGTGATATATAACTATTTTCATGTTACAATCTTATATTTATGAAAGTATTTCTTACAAGTTTTTTCGGCCTTCTGGGATTCGGGACTGGATTCCATTTTTTTCTTCGTTTTGCTAAGGATTGCAGATAGCAATTTTAAATGGGAATTTTGATTATCCCCTTATTAAATCTCTTAATGTATGCCATACAAGCTGACATTCCTAGAAATGTTTAAAATTAACATTATCATGTATCACGCCGTCCATAATATCATTATGAAATATAAATACCATATCATTGCTATATATTCATACAAGTATTTAATACAAGTACAGTATTTAAAATGTATTTGCCATTCGTAAGGATTGCGCATTACGGGCCAGTCCAGAGGTTGCTGCCAACCCAGCTCATTTGCCGTCTGTGGAACGTGAAGTAATGAAATCTAAACAGTACAACACGTCCTCTTTCATGGTATTTGTTTCGATGCCCACTGGTTAAACCGCGACCTTTCAAGTCACGGAGGAAATGAATTGGGACCCAAGTGCAGCAGCTCCACGAAGAGAATCCACCAGGAGCGTCTTCCCACAGCCTGAGAGGGCCAACCGATGTGAGCTGGACAATACATCAGGTCGGCTCCGGATGGCATCTCACAAATGGCCCGCTGGTCAGTCCTCAAGGCCTATGAGTTCCTCATATATTGTACAGACGACCACCATGCCGACGACTTCTGGAGACGCAAGACACCAGACACCAGCCACTAGAATGCTAGAATCCTTAGTGGTACCCAGTTGCTTGCATTACGTCGGGTTTTTAACAACGCAGGCATTGCGACACTTGGTATGCGTGTTTTACGTGGCTTTGTCCGTACGGAATATCGATTTTTTTATTTATTATTTCGCGCAAACGATGAGTTCATCGCGGGTATATCAAAAGCCGCCGCGAACAGTTTCCGGAAGGATTTTTCGTGGATGGTTACCAGGAGAATTTCTATGCACGAAAATAAAACCCGAAAGGACAACGCGAATTCTCTGTTTTTTGACTGATCATATGTGCCCATGTCGCACATACCTTTGTATCACCTGTCAGATCATTACCAATGTTAGCACACTGACATTGGTAAACACGACACCGTTATTATTGTGTTCAACGTGGCGCTAATAAAAACCTCCGTCAAATTTGAGATGACTACTGTCGTTACATAAGGATGACTTTGTTGCACAAATGTCAAGCTGAGTTCACTGTGAAAATATCCGATTTTATGACAGCCATTCACGGAGTGAATCGTCTGTACTGTGTTAGGAACCGCATCCCAGACTTTGCGTATGAAGTACAGTTTTGCTGCAGTATAGATAAGAAACTGAGATTGCAGCCAGAACTAGCGATTTCATCCGTGCGTAGCTTACAGATAGCCATGCGCTACTTTGGTTAAGCTGTGACGCCAGATTTCTGTGATCATCTGTATCAATATGACTGTGGTCACATGAATAAGAAAAGAATAGATCAGCGTGTTACGCATACCGATATTTTGCTCGTTGGGATAAAACCTGTTGGGATGAGCTGGGATAACGGAATAAAAAAGCTGGGATAAAAAATAAAATCTATTAATATAAGATGGACCGCAGGCTGGCTGAACCCCCAACCTAGCCTAGTATTCGATGTGTTACACTGTGGTGTGCAGGTAATGTCTCAGTTACCGATCGTGCTCAGTCATAACACAGTTCCATTTACTGGGCATTTCCATAAGACATCAGAGGACTATTCATCCAGTGGACAGCTCTGCTCACTGAGCACCACCCATCAGACAACAGTGGACAGCTCAGCCAGTGGACAGCTCTACTCACTGAACACCACCCAGCAGGCAACAGTGGACAGCTCAGCCAAGGGACAGCTCCACTCAGTGAGCACCACCCAGCAGGCAGCGGACAGCTTGGCTAATGAACATCCCCCACCCAGTCGTCGGCAGCGGCCAGCCCGACGTTGGATTAGGGCCGCGAGCTTCCCGGACAGGTGTCGCCATCCATCACAGCTTTGGCTGCGCTGGTAAACATCTCCGTTCACGGTCACAACAACGTGAACCTCGACGCCCCATCTCTGATGTGCAGCTGGTGGGAAGGGCAAACCCTGGTGACTAACAGAGAGTATCCTCAAGACAGGTAGCAGACGTTTATTGTCGTGCCAGATCTGTCCTGGCAGTCATTACTGAACACGGTGTAGGTTGGATATTGTCCTGCTGCTGTACGCGGGAAATACATTTTAAGCATTAAAACGTCGTTGTTATGTTAGCGGCGAATCTCGCCTTGGACCATTGACAAGGAGACGACTGGCTGTGTACGGGCCAGTGCTGCAGAGGACTGCCGAAGGTGAGCATGGGCCGGGATGCGCAGATCGACAAGGGGGTCAGTGGTGTTGGGTGTCAGTTTCACAACATGACGTCAGGATCCTGTGTTGTGAGGTTCCTCATAGACGACGCTGTCTGCCCTTCCAATTGATGTCTGATGTCGTATGTCTGGAAACTCTGAATCCGCAGTGCCGAGAGAGATGTCAGTGAGACGATTTCGAGTATACCCATCTCTGGTTGAGCAAGCAGACACCTGGTGTTGAGACATTTCTTCCACACGAATTACCATTCCTTGTTAGCCTTGCTAAACAGGCCTCTGGTTGTCGCGTTCTGTCTGACATCTGTACGCACGCAACCGGTTGATGATGCATAAGTTTTTAGTCGCTGAACGTTGTCTCTCTGATGAATGGCACCTACCGAACGGGACGGCACTTCCTTTTTTCGGGTCCTACTTTCTGACTTTGTGTTCTGTTCGTACTTCATGCTTCGGGCTCCAGGTACAAATAACAGTCAAATGGAAGAGGCCAGATGCAGCGTAAAATGCACGCTCGTTTTGTTTACCATTATTTCCTTGTATGCAATGTTGTCTACTAACGACCAGCTTGTTATCGGGCTTCAAGGGCTCTTTTTGCTCGGATGGAAATGGCCTGTTTGCTGTCAGACGATGAAATAATGATTCCCCAGCCAGCTTCATCCATACGGCAGAGGCATGCATTGCACTTGACTGAATCGCATTATGTTAAGCGACAGGTATCGCGCGGCCGTTTATTCACAATCCCCTGTCGCATGCAACTTTAAAGCGTGGGCGGCCGCACAGCGCAGTAGCAACCGGAGCCAAGGGTCTGCCTCGCCGTTGGGTTTACAAAGGCCAGGCGGGCGCCAGCTGCGATTCGCTCACGCTTTTCACGGCGCTTCCCTCGTCGCCGTGACGTCGCTGGAATGCCTTTGACCGCGTCCCGCACCTCTGAGGCCGGCGAGAAGCGGAGGATGACGCTGGAGCTGACGCGCACGGCCCATTCCGCGGAGCTGGCGCAGCCCCCTGGGACCGGAGCTGCCCACAGCGGCTGCAGCATGACTAGACGTCGGGAACGAGGAGGAAACTATAACGAGGACTCGCATAGAAATAATTGATTGGGGGAGGGGGGGGGGATTCTGAGCCATGTAACGACGATATGGGGCACGACCAGTTGCAGCAGGAAGTCTCCACAAAAAGGCAAGACGTAGCAGTAGCTTGGCGCTCACGAAAGTTATGTTGGAAATATGTCCATCATCCAGGCCACGGTATAAATGAATGATGTGACCGCCAAAACACTTACACCTTCGTCTAAACACACACCACGCCTCGTAATGAAAGCGAATCCGCTGCGAGAGGAGGCACCAGGTGCCAACTGAATGTAAAACTAAGCGCTCACACCTCACGTGACGAGCATCACCTTCACCTCTGCAGCACCCTGTAATCACGTGTCCGAAGATGTGTGGCAGGTGTCAGTCAAGCGTCGGCGGAGAAGTGCCGGCCCAACACTAGTCCCAATCGGGGCGCGGCGGCGGCCCGGCCCGGCCGGCAGAGGTCACACGACCGGGGCGCTCCGCCGCGAGCCAGCCGTGACCAGACGGCTCCGGCTGACCCAATTGCCTAACCGCGTCGTGCGGCCGGCAATAAAGTCCCCGGAAAAATCGGACGGCGGCCGGAGCCGGCTCTCGTGAAGAGCGTGCAGCCCGTGACTCGGCACTGGACCGGCCGGCCGCGCTGTCGGAGATGGGGGCGGCTGGGCTGGCTGGAGCAGTCCCCTCGGCCGGCTGGTCGTAATCTCCGCGGGGGCTGCGGTTGATTGTCCCTCGCAGTGTGCCAGAAGTGGTGATTCGTCCCCCCCCCCCAATAGTCATTTCCCATTGGCGACACAATGTCTTGGACTTTGGGATCTAACAAAAAGGATTTTAAACGTAGTTTGCCATGCAACGCCCATAAAGGGCGATTTTTACCCCCGCCCTACCTGTTTTTGGTGCACTGCAGGCAGCTTGTCCCTTCTTCCACCTCCTGGACCTTGGCTTCACCCATACTCAACCGGTTGCGGTGCTGGAGATGAGGGCGGCTGCGACAGGCTGGAACAGTTACCTCAGCCGTCTGGAGTGCTGGAGATGTTCCCAGCTGGGGTGGACTGGGACAGTTATCCCAACCGGCTCGGGTGCAGAAGATGAGGGCGGCTGGGGCAGGCTAGACTGTAGTTTGAGAAGACTACACTCTGGGCTATACCAGACTCGCCTGAGAGAAGGTGATGTCCCTCGTCCGAGAAAAGGTGCCGGGAACGTCTGTGACGACTCGCCTTGGTTTGAATCACTGATGTGAAACCTCTCCCTCGCTCTGCATTCAATCGTCTCATTAGCTTCAGTCCCTAAGGTCTGACGAAGCTGACAGCAGTGCTATACAACCCGAGTGAAGTAGCCATGTCATGACGCTTTTTAATTGATGCTGAAAAAATTGGGTTTTGAAAGATCTTATTAATTCAGTTGTGTGGTCTTCGTTTAAAGTTTCTTTAATCAAATACATGGATCAGTTTATGTTTATCTGAATGTTTGCCGCACGCGCAGGTTGTCAGTATTCTATTTAAATACTTTTAACTCACAATGTTGAACAAACTGCTCGACTGGAGCAGAATCAATGGTCAATGTGCTTGTGAGCAGCAGGTGCGAAATTTGCGCTGAGCAAAATTGGCCGGAAAATAATCATCGAGTTCCCGGCACACCAGCTGGAGTCACAGGCCGTGAACGAGTATACCAAGGCTTCGGTATCAGTCGGCATCCAATCGACGGCGAATGAAAGCGAAGCGATGACGAGTGATTATGACGCCATTCGACGGCAGGTACACAGACCATGTTCTTTATTAGTCGGTGTGTAGCCTAGCGAGCTGTTTGCCTGATTCGTCACTACTAAACATACCCGATTCACCGTTCACATCCACTGGCACGCAACGGTCATTTTCGCAACAGAATTACAATTCTAAATGGTGATTCGTTAGCTGTGTTTAGCAAGTAACCACACGCTGGAAACAGCAGTGATTACCAAAATGAAGGACAAGGAACTGTCATACGTAGCGGAATACTGGGTGCAAAAGGTCTCGATCACGTTACGTACACTGCTCAAGTGGTATAAGAAGAACTCATTTTCGTCCGAGTGAAGCGGCATTTAAAATTCACATGGTTCATGAAATCATGCAGTATGTTTGCTCGCTATGTTCCTGTCCGATGAAGAATGATGTGCCATGTACAACACCATTCAAGGGAGTATGCAAAATCCATCGGCATTGTTTTGAATCTGAATTGAAAACCATGGCAATTTAATCGTCGGTAGATAAACGACTCTTTCTATACCTGAACGCATTAAGGAGTCGTAAACCTCTGATGAAAAGCGCATGACTAAGTAATAGCTGGGTCGCCCGGCCGTTTTATATGCGGACGTAGCTGGCGTTGGCGGCGTGAGGTGCACGTCACGGGACTGCAAGGAGCCCGCGTCACGGCGCTCCGGCGGCCGGGAAAGCTCCCACGCGGCCACGTGAATGCGCCCTAAATGTAACACCTAACGGAGCGCGCTGAGAGCAGTGCCCAGTCACTGCAGTAAGCTTCATCAGCAGGACCGTTCGAAATTAATCTCGCGCCATGGCCCTGAGGCTCCCGGAGGTGGCTGCTCCCGAAAATGACAATGGCATACATTAAATGTAGTGTGCAATGACATACATTGTGCATGAGGTGGGATTAACCCGTGCTTCGTTACTGCTCTCCCATCACCCTACGCGCCGTTACGTCATGACGTCACTGGGGACAGGGAGTCAGCGGCGCCTGTGAGCGGGAGTTCCCGGGGGTCCGCGGGGTCCTTCCGGCCGGGGGGGCGTCGCTCGCCGTCTGCGACGTTCCCACGGCGAGGTGCGGCGGGGCGGGCGGAGGCCGCGTCGTCCGGACCGCCGGCCGGGCGGCATGAGGTCCCCGTGCTGCCCGGCGCCGACAAATGGCTTCATTACGGCGTGACTTGCACACGTCGGGGCCAGAATGAGAATGGGGTCCGGCGGTGGCCGGTGGCAGGGGACAATGACCAGCTGCCGGGGAGGAGGCCTCCCGCTGCTCCAGTTGGTCACTGCTAGGTCGGCTGGGACGGTGACCGGACACCCCTGCGCTGCTCCAGTGCGTCACTGCCAGCCTGGCCGGGAACAGTGACCAGGGAACCTCTCGCTGTTCCAGTTGGTCACTGCCAGCTGCGCCGGGGACGGTAACTAAGGACACCTCCCGCTGCTCCGTTTCGCTACTGCGACCCAGCACAGTGCGCGGTGATCCAAAGGCAACACCGACGTAAACATGCATGGACTGTGACCTGGTCTGGGACCCGCGTGTGAACAAATTTTGGCAATGTAGTTTTGCTTGGTTATTCTGGAAGCTTTTGTTTTGTTTTTGATTTTATTACGATGGGTTGTGAATAAAACGTAACGGCACCTTATATCGGCCCAGCGGCTATTAAAAAAAAGAAGTATGACAACTCCGGATTTGACATTGACCTATTACCTCATTATTGTCACTAACAATTTAAACATCCTGAGGCCGGATGATACAGGACTAGCGTTTTTTTATAGGATTAGCGTTTTGATTAGCGTTTGAAACATTCAAATCTGTCCTTTTGTTGAAGACATAACAAGGAGATGCATGGCAATAACCCCTCAGTTAATTACGCTACGACAGATACCTCAGTCCATGGTGGGCAAACTTAAGTGAACCCACTGCGTCCCGGAGAGTAACAGGACACGGACGTACAACCGGTGGCATCCAATAACAAACTACCCTGACCCCGCTAGCCTGCCCGCTGCGATGCCCGTCAGAACACTGACTAAGCCGTCAGCGCCCAACGTATCCAATATGACCCGAATTAACGTTATGCTGAAGAAAATGCCTCTTTGCCGCCTATCCATGCACGAAATCAGAGTAGAGTTACACCTGTTCTGGATGCAAAATGTTCTAGAAGAAGCGTTTAAAGGCCCGTTTTTATGACTTCTGAGAATAACGCGAGGTGGAGTTCCGGAATTATGGCAGCGAATGTCAGGGACGGGCTTAATGGCCTTAGCACACCCGAGTCGCCCTGCGGGCACATTCCCGAAAAGTCGTATCGCATTGAAGTGTAGCAAAGGGAACTGAACGAACGCAGCCTTTGCCCTGGCCTATTGCTTTCGCATTTTATGCTCTTTTCGGTTGTAATCAAACCTCTATCTTCCTGGGCCGTGGCGGACGATCTGCATTATATAGCCCTGGTCGGATAGCCATCAGCCAGTCACCATCAATTGGGTCGGAGAAAGCGCGGTATCACGTCGTCCTGGACGCGCCAGACCATCCGCCCGTCGTAAAGACGCCAGAACCGCTCCTCGCCCGCAAACCTGGAATTCACACTATGGGAGCGGCCTCCAGATGTAGTGAGCGGCGCGGATGACGGCAGTGTATGTGCAGTGTGCGGAGGATGTTCAGTCTTAGCATGTCGGTCTTGCAATTAGTCGGCAAACTGGAACAGCCAAAAATGGCTATCGGCTGACGTTGATTTAGTTACCGTCACCGATCAGACGCGTGGCTCGATTGTTTCCACCTCGTCGCCCGTGTTTGTTCCGCTCGTTCTGCAATGTGTTCAGTCGCCTCGCAGCCGACAGGATCTCATCTGGGACGGTCACGCGATCGTACTTTAATCACCGCCTGTCTGTCGTGATGGGCATAAACGGATCAGGCGGCCTTCCGCCCAACTAAGTGGCTGACCGTTCCCTCCTCATATGATTTCTACCACCCTTCCGATTGCAAAGAGATTAATCCGTTGGCCCTCTTTCCCATTAGCGGTGCGGAGCTTGATGTTTTCTATGGCATGAGCAGGCGTGCGTGATAACCACTCATTGCCAATGACTTTTCAATGCTCTTCGGGTTCTATCCAGATGGCTAACACCGCTGAAGAGCATTGGTTTCTCTACGAACACCGCCGCAGAAGATTCCCCTCTTCACGCGACTGCATTACCTTGTTCCGCACATCACGTGAGCCCTGGTGGACCAACCAAACAAGCTGAGAGCCACGGGACAAAGCTATGTGGTAATGATGCAGTGCCTTACAGGGCAGGGAGCTGCCTGTTACGGGGACCGGCTGGACATGCTGCGGACCATGTTTTGCAGACCCCGGCGCGTCATTTTGCGTGCTTCTGAGGCGGGCTGCCCGTCAGCAGCAGGCACCGCCCTTGCCCCATGTCCGCAGCACTGACATTCTCACGAGAAAACTGCCGGGGCGGAGTGTTGAGTCACGATGGCCCGTGGCGTGTTGCCTTATACTGAGCCTCAGCCGTCCGGCATCTGGCACAATTAGTCGACCACCGCTCGCCGTCGTCATGACCGGGCCGTGTCCGCGTTTTTGCACGCCCCGTAATAAGTTCGACCTATCTCGTGCTTCGACGTTCTCCTGACGCTGCATTAATTTATTAAATGAAATGGAGAATGATCTCTCGAGTAGGCGGATTATACCGACACTCAGCCTTGACCCATAACACAGGCTCTCGTGTCTTCAGCAACCAGGATGGCTATCGAATCAAATCGTGTTAGCGCCACCAGAGCTGGATCACTACACTACATGAAAGCCGCAAGAGGTGTTAACAGACCGCGGCGCTAGCATTCCGAAGATGTGAGATACGCCGAAGCTAGGTCTGTAGGATGCAATCCACTTCCGGTGTGAGTCTGACCAGGACTTTATTTTTACCTGATTTGTTAGTACGAAGCTTTTTACATCATTATCCCGGAAAGAGCGGAGAAGTGCGCAAAATTTCGTCGGAAGACGCAGTTTCAGTTTTGGAAACCACACACAATCGGCCGCTCGGTGGTCACGCAACCTTTATAACGTGGCCTCATCGGAGAACACGAATGATGCGGATGCAAACATCGGCTCGGGATCGGTGCGATAGACTACGATGAACAGCTCATAAGGCCTTGTCGACACAAAGACGGAGCTGTGGCAAAAAAACGACTGAGTTAAGCGGACAACAAGGCGGTCAAGACCAATAAAGAACCGCATCCTGTCTTATTTGGGCGTTCTCTGCCTAAGCGCTACGTGAAAACTCCGAAACCAGTCGTATGCACGATACCAATTCCTATTTTTTGTTCAGTTTTGTGCATGAAAGCCTAAACGAAAATGCCAATGCATGGCATATTTGGGATCGGTGCTCCATAAGCTCCCAAGGATCAAAGTTATGTGTGTCGTTCCCCGTGTATATTGTGCCATGCCTTTGCATATCACGACACAGAAATGACGTGACGTTTTATCGCCGTACATCAGCCTGCAGGCGAGTTAAGCAAGCAACCAGAGCACGTCACCCGCTGGGGTCTCGATACCTCACCTCCCCGTGACTCAGTTATCACAGACCTGGCGTCGGTCTGATTACGGGCCCCACGGACTGGGTCATATATCAGGGGCCGACCGGCGGCCGCCGCGCAGGGTAACGCCGCCGGCGCCTGTCGCAAGCGCGAGCCCAGCGTGCCGAACTGGGCAGGCGGCAGGCCGGCCGGCCAAAGGCGGCGCCAGGGGCCGGCTTCCCTGGCATCCACTGAGCAATGAGCATGACTCGAGTCGGGGCTCCGGGGAGACGGGAGGGGGCCCGCGCGGCTGAGGGACCCCGGTCTCGGCTGACGCCGCCCCCGGTATCCGTCGTTTCCGACAAGCGTGCTGCCCCCGGCTGTTTATACATACCTGGGCGTAATTTATTGGAGGCTGTGAGCGGCAATGAGGCTGCTGCGCTCGTCAAAACATGCCAGTTCCAGTAAATGGTGAGCTTCGTATTTGCAAAGCGATTCATGCCCTTTTTTATTGCCATCCACACGGACATTGTCTCCCTGTCCGGATATCGTTCGACACCGGGCCAGCCGGTCCGTTAAAAAAAAACGGAACAAAACAAAAACAAAACAAAAACGCTCGGAAGTCAAAGAAAAAGACCACGGATCTGGAAGTAAGGCCCAAAAGCCGACAAAGAAGCGTGTTGCGTTAGCTGGTGATGCGCCAATAGCTGGAGAGCGATTAGATACAGCTGTGCTCTGTTGTACAGGACCGCTTCATCGCGTTGCCGTCACGTTTGTACGAATTAGTGTCAATACCTATCGAGTTTTTTATTGTTTGTATGAAAGTGGAATCAACTATCATTGACATTTGCCAAGATTAGATTCCAAAGAAAGTTAAATATAATAACTGCCTGTTCACGGCTGCTTGCGCTAATTATTTTGATAAAAGAACTTTGAAAGTTTCTGAAAGACCTATTAAGCAGAGTTTATGCTGAATTATAAGCACATCTCGTCGCCAAGTATAGCCATACACTTCATGGCATCCCCGTGTAAGCACTAAATTTGAAATGCTGCAAACCCCAGACTCTAAAAGATATTCTTAACCGGATGCTCTCAACAGACTTCCGAGAACGGGACGTCCAGTAACCATTTCATAAACATTTTGTATTGTTTTGTTTCCTGTCTTAGAATATAATGCCCTAAATTTTCGTCAATACCTTTTACCGGGATTTATGCGCGCAGTTTGCACCATCACCCTCTCAACATTTCGTTTAGGTGCGTGTTGATAGATTCGATGGATGATGTGTGCACTTTCGTTTTATTTTTCAGTAATATACATCACTTCTGTCGTAGAGTGAGCTGCACTGAGCGCAGCGGAGACATTCCAAATAAAACAGTGCTACAGCATCGGTCTGCAGACCGGCCGAGGAAGAACCGGTAAGAAAGGTGCAGACTATAACAATGCAGCAACGTTTGCGATTTTCCGACGGGAGATCTACACAATGCCGACGACGAAGGAATGAGAGAGGGGAAATCGACAGAGGGAAACAAACAACAGGGCAACAAAGAGGGCCGGGACCGGGCGGGAAGAGGGAGTGAGAGGTGACGGCATTCAGTGGCAATGGCATTCCCTGTCCGCTCTGGCTGCGGGCGACGAATCGGCTCGCTGCCAGTCAGGCCGGCTAATAACGCCGTAAATCGCCGGAACTGCGCCCCCCGGGGCCGGCCGTGAGTTACGTGCCATTAAACTATTCACGATGTCAACATGGTCTCGGCGGCGCCGCGGGCTCCCGTCGGCCCAGTGGCCCGACGAGACGGTGGTGGATGGCTCATACCTGGACGGTGCTGATGATGCTCACTTCACTTCTGCGCGCTACAGTCCAGCTTCCGTAGTGAGCTTTCCACATCTGAGAGCATGTCCGAACAGGGTAACTTAAAGTTCGTTGTCAGAAAGCTCCTAACATGTCGCGCGAAAATACGGTAACAGCTATCGTAAAGTGTGTTTTATATTTAAGGACGGTTTAGGCGGAAACTAATAGTCGTCAATGGTTCTATGTCATAGCATGGCCAGGTATGATCCGACGTGTCATGCATTGCTTTTGCCATGCAAGGAATCAAGATTCATTACAAAATCTGTTACATGCAAGTCAATCTGGCTGTATTAAAACTGACGAAAAGTGATAACTTGAAGAAGTTCAAAGTACGATTAAGTCTTTCATTGCAACTAGAATTCATATTCAGCAATCATGGTCTTGTGACATGATATCACAGTCTATCTGTCGCTTTTATTTGTGAGTGAAAAAAGTTGCAAGAAAACCTACTTTAGAAAAGCTCTTCGTAGCTCACAAACGAATACTGGAACAGGATAAATGTACATCACTGCGCCATTTTGGACAACAAATTTCCGCTGATTTATCTTATTAAGCACGGCTGCGGTTTTAATCTGAAGGCCCTCGCCATTAGAGCTACGGATCTACCGTCGACGTTTGTCACTCTCTCCTAGTGAAAATGACATGAAATGAGCCTCCAGCAGACCGGAGTGGTCACCAGCGCCGTCTTCCGGCACCGCCACCGTACATCACGCGGATCTGGGGCGGCCGTGTTTTCACAGCGAGAGGGCGGCGGCAGTCGGCGCCGCCTCACCTCGCCCGGCACTCCTGCGGTCCCTCCACTGACCGGTCTGACCGGCGACCGACCGGCAGACTCTGCATCGGCGGCCAGACTCCCAGCGCACCAGCAGCCCGACTCCCGCCCTCACTGGCGGTCAGAGTACCGCTCCGCCGACCGTCGTCAGGGAATGAGCGGCGGGTTGACTCCAAGGAGTCTGCGCCACAGGGTTCGCAGGGTAGATCGACCTAGTTTGCCTGAGTTATATCGTCTGGAGAGAACGTCCGAATGACTGAAATCTTGTTAGAGCCGCCATCACGAGCGGAGGAGGCGTGGGAGGTCGGGCGGTGTTTCCAGCGTTAATCGCCGAACATTAGCTACAGCATGACCTGACACAAGTTTTACTTCGTTGCCGTCCCGACTTCGACATCACGGAACAGAACGTGAGCGGGTAGGGTACACAGCGCGCTGCGTGATCGGTTAAGTTAGCGGCTATTTATACGACGTACGATGCCAGCTCACAAGCATGAACGACCGAGGTTCTGAAATGTGGGCAACGCCATACGTATTAAAATACATTACCGTTCGAATGAGTGCGGCACAAATGTTCCCTGCACGAAAATAGCCCAGTGTACGAGACAGCCTCCCGTCAGCCTGCATGCGATTATATCTACACGCGAAATATACGATACTGATCAAACTTGTCTGGCGTTGGATAAAAGGTTACGCTGACATTTGCGCATGACCCTATCGATCTCAATCATGACTCACTGCTATAGGTCAACACTTAAAATGCTCTGCAAAAGTTCAGTGTTTAACATTCATTTTGATATCAAACATGAAATAGGCACGGTGTATAACGATCGGCCCTGACTTGGTGATATAAGGCGTAGTGTTGGTGCGACCTTTCTGATTTTGTTTTCCCGGAACAAGTGTGTTATTAAAGCTGAGCAGCATGAACATATAAGAAAGATAACCAGGACATTTGCCAACAATCTATTATGATTCAATGCTTGATGATGAGAAACGATGGCAACGATGCCACGTTTTCCCAGGCGAAAAGTTTTTAGCCGAGTAAGAGCGGAATATGTCCCCGATTTTTGAAGTTTTCTTCTAAACGGTTATGTTGATTCTTTTGAGGTGTGAAGTGATAGCAGACAGAACCCTTCCACGTCATAGCGGTAAGTTTCAAGCCATTCCCTTGAAAGATTACGGATGATGCGGGCCTTTTTCTGAATGCCAGGTTGTTCCTTAAAAGCACGAGTATAAGAAATTTATTATATGGCGTTATTTTGGTATCGTTCCGTTAACATTTATGAGATGTGTTCTTGCACTTGGCCTTGCTACGTTTTATGAAAGCGTGTTTCCTAGGGTACTGGCCACCTTATTTGTTTGTGCTGTTCATTTGTATGGTGTAAAGATCATCTCAGACCGATGCCTTCATCACATACATAGGTACGTGTGCATGCATACACATATATAGGTACGTGTGCCACAAATTATTTTATATTGTCGTCATGAACATACATTTTCCATGCTGCCCACTGTAAATAAAAGGCACAAAAAGCGATACATGGCCTCATGTTGACGGGTGGGGCCGCACTTGTGCATTTGCCGAGTGGAGGAATAGGACATGAGACGAGGATGACCTTGACGCATGAAAACCTGAACTGTCCCCAGGTTTCAATAGATAAAGCTCCGTTGAATGTGTATGTATAATACACATGTAATAAAACAATACATATTACCTATAATGGTACATTACATATAATGTTACTAAGTGTGCATAATTCGCAAAACACCAATGAACAAAGCCTTTTTAGCTTGGAAAATTTTGATGACATTTCTTTGTAAATAGAGGTTTAGCGAAGTCTCATGTTAGGAAGTGGGCTTCTTAGAAATATTTTTTACAAGAAAGGCTGATCAACAATAACAATGTCATTTTTGATGAAAGGATCTGAGAAAACTGTGTTTTTTGACAGGTGGCATAGAGAAAATAAACTGGGAATCATGATGTATTGAAATGGGTTCCAGAAACACATTTGTGTTGGTTTTGTTGCTTACCCTGTCACGTCCAGAAATGGGTGCAGGCCATATTCTTCATTGGCGGCTCTGATTCTTCTATATTGCAGTGTTCCAATTCAGTCAAACCATAGAAAGCAATGGTATGCATTTCAGTTCTTTGTGTTTTAAGTCAGATCATAAAATACATTTGATACTTTCCCCACGTCAGCTGATGAACTGATTGAGAGAGGAATAGAGAGAGACACGTAGTAAGCCTTGAGTCATAAGGTACCCTCTGATTCTTTTAAGAGTGCTAATTGACAAAATTTAATAACGTGTTTTTTTCAAAGCTGGCTTTTCATGACATGTTTAAGAGGGAAGTTATACCGACACACTTTCGCTTATGTTTGCTGCCAGGTGCAACAAAATGAAAACGAAATGAAAACTGCTCTCCTATGCTAAAGCCTTGTAAATAAGAAAACGTATAACTTTAAGTACAGCTCTATCTATGTTATGCTTCTGGTGTCAAGCCCCTTTAGCACCGTAAGTAACGAAATGGTAAAAGACTCAAATTATTCGCATTACAAATCAAAATTAGCAGTTGGTAAAACATCAGTCCTCGTAACGAACCAAACACTCGCGGCCCAACTTCACATCAGCGATGAGCATCTCTCGCTAGTCTCTCCGCAGATCCCCATCAGCGTCCTCTGATGTCCGCTGCCGTTTCTGGCTCCCCGCCGTCCAGCTCCCCCTCCGTGCAGCGCTCGTCGCCGCACGCCGAGGCCGGGCCGCCGGGCCGTGCACCAAATGAGCACGGGGCCGCCAATAACTAATGTCCGCCTCCCGATCGGGCGATTACAAAGTGCGGCAAAAAGCCCCCGGCGCCCGCCTCATTACGTCTCAGTCCGGGAGGCCTGTCCTGCGGCGGCGCCGGCGCAGAGAACCGGCCCCGGCAGGCGGATAGCGGCCACCCTCTCACCTGCCCGACGTAATGGTGATCTAAGCCGGCATAAATAGTGCGCCCCGCGATTTCCCGTCCGGGAGACGCGGGCCAACTGAGCGGTCTTCATTTCGGCCAGTGACGTATGGGGCTTGTTACCGGAACGAGGTTATCGTGGTGCCGGGCGGCTAATACGACGCTTCACGCATGCTTCAACGGCTTGCTCTCTCAGGCCAGATCGTGTTTCTGCCTGTGCTCTCAGCATTGTTAACGGCTTCATCACTTGTTAGAGGCGGCACCGATACTCGCGCACTGAGAAGTGAGTGAGTACAGAAACGTCAGCAGGTCACTCCGGGGTGAATTTAATATTTAGGTGGTTTGTTTTCGGCGGCGTTTTTTACGCACGGCTGTCACAGTTTCATTAACTTATTTTCACATGTTGCATGAACAACTTCCGGATATCTGAAAAGTAGTCAAGACTGGCATAACATTGGAATGGATGGTGAAAATGCAGGAACAAATCAATGCATCGGACAAAGTAAATAATGATGAAGTAGATGAACTCCATGTGTCACGTATGAAACGAGCAAGATCAAAACGCATAATAATGCCATGAAGCCGGCAGCTGATTTCTGACGCTGGTTTATTCGGACTTAAAATCTGGCTCCTGTATGTAGTGCCTAAAATGGGTCCAAGCGATTGATGAAAGGAGCGAGGTCTACGCACACGATGGAAAACTTCAATTTCCCACATGAAGGTAACTGCCCGGATGCATGGGTTCAGCAGGCAGCGAGTGACCTTAGCCCGATCTCTCTGCCCCTGGAAGACGGCGAGAAGCTAGCGGAGCTAGAGAAGTTAGTGAGCCTCCAACCGGAGTCCGTCAGCTGTTTCGCAGGTGCACGATGCGACGTGACGAACAGGCCCGCTGTTCCTGACTGGGATCCCCGGCTGTTTGCCGGACTAGGGGGGCCGAGATGGCGACAGGACTGCCGAAAACCGCCCCCAGAGCCGACCCGAGACGAACACGATAGGTCCCATGCAAAGACGCCTTCAGCTAATACGCTGCCTTTGGAGCCAAAGATGCTCACGATAAGGGCTCAGCCACAAACCGGTGGTTGATGAACATCGGGACATCTGAGATCATCCGTAGGCGTTGTGCCGAAATCCGGTAAAACCGGAAGGCGGGCTCCCCATCCCTGTCCCAAATGAAGTCCACGTTGAGGCAAGAGGATGCTGCACTGCCTCAGGACGGCGAGGTACTGAAACGTCACCGGTAAGAGTAAGCAAGGAGGCCCCAAACGAACTGTGGGGCCTCGTTCTTGGTAGATTGCTTGCAGAAGGGAGTCAGCGTCAAAGGCAAAACATCAGAAGTCTCTTGGGACACTGTTTCTTGTTGGCCTTGTGGGGATGCGCTCACAGATGCAGGAGGAATAGGTAAGTGGTGGCTTTCATGGGTGGGACCGTTTTACAGAAAGGAGTGCTCCTGAGAAGAGGGATACTTGAGATGAGAAACGCGTCCATTGAACGGAGATTAACAAGAGACCATTGAAATAATTAGAGACCCCCTCGATGAGATCACCATCTGGAAGCATAAGGCTTCTCCAGTCAAGATCGCAATCGTACCGATCTGATGTTGCTTACGAAAAACCAGGGTTCGTCATCTGCGAACATGATAAGGTTTATTTCATGGAGATTCGCCTGCCTTTTAAATCACGCGTCTCGTTAACGTACTAGGAGATCGATTAGCGCAGACAGTTTTAAGATGGGACGCCGAATGATGGAAAGCGGGGCCTCTCGTTTGCCGAAAGGTCAATGGGAATGACATAGGCCCCAGGACAGATGAGTAAAAAAGGCTCGAGGATTCTCAAGGGGGCTGGAGGTCCCAAAATTCCCGGAGAAAAGCGGAACAGCACGGTAACCAGAATGAATGAAAGCCGAGAAGTCGCGCTTCGCCTGAAGGTCAGAAGACACCAAAAGCTGGCCATCGTGCACGAGATTGCCAGAAGCTGGAAAGCGGTACCAATAGGGATGTGTGTGTGCCTTAGTGGTGGCGTGGATGTTTATTTTTATGTTCACGTTTACGTTTCTAACACGCATATTTTAGATTTAACAAATTCTACACCTTCGAGTTACGTGCCTAGGCAGGCAGCTGCCGAATTCCTTTATGGACTGAGCCTTGTCTCATTGTACTTGGACCGGTGTGCGGCCACAGGCAGATCTGGCCAGCCAACACCCACCCGACGTCAGTCTGAGCTCTCTATTAATTTGTCTTCGTAATGACCAGTGTGCCCCGCAGTTTAGCATTAATTAGGCGGAGGGTGCCGCCGGTTCAGCGACGCTATCGCGCCAGCAGCGCCGTCCATAAGAAGCGTCAACAAACGACAGGCGAGGTGGGGAGTGGAAATGTTTGTCACCGATCGGTATCTGCTGTAGGGCCTGTGCATGGATGGCGAACCGGTTTTGTTTTCCGCTCGCTGAACGTCGGAGGAAGCCATTTGCTCGGGGTGTCGCTGACCAAGAAGTGGTATTGATTTCAGACACCAACAAACGACGGAAAATGTTTCTTATCATATCATGCGCTTCCGTATTATGTTACGACAAATTTGCTGATTTTTGTCGACGTGTCATTGGAGTTCACGACATTTATGGGAAACCTGGCTAACAGAGGCCGAATTTAGGCACTCACACACCTCACGACTAACGCCATATGCCACGTTCCCTTGTACCATGACAAGATTTGCGTGTTGCGCCACGTGCTCAATTGCTGCAGACTGGTAAGTGTGGTGAGTCTCGCCAACCCGAAATAATTATGCAATCGCTCATTAGCCCAGATACAATGAATGTCGATTTACAGGGATCATTGTATTTGGAGCACCCCTCACGCTTCGTTTTGCCACGGTTGGTGTTCATTTCTAAGTGGATTTAAGCTGTTGCAATGAAAGTGGCGGTGCCGTCGTCATCCATTCGTTCGATTTCGTCATTCACAAGCGACTCAACCCCAAATTTTTAATTACATCCTTCGCTACTGTTCGCCGCCTGGCCAGCATGGACAGAACAGGAGACACTGGTACTGTTCCCCTCGCGATCCGTTTGCAATCCTGACGTGACAACAGTGAAAGTGAAAGTGTTAGAGTACTGAAAAAACGCCACCGTGTGGCTTTGTCTTTTGATTACAAGGTAATATCCAGCTTGTCCCTTTAACGGTACACAGTAGCCGTATACACAGCCGACCTCAAAGGAGGTCAGATCAGCGGACTGGTTTGGACCGGTTCTGATTTCCTTTGAATTCTAAGGGACGTAATCCTCAGGGGGATTTTGAGGGGCCCAAAACGACTTCTGGAAATGAACAGTGCCGAAGTACTGCCACTATGCAAGTCCGCAGTCCCGATTACTTGATGACCCCTCGCAAATCTTTAAAAAAGTCAAAAGGATCAGAGACCTCAATTCATGATGGTGACATAAGATGACCTTGAACCAAGCAAGGGTCAAGGCCGGAATAAGATCAAGTAAGTTCGAAGGCCCTTAAAACGTGGATGATACCCATGCAGGAGACTGAGTAAGGCCGAGCGCTGTAAAACACTTGAAACGTGAGTTATGCAATGAGGACTGGCACCGCATCAAGATTTCTTTATGACATGCACTCAAGAAATACATCATAGGTCAATGACATTTAAAGATACTGATGTCAAACTTTCAGAAAATGCATATTATTGTTGGGAACGCAGATACGCAAAATTCTGTTATGGTTCAAATTGTGAAGAAGTCGGGGTTTGCGCCAACCCCACCCTTTAATAGTGGGACCTCCATCGACTTCTCGATGCAAGTCGATGCTTTCGACCGCAGTGTCCGTGAAGGCAGCTTTTGTTTATTTTACTGCAGCCGTCGCAAACGAACCAAACCCACATAACAGGCCGATGTCTGCATGGGCAGGATTAGCCGGCAAACTGACGTTATCGCCCATTCATTGGCACATGGACCATAGAGCTAATCCCTCGGTCACGTCGTTGTTCATACAATGGGGTGACTCATTCATTTGCTGCTATCGCTTAATGTAGTATGACTGACCGCAGATTCTGAAGAGATGTTCTTTATTTGTCATGCTAGTATCGCTTCGTGAAGGCGCCGAAAACAATCCTGCACGCATCCTTGCGGTCTAACTGATGTATGGGGCAAGTTAGAACATTATTCAATCATTTTACGAGTACATACTCAATGTTTAAAGTCCCTGTTGGCCACTGCTGGTCAATATGGCTAATCATGCCCAAATTAAATGTCAAATGACAATTTCTCCAAAGGTGTATGTGAATGCCCTTCGCAATATGCCGCATCGGCTGCTGAGTCCTTAATCAAATACGTAACGTCAAGCAAACCGAAATTAAAGCCACTGGTCGTTTTCGCGCTTCGCCGTCATCTGAAAGAACAGTGTTTTGGTTGCCAGCCACTGGGCTGAGCAGGCATATATCGCTTTCGTAGGCACCTTCCAAACCAGTCATAGACTTCATCACTGCATCACGGGCGTAGAGCAACCAATCGCGACTGTCCTGTCCGCCGTGAAATATTCTGCCAGACTGGTGATCCTGGCGGTGACGCAATGAAAATAGCACACGACTGCAGGATAAGCCTGCATCGAGATCTGAAGAGAGGGTGAGCGCGTGCTTGGATTCTATTCCGTCCTGCACTAGACAAGACATCTCTCGTTTGCCGTACGTGCGCGCTGAAGCGGGAAGGCGGCCTTTCGACTACCGCCCACCAGTTCTTTTTAATATTTACTGGACAATACATATGCATGTGCGATGTGTCCGTGTGCGAGTGAAGGAATTTGCTCTGTGCCTGATTCCAGAACTGAATCTGTGTCCCCAATCCGTTTTCGCTTGAGATGTCGTTTGGTTAGAAGAGCTATGAAGCACTGCGGAAACCTTGGTGTGTGCAAATACAGGTATAACATGTGAATACAAACCCGCACTTTCCGTATCTGGAAACAAATATTTTACCAATCAGATTTGGGAGATATGCCTCATAGACAAAGATTGCCGAATCTGTGTCCTCCAGAGCTTTCTTTTTCGGATTCGCTGGTTCGTGTGACAGCAATAAACGCTTAGGTCTTCTGGGAGGACGGTTATTGTATCGCTGGGATGGAGTCGTGAGGACTGCATGGATAAAATCCACAGAATCTGCTGACCACCAAAGCAGTTTGACGCAGACGGAAACTTTGTGCTATGAAAAGGTGTGCAGAGAAACCTTTTGATGGAGACTATGTCTGGACAGTCTGAAGGCAATTATTGTCTCTTCCCGGTATAATCATTTCGTAACGTGCCGTCGCCCAACAACATTACCAAGTCAGTCGTGACATCGCGTGACGTCAAGTCGGCAGATAAAAGCATTAATGATGGCACAAGGAATTGGACACCATATAACCATGCAGTTGACGCGTCCTTAAGCCCAAATAAAAAGTAAAAGATGACACAACAGACGGCAGAAGAAACCACGAGATTGATAACGAAAACAATGAAGCATCTCATTGCAATGTTCCAGCCTTCAAATGACTCTTACACGACGAGACAGAAATCAGGAAGAGTGAAAGGCTATCGAAAAGCGTTAAAATACCAGCCAAAATACCAGCAACATTTTGCTGTTGCCGAACGCCTCTAAGCCGTGGCATTTCAGTGTTTGGGGGAAAAGGGTAGAGGTTTTTCGGAGGCACTGACGACGTGATTGAGCGGCGGTGAAGCTGGTGTCGGGCAGACCGGAGGGTGCGCCGGATTCCTGGGCGGCGGCAAGCGCGGTAAAAACCTCGCCCGGCCGCCGCTGCAGCCTGTAATCAGTGGCGGGAGCGGCCTCCGGACCTCTTCTCCAGCAGAGAACGGCCGCCGACCACCGGCGCAGCGCGCGCTGTCGGGCCGCGTAAACAGTGATTAATGGTGCGGCCCGAACGGCCGGTGGCCGCCGACGCACCGCCCCGCGCAGAGCGCCGGACACCGTGGCCGCCGGCAGCCGCCGTGTCGTGTCGTGCCGAGTTGAGCAAATGTCGCGGCTATCTGCCTCGCGGCGAGAAATGAATTTCCAGTAACTGCTGTGCGACTTCAGGTGTCCGCGCCATGGTGTTTCTGTGTAAGGTTTTATGCATAAGAGACCCGTCAGAAATATGGGCAATGCCCTTTGATACGCCTTAGCTGTTTCTGGACTTCTGAAAGGTGCAGGGCGGTTACATCTGCTGAAGCTGCTGGAAGCTGGGACAAATGTTTAGGTCCTTATTGTATATCCTCCATTACCTTGTAGTGTTGTGATGGCAGTCATGTAATACAGAAATGTTAATGCAAACGATCGTATCTGCCGAACGTGTTTTTTTTTCAAAAAGCCTTAGTTCGACAGTAAACCTGGTGGTACGAAGGCGGCAGTCAACTCACTTCAGCACTCAGTCAACTAAAACCCTTTCTTACACGATTTACATCTGTGTTTTTCGCACAACTGCATTCAAGCTAAAAAATTAACATCGCCAATCATCCACCCAGCTTGGGTGGCTGATGGGTTAAAAGCTTAGGTCCAGGCGGTACCACGGAGGCACCAACGACGCTTAAACTAGTCATAAGAGCGTCACGAATAGAGCGCGCTCACCATACCAACGTCAGCAGATCGCCCCACCGACCCAGATTTCCCGGCAGTACACCAGATTAATGCGATAAACTCTGCCTGCAGCAGCTGGCAAAATGTTCCGGTTCAAGATCCACGATATGCGTGCGGAACGATATCCTGAATTCCAGAACTGAACTGTAGTCTTGTGACGCAAAAAGATGGCCCATGCCCATGGTTCTTTCTGTGTCTCGTTGATTACGTTTCGGCTTACACCCAGCGAGCGGCTGAAACCGTGGTTTGATCTTCACAGGGAGCCAGCACCATCTCACCCTTAACACCGACGGTCGCGTGGAGCGCAAGAGGCCCTTTGGTGGCCTTGGCGGTGCTGGATTCTTTAATACCATCCGGACCGGTGGCTGGGGCCGAACTGCACCAGATTCGAGTCGACGTGGGCGGTCCCGCAACGTGCTGCGCGGAAACTTCTGCTTAGTAGTGGCCCTGATTCCCGAAACTTTTGAACAAACTGATCAGTTAATTAGAAAACACATAAAACATGGTAAGCCTGCATGCAAAAGGACTAAACGAGCCATGGCCACAGCTTGGTCCTGAAATTTTACATCAAGCCGGTAGCCGTGAGTGGATAATTCACTTCACATCCACATACGACTCTCTCCTTAGATTTTCCTGGATCCTGCGCATATGCATTTTGGAACGACATTTGACGGCTGAAGCGCACTGCTTCTAACGAACAGCATACATCACAGGTACTGGTAGCTCTAGCGGTGTCGATGTTGGTATTGGAGTGTATTTGGCATTAGTCGGTTGCCAGTACACAAGTCAAATAATCATGGGTGTGTTTTTTGCAAAATGATTGTGGGTGCCCAAAGGCATATGGGGATATCCTTACATTGCGTGCCGGGTGGAGGGGGTCGTGACGGGTGTTTATGCCTAAAGTTCAGAGGAATTAATTTAAAAAAGTATTAAATGAGGTAAGCTGCAGAAGGAATGTGCTACTGGAAATCATGGATGACTGAATGGCTGTGACATCCTTAAAGAGAATATATCTGTTTTTTCCGGTACCCCAAAACAAAGTCCAGAGAATATTTAAGATTTGTTATGAATTATCATGTGAATGAACAATGCATTTGAGTCGCCTTGGACAAATATTTTAAGCATTTTAGGCATTGTATTTATCGACAATGCTATCGGTACGCAAAATACAATAACACAGCATTTGAGACAGGAGCCAACCAGCGAACAGAAAATACATGCGTAGTTAAACTTTGAACACACCTGACGCTTACCCAACATTCTGCTTTGCTGTACCAGAAGCAGTTATAAACGGCTGCGACGATTGCTTTTGAAGAATAGCACCAACGCATTTCGACCTATTCACATTATGCGTACCTGCAGGGAAAACACTTGGAACTGCAGCGGTACCTGCCAGAATACATGATGGACGCCTTCACAACTTCGATGTTCGTCAGTCGCTGTCAGCTTCGACATCACTCAGGCTAACAATACACATGCTTTAACGCGTTTTATCGGTGATTTTAGTGGTAAAATAAACTGGAGTGAAAAGATAAAACTTGGGCTGGCATCCAGTGTACTTAACCCAGTAAAAACGCGCTAATAAAAGCGATTGGCAAGAATGAATGGTACCTACGCTTCGATTAATAAAAATGCCCTCTTCAGCCGCACGTGTGCAGTCCAAAATCACGACTTCATTAGACACTTCCTTTAACCCGTGCAGTGGAAGGGGTTTCGTGCTAACACGCATTGGAAGGAGAGATCCAAAAGGACCCCATCTTCGATCGCCGAAACGGAAAGAGCTAAAAACATGGAATTTATGGACAGGGTACGATCATAACGGTTTACATTGTTTGCAATTTTCATGACCCTAGGTTAATATCTTCAAGGTCAAATGGGGTCGAAAAGGTAAACTTTGGACACTTGCGGCCCGCACAGGCCTTTCCGTACAACGTTTCGAACGAAACGGGAAAAGGGTGTTTGTTTGAAAGTTAAAACATGGAAAACGACAATTTCCATTCATTTGACATCTTGGCTGAGGATTTCGGGCCGAGGTCATGTCAGGTCACTGACCTATTCCTTCATTTTTTTCATCTTTTGCAGATCAGATTTCGAGCAGCACGAGATAACCTGAGTGTAAATGAGGGCGCTACACGCATCTTTTAGCGTATTTTCAGTGAAGGTAGCCAACATTGGTACATTTGATCACTTCCAGCCTTTATATTTATGTATGTATGTATATGTGTATATGTATATACATATGGGTATCAATGTGCCTAACGTGTTTTTAGTAGGCTCTTTGAATGCATATTTCATGCAAACCGACATGTTACAAAGCAAGTCTGGATCAGGTCACAAGTTGGTTGACCTTGACCTTTGATGGCCTTGACGTTTATTGACCCTGGCTTTGGTCTTGGTTCATCCATCACTTATCCCCGAATGACGTCGTGTGATTTCGTTCAAGCAGTAATCTTAGGTAGAACGCTAGTCCTTTCACAAAGTTCCCATTTGTCAGGGACAACCGTTATTTTCGTTATGTTTGCTTGACTTCAAATGCTTCAAACTTCAAAAATTTCCGGCCGGTTTTCGATTTTTCTGCGTCAATCGACGAGTTATTCAATTACCATAAATGTCACAAAGTAGCAGCAGTCAGCTCTGATCCGTGTTCGAGATTTTCAAGAAAAACAGGTGGGGAGCACAAAAAGATCCCTCTTCCAGTACGCGTGTCAGAAAGAGTCAGGAAACCACAGCCCTGCAAATAATAATATTAGGATAAATATAGTTGTCATTTGGTATTCAACCTCTGCTCATGATGTGCAGCTGGCAAATTTCGGACGGAATTTTCTCTATCCACTGGACGATTTGTACATTAATCACTGACACCATCAACCTCACTTGCATTATGTAACACGAATGTGGGCAGGAACACGTCTTTGTCACGCTAATTTGTAATCAAGGACTTCTGGGTGTTTGGCAACAGCCGCTATTGCATGTCTGTCTCCTTACAGAAAACCTCCCGTCAGACCAACCAGACCAAACCACGTCAGATGTAATGGTGATATCTTCGTCTGGCCATATGCCAACCACGTGGAAAGCCAACCAACCCCGTGAATTGCATGGGAGTGACATAATCCACGGCCTGTTCCATAAATGGCGGGTTATTCACGTGTCCTTCCGACAAACAAAGAAGTGACAAAACCCCAGGATTTGTGCACAGTGTGGCAAAGGCTCGGTTAGTTCACAGTATGACGCATCTTACTTGGCCAAATCTCTGTGAGGATTCAAAGTTCAACCATTTTTGCAGAAGTTTGAGCGGTGTGGAGTAAAAGCAAAGTGTTTGACGTAAGTATTTCCCATTCAAAGGCGCTCATGGGGCAGTGTGCATCCCAGAAAATGGTGATAATAGACCAGCAAATTACATGACTAAGTTCCCTGATACGCTTTGTGACGTCACGAGGTTTCCCATTTCGGAAAAAATTGGGGGAATATTTCCACACTTCTTGCATTTTTGACAGTACCTAAAGGTTGAAGGTCGTTTGGAAATGCCAATTATTTAGAGGGAAGACAAAAATCACCTCTTAGAATTGACATTATTGACAGAGACTTTCCCTGTCATGTTTCTGCTTTAAGCCGGCAATATTTTCGCTCCCTATTAACCGATCACCAAAACGGACCAAAAATAACCCAAACGGCCACTTACCACTAAAATGGGTAAATCGCAACCATAATGAAGATTTCGCCACCGACTGAATGATTGTCATCAACCTGGAAGTTTTTTGCCACCAACCTGAAAAAAAACAGCCGTAATACTCTTTTAAGTCGCCAAATAAACCAAGAAAATACCCATAAAATATCCAGATAAGCCGCCCACCAAACTTGCTGGGTTATCACTAAAGAGGTGAAACAAATCACTAGAATATAGTAGGAAATAGAGAATTTGTAACAGAATCAAGTATATTCAATCTGCCAGCGAAAGGGGCCACTCTACTAACTAAACTGGCATCGGCTTGCTAACGTTTGAGGACGTCTGGTGCCACCATTAGCCTTGAATTACAAGTCAATTTTTCATCAAATCAAAGAAATCAAAATAAAAAAACATTGAGTTACAGGAGTTTCGTGAGGCCTCGTGCAGGATTAAGAGAATGTAGCTGCCAAACTTGTTGCTTTCGAACCATATAGGACGTGGAGTCGCGGGGGAGCAAATCGCATCAGGGGGTCCTCGTTACCAATGGAAGCACTCGTGATCAATGGGAGCCCTTGCGGTTAATATCATGGCGTAAAACGACGATCGATGACGAAATACGACTCCGGCTTCAAGAGGCGTCCGTCAGGTCAGCAGGAACGCCTTTACAGTCAAACTGGGGCGCCTTTACACTCCAGTGGGGTCCCTTTACAAGCCGACGGAGAGTCCCTCTGTTGGCCAGCAGGGGCCTTCTTACACACCGAAAGGGGGCCCCTCCAGAAGAAGACAGGGACCCATTGTGCGTCGGCATAAGGACCTTTCCAGACAAGCAGTGAACCACTAAAAACTAGCAGGGACCCCTATAAACGCTCATTCAGACCGCGTGGGCCTCTCTTCATAGCACACATAGTCCTTTTGTATACTTGAGGGACCTTCTTGTTGGGTACGTAAGCCTTCTCTAATGCCAAAAATGTTCTTATTTCGCTTTAATTATCTGTTTCGGGCGGTGTAAGGAACACTGAGGGCGCCTCACACTATCAAAAGCTCTGGAGCCTTCGGCCTCAGTGGTTCAGATCCACCTGCGGCCTTCGGCCCCGGTGGTCCCGCTCGGCCTCGGGGAAGGGGGAGGCATGGCCTCGCATGGTCCTCTCTTGGTTACGCCACCATGGGGCTTCTAAACTACATTTTAACTGGTATCATTGGTGACATATCAGCCTTTTTGGTGATGAATGAGCGATTTTGGCTTTCTGATTCCGCTGGCCGTTAGAATACGCGTTTTGGTGATGGAAGTGGCCATTCTGGTTGTCCAATTAATTTTGTCCTCAATTTTTTGCATAGCTGTACAACCAGGACTTCTCCTTTCAAAGTGCACATCCCAATGAAGTACCCAGATACAACGATGTGGCCAAGCGCAGTGTCTTTTTACTTCCGGGAATCATCACACACGTGTTGTACTAAACAACGTTTAATTTAGTTAGCTTTTCCTAGCACAGCACTAGATTTCATAATTATTTATTTACAGGGTCATACATACTTGAACAGCATTAGCCTAATCAGCGTCACACTTGATCAGTGGACGATACATTCTCCATGAATCACCGTTGGCCGACGTAAAAAAGTTGAATGGCACTCAATTTCCGACCGGTCTTCGGCCGTCAGTGACCGGCCCGCTTCACACTGCAGACGACACAGCTCACCGGTATATGGACCATATTTGGGGAAAACATCCCTGCCGGCGACCGGCGCCCGCCGACCGGAATGTCGGCGTGAACCGGGTTCACTCCCGCCGGCAGGGCGGACGCCGCAGTTTTGTGTGAAGCGCCCACGCCACGTTAGTCCCGACACGGCAATTCGCTTCGGTAGAATTGGAAAAGATCAGCTGTCTGGTCGGCCGGCCCGGTTTTCCTGTCGCCTCTGATCGTGGGGCGGTCCAGATCACAGCGGAGCCGTGACTCTCGGACAGTCTGTTTTAGCACTCTAATGCGGATAAATCCAAAGATTCCGTTCAGAGCGCCCAATGAGCATTTTCTACTCATTCTTCCACGTCTCTGTCTGCTGATACGCAGTTTGCGCCGGAAGCCCCGGAGCATCTCGTGTCAGAGACCGGACGGAATTCTTCAATTTCATATCGCATTTGCCGTGGGGCATTACAGTCTCTTGTTTGCAAATCCAAGCCACTAAAATTGTGAGAGATTAAGACCAGATTTTCAGGAACCTCCCATTAGCAAAAGAAATCGAATCCGTTTTACATACATTCTAACGCCATTTCCAGTGATACATCATCTAAGGTATCATCAGCCAACCGTTTTTCCAGCCTCCCGCCCACGACGTCTTCCTTTCCAGGTGACCGTCCAGCCAGCCACCACGACGTGTGCTGGAGCTGAGGGTCTCTTAATGAACAACCTGTTGCATCCCATCGGGTCGCTGGCCCGGCTTATGATCTGCAGCTTACCTTGGACTGGAATTTGGCGCAATTTATTCAACAGTTCATTCATTCAGCTCTTTCCCTCCCTCTCCCCTCTCTGTCTCTCGCTCACTCTCTCTCACGCATACACAGATACACACACTCCCACACACATCCACATCAGGCATGCTTGATGTTCACGAACGTACTGGATTATTCTTATCTGAACAACGATTCTTTTCTGCAGAGCCGCAAAACCGCGGGAAACGCCTAGGAAACATAGATGCATGGAAATGTTTCCTTTTAGTGAAACAATTTTCAACCCTCGCCAGGCCGACCTCCGGATTCACCTTCATCGGGCCGGGGATGAATCAGCAGCTCCCCCCCCCCAAGATCTCGAGAACTATAAGCTCCGCAGTAAAAGGAGAAAACGCTGTTGGAAAACCCTAAGCGAAACTAGGAGGAAACACTCTTTTTCAAATACGGTCAAAACAGAGGTCACCAGAGGACATCATGGGCTAAACTGCGCAGTTGAAATTTTTGGCAGAAAAACACTGATAATCAGGCTTCTTTGTGGTTCCAAAGAAGTTTAACGATAAAGCGAAGTCGTCTGTTTCGTTCCATGAGGGGCGGAAAAAAGGCGTCTGAGGCCAAATTTGATCATTTCAGGGAAAGCGGCAAATGAAGGCAAAAACTATCCTTTTGCGTGGACAGGAGCCTTGTTTTTTTCTGAAATGTATATGCATTCTAGTGAAACATATATATATATATATAACGTATGCTGTTTTTTTCTAGAATATATATGTATTTTAGTATATGCCTTGGATGGAATACGCCGCAAATGTGCCAGATACGCATATGAAGCCTGCAACTAACAACTGCAAGGTAACAAGCCTTCAACTGACAACTTCAAGGTACGTCAAGGTACGCCGATATGTCGAGCGTTCCTGGTGTCTGTCACATCGTCTGCCACATTACCATTGATTTAAATGCGATAAAGCATAAAATCTATAACATCGGATCATGTAATGGCCCTTCCATATCATGAAGCAAATGCCGAATGATATTTTTAAGGTAAGTCATTCAGATACCGGGCGGCTAGTACGGCCGTAGTGAAGAAGCTAAAATTTAGTGGGATGCTATTTTCTCCACGGTGAGGATTTTTATTTCGGCGACCGAAAATAGGAAGACTGTGGCTGTACAAACTGTGCAGAAGTAAGCCATGGTTGTAGTTGTTGTCATTTCTGGCCATACAAAGTATGCTTGTATTGGAAACAGGACAGGGGTGTCGATTTCCGTAAATGATGGGGGGAGAGCCGAGGGCTCGACAGCCTACCCCCCATGTGGGTTTTTCGGCGGATTTAGCTTACTTTGTTTTGACCAACGGAAATTTATAAGTTTTTTGTCATTATTTACCAGACGAAAAACTCCATATATCCCCATATATAGAGATGTATGCATATGTATGTATGTGTATAGATAAATAGAAGACAGATAGATACATCGCTTTAGACTTTATTCTTTACTTTCCATCTTTCTCTTTAGACATAATATTTCAAAAGGTTAAATCAAGTCAGTCTGGATCAAACTGCATTGGGTCATCCTCGGCAAGTAAGTTTTTATAATGTGTTAGTATTTCTTAAGCACATATGATTACCATTGAACATTCCCCGACTGTAAACAGAAATACTGTGCTCGGTTGCGGGTCTTGGTATGAAACGTGTCCTTACCCCACCTTAGGGACGTTGCTAAGGGGGGAAGCCATGAGGGCCATGCCTCCCCCAAGCCAAGTGGTCCTCACTAGATATGTGGCGATTTCGCACAAATACGGAATGACGATCATAAATATGTTGCAAAAGCAAACATGATATGTTTTCCTGCGCGCTAAATACGAGGTAAATTATGTAAAATTGTTCTTTTTTGCCATGAATTCCGTCATATACCAGTGGCATATGACAAAGTTTAACATTTGGCCTTCCCATGGGGAAATCCTGGATACGTGCCTGCCCAAGGCCACCGGTGTAGGGGACTAATTATGCGTGCAAATGAAGTGAGAAGCACCAAATTGTATATCCAAACTTTAGAGCTACCGAACCAGTCTCACAATCTCAACAGCAAACGCAAAAAGGCCGCAAGTTTAGCTGACCTCAGGTCAATGATCCGGTCATTTCCGAAAAATTTGAGATATTGGAATTATTCCATTTGTTGTGTTCCATGAACATGGCAGCTCTCATGCCGATCGTATACCAGTTTCATTTTTGGAACATGATCTTACTTCACCTGCACTAGGGCAATGACCTGAGGTGACCCTGAGTAAAAAAATTTACACCATATCTAAACTTATGGATAAAAAAGTGCTCAAAATGTCGCATCTCTGCGTCTTTTCGTTTTTAGCTGTCCTTAAAGAAATCGAGAGGGTGCTCATCCCTCCCCTGGGCCCAGCGCAAGTTAACAGCACACGAAGCATGTACAGTGAGTTGCATACCTTTCCGGTCCCGAATGATCTGACACGTTCCGAATAAGGGCCATGGTACGACTATTAGATTCAATAGTGAGCGCCTTCTCGTACATTCACAAAACTTTATGCAAACGGTGGTTCGCAAAATCTTGAAAGTTATATACAGGAAAGAGAAACATTTGCACTGGGCCGTAGTTATAGTATGAAGCTTCCTGTTGCAATACCCGCTGGCTCTCTTTGGTCTTTGGGCAGTGGCAAAATTACCCCTTGGCCGTGAACGGACCACTTGGTTGCGTCAGGTTCTGTGCAACAAAGCTATGATCAGTACGGATTCTGATTCCAAGAGCAGGGTCATGGATTTAACATACTGCAAAAACACAAAATGTAGGGATTTGATCACGTTCCCTGAAGGTTTAATAGTTCCCGGCACTGAATGTCAAGATGCATTTTTCATCGCCAAGTCGGAGGGAAGTTCTTGAGGTACGGGTCAGAGCAAGCGGACCTCTACCTGCAGGCGAGACATGGCCTGAAGCCATTACCAGCAAGTGGTAAAAGGTTTTAAGAGCGTTCCGGGGCTGAGATAGTCCGCAATTGGCAATAAACGGCCCATCAAGATTGGAAAGTTACACCAAAGTTGTTCTGGAAACATGCTTATCAGTGTCGAAAGGGTCTCACCGAAACTGAAACCCGGTCTTTTGGGTACCAGACGATACATTCGAAGAACAAACACAACTCCTTTTCACACACAGAACTTTTGGAGTACAGAGATCTGTACATTCACACAATGCCCTTGTCCATGGTCGCGCGATTCAGTGCCGCGTGGAATCTCGCGGGGATGCCTGGAAGAAGGTCATCTAAGAATTTTAGCCTCAGTTTTAACAAGTGCAGGGTTTAATAACGATTGCTTTGGGATGATGTGCCGAAATAAAAACAAAAACGTTAAGCTCACAAATACTTTTCAAGTGGTAACCTAATGAGGCCGAAAGCGTAGGGACATCCAACCTCTACTTGATTGAAATCAGGAAAAACGTGTCAAGATTGGTTACGTCATTGCCACGAAAATTCAGGGGTTGGCGTGATCTCTTACGCGGTCAAAATAGGGAGCGTTTTCGTGCTCGTGTTCCGAGATGCTTCTTTGCGCAGGTCGAAACGTCGACATCCGCACGCGACCAAACTCAAACCGTTATGTTCCACAGAAGCGTACAAGTGCTGCCATCTGTTCATAGAGATCCTTACTGTAAGTAGCTAAAAGTTCACCACTGGTGCAGGAGTGTTGGCAAACTTTTTGATAGCTGTACTCCGTGGACTTCATGACTTCAGCTTTTGCTCAGTTTTTAGTGCTAAGCTCCAGGCATTGTGTTATGCTTGGGGTTACGTCAGAAGCCTTCACCTGTCACATAAAAGTGACGTAGCTATCAAAGTTAGCGACATCTGCAAAGATATTTTAGACGACATCCGCGTCGGCGTTTAACGGCGACCTGCACGTAACGTGCCTGAAGACATTAAATGCCACCTAAACCTGTGGAGTCACCGGTACCAGACGGGTCAAACTTTTCACGGGTCAAAATGTCTGGCATCGATTTACGCCGTAGCTGCAACTTCTACGAACCCTACGATTACTTCCTATGAAAGCGAGAGTGCCAAAAGATCTTTCAAACAAAGGTCCCGACCCAGAAAATTTTACCCTGACCTCAAGGCAAGATGCCCAGTATGAGAGTTTCCGTACTACGGTGCGTGGTGGTTATTTCGTTCCAGTGGCCCTGTTTACTGTTATGTCCAGTGGCCCTCAGTCTGTTTCCACTAGAATCCGTGCCTTTGCCCACCAGTCAAAGTACCCCTTTTGGATTAAAGTACTAATAGGAAGTCAGAATTAGGCTTCCTGTATGAAGGTGTATATGTTTTTGCCTTACTGGGCCGTATGGCATGGATTGTGCCCTTTTTCTAGTGTCCAATGAAAAAAATAAAGTCTTAAAAACACTGTTATGTACTGTGTTTCACTTTAAATATGGCGTCTACGACCCATCCACGAGACAGGTACTCGTATCAAGCAGTTGTTGCCAGTTGTCATGCGTGTTGTTTAATGCTTGGTAATGAACGGCGGAAGATGTCTGCTAACTTGGCCTCGTTTTGGTATTCGAAACGTCCGAACTGCAACGAGAATGTTGACTATGTGATTTATCGATATGAAATTATTTTGTGAATTTTTCAAACCATTCTGAAGAAAGAAGAAGTACCAAAATTAAGGCTTAACAACAGTGTCCTAAACAGCTGTATCAAAACGACCATTTTATTGGGCTTATTTCATTAGCATTGATTTTCATCTGCAAAAACGAACTTGATGGGTCAAGTTCCATAGCATAACTAAGAGGTGTTATTGCCACGCAGAGACGATTGTTTTCGTATTTGTTATTGTTATGCGGGCCATGGGATCATGTTTAATATCCCGTTTACGACAATGAATCCCATGCGGTTCAATGCAAATTCAATGGTTCTGTCCGTATCTCAACATTATTCTTGAAAGGCAAAATTAAATTGTAATGTGGGGCAGCACTGTTTTTCGCAGATCTAGGTTTGTTTGTCCCTGTAATTTGATGCCGTTGAGATGCGGGCGGGGGGGTGGTCACGTTCCAGAGCCTGACGAGAAACGGTAATGGGGTTTAGTTTTATACACTGTGTGTCGCATTCTGCCCGAACACATTAGGGGGTTTGTGAGCCTGTCCTTGGAGGACATGCGACCTTGGGAGGGGACGTTCTCAAGGTTGACGTAAGGGACGATTGTAGGATTTCGTATGATTGCCCCCCCCCCTCATGTGTGGCGTAGAGCTGCAAGAAATTAGTCATCCGTGATTATCTCATACTTTGACCTTGATCTTTGCCTTGAAGCAGAAACGTACGCACATGAAAAAAGTGGAGGCCAAGGACGTTTTTTTTCATAGGGCAAGTGTCCCCAAAAAGTGGGGGCGTACCCCTCTCCTCTCGTTTCTACGTTTATGCCTTGAAGGAGTGAATTGGTAAGGTCAGCTTCCCGAGGTAAACGCAACAGACGACGACGGGTTTTGGTTCTTGTCCTTGTGTTCCATTTGTGACGTTCGTTTCGAGTAAAATTGGTTTTTGGGTTATCTTGTCTTTTTGTCTTGAAAAAAAACGGCTTTAGTTTTCGTCAAAGCCAGTTGGAATTATCACACATTAAAAACCGAAAATGCAGCTTCAAGGTTCGTGAAGGGCATGTCGAAAACTGTCTGGTTAGTTTGGACGGTTTTTGACTTGAACCTGACCATGAATTCTGAATACCAACATTCTGTCATTTACGGACAGTTTTAAAATCACAACTTTTCCTTCACAAACTCGTGACTCAAGTCCTGCGACTCTCAGACCTCCCGTGACTCTTGTCTTCGATAGGCAAAAGCGAAGTCCAATCATCTTCACGTGCATTTGGAAGTGGAAAGATAACACATTCTTCAACAGAAACATATCTGCACTTCATACACTATCAGTAAGCACCGTGTCAACCAAATGCCAGTTGTCGTCACGATAAAAACTCTGGCTCTATCATCGAGCTTTTTAAGGCATTCATTTCCAAGCAATGCCCAGAGCGCACTTGGCCCCATGCCATAAGCATAACGCCGAGCCTGTAAAGATTGCGATGGGGGGGTACCCTCTCGCCAGCTCCATGCATAGCACCCTGTAGCGACCAGCCGGCACATGAACAAACGTAACGATCAGCCGGCAATGCAGGCATCCTCCGTCAAACCGTTATGGCACACACCACACGCCCATACACACACAGCTGCGGCCGTGGGCCACACACTGCTCAGCTGAGCATGCCCCGAGACCCGCTCTGTCCACGAGGCTGCGCGGGTGCGCCGCACGGCCTCGCACTGTACAAAACGCTCTCGCTAGTCACGGTCCCGGACGGGAAGCGGCAGAAGGTTGTCGAGCGCGAGGCCAAGGACGTCACAGAGCAGGCGTCAGTGTCGCGCGAGCGGGAGCGGAGGCGTTATCACATACGGAATGACCAGACGAGGGCGGTCTGCGCCCGCGAACGGCGTCTCTTCGGGCCTGCTCGTGGGCGCGGGGCGCGCCTGCCGCGTCAGAGCCCATCACAGCGCGCGGCGAACACTTGTTCCCGGTCAGGTGGTGGCGGGGCGGACGGGGGCCGCCGCGCCGGCGGCCGCCCGACCGTCAGCACGACGGCGCCGGGTACCTGATCTCGCAGCCGTGCTGCGAGTGCTCGCGCAAGCTCCTGGTTCAGCGCGTTGACCTGCTCGCGCAGCCGGCCGACCAGCTGGGCCAGCTCGCGGTTGTCCTGGCGGATGGCCTGCACGCGCTCCTCCAGGCGCGCAATCCGCTCCAGCTTGCGCTGACGGCACTTGGTGGCCGCGATCCGGTTCCTCTGCCGCTTCCGCTCCAGCTTGATCCGCTCCTGTCGCTCCATGTCGACCGGGCTGGCCGGCGGCGAGCTGTCGGCGCCGCCGGCCGACGACGACGGCACGCGCTGCTCGCCGCGCTCCTGGCGCAGGCTGTGCAGCGCGTTGACGAAGCCGAGCGCGTAGTCCTCCTGCTCGTCGGTGGCGGTGCGTTCGAGCACGGCGCTGATGGCCTGCGGCCCGCCCGGCGTCGGCGTCGTGGTCACGAGGCCGCCCTGCTGCGCGATCATGCGCTCCAGCTCCGGCGAGCCGAGCTTCAGCAGCCGCAGGTCGGGCGAGCTGAGCAGGTGGCCGCCGCGCGGCCGGTTCGCCTCCGGCGCCGCCGCCAGGTCGAGCGTCAGGCGCCGCTTCTGCTGCTGCACACTCTCCATGCCCGGCGCGCCGTACTCCTGGTCGTCGTACAGCGTCGCTTCCATGGCCCGGGCCGCGCCTAGGTCGGCACCTGCGTCGGAGGAGTGGCGGCGGCGGCGGCCCGCGACCCTGCCACGCCCCTGCTGTTCACAGACGATCGGCCCCGCCTGCGGTCAGGGAGGTAGTTCCAAACATGTCTGCGATCGTCCCGAGATGGAATGCAAACATTGCTTTACCAGGCATGCTGTATTTGCCACACGGTTTGTTTTACCTAGAGCCAGGGTTTTAACGTGGTAAGCGTATCGATTTTCACGCCTCCATGCCTACAAAATCTCTAGTCCATTCAGACTTCAGACAGACAGAATTCGGGGATTTCCATCGTCCATTCGTTTAAATTTTGGGACAGCACCATAAACTAATCTAGTTGAAGGAGGCAAGAACAATCCAGTCCTAGACTCGGGCACATAACTGCCACGGGAACAGTTTCAAGACAAACGGAGATTCGGGGATCGCAGAAGGCGAAAACGAAAACCGACCCCAACAAAAAAACAAAAAAAAAAAACAAACACACAAACAAACAACCCCCCCCCCAAAAAAAAAAAAAAAAAAAAAAAAAAAACGAGACTAACAGACGCGGAAGACACAGACGCCCACAGACATGCAGAGCAGACACAAAGAAGAAAGTGGCTGGCGATACACAAAGCAGACACAGATGACACAGCAGACTCGGAAATCTGCTGACACACAAGGATGCTCACAGACAGCGCAGACACTAAAGGTAAACAGACTCAGACGCATATAGCAGACAGGGGCCCCAGACACACGTAGGCGCAGCTCACAAACGCACGGAGCAGACATGGCGGCACAGATACGCTGAGTGAAGGACGTAGCCAAGGGGGGCCATGGTGGTCATGGCCCCGCCTGAGCCGAGCGGTCTGCACTAGGTACATGACGATTTTGCATGAATGCGTAATAGTGATCATATATATGTTGCAAAAACAAACATTGTATGTTTACCTGTGCATTAAATATGAGAAAATAGCCTAAAATTGCTGCCTTTCGTTGTAAATTTTGTCATATGCCTGTGACATATGACAAAATTTGACATTTGCCCCCCCCGAGGAAAATTCTGGCTACGTGCCTGCACTGAATATACGCAGCTCACAGACACAGAGTAGACACAGAAGCTAACAGACACAGCAGATTCCGTGGCTTAGGCACATGAAGCAGACACAAGTTCATAGTCACACGGGGCAGACACAGATTCTCACGGAAGCCGTAACAATCAGAGCTACAAACTTACGGGCCGGCAGCTGGACCCAGGCAAGTTATGGGTCAAGACGACAAGTTATGGGTCTTTTCACTCTTGGTGCCCATCAGCGACCATTTTAGCCAAGTGCGTGGCGGGGAAGGGCAAGGGGTTAACTGGCACACTTGTTACAACCTTCACCAAAGGCGCGGGAGTCATGGGGCCAGGGGAGCTTCAGCCCCAGACGTTTTTGGACTTTAACACTGATTCCATGGGCGTTGCCTGGAAGGAATTGACCCAAAATGCTTTCCAGCCCTCCCCCTCAACTGAAGAGGAGTTTCCGTGCCCCTGGACTTCATAAATATTTTACTATGCACCGATCTTAGGAAGCGCAATTATTTGCGTTTACACTGCTTCTTAATCTCGCGAATCTCCGTATAAAAATGTTGGCTTTGCAGCCGACTTCGAAACAACTGGCCCTCGGGGGAATCACTCGCCTGTATATTCGTAGTTTTCAGTCACGAAACGCGCAATATTTTAATACGGTACGGTTCTCCAATCCTATCACGGCTTAGCAAAAACAAATTAATATCTATGTAATAACAAATCTCTAATAACAAAATCCTCCACTTTTTGGAAGAAGCGTGCGAAAATCGGATGTCCGTCGTAATTTCATGAATAGCGCAGACCAGAACCCTGTCCATTTGTGTAGCACTATTAGTTGGCAGCAGTCCTGGTTTGACGCCTAATCACCGATTACATGGAACAGACGGAAACCAGTTAATCTTTTCAATCTTTGCCAAGTCTTGTTCGGAGGCCTTTTATCCGTAGCGGCCCAAGTTTCACAGCAAAAAAACTACGTCCGTTTTACGACTTTATACAAAATACATTGCACGACAGATCAAGAGCGGCACAGGCTGGAAACAGCCAATGAATCCGCACATTGGTTGCATTACAAAAAAAAAAAAAACACGATGAATCACAGTACCGGAGGCTGGCGGACATCTCCGCACGCGTCACCCGGGCTACCAATCGACAATGCACCTTATCACAGCCTTCCGGGCGTCGGCGGGCCGCCGCCGGCCAGCGCCGCGCCGCTCAGAACACGCGGTCCTGGTAGCTGGAGATGTTGTCGACGGCCGAGCGCTGCGCCGGCTGCTGCTGGATCGGCCGGGCCGGCATGCCGCGCCGCGGCGGCGCCAGAAACTCGAACATGCTCTGCTTGTGCTGCTCCAGCATGCGGCCCAGGTCGGTCGGCATCGGGTCCGTCCAGAAGAAGTCGTGGTTCAGCGCCGTGTCCGAGTCGATGCGCCGCGCCGGGTCCAGCGTCAGCATGCGGTCCAGCAGGTCGCACGCGTACGCGTCGCGCACGTACGGCTTCAGGCGCTCCTTGACGCGCCGCTTCTGCTGCTTGGGCAGCTGGATCTTGTTGTAGAGCTCCAGCTCCTCGACGCCGGGCCAGACCTCCGGGCAGATGGCGCCGCACAGCTGCGAGATGAGCGTCAGCTGGTGCTGCTCCGAGCTGCCCTGCATGATGGGCGAGCGGGTCCACATCTCGGCCATGATGCAGCCGGCGCCCCAGACGTCCACCGGCGGGCCGTAGTTCCGCTCGCCGAGCAGCAGCTCCGGCGGCCGGTACCACAGCGTCACCACCCGGTTCGTGTAGCGGTTGCGCGTGCCGGAGATCTTGCTGAAGGCGCGCGCCAACCCGAAGTCGGCCAGCTTCAGCACGCCGTTCTTGGTGATGAGCACGTTGGCCGCCTTCATGTCGCGATGGAGGATGTTGTTCTGGTGGATGTAGTACAGGCCGTTCAGCAGCTGCTGCATCACCTTCTTGATCTCGCCGAGGTTAAACTTGACGTTGATGTTGGACAGCAGGCCGGCCAGGTCGTGCTCGCAGAACTCGAAGACCAGGTAGAAGGTGGAGCGGAACTTGTTGGCGGAGTTGGCCGGGCCCCGGCAGATCTCCAGCAGCGCCACCACGTTCTCGTTCTTCAGCAGCTGCAGGATCCGGATCTCGCGCAGCGCGGTGATCGGGAAGCCCTCCTTCTCGTTCTCCATCAGCACCTTCTTGAGCGCCACGATTTTGGACCGGTCCGTCTTCAGACGCGCCTTGAACACCTCGCCGAACGTGCCCTGGCCGATCTTGGCCATGCGCTCATACTTGGAGACGTCGGGGCAGAACGGGTATCGCAGCGACTCGATGTAGCTTTCCAGCTCCCGGCCGCCGAAGCCCTGCGAGCTGGACGACGACTGCGACATGACGTCGTCCGCGCCTGAAACAAACAAGAGGACACTACATCAACATGATGAAGGATGACGAAAAAATGGCTGCACCTCACGTCATTCTCCATTCCTGTAATTCAACGTGTAGTTCTCCCACATGTGCGCTCGATATTTTCAAAACGTTGCCTGAGTTAATGTTTGTAATTTTACAAACATTTGACAGAACTGGTTTCTTAGAGTGGCATAATGTACCACCAACGATGCTAAGTACTGCTTGTTCATAAATTCTGACTCTTTCTTCCAATTACATGGTGCCTGGTAACAGCTTATTTCTGTAGCAAAAAAACTGCTGATATTTGTAATGAATGGTTAACATCTTGCCAAGGGTACCATGTAAATGTATTGCTGCCAGCATGACCTACTGGTTCCACTGGCTTGCACTGATCACAGCAGCTCAGTCCATTAACCTCAAGCATCCTGAGACTGATTCAAGGTTCATGCATTAGTTCCCTACACAAGATGGCAACAGCTGGTTCATACTGGTTCACACAATTTCAGTAGCAGTAACTGATTCAGCCAGTGGAACTGGTTTAAATCACCTCACACAGACATGCACAAAGTTTAAATGGTGCAATATGCAATACATTACACCACTGAATAACACACTGCACTGTCACCACTGAAAGGAAAACTGAATTCCAAATTCAAATAATGATCTAAATCCAGTTACAAAACCTATTAATGAAGACTGCTTTACCACCAGGAATTAATGCATTAATGTACACATGGCATGTTTCAGGTTTCTGAATACTTTCTTATCCAATGTGATGCATGAGTTTTGTTGCATAAAATTAGTGTCTCTTATAGTGTTGATACACTTACCATGTATTGTCTTACAATACCACTGTCTTTGTCCCCAACTCTCTAAAAACCAAGCTCAACAAAAATATCCCACCAACTGGAAATGAGAATACACTAAAAATAATGCAATCAGAGCAGCATCCAAATTTAGCAAGATCTTCCCAAATATTTCTACTGGCTCAGGTACCACAAATATACACACTAAACAAAAATAACAGGCATCTGATGGAACAAAACTAGCACAGGAATGCATGCTGGTACACATTATCTAACAAGAAAATGGCTCACATGGTTCATGCCAGTCAGTAAACCTCACCAGGGCATGTGAAATGCAAGGGAAACAGGACAGAAAAAAAATGGGGAACAGGGGCCATACTGGGACAGGGACAAGGAGACTGGGATGGGACAGGGAGATGGATAGACAGGAAAGGGGAACAATGGGACAGAGACAAAGAGGGGCCAGAACAGGACCAGTGCAATGATAGGGTACTGTATGGGGTCTTTAACCCAGCAATGACTGGGGTATTTCACCACCTCTCAATGACTGAGGGGCTTTGATGTCCCTGTCACCTATCTCAAGAACCAAATACATAATACAACTCATTCAAACTGCAACTGGTAACAATGAACCTCCCCATCCCTTTGCTAATCCATTTTCCTGTCCAGTCCCTTTTCAACATTCTGCCCCTATACCCTTCCAAGCCTGACCCAGCACAGTTCTCATCTCTCTCCCTACCCCACCTCCAGGTGTTCCTCCATGTCTCTGTACTCATACAATATTGGAAAATGTGTTGTTTTTCTTGGTGTTGATGAACACCAGAAAATATGTGCCCCAAAAACAGTATATGCCCCAAAAGCATGATCCTGTACCTCCATCAAAATGCTGCATTACAGCTACCTTGACAAATTTCTTACTCTGCAAGCAAATGATCCTGTCTCCATTCACTAAGAACCAGGTGTGATGTCATAACTGAGCTACAAGTATGTATTCATATTTAGTTTCATATAAAAGTATATCATAACTGAGTTACAAGAATGTCAAATTAAACCAGTATTACTGTTTGCAAATTTTGTACTCCAAAACAAAAATTATACACCAACACCAAGAAAAAAATCCAACCCTGGTGTCCACATCTACAATGCCAACAATTTTCACCTTTCAGGTATCCTCTTCTCCCTTTCCATAGTTTCAACTTGTTAAGAAACCAACATAGTATCAGCCCTAATGCTCTGTAACTTTTTTCCTACATTTTACATACAAGTCATAAACCATTAGCAAACTGACCTTATTGTATAAAATCAAACAACTAACACAATTTTTTTTTTTTACACAAACATGACTACAATTAATCATATCAACTTTGTCTACAGTTTTTGGTAACAGTGTGGACTGGTGATATTATACTTTTTCATCTTTTCAAGGACCACTTTTGCCATACATACAGCACAGAAGAGCTCATCAACTCTCCTATGAAAACAAAAAATGGTGACACTACCAGTATGGTTTTTGAAGGAAATGGAATTATATTTTGCCATAAGCAAACATGGCTGGAATGACCAGTGCCATCTTGTTTACACTGCCTTCGCTCCCAGGATGCCCTGTGCACTGTGTAAGGCTTGATGACATCACCAGTAAATGACACTAGAGGCTGCAGTCCTGTAAACGCATGTTCACAGGTCATAATGTTGCGCAGAAGGCACAACCCTGCACCAAAAGCACGGTATAGGATACTAGAGGCCATAGGCCAATAAAAGGTGCCATTGGACTTGGCTCTGTCCAACAGAGGTTAGGTTGTACAACTCAATAGGTAAGACTAGGCTAGGTTAGGTTAGGTTAGGTTAGGTTAGATTAGGTTAGATTAGGGTTATGGTTAGGGTCGGAGTTAGGGTCAGGGTCAGGTTAGGTTGGGTTAGGTTAGTGATCTTTGTTACTATTTATTAGGCTATACTGATGTTATTAGGCCCTAAATACCCTCACCTTGGGAACTGTCCTTTTTGACTTTGTTGCTGCAGGAACACAGCAGAAGTTCAACAGAAAATGGTGCAGCGGCCAGCGACAAATGATGAGGTGATATTTTTGGTAACTTTTTCACTTTCTTCATCATGAAATATTATGCAGCAAACAAATCAAAAGCATTCAACTTGGAAGCATTTGCTGTATAGGCCTTTTAACTCATTTATGCTGTTTTTCACTGCCTGGTGAAAATTTCATGCATGGCCCGTGCACATGCTAAATAAATAAAATGTTTACTTACTTTCCAGAGAAAATTCTTGCTTTTAGTCACACTTCCTGTTCTTTCTTCGAACTTATTCGAAATCCCTCTTTTCTACTCTCCTTGTTGCACCAAGGACACTAAGGTGTTTGTGCAGCAACGGTAATAGCAGCTCCAATGCACAGTTACTGAAGACAAACGCTTGTTTGAAAGCAATCGCTTCTTCCTACAATACACGTTTCGAAACGATTACGAAAGTTCTAAATTGTGCGGAAGAAGGCGTATGTGGCGCGGATTTTGTGAATACTGCTACCAGATCTTGGAGGACCAAATTCCCTTAATGCGATGGGGAATACATCTAGAAACCTCAGACTTTTCCTTAACTCGCTTTCTTCCTTGATTATTCGTTAAGTATAACCTAAGTCAACTTTGCATTTGAGATCCAACACCACGGCCATTTAAATCAAAGTAGCAGGCGAAGCCATAGGCAGGGCATCGGGCCACGATCGCCAATTATTTGGGAGGCCACCATATCTTTTGGCTCCCCCTTTTCGGATGGAAAAGTGTATTGTTTTGTTTCTGAAACTTTTTTGAATGCATGTTACTTTAAAAAAATGGCAAAACAATGGCCGAAACCCGAGAAGAAAGCGACATGTCAGCGTGGGTTACGTTACACGCGTGGAGTTGAATGTTCCACGCCATGCCGCATGGTTTAGGTCTACCCCTGTTCTGACCTGTGGTACAGCCATCGCTTGCTAACTGTATCAAGGGTGTTGATTGCTATAAATAATTGGGGGGGGGGGGCAACCGAGGGCCCGACAACCTAACCTTCTCCAGATGTGGGTTCCTCAACTAATTTGGCCCATTTTATTTTGACCAACGGGAATTTATGAGTTTTTGTGCTACTTTTGATGAAATAGATAATTGCACTTATCCCCACGTATATAGGTATGTGTGTGCGAATATATATATATATATATATATATATATATATATATATATATATGTATATGTATATATATATATCAATGATATAGATACATCGCTTCTGACTTGATTCTTTGCTTTCTGCCTATTTCTTGTCTATTGCGGCCGTTTTTTTCGTTACTATGACTCATTTCCCTTTAAAAGCGGCAGAAGATATTGGACAGAGCCAAACCAGCATTGGGTGGGCCCAAATCGACATTGGGTGGGCCAGGGCCGCTCTCAAAAGAACACAAATCGTCGCCCCTGAGCTGTGTTATATCAAAGGGCGCGCGGGGTTCTACGTTAGTGATTTTGTTCGTCCGATTAAATGGATTTGAGATAAGCCGTGATCGATCACCACTTCGGGACGAGGCATTCTCATCGCGGGTTAACTTATCAGTTCAGTCTAGTAGAGGATCACAGGCACACAGGCAGCCACTCGATCGTGATATCCTAATGGCACGCTAAACTTCTCCGAAAAGATCTAGGTGCCCTCACCTGGTATCGCGTGATGGGGCAATGGCGTGACGTGACGTGACGTACCTGACGTAACGTAACGTGGATCTCCATCAGGTAGTTGTCTATCTTATGCTGTATTCGAAGGCGTTTTTTTGCCATTAAAACCCACAAAATCCGCTTGTAACTGTAACCACATCCGGGCTGACTAAGTCGGAAGGCCAGTGGCGTGCCAAACCCGCCGGCGTCAGCGGACGGCTCCTACTTGAGCGGGATGTCGGACGGGAGCTGCGTAACGGGCGGAGTGGCTGGTGCCCGAGGACCAACCACAGACTACTTTTGGGACTTCGTCTGTGTGGCAAACTTGCATGTCAGAAGCCAGGCAAAGGATTCAAGTCCCAGAACGGGAGTACGTCTGGTCCGAGCCCGAAATGGTCAGCTGGTCCCGGGTCGGCCGGGTCGTGGAGTTGCATGGCACGATAGGGCCTTCCAGCTCTATCTGGTTCGGTGTCTGGAGCGACCCTGCATTTCGGGCACTTGGGCGGCAGGTCTGCGTTTGCGCAACACGCTTGGCTTAGCAGGGTAACTGACTCCGAAGCCACCCACTTGCACATGCTCTGGCAATTTATGCAGTAAGAGGGATGGTTGATGTGAAGTCTGTCAGGGTCAGCCGGTGCAAAATGTTCATGACTTCTGCTCCAGGTCCGTTGAGCCGATCGCGAAATGCTGAGATGTTTCTCTTTGACATGAAATTCCAAATCCGACGTGTCGGTGACCCAGGTTAGATCAGTGAAGCTGAACCGAGGTTATGTTCAATGTGCAGCATTTCGTGAAAAAAAATGTGGGATAAAGAAATATGGTGTGGGGCTTAAAGATAATGAACTTACATACACTTTACGACATATAACGTGTGTTAGTCCAATATAAGTCAACTAATGTCAGCTGCTTATCATGCCGCATCTTTTTTCGCTCAATGTTTCCTCGACCAGTATCAACGTCTCAATCTCATCTTAGCTATTTTGATCTCAGCAGACTTTAAATTCGTAGGCTTAACATCCTTCAGTGTATAACAAACCACGGGCCTGCAGCAGATGCGATGACAAACAATCCATCAGATGAAGCCGGGTAGACCGTCGGCACATGCCTGTGAGAGGCCGAACATGGCCTGATGACGCTACAAACAACCCCCTCCCCCGATCCCCGGCGCCGAACGCTCTCGAGCCCAGCGGCCAGCGACAAGCGGCAACCGACCCCCCCCCCCTACCCTTCCCCCGACAGGGAGGCTGATGTGTCCCCCAGTGCACCGCAAACAGGCAGAACAGGCAGAGTCCAGCTCTGTCCCGGTCAGCAGCCTCCGAGCGTCGTCCCGCACACGACGCTGCTGTTCGGCCGGGGCCGTCTTCCGGACCGCAGGACCAGAGCCTCAGAGCCCCACGGCGGCAGCCGCGGGTACGGCGGCCCGCCCGGCTCCAGCCCACACGTGCGTCTCCAGCCTTAATCCAGCCGACTTCGGCACGTCCGGCCGCTCCGCTCGACAGGCGCATCTCCAGCCTCAGTCCGGTCCGGTCCAGCACGGGCCGCCGCAGTCTACATGTAGATCTCGAAGTCGACGCGCTTGACCTGGTAGAAGTTGGTGGTGCCCGTTCTGCGCACGAGCACGGCGTCGCTGAAGTAGCCGCTCTCGCTCCAGGCGTTCATCTCGGCCGAGCTGTGCGGCCCGTGCACCTCGGCCTCGTCGGAGGCCTCCCATTTGAACTCCCAGGTCACGGTGTCGCCGTCCCCTGCAGGGCGGGCAGAGGTCGTGTCAAGTGAGGTCAAGAACCGGCCACTGACTGCCACACGGAAACGCCGGAAGCGCATGCGTGGAGCGCAAACATGGCGTGTTTCAGCCCGTGGTGGGCAGTGAGGTGAACAACTGACGGACTGGTGAAAGCCATTGCAAATATGCCATCTTTTCCTTGTAATCACACCTTTCTACTTGTCTCCAACGTGGCACTTCTGACTTGACATCATTTTCTCCGTGTATATCAGATAATTGTGAACACAAAACATCGCTCGTTCCGACGCCACATGAAGAAATATGTGCCATGAAGAATACATACAGTACGATGAAAAAATGAACATACCGATTATCCTAGCCAGCGTGACCTGTCCACGAGAGGCAGTAATTCCCTCCAGCCGACAGTGATTACCCTCTGCCGGCGCCTGTTCGGGCTCGTTTTTGGCGGCGCTGTCCTGTTCGGCCGGCGCCGAGCCGTTGATGTTCGGGTCGGGCGCCGCCGGTGCGCCGGCCGCCCCTGCCGGCTGTTTGTCCAGCGAGTCTCCGAACATGTCCAGGGCGTCCTCCTCAGTGGCGCCCTGCAGCCGGTCGGCCACCGGCTTCCGCAGCTGCTCCAGCTGCACGACACCACGCGACTGAGGTCAGACGGCAGGGCAGGGTCGACAGACTGCAGACTGAGGCCGCACGACGCCGTGGCGCAGCCGATCAGCGGCCAGCCGTTCGCAGATGTCGCGAAACTACAGATCTGCCAGTCTGCAGCACTGGCAGACTCCGCTGATTCAACGGACATCCAAACTCGACACCAGGCAGTCAGTCATCTGACCAAAATATTTGCAGCGTACGAAGGCGGCACATCACTGACTCAGCTGACGGTACACAGTCAGCTGGCGGACGCCTATACAGCCGACAAGTTACAAAAAAAAAAAAAATACAATAACGGGAGTTGACAAAGAAAAACGAATGCACTCCAAAAGACCTGGATTAATAAAACTGGTGACTGACGGCCTCGAGGCCCACCATACACCTGATGACACCATAATGGCACCCTACACGACTCAACATACATCTCGTGACTGTTTCACGGCTCAACAGGCCTCGCGGCTGAACACACACCTCGTGGCTGACGGCCTCGCGGGTCTATACATACTTGATGACTGACCCTCTCGCGGCCCAACACAAACCTGGTGACTGAAGGCCCCGCGGCCTGACTCACAACTGGCGACCGATGACCAGACGGCGTAACACACACCTGCTGAATGGCAGCCCCACAGCTCAGCACACACTCTGCGACTGATGGCCTCGCGGCTCGACACACACCTGGTGACTGACGACCAGACGGCGTAGCATACAACTGCTGACTGGCGGCCCACAGACGGTCTCGCGGCTCTACACACACCTGGTGACTGACGACCAGATGGCGTAGCACACAATTGCTGACTGGCAGCCCACAGACGGTCTCGCGGCCCGACACGCACCTGGTGACTGATGGCCTCGCGGCTCGACACGCACCTGGTGACTGATGGCCTCGCGGCTCAGCTGGTACACCTCCATGTTGCCGGCGCTGAGCAGGCGGTCGGCCAGGCCGGTGAGCCGCTCCAGCCTCTCGCGGTCGGCCGCCGCCTCGGCAGACTCGGCCGACTCGGCAGACTCGGTCCGCTTCCGCTTCCAGCGGGCCGCGGCAGAGTGGCGGCCTTTGTTGCCACCTGGCGGCGGGGACGGAAACCACAGGCTCGTCAGTGCGCGGAGCCCTGCGATTCATTCTTGACTGCTTCTGCCGTCTTCAGCAATGGCCTAATGGCTCCGGATCGCGACTCCGATGTATCTGACCAAGTGTACGGGAACTGCGCGAAACGGAGTTATGTACTTTGTTCTTCACAGTAGGCGAGAACAAGAAACACCCCTACATGGAAATGGTGCGGTAAACATTGCACTACGAAAGGTTTTCTACACTTACAACGCTGTTGCTGCGGTGCGTGTGCCGAAACTGTTCCGGTGCAAACATCGAATACTGCGGTAAAACTAAAAACGACTGGTTACAAAGCCAATTTTGCGCACTGAAATTTCCTGGGCCTAAGAAGCAACTTGACCTGCACATGTATCGCAAGTTCAACACCCACCCAGCCGTCGAAGCGTCTTGGCGACCGTTTCTCCGGGCTGCATCAGGTCCAGCATCTGCTCATAGATGGCAGCCTTCTCGGCTTCCTTCATGGTCTCGGTCTGGTCGTCTGAAGATTCATCATCGGAGCCGTCCTTGTCCTCAGCATTGTGGTACTGCTATCAGGATGAGGAAAACGAACGTTACAGACTTTTACATTACATTACATTACATACATTACATTTTACACTACATTACACTGGCATTACATTACAGGCTTTTCAAAGCCTGGTATCTCATTTTGGCCTTGTACCACGGTGACGTTTTTTCCTTGACACATTTTGAAGCTACAAAATAGCATTTAAAATTGCTGCTGGGCTACCCCTGGATTAGCGTCGTCAAGAATTTCACTCATTTTTTAAGATCACAAATACCATAAACAAAAGCTAGCAATTTCGCTTGCACTGTTGTTCATTTATTCACATGATGAAGAACAATGAGATCTACCCTACAAGACAAAAATATCAGACCTAAGTCCATGCTGCATATGACTGTAAAGCACTTTACCAAGACAAGCACACTCCGCATCATAGTAAACAATTCCCAAAAACATCGATTTTGGCACATAAAAGCCCAGCCTCATACCGGACGGCTATGATGATCTACGATGTAGACGTAATCCTTCACGAACCGCTACAGTAAGACGTTATGGCTCCCGTTCACTAGGATGGCTTTCCATTTTGCGAAGCAATTTCGTATTTACCCTTTGAGCCCGCAGCGTAACAAAAACTAAAACTTCGCAAAGCCCTGAGTCACCAAACTAACCAATAGACACTTCCGAAAAAGGGAGGGGGGGGGGAACGGCAGAGCTTCAGGTTGCGGAAGAACTCTCAGGACATCGGGATGCTAAGGGAAGATCGCACGTCATAACCCTACGACGTCATCAGGTTTACTGCAGGAATATTTCCTGCCGGCCGTCCGGACACAGGCCTTAATCGGAAGGGGACCTCCTGGGAAAGTTTTCCACGACAGCCGGCGGTCCTGTCGGAGCTACGAGGGCTGGCAGCTCCCTCAACACGCCTGACGGACGCAGCGCCCGTGCAACTCAGGCGCAGCACCAACGTGCCTGGCACGTGGTACCGGATGCCCGGGGCCGCTCCTACGTCCGGTGCACACTCGGCCGGCGGCTCACGTCTGGTGGCCGCCGGCTGACGTCCGGAGACGGCTGCCGATCTGCAGGCATCTCCTCACTGTGCCCGTCTTGCGATAAGTACGGCCAGACAGCTTCGCGGCTGCCGTCCGCAGACAGCGCCATCCGGCCGGTCCGCGCTGGTCTCGCAGAAGCGGCGCCGCCGACGCCGGCACTTGGTCGGCACGGCTACAGTTACATACACCGGCGTCCCTGCGCTTGCGTCCAGCTATACCACGCAGCTGGGAGGAAAAGCGAGCGTCCGCCGGTCGCCAACGTCCGCAATATCCACGTCTCCTTCGCTGCTTTTTAACCGCTTGGTATTTAGAACCACAAGTCTGCACTTTCCGTTTAATGGCGCGCAACGTAACGGTGGGGATTTCGGTATTTTCCCAAACGTCGGCCACTTCCTTTGCCACTGGTTTGATGGCAAGCTGAGAGAGATCTTTCCTCTTTAATATCGCCCTGACTTTTGCTTGGCTGCATATTTGCAACAGCCGCACATAATTAGTGACGTCGTTGTTTGTCGGCAACTGGTTCTTGGGCAGACTGCTAGGTTCTCCCAAGAAGCCTTCCGTTGGTTTCCTCATCACAGACACCTAAAAAACCACCATACATCCGCTACTACACAACAGCAAAACGCCACATATCTTCCGGACAAAGAACTATGATCCACTGTCATTACAACCTGAGGCCTTGGCTACAGCCAAATTTCCCCACGGCATGTTATTCTGCAAGCTGTTGCTAACCAAAAACCTTCGTTAGGATGGCGGACTCTATGACGTCAGATGACTATCCATGACTGGTTAGTAGTAATTCTGGAGTCGAAGGAGCAGCTGACTGGGTCAGGTCAGGACATCCACAGCCCTGTTCTAACGAATACGGGGTATTCTTCGTGTGCATTGCCACTGGGTACTCAGTAATTTTCCGAGAACTGCATAATACTTCATGTCCAGATTAGCGCCGTGACGAGGACTTCCGATCTTCACATCAATCCGCGGAACGGCAGCCATAGCCCCACAAAATACGACAATGGCCAGATATTCCTCCAACGTACACTCGACTCGATGGCAGGGCCTCCCACACCGAACCATACGCGGATACGCCTCCAGAATGACGCGGAAAGGTATCCAACCAACGGGCAGGTAGCGAAGCCTTCTGCGACGGGATCCAGCCGGGCCCGCCTGGCGAGACTGGTCGGGTGACGGGGATCAATGGGCGGTTACTGGGATTCACGAGTGCTCTGACTGCGCACTCACATCACGCTCATCCGGTGACGAGCAATTTCAAGAGTCCTGACGACACACACGACAGCAGCAAGGACTGTCAGTTTCAGATATCTCGGGATGACGCATTCACAAACACCGACTGGGAAGACGCTCCAGGTCGGCTGGCCGGCCTGTCATAAACCCGATGACGGCGGGGATGGCAGCATGATGGCCGCCGACAGAGGTCTCAGGTGAAGAAGGGGATGCTTAAGGTATGTGGAATAACTGGGAAGATCTGTCGTTTGGTCGACCGCCACGCCTTTGGACTTTTCACAAAGTCAGTGAGGAAGAGGAGAGTGGAATTAATCACATGGCCAAGGGGCCAACGTCAAAATGGTTCACTGGTTGCATGATGTGTGGTCAATTCCTTTCAATGACTAAAAATATCCCAACCAGATTCATGGCCAAATCAAAAATAAAAACTGCTAATGCCAAAGCATAAATGGAAACAGAGAGGAAGCTTTGCATTCTTGCACAATATGTGTGCTGACAAGGGCTTATTTCACATTCTCACCTTGGCATCATCTATGTTATCAAGCCATGCATCACGAATCTCAACTTCTTTCTTCCAGAAATAATTTCCCTCTGCATCAAAATGTCCCTCAGTCAACTCTTCTTTCATGTTGAAAGGTGTGATTTGAATGTCACCATCCTTGGCAATGGTGCCTTCTTCTTCTCCTGAAAAAGACAGCCATATCCACATGTCACCTTTCCATGTGATTAAAAAGTCACATTCCCACAAACACTTATTATTTACCATAGGAGTGGTGTGCAAGAATGGCAGAAAGAAAATGATTTTCTTTGTGTCCTTTAAAACTGGGCTATCTCAGCAAAACAAGACATGTCAACTGCAAAAACATCCCAGGCAAGTGATTGTTTGTCATAAGAAATGTCCATTTCATTACTCTGAGAAAATGACAACATAACACAAGAAATATCCATGGCATTTGACAGCTGACTATGGACAAATAAATTAACATGGAGCATGAAGGACAATTACTAACATCATGCAAACCAAACACCACTGTATTGCACACTCAACCATTCCTCCTGTATTGTATTATATATTTATGTACACACCCACTAAAAAGATATTGGTTCACAAATCTGACAGCAATGATAGTTTTCTCAGACTTCTCAAGTTTCAAAGACAGTGCTACAAGAACATTTTTTCTTAAACCCCAAAAGCTACTCTGATGCAGAAGTTGAGGAAAAGTTGTTACCCTCAATCTCATCAGGATCCATGAGATTGTACTTTTTGCTGTCATCTTCATCTTCTTCATCTGAATCTAAGGTGTGCTTCTTTAATGGCTTTTCCTCCTCAGGTTCTATCCCAACAGATTCTTCATGGGGCCTTTTTGACATTGTGCTGTGATGACAACTCTGAAACATGAAGATTCCCAATTGCAAATTTGTACAAGAACTGCAATGCTCAGAGATGGTGCCAGCTATAGTTCAATGGGCATGTCATGATCAACAGGTAAAGCTGCTGGGTAATGCCACATCACCAGTGGTGAAACATGAAAATAGCATGCAAATATGCCACTAAAAATACCTCTCTTATATGTGTGCCAGCAGCAACAGTAAATATTACCACATCATTATCAAAATCACAAAGTGAGAAGCTTGTAGCATCAATGTTGTGACTGTGGAGGTATCTGCCACAGCAGTGACAGCCATTTTACCATCACACTGTTACTCCAAAACAGGCTGTCTCCTATTCACCCCTGCTGTTTTTTTTCAATTTTTAACTACTGATGCTTGTCATTCATGCATACAAGCTCTTGGATTGTGGAGCAGCATTGGAAACCTGGCTTTTCTTCCTGGTATCACAGTACAAATTCCCTTTGTAGGGGCAAATCCAGTGGCCCAGTTTTGGGGGGCAAACCAGTTTCCTGGGTCTACATGGTAGGTCAGCAGAGTTGCTGACCCAGGGGGAGGGGTGGAAGGCAGCTGGCCATAAGTTCAGAGTGTACTGCAGCATAATCAGCAGCTGATTATGGATGGTAAACAATCAACCAGAGGGGGATGCTGAGCATCTTCAAACTCTGGTTGAGTTGGAATACTCATGTCTTTTGGGGTGAGAAAACCACCATTTTGGAGTGTAATATTTTTCTTGGAGTATAAATTTTTTGGTGCTCCTTGACACCAGAAAATGACAGTTTTTCCAACACTGTTTTGTCTGTTGGAACAATGTGCACCACAAGGAATGGAGCTTTTTTGCTAAGGGTAGAGTATATGAAACATATGCTAAATATTAAGATAAATAACAAGTGAACAAGTGAGCAGGTATATAACAAATAACACCCACTGTCTTGGTCATACCATATTGCTTTTAACTTTCATTTACAACAAGAAAACATCAAAATGTTCCACTCAGGATTAACAAGTTAACTTAATACCAATAACCTCTTAAGAAAAATATTCCACCCACAATCAAAAAAGTTACCTTTTTACCAATAACCTGTTAAGAATTCAACAGAATTAAAAAGTTAACTTTTTACCAATAACCTGTGAAGAATTCAACAGACATATTTCCAACCCATACAACATATAGGGCTTACAATTTAGAACTTACTGGATTCAGGAAAAGCACTAAAGATGAAGGTAAGTATCAGCAAGTCAACAAACAAGCAGGTACATAACAAACTTCATGTATTGTCTATGTCAAAATAATTTACTTTTGGGTTTCATTCTCAGAATAAAAATATTACAATTTTTTCTCAAGCATAAAAATGTGAACCTAATACCAATAACCTGTTTGTAATTCAATAGGTATATTTCCAAACACAACTAGACTGAGTATACTGCAAACATGGCTTCTATTGTTTTAATGCTTTTAGTGGCTGTAATTTGGCACCAACTTCCACAACTCCATCCCATCACCACAGTCCAGAAATAAACTTGGAATACCAATATAATCTGCAAACCACTAAAGGTGATGAATAACATCTGAATCAGATGGGTATATAGCATACAATCCTTGCTGCCTATTCCATGTGGAAATCCCAGCACTCCCCATGAACTAACATTCTTTACAGATCCAGGTGGCATGAAATCAAGGCATCTGTGGAGCAGCTCCTGGAGATATCACACAACTATTCCATTGTGCATGGGATGAAATAAAAGGCAGCTGCAGAAGCAATAAAAACAACCTGTATCAGAATTCTGGCATGGCAAAGTACTCTAGACAACAAACAATTCATTGCAGAATCCCAGAAATTCAACATCCTCATCCTGACATACACAGCTAAAGAGTGCACCCAAAGTTATGACTTGGCCAGACAATGTCTGGACACAGAAACATTAAAATGAGTTAAGCAGGTCATTGTGAGTCCAAAGGGATGCGTGACGCTGACTGAATGTACCTACTCTGCTAACCTCTCATGCTAACATCCCATCCCTCGCGGCACCGAAAAAACATGAGCTAAAACTTGCAACTCAAAACAGCTTACGGTCAATTTAGTAGCATTTCGGTATGAATGACGCTGACTTTGAAGACACCTACTAAACTAATCTCAAATGCATATATATCCCTCGTGACACGAAGAAAAACATGGGCCGAAACATTACACTGAGTTACCTACCAGGTCTCGCTCAATTCAATACTATTACGGCATGAATGACGCCTTACAGACATTTAGGCCGCGATGCAACAACCAGCAAGGAAGGAATATATTTATTGGTGCAACGAAAAGCATTAAATTACAGCGGACTGACTTACGGTTTCACAAAAAAAACTGTAACAGAAACCATGGAACGTCGTTGTACAACCAAAGAGATGCTGAACGGAGTCTAACAGGAAATGCTGGAGAATCCTCGTGAACGCTTACCAAATCTAACGTTAGACCTGGATAAGTTGGAGCACTCCAATTTTTCGAATCTATAGCTTCCATATCCCACGCATCTGGTGATACGAAAGAAGTGCCCTTCATGATCACAGGATGGGTTATTTTGGCTGGTCTTGTGAGGTAAACGCAGAATCGGGAATCGTGCAGAAACGTACAGAACTGCACGTCTAAGTAAGTGCGTATGTGACATTGAATGGGGAAGTGGCTTCGTCTGAGAAAACGGGCACGACCAGGACATATGCATTTGGCGTCCTGTGTCAGTCATCGAGGCTCAACGTTGTTCATGGCACCTTATTATACCTTATCATAGTCGGATCAGGAGTCCAGTTAAGGTGGGCCGAGGTTTTCACATGAAACAATGTACTTATACCAGTTTTTCACCAGATTTGGTATCATCATTTTGTGTCTGTCAGGCATGTTTGCGATCTTGTGTTTGGATTGTAAATTTGATTTGTGTGTTGATTCTCAAAACTTTTGTCAAGCAGGAAATGTAGCACATTGTTGCTTGAGTAGCATAGTGAAAAAGAGGCCTCTTTTGGTCAGCAGACACATACAAACTTATATAAGGCCTGACACTTTTTCATCATGTTTTGTTTTGTTTAGGGTAATGATGGAAGTAATCTTTTGGGAGGAGCAAAGCCAGAGGGATTGTCTTTTGTTGGAGTAGTGGACACTGTTCAGGTTCCCATGGATTGGATAATAAGGTTATGAGGATCATTTTATCAGCACTGTCTAGCTGATTCCATCATCTCATCATTTCACCACTGTATCAGTTCATTGGGAGGAAAATTGCAGAAAGTGGAGGAAATAAAAACATTATAAAATGGATCCAACTGTGGTGTGGATATGTAGTCATTCAGGAGCAATGAAACTGAATCATTGGATTGGGATCTACATCAGGGATGTGGAATAAGGCCCTTTCCCTCCATAAAACCCTCCTTGGTTGCAAACCACCATTACTGGCTAACATCTCATCTATTGGTAATAACTGGTGAAATTTATGTGTCTGTTTAGTTTCAAAATGCAATTCGTATCACTTCCAGAAACAAATACATCCAACTCCCAGTCCCCACATCTTCAAAGATTTAAGAGATGCCTTGAGCTGGGAAAGATGTTAATATACGACTGTTATCACAGTTGGCCACCTGGGTCTTGTGGCTTTTGTTGCTCCCCTGCTTGGCAGACTGGACCAACTTTCTGGCCACTGGGGCTGGCTGGCAAATGGTGTGTTTGAGAATGACTGGACATGAGGCTTGGATGGACTGACTGATGTTTCCACATGGTATTTAAGTGTTCATGAGGCATTTCAGACCACCTTTTAGTAAGAAGTCCAGTCTGTCAATCTTTTCATGTCTTTGTAGGATTTAATTCTTTTAAACCTATTGATGACTAATCAGAAGATGGTTTATTGCATTTTTCAGGCTTTTAACACAGACTAATGTGCAGTTTTAATAATTAACTATTTAATTTATAAATAGTTTACTTCACTGTTTCCCTTCTTTAGTCTGGTTTTGCAGTGTTCTTTTACCATCCCAGTCATCAATAGTAATAACCTTAGATTGCCTGTGTCAGCTGTGTTAACACAGGTGCAGCCAAGGGGGGCCTGGGGGCCTGGACTCTCCCTTAGGCCTGCATTTTTTGTGAAAACCATTGCACATCATCTTCCTGGCAGGCAGTTTTCATATGATTTCAGTTCATACTGAGGTCTGGTCCCCCTCCTTAAGAAAATCCTTTCTGTGCCCATTTAATTTTTAATTACTTACTAGCTTATAGTTTACATCATATGGTTTATATGATATAGTGTAGTAATTATTAGCATGCATTTTAACAATAAGCTTTATCAGAGTGTCATTGTTTATCCAGAACAGTTGCTGTGCTAGTTGTTGTTTGCCTGAACAAGCATTGTTGACCATTGCTGTTGGGCAGTGGTGTCACTGGTGTGCAGCATGGTGATGCTGATGAGGGATCAGCTCTTGTCTGATGGCTGTTCCTGTATGAAGTGCAGTTTTTTGTGGAAAATGCTCAGCTGGATGATCAGTTTGCTTCCCCTCTCTCTTCTTGTCCTGTTCTGTGCAGGCTGGAAGCCAAAAGCTGTACTGCATGTGGTGGCCCATTTCGTGGGTACAACAGCTGCCCAGCAACCCATCAGATGGGTAGAGCAGTAGCCCCACCATTTGGTGGTGGCTCTGCCAATTTGCACTGTATGAAACAAAGTGCTGAAATTTAGCCATTTTGGGAAAGGATTGACAGGATCCCTTTCCACATGGCAGCAGAGTTCTGCAAGTTATTTTGACTTAACCAAATGGATATCAAGGAATTTGTTTTCAGATCTTGTCACAAGTCTTCTAAAATTTTTGAAAGTGGAGGCTGTTGAGCTTACCTTCTCCCAGATTTCCAGCCATGCCATTCTCCACATTCTGAAGTGTTGCATACAAAAGAGACTGAGTGGTGAGTAGATCTTCCTCTCCCTCTGTGGTGCATGATGGGAGTGAGCAGATGGGAGTGAGTCACCAATATCAATTCACAGGGTGCAGGCACCTGGCATCCCTCCCCCCAGACAAAGTCTACAAACATGAATTGATCTCAGGTTGTTGCTTCTTTGAAGTGAGGAGGGGAGAATGTGAGCTGCTGGGGAACCATGCCGTGGTGACGCCACTTAATGGACAGCAGTTCTTTGTTCCATTTACCTGGCACAGAGGACAAGCAAGCTTGTGGAGACTGACGAGCTGAAGGAGGACATCTGCATGATGTTACACAAATACCTTGGGCCAAAAAACCTTACTGAACATTGTCTTAGTGGTACTTGTATGGTAGTGGATTACAGACGAAGCACCTTTTGGTCCCGATCTTGTCCGGCGCGTACTTCAGAATAAACCATTAGCTGTGCCAGTAAAGGACCACTTAGGATGCAGTTTTCTCATTATCTGGTAGAAAATGGTGCATGGCACGAAGTGCATACATAAATGGGCTCATTGTATATCTAGCCTGACTCAGAACTCAGTGACGAGGATGAACCTGCAGCCAAAGCAGAAGGTCCGTTTCCATTCACTTACGACCCTAACGCTGGAAGCATTTCGTTTGGCACACGTAGTTGCTCAGTGCTTGATGGCTTTCAGAGGTAGCGTACCTCCTCTGGTTACGTGCTTCTCGTGGTAGTGTTGGTGTCCACTGTGCAGAATCCAGCCTTGTGCCTGGATCCCGATGGAATGCATGTTTTCCTCGTTTTGTATGCTACCTGGGTGGGTCACTGCGTGGGCTGGGAAAAGTTGTGTTTCTCTGGAACAGAGCAGTGTCCCGGTGACGCAGCAATTTCTCTGGTTATCTTAGAATCCGATACAAAACAGAATAATAACCTGCCTTCTTCGGGATCCCGGTACGCCTTACAGAATCTGCACCTTTTTCGTACCAGATTTAAGAACGCAGTTCCAAAATTCAATAATTTCAAGTCGAAGTTAAAAATCCTTAAGGCCAAATGAAGAGATGTTAAGTACAACTTAACAAAGCTCATGCTCAAACGACGGGACGGCAGCCAGCATTTTTCTTCTTTATTTATTTGTCACTCACTCACACGGAATACGGGTTGGCGGTACACAAGGGTCTTGATGGTCACTGGAACGCGTTGGGGAAAAGTGCACACGACCTTTGCACTCTAAACGTACCGGAAACCAAAGAAAAACGAGCTGCATGCGTTCGTGCCCTCAAACAAGCCACCGGAGGTAAAAAGGCCATCGTTTACATCGACGAAACAAACAGTGACGTGTTGCAACGCCGAGCACGGCCGTTCTGCAAGAGGCACGCGCTGCAGCGTCAAAGTGACGAGCTCATTGGGCCTAAACGTCGTTATCTTGGGCGGCATTTGCCAAACTGACGTTGCCAGGACCGAGCGTTGATGCGGCTCATACCGCAAACATGGCTGCTGTTTGTGTGTGCAACTGCCACAAAGGAATAGCTGCGCTTGATGCTGCGCGCGATGACCGAGCCCATGGAGCGAATAGTTATTGTATGTGATAACGCGCCTGTGCACGTGGACTTGGAAAGTGGCAGACGAAGAAGAATTCGCTGACGCCAAGATCCTACGCGCCAGTCCGTACAGAGCTCTTCTCAGCTCGGTAGAAGAGCGGTGGAGGGTCCTGAAGACTGCGCTGAAACGGCGAATGGCCAAACATTCCTCGGCGGTGATGTTGGCACCACCGGCCGCCATACTGCAGACGGAACACCAACTGTGGTATTTGGTGTTTGGAGGCTGCCATCAGTTCATGTCTGTCGCTGTTGATGTCGATTGCCGATGCGCTGCATGAAAACTTGCAGCCATGCCCAGAATCACTTTGACGCATGCATGGAGAAGAAAGACTTAAACATGGAGGATAGTAGTCGTGATGCTTCATCGCCGAGCTGCAAGCAAGCACTTTGATCTCGTGTTGTGTGAGTTCAGCAAGTGTTGCAGTTGATTATGTCGTTTGTTAGACTCTACGATAATGTCTGCTTCTTCACGTCATGCTCATGCGATATGCCGAGCCAAGAATAGAATGCAGTACAAAGGAGAAACATTCGTATGGATTTACTGCGTCGTATTTCGCACAATGAAAGTTTGAGGAAACTTGGGTTTAAATTGATATTCCTTCCAGCTTCTGACTGGCAGTTTTTTCTTTGGTCTTTTTACTTTTTTATAAAGGCTGAGCTCTTTTCATATGAAGAGTTTTTTTGTTTGAAGTTTCTTTTTATTTGGACCTGACGTTCATTTCAAGTTGGCACTTTGTAATTTGGACTTGTTTTTTTAATTTGACGCGAAAAGAATATAGATGGTTGCAAGTATGCTCCACAGCACGTGACTGGAATACCTGGAGCACGTCACGAGGATGCCCTTCGGTAGTAAGGCGAGGGAAACTGTAGGATACTAAGCCTCTCTGGTTTCGGACCGTGCCGGATTTCAGGAACCATTTGGCCTAAACTCTTTTTACTTAAACCTAAAACCATTTGGCCTAAACTCCTAAACGTCTCTAAACTTTTTTTATCGGTCTTTGGTCGACACTGTTCAATGGGCCCCATCTTGCATGGGAAAGAAATCATGATAATCGTAATAACGGGAAAATGGGTCGGCATTTTGCCGTTATTACGATTACCATGATTTCTTATTATTATTAGTCCTTATTATTAATGCAATTAGTGCCGAATCAGGGAACAGTAGGACATACGGGAGGAAATGAGAGTTGTACTTTAGGTTCCTCTAATGTTTGTACATGTCAGATGGACGTTGCATACCTTGGGAGGAGATAAGGTGAGGGTTTACAGCTATACGGGGTGGGCTAGTCATATCGCTTGTCTCCCGGGACAAAAATCCTAGCATTTATTAATATGTCCTGCATAGGTACTGGTAATTAGATTGTCCGTCTCTGTTAACATGAATCTACAGACAAGATTTGACCTGAAGGGAAGCATGCCTGGTATTCATGAGTAAATATCCTCTAATTTGTACGGCGTTCTCCCTCCCCCCATCGCTTTAAGACCAGAGGAGGGATGTTAGTACTTATGTCATCGATGCGTTCTTTTCAGATCTGTTGGCTAGCATATGTGCTTGAGCTATGGGAGCAAAGATCGACATTTCGTTGTAAACGATACCAGGAAACTCTCGAATGCTTTAACCGAGCATCCCTTCCAGGTGGCGGAAGATGGCGTCGCCAACTCTGGACTCGTACTGTTGTGCCCTGAAAAACGACAGCAACGCGCCAACAAAGCTTCTGGGCCCGTACTTCCGGTCGACGACGTACACCACCGTTTGTCTGGTGTTCGCCGTCTTTGGCGTGATCGGTGCGTCGTACCAGGTCAGTGTCCTGGCAGATATAGTCAACACCCAGCCCTGCGAGCTCTGTGTTGTAATTGGTATCGAGCGAACAATGGTACGTGGATCCCGAGTTTAAGTGTCGATTTCCTTGTGTCCTACTGTGTAAGCATTTGAGTAAGTTGGTTGGGGAGATGGAAAAAGAACTTTAGCTTTACGCATTTATTGTTTGTTTCCGGATATTACCAAGCAACTGAAGACGTTCATAGTGGTCACGTGTTGTTTCGCCGGTCGATGGCGACAGCACTGACTGCCACTCCGCGCAGATTCTTCACAACCACGTGATCCTGGAGCGGAGCAGCCAGCGTCGGCCGACGTTCATCGAGCGCTGCCGCCGCATCCTCCAATGGCTGGGCTTCGCCGACCTAATGGCCGCCCTGGGTACGTCAGCTGCGGCCCTGTTGTTGAGTTCGACTGGAATAAATCGTTTATTCCACTGTGGGGCTAGAACTGACGCGATGTGTGCATGTGATATGTTTTCGTTGGTGCGTTTCTGCGATACTTTGAGCATTGTTTTGTTATGGTTCTTTTTCTTTTGTGTTTATCTTAATGGTACCGATGGTACTGATTTTTATTGCCCTTTCAGACGCTTCCTTTTTATTGTTTCTTTCTCGTTCTTTTATGTCTTTGGTCTCAAAAGAATCATTTCTTTGCAAGTCATGTCTGGTTCCTGGCATAGCATGGTTCATTACCTTAGACGTATTTTGCATTTAGCAATGTCTGGATGCGTGGACTTGGGTTTATATACCGCACCAATTATTTTGGAAATGTCAGAATCGATAAAAGGCCTTGGCTTCGTATTTATTTCGCCTTGTTAAAGTGGGAGAGTTTGTTTTAGGTCGTCGTATATGACTTACCATGCATTAATGTTTCATCATCTGCGTTGCTAAGGTATGTATTGTTTTTGGCATAAAACTGAAATTTCGATGTTCGATTTTTGTAGCTTTTTGTGCTGTTCCATATTTGCCTTTGTGATGTGTGAGCGAGCATAATGCTCCTGTTTCAGGTGTGATCCTCCGCTGTGTAACGTGGCTCACAGACGAAGGATTGATGAAGGATATGGCCATCGACGACTTCGCGAGTGACTTCTGCATCGTGACATCTGTAAAACCGTCGTTCCTGTTTTGACGATGGCTTCGAGATTTTGGTTTAGGACCCAGATGCACTTTGGTTTTCTTGTTTTTGCCATACTTTGGTATGCCTTTACCTGAGGCGTTACTCCTTTGCCTTGCTCGTGGCGTGTTCATTTACGTGGAGCCAGACACGTAGCCGGGATTTTCCCGGGGGGAGGGGGCAGACGTGAAATTTTGTCAGATGGCACTGGCATATGACGAAACTTGTAAGAAAAAGCAGCAGTTTGTGCAATTTACCTCATACTTACGCACATAAAGAACAAAATGTTTCCTTTCACAAAATGTGTATGATCATTATTACGTGTTCCTGCGAAAAGTCGCCATATATCTAGTGTGGACCGCTTGGCTCAGGGGGGGGGGGCGTTGCCCCCCTGGCGTCCCTGGCTACGTCCCTACATGGAGCCCTCTTAAAGTTTAAGCTGCGGGTTTTTCTCAGTTTTCCGTTGAATGTTATCAGACTTGCTAACCATCGCATGCAAGCCCTGCCTCGTGCTCACCGCTAGTGACCCATTTCTTGGTACGTCGTCAGGCGGTCACCCAGTACTTCTACACGGCCACCTACATGTGGACGCTGCTGCACGCCGTGGACGTGCTGCGGACGCTGAAGGGCATCAACACCTCGATGGTGACGTACGGCCTGTGGGCGTGGCTGGTGCCGCTGGTGCTCTCCGTGGTCGGCTTCCTGCTGCTGTTCGTGCCAGGCACCAAGTGAGTCGCCTGCCGGCCATGTGCCGTCTGTGGACGGACGCCATGCTGTGACGGTCAGGCAGGGGCGTCTGCCGGACAGTCGGGGAGTCCCGGTCTTCTTCGCCGCTCAGTGTGGGTATTTGAACTGGGAGGCGGCAGCGGGGGAAAGCCACAAATTTGCTTTTTAGCACTGCATCGTCGATAAGGAGTCGAAAAAGTGCATCCGGAATCCGCGTGCCCTCCCCTCCCCCATCCCGTAATTGCCTTCGGTTGCTGTCCTTTGCCTCTCGGCCTGAGAGGTGGATATTATGCCGGACCACTGTTTTCATGGTCTGGGCGGGAAGTGGCCGGACTGTTCTTAGCGGCCGGGCAGACACAGGGGGACGGACGCGGCCACCAAGCACGTCACGGTGACCCGCTTTACGTCTCGCTCTCGATATTGTGCAGGACAGTGTCGGGGTTTGTACTTTGGCAGGTGTCGCCGCGGGCTTCGCCGACCGTGCCCGGCAAACTGCGGCCGAGCTCAGTCAGTGATCCCCTGATACCTGCAATCGTGGTACCCCCTGCAGTACCCCCTGCACCTGCAGGCCCTTACAGCTGAGGGGGACGGGTCGTCCAGCCTCGTGGTCGCATGCTCGCCCTGACCGGACCGTGCTCGTTCCAGCTGCCACACGGTCAGCAGCAACAGCTTCCTGCGTCACTTCCCCAACTACCTGTGCGTGTACGTGCCGCTGGTGACGGTGATGGTCGCCTGTCCGCTGCTGGTGCGGCTCTCGCTGGCCAGGATCCGCGCCAGGATCGCCAACATGTCGAACCGGTGCGTGCCGGCCGCCGCCGCGTCGTGTGAGGCCTGTCCACCGGCCCGGGGCCGGGGTAGGCCGCTGGTGAGCGGATTGTCGGTGTCTCTCTGTCGACGTGAGATGGGAGCGCGGGACGGCGTTCGTGATGTTGAATGTGCTGGGGCTGCCGTTGAGTCACGTTGACTAAGTCACTGGAACCGAGCGCGTGTCGCGGGGTTTTTAACTGAATGATCCTTCGACTCGCGTCCGCGGAGCGTGTTTTACGGAGTGTTCAACTGGATGCTGTGTGGTCCAGCTTCAGTAACCGGGAGCGGCGCACGCTGCTCTACCTGCGCTTCAAATTCATCTGCATCGTCGTCGCCTTCTACCTGTGCTGGCTGCCGAACCTCATCAGCGGCATCATCCTATGGACAACGTGGCCAAACGTGCCTGTCAAGCCGGTGGTCGTCATGTGGTACTTCATGGTGAGCTGTCACTGCGGGCAGGACTCAGCACTGCCCTGTGACCGCGTGAAAGCCGCGTGTGGAACGTACAGTCCGATTCTTTGCCGTGCGGTCTTACGTACATTCGTTATAGGATAGTGCGTTATTTATGGACCAGCCCAGTGTCCTGTTCTCCAATTCCAGTTCTTCATAAGTATAGTTGTATTTACTGCGGAGGGGCGATCCGCAGTGGTTCGATTGCAGTTCTGAGTCTTTGACTTGACCCTGGATGGTATGTGGCCGCTGCCGTCGGTGGTCGTCTGGTCGTCTGACTGGCCTGTTACGCGGGGTTGCAGTTTGTTCCGTCGTTCGCAGGCGGTGCTGAACCCGTCGCAGGCGGTGCTGAACTCGGTGCTGTATCGCAGCTGGGACCCGAGCTCGCCCAGCGTCGGCCAGTGGCTGTCGGAGCGGGTGGAGGTGATCTCTCGCTGGCGCCGGGCCCGCTGCCGTCGGCCCGAGATGGAGCCCCTTTTCGAGGGCGAGAGCAAGTCGTACGATTCGTGCGACGATCGGTAGGACATCTGCCGGCGGACTGCGTAAATGCTGATGTGGTCGATCTCACAGGAGGTCAGCACTGTCTGGACCAGATGTCGCAAGAGCGGCTTGTGAGACCGAGGCTTTGTGGCTTCAGGTTACAGGAGATCGTAGGGTCTGTTGCGCCTGTCGATGGTGCTGACTGCGGCGGCCGTTAAAGACTATTATCCTGTCGTTTCAAACGCAGGCGCCGACCCTCCCGAGCGGCGTGTGTCCCTAAGCAGGTGGCACTAAGAGCCGACCTACCTTAATTGTGCTGAATGAATCGCGGCTGGAAAAGTTTGTAAACGTGGATATCGCTTGCGAACATGATGTGATGCGTCCTGTGTGTATCTGGACAGTGCATGGCATGGCGTTTGGCTGGGTCGGTATGGTTTCATCTCTCAGATCTCGTGAAACCGTTTGAAGTGTCATCAGAATCAGTTTCTTTCCATCCGTTTTTCGTCGGGTGAAGGGCCGTCTCAAAGTCGGGCGTTTATTTCGTTGTTGTCAGGTGACTGATTTGTTTGACCCCGCGTGAGAAGGAAGTATTATTTGCTTTCCATTGTGCACGTAGAGCGCACGGAATAGCGTTTTTGGGTGTATGAACAATATTGTGGGCAAGTGTTAAGGGTTGGACTGGGCTTATCAGTGCTTGTCAATGGCGTCGGCGATCGCGCGTAATTTGATTACCTTCGCGAAGAAGCTTGGGTGGTAACGACGTAGCTTTCCATGATACGAACATTTGTAGCCTATGGAGCGTTTGTATTAACCGTGATTGAAGTATCCCAGCTGCCGTTGCGTACGCATCCGATCTTTCACCAGTGTTCATTTGAAGCAGATCTTACTGTCGGTGTCACTCGGAGGAAGACTCCGCAAAGTGACCAAACAGGAGCCCGAGGTAACCGTCGGATACCAGTAAGGGCCAGGTAAAAGCGACAGTGAAAACCCGATATTAAATAGGTAATGCCTACAGAAGTTTTCTCTTCCCGAATTTCACGTAAACGGTATGTAGGAAATTCGAGATTCCATGTTTCGTTTTCAGTGTCATTTCCTGTTGAAATTTTGAAGACAGCCTAGTTGATGTCTTCAGCAGGCATCGACGGTTAGTAAAGTACGTTAAGTGAAGATTACCCATATTCACCGTAATGGAAAACGATCGCTGGTTGGTGATTTGAGTGAGATTATGGTGTTCGAAATCCTCGGTAGTATTCTGTGTTCAGTGGTAATTTTGCTTTCGTGTGTGTGTATTTTGTAACTAGGTAAGGGTAATTATAGCGGTTTTGCTGTAAAACCTGTGATGCAACATACGTATATCCACACAATTGATACAATATACTGTGTGAACTAGATATGTATTTTCATGTAATAAATCCTACCGCACGCCGTATGACACCAGCAGAGGGTATTCCAGGACGTGTCTCCATTCTAATAGAGCTATGGCTACCACATGTGCCTAGTGTTAGGTGTTCTTTGGCTGTCGTTAGGCTCGAGAATATCTCAGTTTGTATCAATGGACTAGAGGGCTCAGCTGATGTCCTCTGAGGCGATATGAACTACTTCGCTGTTTCAGAATTTCGAGCGCCTGGTGACTGGTTGGCTGGGCTCTACGTGTAAATTTTCGCCTAAGATTTAAGCATGCAAAGACCTTACTGTCGTCAAAATTTCCATGCATCCAGGGATTGCGTAAACGAAGATTTGACGTAAAAGACACAAGTAAAATAGGGCTTTCACGGTGAAGAGAACCGCGTGTACACGACCGTAAGGAGAGGCAGCCTTCCCGGCACGTGCGATCGGGAGCTGGAATCACAGCACTGCCCATCTCACTATCTGCATACTTTGTCTGGGACCAAAGGCCCTCAACACCCAGGTGTAAGACGAGGGCCTTGGCCTTGACCTTGACGCGAGTGCAGGATGTTCGGAACGAAAGGAACTACGAAAAGCCGGTACAAATAATGACAGCATGTCCGTAAAATCGAGGAACTCGAAATGCATTACCAGGCTATAAGGAGGCACGTGCTATTGAAGCTCTTATTCTCCACAGCGGTCGACCCTTGTTTGTTGATTGTTGACGTCATGCAATACAGTATGCTTTTCTTGAACTTTTGTCAAATACGCGGTTGTAGGAACACAACTTCGTAAATGACCCGGAAGTATTCCCAGCTAGCGGATTCAAATACACCAAACCTGTCGACTAACCCGTGCTATCTCCAGTCATTAGCGTACCCAAGTACATAAATTTGTTACTCAATAGTTTTTATTATTGAAACTAGGAACTATTATTTACAACTTTTAATGACCTATGCTAAAACACGTGTTTCCTGTCATACCGAAGGCTTTCAATATGGAAGTGAACGGGCACCGTGGTGTCCTTTTCTCGGATCAGCCTAGGTCTCCGGCCACCAAATGCGTCGGTCGCCTCGAGCCAGCCCAGCCGTAAGCTTGAGGCAGGTTGTGATATGACCGGAGATGTCAAAACATTTACCAGAGTATCCTCAATGACATGCATTTTTGGACTAGTGACCTCTTTGTGACCCTGTAGCTTGTCTGTTTTTGACCAAACCTTTACCGGAAGTCGGCGCGCAACCTGAAATGGCCATCTGCAAAATTGCATGAACGTTAAGTCAAAATAAATTAAGTTATTCAGAAAACCTGGGGAACCCGGTTTTTGACGTCGAAAATGGTAAAATCATCCGTTTTACACACGCAGTGAAAACGTATTTTCGGAGCCCATGCCAGGAACACGGCACTGATGACAAGTGATCACATTTTTTGTTCAATCGCAACCATTGGGCCGAGGTTTGCACAATAGTTCCACCTTTAATGTTCTGAAAAGTGTTATTGAGCTACAACAGAAAACACACCGATGAGATTTGACGTCTCCGTGTCGCAACCCTGGCCCAGACGCGGGCTGCCAACTTCAGTTCAGCTCGCTAAACTCCCTGCAGGTTTCGGCGGAGCCTCTCAGTACAGACCGCTGGCCACGTCCCTCCGTGCGGCGCGCCCTCGACAGCGCCTCCTGAGCGTGCTCACCGTCCAGCGGCCCGGAGAGACCACGCGACAGGGGCCGGCCGGTCAGTCGTCTCCTGTATTCGTCGAGTCCGTCTGACGCGGCGCCAGAAGCAGGCCGGCACAACACCGCTCGGCGCGGCCCAACAGCACAGCACCTCGGCCGCCCGCGCTGCTGACGCGCCAATGTACACCGCGCCCTGCCGCGCAGCAAATAAATAGCTCCTTTCATTGATGAGTTAATGATAAAATGTGGCACGAACACGGCCGCGCATATGTAAGCACGCACCTGCCTGCATGTCCAGGCACACACACGCACACTCAGCGGCCAGGCATGCACGGATGCGGTTGTCAGACGCTCGCAACAATATTTTCCGGGGTACTCCGGCGTCCGCCCGCTGAGTCCGGCGCCGTCGTCTGGGCGGCCGGCGGCCGGCAGCGGCCCGGTGACGGCCCGGCCGGACGGGCGGCGCTCAGTCCAGCATCATATCACGGGGAAGCACGTAATCGGAGAGCGAGTACAGCAGGTCGGCGTACCAGTGCACGCCGGACGTAGGCTCGTCGCCGGCGCCGCGCGCCGTCCGCGCCGCCCGTCCGCCGCTCAGAATGTCCAACAAATGCCTAGCCGTCTCGCGCACGTTCACGGTCCAGCGGACGGGCAGGAAGGCGGCGTGCGCCGTGCGCTGGTCGTCCACCATGGCGTAGCACGAGGCCAACACGCCGTTGGCCAGCACCGTGCCGTGCCGCGTGAGGGGCGCGAACACGCCCTGCTCGTGCACCAGGTCCACGGCCACCACGCGCTCGGCCGCCGGCGCGCCGCCGGCCGGCCGCCCGACTAGAACGTAGTCGCCCGCGATCACGCGCTTGACGAAGGTGACGCGCGCGTCGGCCACCGTGTAGTTGCCGGCGGCGGCGCTTCCCGCGTCCAGCACGTAGATCAGGTGGCCGGGCGTCACGGTCAGCCGGCGGCCGGCGTCCGTCGTCAGCCGGTAGAAGAGCCGCCGCTCGGCCGGGTCCCGGTCCAGCCACAGGATCACCTCGCTGTCGACGACGGCGCCGCTCTCGTCGACCGCCTTGACGCGGTCGCCGCGGCGCAGCTGGTCGAAGCGGCGGCGCCGGCCGTCGGCCAGCACGGCAAGCGTCTCGCCCGAGAAGCAGCCGCCGTGCCGGCCGCGGGTCACCGATTCTGGAACGGCGGCCAGACCACGGTCAGACGGGCAACAGATGGCCGGACCAAGGTCAGACGGGCAATAGATGGTCGGACCACGGTCAGACGGTCAACAGACGGCGGCAGCACGGTCAGACGGTCAACAGACGGCGGGCATTAGGTCAGACGTTAGTCACCCAGGTAGGGTGGGACAGAAGACAAACACAGCGGGCGGCAACGACCCAGCGTAACACGGCGAAAGTCGGCGGTAACTACACGAGCACAGCGAACAGCAGCCACACAAACATAAAGTACACGATAATCACAACACGGCAAACGGTAACCACACATGCAGAAACGTTGAACGGTAACCTGAAAAGCACGTCGAACGGTAACCAAACAGACACAACGTACGGCAATTAAATAGCCAACCACGGCGAACGGTCACCACACAGACAAACTTGGCGAACTTGGTAACTACAAAGACAAACACGGCGGACAACAACCAAATAAACGCAACGAACGGTAACCACAAAGACAAATACACGGACGGCAATCATACAGGAAAACACGGCGGCCAAACAGGCCAGCATGGTGAACAGCAGCTAGGCAAAGAAAAATGGCGAATGGTAGCCAGACGGCACTACAGCAAGTGGCAATCCAATCCTACAGGTAAATACCGCCAGCAGCGGTCACGTGGTCAAACTGCAGACAGCACTCACTCACATAAAGACAACAAGTAGCGGGCAACAGTCATCTGGACAAACAACGGCAGCAATTCTGCAAACATAGCGGCATTGCAGTTGCACAGTCAAGTGAGGCTGCCGTCCACGGGTGGAGTTTTGGGGCAGTGTGATAGCTGAAATTTGGGGCGCTGGGGGAAACTGATAAATTACCTGTCCTAGATATGCAAGGCGGTTTACGCATGGTAAACGCATTTCTTTCCTACCTGTCCATGCACAGATGTGGAAACAAACGTTGAACTGCATTAAAAAAATAGCTTTTATCAGTACAAAGGATCGTTTAGTTTGATACACAAGTGCTTCTGATAGGTGGGTTATTCCACGTCAAGTAGCACATGAACTGACCCCCACCTTCCGATTTTTATGAAATTGGGTACGCTCATGGCACCTATCGAGACATGACCAGTCATAAATGTCCAGCCCTGGGCGACCTCTGAGGTCAAAGTTACGGATCCTGAAAGATCACCGATTTTTGCAGACATTGCATGGTTCAAATACCTATAACTCGACGATGGATTGTCACATGAAGGCGCCATTAGCACCATTCTAAAGAAAAATGTTCCAACTTTCATAAATAAGCACCTTTTTTCGGCGACCTCGGACTGACCTTTCACCTAACTTCGCATAGACCGCATGGAACATTTTCGGTTTTAACCATGTTTGCCCCCGTGATCTTCGCGAAAATGTAGCATAATATGTCCTCAAGCACCTACAATAAGTATGGTAAAAAAAACGTTTCCGGACAGAATTCACTGTTGTCAAGTGGCGCTTGAGAAATATGTCCTGAAACTATAAGACGAAAAATGATTTCTTGCTTTGCTCGTCCGATTGTTCTACGATTTGGTGTGCACAATGTCCTGAGCGCCTGTTATATATCAGTCTAGTTTTAAATTGTTTGACCAGAAAGGCCAAAAGGTCACGACACCCCATCACCAATCAACCCTTGCCATCTAAATCTGACATACCAGTTCTCAATATTGTCACGAAAGTGAATCGGTCGGATGTTCTTAGGCCTTAAAGCCAACTGAGATAATCCTGGTCGTGCACCAAGGCCTTTAGGAGGCCAACCAAGGTTACTAACATCGGTTGACCTTGAATTACCTTTTCTGACCTCCGATCATTTATAAATTTTGGTGATCCGGTTTTGCATTTCACTGCCATTTTGCACGCATCGAGTCATTTATGCTCATTCCATGCCCCGGAAATCTCACAAAATGGAATCTTTTGAATACGTGGAAATTCCTATATGTAAACAATACATGTGAAATTCGTAATCAGTGCCTTAACCCGCGCACGACCGTCGGTCCGTTTCGAACATGGGCGACTGGGGGAGGGGGCAGTTGGCCGCCCCCTCTAACTCACGAACGGTTGGTCGCACGATAAAAATAAGCATTCCATTGGAAAGCTTGTGACGAGCAGAGCTCGAAACTGGTCTCATTTTTAGTTTTAGATAATATGTAAGCAATTTACGCCCTATATATATATATATGTTTTCTCATAGCCGACTAAATGAGACAGACAAATGGCCTGAATCTCAAGGGCTGTGACTAAAAAGGCATAGGTAAATGCACCAGCGCACAAGTAAAGGTCCGCGGATGCCGATACACACCTAATTTCCCAGATTTGTTCAATATGTACGCCGAAACGTTGAGTTAAAGACACGACATTTCTGCGTGCGCTGCTGCCGTATGCGGTAACAAATTGACGGGAACTGGTTTTAGCGTTCCTTTATTTTCGCGGAAAAAGACGATCTATGTATATTTCATTGATCTTACAGGTTCTTGTGATGGTTTTTCATGCCTAAATTTAGGAAAAATTCATTAGTTACCAATTTACAAAACTGGCGGAGCTTTATTCGCGAGAGCCTGTTTATTTCCAAAATATGCTACTTTTTCAAACTTTTTGAAGTTCCTGGTATTACTTATGTCTGTGCAAGCTAGTTCTGCCATTTTCTACCCATTCTGAGTAATTCATCGATGATTTTAACGGTGGTACATTTTGGCTCACTACAGTTATTCGTGGCCTGACCTCAGGTCAATGGCTGGAAGTCATTGATACTTTGCCCAATGACGGTAACTAGATGTCTGCTCCACTCCACACTAAAAATGTTATGAAATATTCCGTCAATTTCCGAAAAAAACGACGACGTGTCTTAAAAGTGGGCTTAACCTTAGGTCAATGACCCGGAAAATTCTGAAAAAATCTGACATAGCAGATTTGTTGTACCTATCACGATCACTAATCCCTGAAAGTATTATTGAGATATCTTGTTTTGCGAAAAAGTTAGAGGGAGTTTAACTTTTTTTTGACATAGGTCTGTTTGACCTGACCTAGGTCAGGCACCTGACCTGACCTTCGATCAAAATTTTGACACGAGATGTGAAATTGATGAAGCAAAAGGTACACAAAGTTTCGTGATTCTGTGTTTGTTCGTTCTCTCGCAATCTCAGAAAAACCTCAGGGGGGGAAGTTAACTGCCCCCCAGTCGGGGACGGGTTAATAAAGTTATGAATGGTGTAATCGGTTATGAATGGTCCAATCGGCTATCCAAGGTCAATCGAGGTCAGCAGCCTCAGTTGACCGTCAAAAGGCCCAGATGCACGACTGAGATTGTCTCAGTTGGCGTAAAGGACTAAGAACACCCGAAAAACTCACTGTCGTGGAAAAGTGAAGAACGGGCATGTCGGATTTAAATGTCGGGTCGATTGGTCGTTTTTTGAGTGAGTTATTTGACCTTTTTGGTCAAATAACTCACAACTAGGCTGTTGTGTAACAAGCGCCCAGGACATTGTGCACACCAAATTGAAGAATAATCGAACTAACAAGAAACACAAAATCAGTCAAGCTTCATCAAATGGCCTCGGGGCATATTTCTCAAGTGCCACTTGACAACACTAAATTCAAGGTATCTGAAACAAAAATCCATTTGCCCGGCAACATTCTTTCATGCTTACTGCAGATACTTAACGACATTCTGTGCTACATTTTTGCGAAGATCACGATGGCCAAACATGGTTAAAAGCGAAAATGTTCCATGTGACATGGTCGGGTCAGAGGTCATCCCGAGGTCACCAGAAACAAACTTATCTAGGAAAGCTGTAACTCTTTCTTTCCGAATGGTGCTAATCGCACCTTCATGTGACAGTCTATGGCAGAGTTATGGGCATTTGAATCATGAAATGTCCGTAAAACTGATGATCTTTCATGACCTGTAACTTTGACCACAGAGGTCACCCATAGGTAAAGAAAGATGTTGGGTCAATTTTTGTGCGATTTAACTTGAAGTGACCCATCTAGCACATGTCCGACTGTCGTGCTGGCATTTCAGTTAAGACGTTCCATTGCAAAGTTCCGAAGTTGGATTTCTTGTGCAACAAATTCTTGAGCATGTTTAGCTTTCCGTTCCGGCTGATATTGCAGGGCACAGCCCTTTCTCGGATAGTGAGATCATCGTTGATCTGAATCGGCTTGGCCTTCAAAAGTAAATATAGCCAAGGGGCCAGAGGGGCCGATCAGCACCTGTAAGCACTGTCTGTTCACTACTTTACAGCTGGCTAGATGTTGGTGGCCTAATGTTTTCTATCTGTTGGCACATTTTCAGCCCGTTAAACAATCGTCACCAAAACGTCGAAAAAGCTGCTTCCAGTTTTGAACTGGAAACATGGAACCCTACCATCGAAGAATAGTATGATCAGATGTATCAACGTAGGCGCGCCCTAAACCGGATTCCGCCGAGAGAAATGTTGTGTTATATTGATCGGAACAAACCTTTAGGCTCAAAGACCGATACATGAGGCCAATTGTCACTAAGTTAGTGCTGAGCTACCAGAAACCATCCACACCTTTTAGAAGCGTGCCGGCGTCACAAACATGGGTCGCGATTAGGTGTGTCCCTGGTTAATTAAAACCATGTGTCATTCTTTTACAAGCGCGTTAAAATGATGCTTCAACAGGCCTTTATCCAGAAACAGTCAAACAAATGCCATTTGTTTTTCTCTTCGCAAAGTACGTGTAAACTGACCTGTAGAAGAACGTTTTTTTAGCGGAACGCGTTGTACACTGGTCACCATTGCCGGGATATCAGCAAAATCAACATTAAAAAATCCGTCCCATTGCGTGTCCCCAAACATAAGTCCATGCGAGGATGAATTATTTTACCGTCTGTTACCATTTGCCAGTATGCCTCGGGAAATCATTTCTAATGTGCTGTGTTGCGAAAAAACATATTGTCAGAGATACCACACAGCTTCGAAACCGACAGACCTCATAGATAATCATATATATTCCTTTATGTCTCAGATCGAAGGGACACAACGCCGCTTACCTTACATCTGAACTGTATACTCGCTGCACAGGTCGAAGATGAACGATACAAATAGCCTAAGTATATTTTCGTACTACTTATATTCGGATGGGGAAGACCATGTGGGTAGAGGCCGCAGTGTCATATTAATGTTCCAAAGTTGAAGAACGGATAACCGATTGTCCAATCCTTCTGAAGTGTAGCCAGCAGTAACGATGTCTACCGGCGCAGCCAGTGGACATCGTTAAAGGGGGCCGGGAGGCTCGGCCCCCTCTCTCTAGGCCCGCATGTTTTGTCAAAACCATCGCATATCGTCTTCCAAGCAGGCGATTTTCGTATGATTTCAGATCACACTGAGCTCCGATCCCTCGTAAGCAAATCCTGGCTGCGCCCCCTGGTAACCCCCCTCAGTTTTTCATGGCTTTCCGACGTACCACTCCCGGTTGATGTGAACCGCGCGTGAAACTGCCTAAGCACAGCACGGTCTTTGCTTAACTGCCATAAAGAAGCTAGACAGAAGCCGCCACATAGAAGTTGGATGTTACGCAAGTAAACGGGACCGCACTGGTTTCTGTACAAACTAAGCAGTGGTCCACCCCAACTGCCCCGATATAAATCACCAATGTCCAAAAAAACTGATAGGAGTTGGAGTTGAACCTGGGCAAAAAGAATAACATAGGTGCGATCAGATACCTATTTCCTCCACCTATCCAACAAACGTCGTTGCAGATCATGCAAGTTCTAGTGGCAAGCCTCGCGTCCGAATAAAAAGCAAAAAAGTATGGGGATTTTTATACTGTGGTGATTCGAAAAGTTAGTCATTTGCGAGAAATGAATGTGTGCGCGTTATCGCATTATCCGAGCAATAAGTTCAGAACGTGACACTGGTTATCGCTCCTGGAGTCTGGGAGGAAGGAGAAAGCAACAAAGCATATCACTGCAACTGTTTTCAAGTAATCTTAACAATGCAGGACATCAAGATCACATGGACGCTTGACGCCATTTTATTGTCGAACATGTGGTTCAAGTTCGACTGAGCATTTCATGTGACGTTCTACGCCGAACTTCGACATTCCGTTCTACGAATCGCACTTGCCAGCAGCTAGCACGTGCCGACACACTCCAAGCTGCCCACAGAGGAGCCGACCAGCCTGCCGGGAGCCAGCCAAGGCCGCCGCTGCCCACTCCCAGCCGACTCCCTCTGTCGCGGCGACGCGCTCGGCGCCGGCAGCCATGAGGAAAAACGCGTCGTCATGGCAACTTAGAGAGAGAGCGCACCCGCTTTGTTTGGCCGGCCGGCACGCGAGGCGGCCGCGGCCGGCGCTGGCGGAGTCAGGTATTCATCATTGTATCAGCGTGAGATCAGCGGAGATAGCGATGGCGTGAGATGGGGCCGCTCCGCCCCTGTCGTCGCCTGATCTCTGCCGATGTCGCCAGATTCGACCGCTAGAGGCGCCACTAGCGCTGCCGGCCGTCCGCCGTGCAGTTTCTTTACAGTTACCAAACAAATGACGATGAAACCAAGCGAAGGCAAACATACCTTCCGCTGCGTTTGGAGAATGGAAGGTCGGAAGGGCGGTGGCGAGTGGTACGAAATACAATGTGACAGTGGCTAAAAAAGTGAAAATACGGCTGTTCGGGTTTCTTCTTGGGATTTTGAGCACTTTCCGAAGTTCGTCTCGCCAGGTGTATTTTTCAAGGGGTGAAAGCAGGTTCATGTTTGAAGGAGTACCCCCGAAAAGGCGACGGCTGATCCAGCCAGACCGATGGCAGGCGCACGTGTAAGCAAACTTGATCTTCCTTTGGATTATACATCTTTACATTCATCGGAACGATGAAAACAAAAACGTGTGATGGAAGGGGCAAACAGGGGAGGTGACTCTGTAGGGCACTTGGGGTCGTGTCCCCCACAACCATCAGGATGTGACGGACTTTCCCCTACAACCATGCAGAAAACTTACAATTTGGTACGAAAGCGCATTACGGAAAGGAGAGTAAATGGTCCAAATCGCTTAAAAGTTTAAATAACAATTGTTGCCGAAACGAACAAAAGGTAAATGTTCAGAAGATCTTATTTACTTCACATTTTATTATACTGCAGTGCCTGAAACAGCAGGCACCGCAGTACCGTGTGGGCAACAGTTTCCGCCGTTTTTCTTCTGAACAGTTTTTCTCCTTACAATCGAAAGCCCCTGTTGCAAACGTCGATCAGCACGCGCGTTTGCCGCGTCCATTGTTTGCCGCCTCCCCATGGCTCTCGCTAGTCCGTATACGAACAAGCTCCAGGCGCCCCGGCCTGCGTAGGTGCAGAGACGACAATATGGACGTCCCGACGTTCTTTAAAAAGGGTGGGAATTGCCTTTTCTTATAACCTGTTTCCTAAAGAGCGATCTTAAGGTTCATATGAGCATCGGGTCGACGACTGCTTTTCTGACCCGGTGTGCCGAAGCCCAGCCTACGCGGCGCCTGGCTGAATATGCTCTTTACAGGAGCGGTGGAACCTCTGGAGATGGGGGGCAAACGCGATTTCTACCTCGTTTCTTTCTATGCAACGTCATAGGGTTAATGTTAAATGTTGCCCAAAGTTGGAGGGCAGCTGCCCCTGTCCCCCGGTTCCAACGCCCCTCGCTCTTTAAAATACGTTTTGTTAAGGACCAATGGATTGTTTGCTTTGATGAGTTTCTAGTTCTTTTTTTGCGTGACGTCTTTCATTCGTTTTTATGCGCAAAGAACGATCACCAATCGAATTACACGAAACTCATCAAAGCGAACAACGCATCGGTCTTTAGCGAAACGTGTGTATATATATATATATATATATATATATATATATATATATATATATATATGAACATGGACTTGACATTTCAGCCGTACGCCATCTTCAGGAACGAAGATGACTGAAAGAGTAAAATGAAGAACCACTCATGAAGATGCATATTATCTTGTGTGTGTAAACCCAGGTTTTTCCCGGCATAAAGAAGGCTGCCCATTTCTATATTATGCCCAAAGCCATCAAAGCCCCCTGAAATGGCTGCAATGTTTTGTCATCCCCGAAAGAATGTTATCATCGTATGGTCGTCTATGCGTTGGCAGAATGGCATGGTTCATCGGGCCCCAGATGAGCAGCTCTCGGTGCTTAATTTTCCCATTTGTATCCATTAATTTTTCGTGTCATGATTTCTTATCAGTTTAATCCGGAGTTCCTGCCCTGTTGACACGACTCATCATTTACCAAACGATGACAGCATGTCACATTTTTAAATGATCAAAAACAGGCATTCCCTGCCCCAAGAAACGTCATCCTACCTGGGGAGCCCTCACTTCTTAGCTCGTTCTTTAAAAGCGCGATTATCTCATGGATGAATAACAACTTCGGGGACACTGGCAAATTTGGGGGAAATTCTTTTCAAGCAATGGTGCAATGGTATTACTCAAAATAAATAATGAAATGACAGCTCACGTTGTCTTCTTCCCCATTACACAGAGTTTGAATTGTACCTCTATTCATTTTAACAAGCGTAGGTAACATCAACTTATGAGGCAGAAAATGTGCTCAGAAGAAGCTTTACGTTGTGTTTCCTGTGTATAAGCACCTTATGCATACGTATAAAGCCATGCCATCTTATATCGCATATGGTCTACACATTTCGCACACATGTAAAACGCGTAAAAACAACAACAAAACGCTGTACTTGTATATTTTTCTTTCTGTTATGGCTTTCAGTCAGGATGTAGCGGGGGGGGGGGCATGGGGGCCATGGCCCCCGCTGAGCCAAGTGGTTTATACCAGATATGCTTGATTTCGCGGGAATGCGTGTTAGCGATCATATGTATGCTGCAAAAGCAAACATTAGATGTTTTCTGATGCATTAAATATGTGTTAAATGACATAAAATTGTTGTTTTTTGCTAAGAATTTGGTCGGATGCCAACGTCGCATGTAACAAAACATGACATTTGCCCCCGAGGAAAATCCTGGTTACGTGCCTGCTTTCATTTGGACAAAATCAAATAAAATAAAGGTCAAAATGATAAGCAGAAGAGATCACCCGCAGTGTTTTCATAAACAACGCATAATGGGTACCTCTGCGACAAGATGTAATCGCAAAATAAAACATGCAGAGTTCGGGCACGACACAACGGATCAGTACAAAACCGCGATTGCAAAACTCGCAAAACGAAAGCCATATGTATCACTGCATGTGACTGCAACTGAAATAACTGCCTGAATTTCAAATGAACGTGTTTAAGAAAGCCTGCTCTCGGAGGACACACATGCAACAAGGCCGACACCGCACAGCCGTACATTACCACTGTGGGATTCATAACGGCCAGGCATAACAAATGGCTTTCGTAACTTGCCTTATGCATGCTACCGTCGTCGAGCTAAAATACTTTCATCGTTTTATTCTTAACGAGTCTGAGGATTTATACGGGATGAAAGCTTCTTGTAGTCCCATTTCCCGTGGCTGAGATTCATGGTCATCTTCTAGTGTAGTCCATTGGCTCATACAGCGTTTGCATGCATAGGTCAGCATGCATAACGAAACGTATGCAATGCGGTTAAAAGTACGCATTTGCATTGCGAATAATTTACATTGCAAGCGATTGGATGGCGATTTTTGCCGATTCGTTGTGCCATGCTCTGGCTCTACATGTTTTATTTCCGAATCACAGCTTGTAGCAAAGTCACCCATTATGTGTTGTTTATGAAAACATTTACGTGCAATGTCTTCTGTTTATCATGTTGACTGTTATTTTATTTAATGTTGTCCAACTGAAAGTCATAACACGACGATAAATAGGCAAGTATAGCGTTCTCTTGTTGTGTTTATGTGTTTTACAGGTACGCTATGTCTGTAGATCGTAGGTGATATAAGAGAGCATGTCTACACGGGTATGCATAAATATGCATAATGTATTCGCTACAAAGACCAGGAAAAAATCAGTCACTGACCAAAGAAATGGATCCCGCAGTTGGAATTCAACAAGTTCTGAAAAAAGTTAGCAGCAGCTTCTATAAGAGATGATAATTTGAAACAATATAGACGTAACATAATTGATTTCGCCGCCTAAGATGCAACTTACACGTATTTGAACACATCCAATTTTCAGCACAGACTATTTGGTCCACATCCAAGATGTCCAAAGCTGAGCAGAAAGTACATGCACTTCAGTGTGTTACTAATCACCACTTAATAAAACGGACATTTTTCATATGATCCTTTTCTAATGCGCCGAATATGATGGCTCTTGGCAACTTGATGTTGTCACTAACACAGATGGCAAAAGCCGCTCATCGCTTTAGAGATGGCATCAATGTTCGTGACGAAGGTCTTCAAGGCGAATGAAACCCGCCTCCTGACCGTTTAGTTAAAAGGCAAAGACTTCAAGACATTTTAGATGCCTGCTGTTTGTTCCACCATTTTATAGTATTTACTTTTTTATAATGTTTTCGTTCCGTTGTCCAGAAAAGGGCGCTATATACCCCTGCCGTAGGCATAACCTTAAACGCAAAGAAAAAGCTCTCAATACTACATCTAACCATCTTTACAAAAAAGGTTTTTTCTCCAGTTTGACCTCGTGTCACCACCCTTTCAGGAAATGCAAGAATCCTTGAAGAGATGCAAAAGGCGTAAATAGTTTGGGAATCAGCTCAAAATCTTTTCTGAAAACAAATAGATCCGTACTTTGGTGTTAGCTTAAGAACAATGGAGAATGCGAAACATCTGCACGTCCATGTCCGAGTTTTTTCCACTGTTACTGAACATAAGGAAGCAATCGAGTATTTTAATGAACTTCATAAAATAAAGGAGATTGCCAAAACTGATTGCTACTGGATTTGATTTGATGGTAAGATTGTCCGAAATCGATCGGAATGGCACAATGAAATGGCGCTTAGGAATTGATTTTCCCGTCCGGGATGGGAAATAATGTTTTTCGCCGGGTTTTTAACAAAAGATGAAACGGCTTTCGTTCATCAAAAAACGCGGAGGTAAATTAAGATTATTTCCCTGTTTAGGTGAAAATCATTTTAGCATACGTACGAACTATAGCACATATACCGAAATAAATACATATGGCCTTGAAGGGAATGTTATGAGCAGGTCAAGACCGTTTTTACAGATTTAAAAGATCTCTTAAATTTAAGTACATCTATGCATGGGCATTCAATCAAGCATTTGATTAGTTGGTGATTGGTTATTTAACAACACTCTCGACTGTCAGAGTCACTTCTTGACGTTACCTCTAATGCCGATTGTCGCGGCATTGTTTGATTTGGTCGGTGAAATAGTGTTCATGAACTGCTCTTTACCATAACACATCGTACATGAAAATGAGGTGTAGAATTATGTAATATCCTATTATTTATTATTATGCAATATCCTACGGGACTGGACCGTTACTTTTTTAAGGACCGATGTCTTTCTTTAATTTTGGCATAAGGCTGAAAACAGCGGGCTAAATAAAAAATACCTGATGTTATTAATGACGCCTAAAAGCTTGTTCTCCTAAAAGTAGGGTATGATTTTTACCATGTGCTGCATTCAGGAAATCATATGAACAATTATAGATATAAAAACAGTGGCGTTGATGACGAATCAACGAAACAGAGGATAAAAGCATGACACAATTACCATTTTTCTCTTCTTGGACTTTGTTTTGAGGTAAACAATTGTTGCCCAGGAGACTTATAACTGCGGGTCCTGAACACATCGGACTAGGGAAAACAAGGTGTTCACGGGCCAAAACCTTTTCCCATTTGACTAAGCATCGGTTTACCAGATGTTTCAGCTGGACCAGGGTGGAACTGGCAAAACATTTTTTTTCAAATGCACCTGCTTATGTTAAAGAGACACGTTCTGGGAAGGAAGCTTTTTGAGCATTGTTTTCACAACAATGTTCGAGCAGTGCTTACGAGGTACTCCGACGTATGGGAAAAGAGCAAAAAAACGTAGTTCCGCGTTTTCCGCATGCTCTGTTTCTCATGATGCCTCTCCAGTTTACAAAGAAACGAAGGCAGAATTTGACAGTAGTCCTGATATTCATGCTCGGACTAGCCTTATAACTGTGTGTGTGTGTGTGTACTTATAACTAGCCTTATATCATGTGTGGAATCACTCTCATGTCTGAAGCGAGCTGTTTCGGAACGTCTTCCGCAACAGATTCCTGGTGATAACGGACGTGGACTGCGGGCAGATGGCGGCCACAGGACTGCAGGTTTATTACTCCCAATGCTCACTGGAGTGAACACCTGGCCCGGGATCGTGACGCTGCCGATGTTCCCGGTCCTGACTGTCGACTCGAGCTGTGCGTTCGAGCTCGTCGCGTGCGCATTCCTCAGAGCTAATTAAAGGCACTTCTGCTCCCTACAAACTTAACGACCGTCCGTCCCAAGTAACTTTTATTGCCAGATTTACACCAATCAGTATGGATGGCTGGTTTTCATTATCTGGGCCGACAAGCAGGGTATAATTAATTGGGAATGCCATTAGGTCGAGCGTGGCGGTGCTCAACGCCGCTCCGACTGCAGGCCTGCTCGTAACGATGAGAAAATGGTCTCCCAGCGCTACATGATTACAAATTAATCATAATTAATGCAGAAGGGCGGCCGCGGCGGTGGGCAGGCAACGTCGACCCGGCAGCCATTTGGCAACAGCATCTAGTTATTTTCGGTCATCAATCGCCCGTAACAAAGCGACACTCTTTGCAATGTGTTACAAGTGGTGAGGCGGTAGCGGGCGGACTTGAATCAGCCGCTATGTCGGGAATGGCCAGGAGTGGCCAGGCCCTGGGAGTTCCGAGGACTCCCGGCAAGAGCAAATGAACGACCGCCAGTCGCACTGAGGAGCGCGACCGAATGGTCGGCGACTGGCCGATGCGGAGGAGGAAGGAATAGAGGTTGCTGTAATGGGAGTCACTGGGCTGGTCCAAAAATGAAACGTTAGCATCGGGAAAATGCAACGCAGGGAACTGAATTAGCCGAAATTATGGTTTATGTGATTTGAGGAATTTTGAGGAATGCAGATTTGGCTTTATGCAAGCTTTTATATTTCATAAATGGCGAATTTTGATCAAAACTTCAAATTGAATAGGTACGATGAAAATGGAGCCAGCCTGCTGCTCGCATTAGGGAAACTTTTGACTTCGTCCCTGGTCTGCCGTGTCCGGTAGTTTCAGATGCAGGCGACTGCGCTTTCCTTCCTTCAGTTGCCTTCGAATGCTCTCTTTAGGGCTGGTCGTCTTCCATTGTCTATAGTCGTCCACTGCAGCACCAGCTAGAATCATCCAGTATCACCACATGTCCTGGTAGTCTCTTGTTATCCTCCGGTGTCCTCGTCTATCGCACGCCATCCTTTAATGACGCTCGTCGTCGTCTGTTGTGTTTTGTCCAATCTCAGTCACCTGTTCCTGGCATCTTGTAACCTTCCCTGTCCCTTCGCTACTTTCTCCACACTCTCCGCCGCTTTGCACCGCCCTCTGCCTCTCTCTCTGCCATCCTCCCCCGCTCTCTCGTCTTTCGATATTCTCTGCCGTCCCACGTTGCCCTCTGTCGCTCTCCGCTGTCCTGCGCTACCCTCTGTCTCTATCTCTCTCCGCCGTCCTCCGGTACTCTCTGCCGCTCTCTGGCGTACTCCGCCACTCTCTACCCCTCTCTGCTTTCCGCCGCCGTCCTCTCTCTCTCTTTCTCTTCCTCTCTCTCTCGTTCATTCTCGCTCTCTGCCGTCCTCTGCCGTACTGCGTTGCTCTCTGCTTGCTTCTCTATCTGCCGTCCTCCACTACTCTCTACCTCTGTCTGCCGTCCTCCACTACTCTCTGCCTCTCTCTCTGCCGTCCTCCTCTGCCCTCTGCCTCTCTCTCCGCCGTCCTGCGGCGTCTCCGGTGTCCTCTGGAGAGGGGCCGCTGTCCGTGTGACACCGACCCGGAACCCGCCGCCAGACGGCCGCGCCTAATCCCGGTGCCGGCCGGTAATAGCAGCGGGCGACATGCGTGGCGGCCGCCCGGCGCCGCCGCCCGCCGGTGTCAGTTCGCCACAAGCGGCTTATCTGCCCTGTAATCGCCGCTAATCGGTTTAGCCGGCCGCCGCCACGAGGCGCTCACAACATGACAACAATGGGAGCGGCGTGTCGGCCGGCGCGCCGCCGCCGCCGCCGCCGCGCCGCTTTGCATGCCGCGACTCTGCAGCCGAAGAACAATGACGCTCGGCGCTGGCGGCGATAAATTTCAATCGTCTTTTATGTAGGGATCGGGCCACTTGACCTGGCGGCGGGCCGCCTCGGCTGTCGGCCGCGCGCCTTATGTGAGCCGGCCGGCCGCTAATCCTGACAGCTATTAACCGTGCTGCCGGCCGGGCGGCGTGTCGGCCGCCGCGGCTGTCATCGGGCCGGGCCGGCCGCGTCCGGCCACGTCAGCCGGGCCCGGCGGGACACGGCCTGAACGGGCAGGCCGGCGCTGGCCTTGTGCGGCCGCCGCGGCCGCCGCCGCCTCGCCATGATTGGCGGCGCTCGGAGATAATTCCGCGGCAGCCGACTGTAATCCGCCGCCCTTTAGATGACCGGATAAAAGCGCGCCCTACACATGCAACGGCCGGCCGCCTGACAGGGCTTCAATGGCCGACCGCGGCGGCCGCATCAGGATGCCGGGCAGGGCCGCCGGCCTGCTCTCGGAGAGGGGCAGCCCAACAGCGCACGTGACAGCCGTCGCAGCCGTCATGGAGCCGGTCAGAGGCGGCGGCAGGTGGGGCGCCTGCCAGCTCGCTGCCACCGAGGCCGGCTGGGGGTGCACAAAACGGCCGTCAGTTTGGTCACGTCCGCCTCAGCCCGGGCAGAGTCGTCCGGAGCCACCTGCGCCACGTCCGTCAAACGCCCGGCGACTGCCGTGCGGCTTCACGGCCTTTTGTTGCATTTGTTCATTTATTTTCGCAATGTAGTTTTGCTTAAGAATGGAGATTATTATGTCTAGATATGCCAGAGGGGTGTAAATAGGAAACACTGGTGAAAAATGAATAGATCAGATGACAGCAGCGCTGCTCCTTTCAATGCAAATAGTGCAGATCTGTTTCTTCTTCTCTTCTCTGAGAAACTGGTCTCAGTCTTCACAGGCGCGACCTGGTAGAGCTGGTTCTCCTGGATTTAGAGAAAATACGTCTTGGGTAAAAAATTACCTTCTGGCATATAGATGTGACCTAGGGCGATCAACGTCACTCCATAAATGCGAAAGGCTAATGTCCGAAGAAAATATTTTTCAAACCTAAGAGAGAACACATAGGCCTTGAGGTCACCAGGCATACCCAAGCGAAAGTTTCCACGATGATACTCTGGACTTATCATGGTTGAAACTTAGATAAGAACCCGCCAAGACAGATTTTGCGTACGGAGTCCTTTTTAACATCAGGCAGTGAAAATATTGCCGCAACGGCTGCGGCGACGGTGTGGTCACAGAGGGAAATGTCTTCTCATAAAGAAGCTTTTGATAACACAAAATAGTTTTTGCCCCTATCTCTTAAAACATTCTTTGTTGCGTATCACGATTAGGGTAAACGAATACAAAAAGGAGTCAAGAACCGCTCAAAATGTGAAAAACTTGAGTCCTAGGCAAAACACTTTTGCATTTTAGGATTTTCATGTCAGCAACATAGTTTCTTGGTCCTCCAACACTCGCCATCGCCACTCTCAGCGCCGTCGTATGGTAGTGTAGAGATACGCCACCGCACAATATGTTTTCGATTGATTCCGAGAGGTAGAATATTCAAACGCAACTGGAAGCAACGTTCCCAGCAATCGTTTCTGTTTTTGACTGAGACCACAAAACTGTAACCTGAAGCCTCAGAAGCCGATCCGTAATATACGTCATGTCTCAAAGCTCCACACTTTGCAGACTGAAAACTATTTTCCGCGGTTTTCTCGTGTGCTCTGTTCGGCCGCGTCCTGTCTACAGCTGCTGCGTGAGGTAGTACGCTGGCGCCGGCCCACGAAAGTCGGCGTGCATTGGCTGTTGCAGGCCCATGCTTCCTCATATCGGTAGATGACTACAGGATATAGTTTTTAAGTAATTACGCTTTCTGAAACTACCAGACATTTTCAGAAAACGAATTACTGAAAACATCGTCAGCGACATTTTGCGGAAGAATCAAATTTATACATGAAAAATCGATCAATTTCGGGTGTTCCCTTTGGCCTGGCCAAACTCTACTCATCGAAAAATCCTTGGAACAGAAATATTTTTCAGGTCGGAAAATGTGCTTTCATCAGCTGCTTAGCGACCGCGTCGTCAAAGAGCAATCGCGGACCTGACGGTTTCTGCTTGAATGGCGCCAAATTATTGCGTTTTTAGTCAGGCATGAATACCGGCTTAAGTTCTGTGGTACGAGTCAGCTAATGCGGGGATTTTCTTTCGACAGGTAACAGCTACGCCATACCCATATTGCAGCGCTTTTGGTGTGGACTTTCCAATATGGCCAATTCTCCTGTTGCGAAACGGTATAACGTTTGTTGAATGAATCATGTTCCTGAAGCGAAACGAAAATGAATGATCTTTTTGAAGAGATCAGCCGGAATGGTGTAAAACGCCCAGTGCGTGCCGTGACGACACACAGAAAACTGAAAACCCAATAACCAAATATCTTTGACTTGCTTGAAATAATGGTGCACCATGGTACGCCATGCCTCACGTAGGTACACCATGCCTTGTGTCGTGTACCATTTGCGAGACTAGAGTCATAGGCCGCGGCTGTCTGACGGAAGCTCGGTCATAGGCATTTGGTCCCGTTTTCGGCTTTCCATGTCACCGATTCAAAATACGGGGCAGATGGCAAATACTACGGGATAGTGCTACGGGACAGCCCAAACGTTTTCCCTTGCGTTGGCTGCAAAAACATTCTGTTAAATGGAAAAATCGGCCTGCCATCTACAACACAACAACAACCCTCATGACCGGAAATACACTGGATGCAGCCAATTCTTCGCAAAAAGTTATATCCCTGCCCGCTTTTCCTTCAAATATTTTGAAACGGATTAATGTATCAAACATCTGGCAGGGATGCATCATTATGGCATCGGACTGGTTCTACTCCAGCAACAGAATGGTCATGATGCCGTCTAACTTCAGTCCGCCGTTTGCCATAACAAATGGATTGCACTAGAATTTTTTCACTATAATTTTTTGCATTATATATATTTGCATCATATATTTTTGCTATACATTTTTTGGGCAATAGTGAACATTGCACTGCTGAATGTTATCTAAAGGCATTTTTGGGCAGGACTGTGGCTTTGAAAACTTGCTCCAGCTGATTAACAACAAATTCACGATAGCTTTCGCAATATTTTGCCTAGCACTGCCTGGGCAGTGTCAAATAGGGCACCCTCTCGGTTTTTCGTGAATAACTTCTGAACCGTTAAAGCAAGCCCAGCCAAACATTCAGCACCTCATAAGTGAACCCTTGTATGCATGTTTTCGTTTTTTTGAGCGGTGGCGCGAACATGCTTCGGTTTCTTGATAATATTCGCGAATATAATGCATTGATTATTTGGATTTACCCAGGTTTCGGTCCCCGAAAGTGTATACAACCGTGACACGTCAACATTAGAGGTCATGCTACGTCACAGGCATGATGACAATAGGACTGATTTGCATTATGGGTGATAAAAGTGGTTGCCGCTGACCTTCCCCATCATGCAGCGGATGGTCATGTCAGGTCACGTCATAGCTTGATGTCAAAACGAATGAAATACAATATTGTCTGTGGAATATCATTCAGTAGCAGCAGAGAACAACTATTGTTCCTAGTCAGAAAAATAAAAATGACTATCCTGGCCTTACTTGACCTTGACCCGAGAAGAAGCAGACAGAGGAGATTTGATTATCACGTAATGTCATTTCAGTTCTGTACTTACCTAGCTAGGAATCCCAGCCAGTGAGTATTACTCTTTGTCAGAAAGAGTAATACAACCGTATCTGACTTGACCTATAATGACCTTGACAGGATAAAAAGGAGGTAGTGCAAAAGTAACCATCAGAAGGTTTCACTTCTGTCCTTTCTGTCACGTGGATCAAAACAGCTGCAAGGCAGTATCGATCTCGCCATGTAAAATAAGACCAATATTTCACATGAACTAGGATGACCTTGACCGGACATTTTTTCGTTGCATTTTCGCATGATTCTGGTGTAGGAGATCGTGACCTTCCGTTTGATACCCAAGTGAAGGCTCTAAGACCACTATTGCCGATGATATGATGTACGAACCGGTTTCAGTTTTTCCGATGTCGTGTTATGCGTTTTGAATGACTTGCGACTTCATCAGTCATGTGACCAGGGCTTACATAGTATTTTCTGAATCTCAAGACTCAGGGCTATCGAATGGTGGTAGACCGGCTCAAATCTGACGGTTAGATCCTGAGATAACAGGGAGGCGCCCTTTTTGACAACCCAGGCGGTCGCGGGTATAAATCACGCCAGGCGGTGCCCGGTTAAATGGTTTTATTTTTGCCATGTGATATTTGTGTCAAGTCTTGCACAGCCATTTAGAGAAATGCCTGTGTTGAGAGGCCCATACACGTTTCAGATCCTTAAAATTACCTAGTGTTTATCCGGACGAGATTAATAATCGCCGGCAAAAAGCCAGCTAGCCACGGCTTGAGAGCCTGGGGGCATGGAAAGTCTATACTCTAAATTCCCAGTATTCAAAGATTTTAAAATTATGCCTGTGACAATTACTGGAGAGAAACGGTCTGAAATTATATGCAGGCTTCCGAAAAGTCCCCAGCCACGCCACTTGCCTACTCCGCAGAAAATGCAAAACGTGCAACACGTCCTCCGCTTGCGTTGCGCCAACACAACATTGGTAGCCCGCGCACCGCAAACGAAAATCCAGCGACTCTGTTTTCATGGTATTCCAATAAAATGCCGCACTCTGCCAGGACGTTATTGAACGATTATCTTGTCATAAATTCAACATAAAATGACATTTACTCCTCAAAAAGCAACTATAAAAAATAGTCGCCTGGTGACCTGAGAAAAATATCGCCATTTTGCGAACCATCGTTCCACCTCCGAAGTAGCTAAGGCGACAATGTTAGTCCTGTAACTGGTACATCATGAGAGACGAAGAGTTTCTTTTGCTTCTAAACGGGAAAGATCCATTATCATGTCAAGCGCAATCCAACCAAATTTTCTGGTTTTCAAGGTTGAAAGCGACAGTATCGAAAAGTGATTTAAGTTATCACCGTTAGTACGTCTGTATTGGACAGCAGCTTGTCTTTTCCTCGGTTTCTCATGTGTTTTTTTTTATACCAGCACTAACGCGAAGCTCGGGGATTTACACCCTGAAGTTAGATTGTGCAGATTTTCAACCGGCGACCGCCCAAACATTTCCTTTACAACCATCGACAAAAACCAGTGGCTGGGCCTCCTTGTTTGTATGAACAGGTACCACTGGCACACGACTTGTGGATTAAAAGCCCAACAGCTACGACAGGTTGCAGGTTTTCCGAGACCGGGTCTTTGATAGATTGTATCCCGGTGTAGAGTTTCAGAAACTTTTAAAAAGAACAAGATAAAGCTCTCTTCTAATGCCGCTGATTCCGCAGATATACTTACACGGGCGTCATTAAGTTTAACGAGAACATTTCGGCTACAAAACGAAAAACGCTTTGATTGAATGCGATGTAGAGGCAAAAGTCACGAGCTGTTCAGTTTGAAAGCGATTTGATCTGAGTTTTTGAATGCAAATATTACTAGTTTTTAATCCAGGAGTCATATAATAAGGTCATTAAATATCAGGGGCGAATGATGAGTGACGTTAAAATCTAACTGAGGATTAGTCGCTTTTTTAATTCTTTTGGAGCTCCATTCGAAACGCACCCTTGTGGCCGGTCATTCTCCGCGAGCAGATTTCCCGCTATGTACACCTGTACACGCTATGTACACCTGTATGCCACCTTTCTCCCACATTCTCTATAGGCGCCACTGCACTCATCTTATTTCCGTTCATTACTTATGCTAGCTTTTTCTTTTTCCTTTATTTTCATTTTTTCCTAACTGGACTGACGTTGTTAATGTGGCTGTTGTTAAATAAACACGGACTCGTAAAATACCCCACGCTTTATAGGATGCGTGCTTCAGATCCACGTAGGTTTACCACCTCCACCCGCAACATAAAAGAAGGCCCGCCGGAATCCAAGGGAACGTTGAGTTAAAAAAAAAAATTGAAAGCGTCGTCCCATTTATTCGTGTCGATCGAATTCCAATCCACTTAAAATGTAAGCCAATTATTGGAGTCTAGCCATCCGTCCAAAAACAAAAGCATTCTGCTGAGGTCCACTTAACTTAGTTTAGGGCTTTGTCTCTGATGACAGAGAAAAGTTTTCTGTGGCTTAGGCGTCGCATTTGGTTCAGTAAGAATCGTGCAGTCTCAGTAAGGCCGGGCCCCGACACGAGCCAGATGATAAGTTTCTCATTAATCTTATACCTACTTTCGATGTATTTTTAACAATATCCGGGATAATGAAATTTTGCTCCAAACGTACATACGCGTAAAATATGGTGCGTCATTTTCATTAGAAGGTTGTATTACAAACACTATCTCACAGTCTTGTATCTCTTCCAGCGAAATTACGCTGGCGCCGCCACGGGACGGGGGACCCCCCAGTCCCTCATTTTTCGTGGAAACCATTGCGCATCGTCTTCCCGGCAGGCAGTTTTGGTATGATTTCGGTTAACTCTGAATTCCGGGCCCCTCCCTTAAGAAAATCCTGGCTGCGCCCCTGGGCGCCGCTGTTAACAACAGACAGCCTAACCTCATTTTGTAAAAATGGGCAAGTTTCATTTCATTTCCCCGCCCCCCGTCCCCCAGAAAAAAGGTTCCTTTGGCAAGCTGATGAAACAAGAATGCCTTCGAAGCACCCCACCTTTAAAACGCATCAACCATTGTACGAAATAACAAACATAGAAAACGGATGGGGCATTTCCTCCACTTGAGTGGATGACATCATCTATGATTCATGTCCGATAAACGGAGAAGAAAACGGCCGCACTTGCAGCCGCAGCCAAATCAAAGCGCACCCACTGCTTGGCGATTATTGGCAGATTAAAGCGTGCTGCCATTAGGCACTCTAGCCATCACCGCGCGGTAACGACGACCGCCATCGCCCGGCGGAGGACGAGTCCACCTGCAGCGGCGGGGGAGGACCGGAGCCTCCGCGCTCGTACGTGGACATCACCGCCAATATCTCATTACGCCGACGTTTGGGCAATGAGCACATAACAAATGACCGCGGCAAGCGACGCAATTGATTATGGGCGGCGCGGAGAAATTACAGCGCTGCCGGCGAAGCTGGCGCGCGGCGTGGCGCCAGGAACGCCGCGGCCGTCCCCGACGCCCGGCCGGCCGGCCTTGACCTCCGCCGGACGGCAAATTAAATGTGGCTCACCGCTGGCGGGAAATGCAAGACCGCCAGGCCAATTTAAATCAATCAGCAACGATATAATGAGAGGGGTGGCACGACCAAGCCGTTTGCTGGCCGGCCGAGCCCGTGCAGCGGGCGGCCGCACAGAGCGCGCGGGGCGGCGGCGGCGCGGCCAATTTGTAATGATTGTGTGCGGCGTTTGAGTGGGCCGTGTTTATGTTCCACAGGTGGGCCACGGCGGCAGCATTGTGGCCGACTTTGTGCGGCTCACAAGGGGCCACAAAGCGGCCGGGGGATAAATCTCGACCACCTGTCGAGCCTCGTTTCGCCGGCTGACCGGGCGGCCGGGCGCCGCTTTCAGACCGGCGTCAACAAAGCCGGATCGTCGGCCGAAACCGGAGACCCGCCGCCGCCGGCTCCGGGGAGCAGGAAGGACCGTCACGGTCGAATTCCGAGGACTCGGCGCTCGGAAATCGGCCGGGTGCGGGTTCAAAGGCGGCGATTCTGCTTCTAAATGACACCAAAAACCCGTGTTGTCCCGGCTCACAATAAAGGGGGACGTTTGGCTGGTTCAATCATTTGCCGAGTTTCCGATCCCGGTTCTGTTTGTGTGTCGAATTATCTTTGACCGTTAGTCTGCCTGTTCGGACAAAAGTCGCCTTTTTGAAAGGGCGACTGTTGGCCATCACGACTGGCTGGGAAGAAAACAGACCGATAACTCTGAGATGCCTTCAGTGCAAACGACACCCATGAACGATCTTTATTGCAGTGTGTGCTGAAAAATGGCATTCTTTTTAGGCTGGTCATTGCATTGTAAGTGGAATTTAGACGGATGAAGTAGGATTTTTCTTTACTCTCTATGAGACGGCGGCCAGCGCAGTAAAAGCTGGGTCTAGATTTTCAGACCGTCCGTCCGGGAGGTGTGTGATATGGCAGGACGATCTCCACCGGGGAACGCGGACCAAGAGATGACAAACAACACGCAGCCTCCTGAACGTCGTCACCCACCTGACTTGACGGAGCAGTGGATGTACGAGCGCGACTCGTAGTAGACCCAGTCGAAGCCGACCTCGACCGCCAGCCGGGCGAGCATGCCGTACTTGGTGCGGTCGCGGTCCGACGTGGTGATGTCGACGGCGCGGCCCTCGTAGTGCAGCGACTGCGGCGCGTGCAGGCCGCTCTCGTCCCAGCCCTCTGTGACGCGCAGCCGCACGCCGGGCCACTGGTTCATCACCGAGATGGCCAGCGTGTTCAGCTTCTCCTTGCCCCTCTGGAAGAGACCGGAGAACGTCAGAGGCTGAACGCAGCGGGTAACAGCAGACCGGGTGACGGAGTATACGGTCCGCCTCAGCCAAAGCGCGCTGCGTTTTGTCGCCACTCAAATAGATTATGATTTCGCTGCCGGTCAAAGTCATCATATGCCGCTAAAACCTGCCACGTCGTCCCCGATTCCGGACGATTCGCGGAGTCGCTACGGCTAAAACTGGTCACAGTCCCATTGTCACTCAAATGGCCTCACGGTATGAGTGCCGCTTAAATGAATCACGATCGAACTCACTCCTGGTCAGTCGAAGCAGGATTTGACTACCGTGCCATGAAGACAAAATCTAGCAGGAGCCTAAAGTGATCACGACCTTTGAAACACGATATGAGTGCCACGTAAATAAAGCGCTTTAGGACTGTTGTTGAGTCGAATCAGGATTCCAATGTTGATCTAATAAATTACCAGCTCAGTATAGTTCAAACCGATCACGATCTGACTGTTTCTCAAATCGATCGCTATCTCACTGCCTTTAAAATTAGACGCAATATGAGCTTCTCTGAAATGAACTAAGACCTCATCACTGGTCAAATCATTCATGGCGTCAGTGCTAGTCAAATAGATTGCAATCTCAGTGTTGTTCTTTTTCTCGCGAATGGTAGCATTACAACCATTTCGCACAGTTTTCATCTATAAATAAAGACATGAAAAACCCGCCCAAGGGCTCTTTTATGCCTCTCTCATTTCTTTCCAAAGAGCGGACGTGACGTTTGCAGTGGATCGTCTCCAGGAAACCGTCAGCCGTTACCGAGACCACGTCGGCCGGGAGACGGCGCGATGATCGATCACATTTTAAGGGCGGACGTTGGCGCGGCCGCGACGTTCAGCCGCTTCGGCAGGGCCGACAGCGCCGGCCGGCGCGGCGGAGAATCGGCGGCTAATCCGGCAGAAGTCGCGTCACAGCCCCGCCGTCGCCTGATCGATCAAACGCGGACGCGGCGGCCGGCGCGCGGCGCTGCCTGTTTTGCAGAGGCGCCGCTCGCGTGGCCGGCGGCCGGGCCAATCCATCAGGCGACCGCGGCGGCGACGCGGCCGCGCTCTGGCGCCGCCGTCAGGAGCCGGTCGGCCGCGCGTCCGTCGGCCGTCGGTCTCTGCCACCACACGGCCCGCGTGCCGCCGCTCAGTGTCGGCTGACGTTACGTGCGCCGGCTGACGGAGACGGACCTGGGGACGGATGCCGGCTGACGCGGGGCCGGCGACGGCCAGGTCGAAGGTGAGACTGGGTGCAGAGGAAGGAGAGGAACGCCTCGGATCTGAAGAGTCGGTGTCGAGAAGGTCTCTGCTGGGACCGATATTAATCTTATCTGATTCGAACCCGCACACGGCACCATCGAGCCATAAGGTGCGATATTCAGTTTGTGAATGTAGCTGGACTCGACACCTCTTTTCGGGACCAGCCATGTGTGCCATCTGCAGTGAAATGCTCGAAAAAAGCAGTGCCCGAGCAAGGGGTTTGGCTTCTTACATCACACACTTATGTCCGAAGCAAGACGGTGCCCAATCAAAAGAGCTGCCAAAACCTTCCGACAAACCGGGCGCCGGCGCGATTCCGCCTGTCTAGAAGGCTGAGGGGCCGTGGTGTGCCTGTGTGGCAGGCTGGTAGCCTGCGGTCCGTCTTCTAAGGCGCTGCAGTCCGTCTGTCTCCCAGGCTGACGGCTGCCGTCCGCCTGTCTGGCAGGCTGAGGGGCCGCAGTCCGCCCGGCTGGCAGGCTGAAGGGCCTTGGTCCGCCCGGCTGGCAGGCTGAGAGGCTGCCGTCCACCTGTCTGGCAGGCTGAAGGGCCTTGGTCCGCCCGGCTGGCAGGCTGAGAGGCTGCCGTCCACCTGTCTGGTCTGCAGCCTGCAGTCGGCCGGGCGAGGGGCGGGGCTGCCGCCCTCAAACGGGCCGCGCTCGTCCGTGCCGCCGTGCCGCTGACCAATTTTTATGGATGAGCCAGCCACGTCCTCCGGACGCTGGGTGCAGCATTGACAGCATATTTCATTGCAATATGCAGGATTGATTTACGGCGGCGGCACATGCATGGCAATAATGCGGTGGTGAGGAGCGCTCGGCCAGCGGGCGCCGGCCAGGCTGCCGCTGGCCAGACGGCCTTCTCGGGCCGGCACAGGTGGCGGCCCTCGGCACGGCCTCGCGGCAGCGTGGACGGTGCGCCGGCCACTCACGACCGTGGTAACAGCGAATGCGCCTTCCAAACGAGCCTTTTTCGCTGGATAGGTCAAGGCACTGGGCAGGGCCTGGTGGATATGGATTCCCGTTACGTGCAGTGGAGGCGATGCGGCGCCGTGATTATCTGCATCTCAGTCTATGCCATGACGGACAAGTTTGGAGCCGGCCCACTTTCAAGTGCAGGCAGCGACATGAGCATGAGGATATATTCCGACTCATTTCCATGAAAACGAGGAGTGCTCCGTCCTTGCGATCGGTATCGCGATCCTGCTGAAATCTGGGGGGGGGGGGTGCAGGATGTTGCGGTTTTCGTCCAAATGGACGAGTGCTGTCCCGCCAGATGTCAGCCCCACTCAGAGAGAGCAGCTCAGAACTGCCCTGTCTGCGGTCTGCCCAGCGCCCCTCCGGCGGCGGCGCGTCCGTGGCCAGCCTGCCTCGGGCCGCGGCCGCAGCAGCCGCCGACCGCCGTCCCTCCCTCCCGCTGCCCATCCCTCCCCCGGCGGTAACCGATCAGCGCAGCGAACACCGCGGCTCAAGCGGGCCGATTTATTGTCCATTGTGGGACGGACCCCCGCCGCGGCGGCCGGCGGCGCGGCAGAGCGCCGGAGCCGGCCGGCGAGAGCGCGGGGGCGCGCGGCCCGCTGCCCGATCTGATGTTGACAAATCCGACCACTCGGAGCGCGCGACAGCCGCCCGAGGACGGTTTGATTTAGTGCCGCCGATCGCCGGGGACACTCTCAAAGTAGCGTCCCGTGTCGGCCGCCGACAACAGGCCGGCCGCCGCCGCCGCCGGCGCGTCGTTAAAGCGGTGCGGCCGGCGGCCGCCGGCGGCGCGGCCCGCCGCCGCCGCCATTAAATCACTCAGCCACTCATTACAATTATCAATTAGGCCGTGAGGCGGCCGGGTGGCGCGGCGGGCCGGTGTTGTTTCACCTGCGGAGCGGCGGCCGGCCGCGGCGAGGGGCGGCCCCCGGCGGGACGCGATTGTATCGGCCCCTAATTGAACAGGCCCGGAATCTGTCTGGTCGTTTGTACCCTTGTTAACCGGGGACGGCGCAGGCGAGAACGGCCTGTGTGGTCCCCTGCTCCCCCGCTACCATAATTGATACTGATGGATACGGCATTTAAATGAGCGCGGGCCGGAGGAGGGCCCTCGCACGCGCAGGGTACGGATTTGGACGGAAAGGTGAAAGCGGAGGATGGCGTGAAACCGTTGTGATAGGATACAGTCGAGGGGAGACTAAGTAGGCCTTCGGTTCGTCTGGAGTCGACGAAAGCTGGGGAGGCTGCCGGTGGGAGCCGAACCTCAGCTCTTACGTAACGACGGCGGCCGGCCAGCTCCTGGTGATAGATTCGGCCTTCTGAAGGCAGGCCCGGCTTTCTGACAACAGGCTTGACCGAGGACAGACCGAACTGTCCATAGAGCTGACTTTTTGATGGCCCACCAGATCTTATTACGGCAAATGAGATACGGCATGCACGAACATTTGAGAGGCCTGGCCTTCTGACGACTATTTTGACCTTTCGACGATGGAATCTATCAGCGATGGACATCCAGAAGAAGACCGCATTCGTACGTGTCATTAGCATGCCTCGTGTAGCTAAAATCCCAATCCAATCAAAGGCGCGCCAAAACCGGACATTAGCGCCATCAAGAACACAAAACGAAAACTCCTTCTGTCTTCCATTTGCGACTTTTCCCCGGAATTCGGCGGCGCGCCGAGTGGGCGGACGGCTGTCCTGCGGGGTGTCCGACAGCGAGGGGAGGCGCCGGCGCGCCCCTCGACGCCGCATGCCAGAGCGCGGCCCCCCTCCGCGCCGCCCGCCGCCCGGCCGCCCTAAACGTCCGCTAAACCATCATTAAAGCTAACCTCCTTTGAAAAGTTTGCAAACAGCCGGTAACCATAATGAATGACTGGTATGCCGGATAGATGTCGCTACACGGCCGGGGTGAATGGGACCAGGGACAGGTGACGGGAGTCACAACAGCGGCCGGCGCTGGCCGCGGCGCGCGGCGCCAGCTGACAGCGATTCGTCGCGCGCGCGGCAGGGCGCCGCGCGGCCGCGGCCGGCGGCGGCGCGGCGCGCTCTGATGGATGGCGGCGCGGCGAGGTGCGCGCGCGGCGCCCTTGATGCGCGCCGGCCGAGCGCCGGCGACACGAACACGGCTCGGCGCCTTGTCCGGCCGTGTACGACAAAAAGACCACCCATTGTTGCCGACGGCGCCGATTCGGATCGGGGGCGGCCGCGTCAGCGGGCCGCTCGCCTGCGCCGCCCGCCGCCGGTCTGCACCGCCGCCGCGCGGCGAAACACGGCCGGCGGATCCGGAGGGCGTGGCGACGACTGTCGGGATGCAACACCGCCGGTCGGTGTTGAAATCCCTGACGAGCGTGTGAGTCACCGCGGACCTTTCGGTCAGTTTCTGCAGGGAAGATCGTTGCGAGTGGTGAAAACACTATCGTCCTATTTGTTCCGGAAACCGCGCGTACATGGCCGGTGGAAAAATGTGAAAATCATCCGCAGTGTGACTAACTTGCCGTAACGACCGTTGCGGTCAATATCTGACCACCCTCTTAGGCCCGTTGCCGCGGAGAACGGTAAAACTCGTGCGGTCAGCCAGGTTCTCATGGCTCCAAGTAAAACGCAAGAACTATGCCGCCCAACCTGCAATATGACCGGCCCTGCCGTAAACAGGAGCGGTAATTCTGTAGCAGCGCACAGATGCGTGAAAGCGAGACGTTGCGTTCAGAACAGCAGCCATTCTGTGCCGGTATTCCTAAAGAATACTGGAGCGTGGCATTCACATTACGCCAGATTATTGATATGAAGTAAGGTGAGGAAAAGTGGGTTCCCATGGGTTTCGTCGGGGGAGGAACACGTTGATACGTCCCTCGACCTTGAAAGGATTCAGCTTGGACTCTACGAATATTAGAGAATAAAAAAGAAACGCATTTAAAACTCAATATATGCAGCTCCAAACTCCCGGATTAGAAGCCCAGCCCAGTCCTGAGGGCAGGTCCGCGCGGTGTGAGCAGACCTCGGAGTCTGCACGCGCTGCCGCGCCGCCTGCTACAATCCTGACGAGGCCGACGGCCGGCGGCCGGAGGCGCGTGGTCCGCCGCCGGAGCGGCTCGCAGGCCGCGGCGCGGCCGGCCGGACGGCTGCCTCCGGCCGCCGCTGAGACGGCCGGCCGCGGCCGCCGGGCGCTCGTAAGTGCCGGGTGCCGGGAGCGGCGGCCGCCAGCCTCAAACAGCAGCTGCGCAACAGCAGAGGCGGCCCGGTCCGGACCTGAGGCCTCGACAAACAAGCTGCCGTCTGGAACATAGTTGCGCAACAGCAGAGGTAGCCCGGTCCAGACGACAGCAGCGACTGTCCGCCCCAAAACAGCAGCTGCGCAACAGCAGAGGCGGCCCGGTCCAGACCTAAAGCCTGGACAAACAGGCTGCCGTCTGGAACATGGTTGCGCAACAGCAGAGGTGGCCCGGTCCAGACGGCAGCTGCGCAGCAGCATAGGCTGTCCGGCCTCTGCTGTTGCGCAGCTATGGTCCACATGGCAGCTTGTTTATCGGCCTCAGAGGGTGAGCCTGGAACAGCCCTGGCCACCCAGCCCCAGGCGACGGTTCTGCAGAGCAACGGAAAGCACCTGGCTCTGCCTGGCACCTCCTCAAAAGAGCCGAAGACGCTCGGGCGGCGCGCGAAACGGCGACAGCCCTGCACTCTGCGACCTCGCCGCCGCCGGGGCTCCGAATGACGCAGTGTCTGCCCGGGCGGGACGCGCGCTGACGTGCAGACGACCTGGAGGCGGCCAGCTGGCGGCGGCCGGCCCTCGACGGCGGAGAGGCGCCGCCCGCACGCCCGGCGTAACGCGGCGCCGCTCGACACCGGCAATTTATGAATGGACAGTAATGGCGAGTCGTGATCGCCGCCCGGCCAGGATGCACCGCGGCCCGTCACGGCGCACCGCGCGGCCGGCCGGGCCCACTTAACAATCAGCGTTTAATTATCAATTAATGGCGGCGCCGGGCAGCCGAGCCGTCTGCCGGCACCGGAACGGCCGGCCCCCGGCGGCGGCGGCCGGCGAGCGCAGCTATGGCGGCGCCCACCGCGCGCCGGCCGCGCTCACCTCTCGCGCCCGCCACCGGCGCTTAATGATAGGTTACGAGCTTTTTACGAGTCAGCATGAGCCAGAAAGATGGTTGATGGTGATTTTTACAACCAGTGGGCTATTTTTGCAGGCCACGGGCACAGCCAGCAACCTGGAAACACAGGCAGCATTAAGTGTGATGCACACTGCGTTTTTCTAGCCTTTATCTTATTTCTGATGTCACCGCGACCGGCTCTCGAGCTGATAAGGCAGTCATTACACGGCCAACAACTTCCGTAATTCCTGTTTATGGTCATTGTAGCGTACGAGATGACATTTACTGCCCGACTTGAATTGATATCGGAGTTTTGGGACTGGGACATAGGCAGCTGGTATCTGCTCATCGGGCAGCTTTCCAGAACATTCCTCTGCCGCCAGCCCCTGGCGCGGAGACCGGCAAAAAAGCCAGCATTTTCCAGTCAGCGGGGGTTCGGACAGACTGACGCTGATGGAGGGGCGGGGCCAGCGCGGCGCCGACCAATCAGGCGCCGGCGCGTGCTGACCACCAGCCGCCGCGCGCGCCATCTTGCGCCGGCAGTGGGCGAGTGGCGTGGGGAGCAGATATCTGGCGCTATCCGCGTCACGCCGGTGATAAAATGGCCGGGGGCTATCGCACACTCATCCTGTAATTACGGCACAATGAGCGGCCGCCTCCCGTTACCGAGCACACGCGGGCAGAGGAGAGAGCGGCCGGTTCGTCTGAGCAGAGTCGAGCCGGAGCGAGATGGCCCCGGCCGGCGCCTCCTCACACCGCCCGCCGGCCGCGCCACAACGGATGCAGCTCACGCAAGGAGAAATCGACCGGCCGAGTGGTTCATTCGTCAGGCGAGCGCGCTCTCGATGTCTGGTCGGGTCTGGCATAGGCAGAGCTGGGCCTGTACACGAGGACGGAGCTGAGGCGCCACTGGAGAGTCTGCGCCCAGTAACTCTAAACCACGTCAACAGGCCGAGGCGGGCTGCTCGTACGTCCCGTACGGTCGAAGTCGCCGGGCCGCACACAAACAGACCCGGGTCCGTCCACTCGAAAGGAACAGAGCGGGGCACGGCAGGTGTCTCTCCGTCACCAGCGCCGGCCGAAGTTCACACGGTCGGATGAGTCGTTTCGCCTAGCCCGTCTTGGTTCGTTTCGGCTCTATCTAGCCCATCTCTGTCCGTTTTGGTTCGTCGCAGCTTTGATTGGTTGTTTTTTGCTTATCTCAGTTCATCGTGGCTTATTTCGGCTTGTTTTGATTCTTGTCAGCTCAGCGCTGCTCGATTCGCCTCAGCCAAGCTCGGCTCATCTCGGCTCAGCTCAGCTCATCTCTTCTTCGCTTGCCTCACCTTTTTTCGACTTTTCTCAGATTGCACTGCCTCATCCTACCTTGGCTCTGTCCGTTTCGGATCATCTCTGACCCTCCGTCGTCTTAGCTCGGCTCTGCTCGGCCTGGCTCGGCCCAGCTCATCTGCGCTGCTCCCGTCCCGTCTCTGAGCGCCGCTGCGCCAGATGCCGCGCCGCTGCTGCCGCCGAGCGGCGGTCGAACAGCGCTCCACCGGGCTCCGCTCAAACAGCCGTCCATCATCTGGCGGCAAACAGGCGGCCCGACCGGCCGGCCGCCTGGAGCCCGCAGGCGCCACGGACCGCGTTACTCTCTTGTGAGGAGAGGCAGTCTCTGAAGCGTGGTGTTAGCGCCCTGTCCGGGCGCTGCAGTCTTGAAAGCCATGTCGCGTAACACCACTCGGAGCCGGGGACGTAGCCAAGGCGGGGAGCCATGAGGGTCATGCGCCTCCCCCCCAGCCAAGCGGTCTACACTAGATATAAAGCGATTTCGCAAGAATACGTAAAATGGTCATGTGGTGACATATATGTTGCAAAAGCAAACATTATATGTTTTCCTGTGCGTTAAACAAAAGGCAAATTCATAAGATTGCCGCTTTTTCTTATAAGTTTCGTAATATGTCAGTGGCATATGACAAAATTTGACATTTAGCCCCTCCCCGAAGAGAATTCTGGCTACGTGCTGCTCAGAGCACAGCATGTACGCACGTTTTTCGTCATACGTTTTATTCACATCATTTGCAGCTTTGCCGCAACAGTATTGATGATGTGCTGAGATATCGCGAGAGAGGATGGACGCACTTTCTCTCACCTAATTTTGGAAAATTTGACTTTAGGTTTCCGCGCTGCACGGAAAAGAAATGATTCGCGCGAGTCTTGCCATCAGACTTTGAAAAATGTGTCGACGGAACTTATAACAAACACTGTCACTGGTGTGAGCATTTCGTAAAGCATGCCTGCTGTGTTGCAGCAGTTCAGAAGAAATGCATTATCCGGTAAAATACCTGTATTCTCCACGTTCTGTATTTTCAAGTCAGTTTTAAAGCAATTTACTACTTCCCATCGCAGAATGTCTTTAATTCCAGTATTCTTTCCACCACTGGGAAAACTCCATGGTATTCAATAAGTTCAAGATAACTCTAATATTTTTTAAAATTTTGGAATGCAAAACGAATGGCATTTTTGAATGCAGTGCATTCATAGCAGGGACGTAGCCCGGGGGCATGGGGGCCATGCCCCCCCTCCCGAGCCAAGCGGTCTGCACTAGATACATGGCGATTTCGCATGAATACGGAATGGTGATCATATATATGTTGCAAAAGCGAACATTATGTGTTTTCCTGTGCATTAAATATGAGATAAATTGCCTAAAATTGCTGCCTTTTCTTGCAAATTTCGCCATATGCTTGTGGCATATGACGAAATTTGACATCTCCCCCCTCGAGGAAAATCCTGGCTACATGCCTGATTCATAGCAACACTGGAGGAGCGACATTACATGGAATCATGACTGGAGATTTCCAATTTTGTTTTTTTTTGGGGGGGGAGCGGGGTTCCAGGCAGGATTTCATACCGTTTCTTTCCAGCCATTGTCATAGGCCAAATGTTAAAATCCCGGAATATCGGAAGATCCGGACCCCCCACCCCCGGTCGCCAGCCATGCATGGAATATTGGTATTCGTACTCCCGGCATTCTGTGAATCTGGTGGTAACGCCTGGCTTGGTGACAGACAGTTCACAGCTCTGATCCAGCCCTCCGTAATCCGCTATTACCGGGCCAAAGGGCAGTTAACCCGGAAACACATTCTTTCCATGACCTCTTGAAAGTTTCCGCGATGAGGATCCGTAGAAAAACAGCTTTCAGAAATGGAGAAGCTAACTCCACCGACCGACATTACTTTCTCGTGAGCTCTGATGGATTGACAGCTCAATACTATACGCATTACTAGTCCATTTATATTATACGTTCTACTACAGTCAGTACTAGTACTGTAGCGACGCAGCTGGCTGGGCGGCTTGGCGTAATGCTCCCGACGCAACGCGGAGGAGCATGTCGGTAGATGGAGAATCCTGCCAATGTGGCCTGTCTGCGGAATGATGCTATAGAGACAAAAAATGGAAGCTACATCTCTAGAGATGAAAATATTCCTTTCTAATAAGAAATGAATAAAATACCAAACGGAAAAAGAATGAAACAATGGTGATGGCTGACAACTAGAGCCCCAGATAGAGCCCTAGAGCTCAAAGGCTAATAACTTTCTCAAAATGTCCTCGGTTTTCTTGACGCATTTTTCTGTTCGATTTGTTTGATTTCTGATTTTATTCGGTACTATTTGATAAAAGCTACTTGTGCACTTCTCGTTTCTGCCAACTACCATTCTACCATTTCTATCAAACTTATCTGCAACAAAAACAAAGTTCTGTCACCTTTTGTTCGAAAGTCCACCTTTGGAATCAGACCTACTAGTAATTTCCTACTCTGTGTCAAGAAAAAAAAATATCAAGTAGTCCTTCAAACATCTAATGTTCCGTGTTCCGTGTTCATCAAGCATGTTCCAAATGAAAGGGTGGGCTTTTCCAAATGGGTACTCTGAGCTTCCGTTGGCTTCCGAAGAAGCCCACAAGTTTTCCTCATGCTCACGTGAGGGCACGCTAAAGCCTAAGCCAGTTAGCCTATCTTCTAAGCCTGTTAAGATCACTCGCTGTTTGAGGCTGCATGTTTATTGTTACTTGTTTTCATCGGGCAACAGCACACATTTTGGGTTAGTAAACAGGGGATTGTCGAGAGGGATTGTTTAAACTTCGGCAAATAAAGACTTCCAACTTGAGGACTGAGGAAGGAATATGATCTTCTCCCCTGCCAACTCAGATTCCTTTGCTAACTGTGCATTTGCTGCAAGTAAAGAATCTGCACCATAACTTTCCGACCCCTTCAATTTTCGCAGAACTCCTCTGTACGTGACATCACAGTTTTGTGTTGTTGTGCGCACGTGATGTAACTTGCAGCTAATGCAGCTTTCTACAGGCTTTGCTGTTGTCCATGTAAAATTTGCATTCTAAAAAGTAGGCGCTCGCCTGTGAGCTGCGAAAATACAGGTTCCAGTACCTCATGACACCCTGTGCAGCCAGTTATCGCCGTTTTCTTTCGCACTTCTTCAGTAAATTCGGAGCACAAGTCATGCGCGCCGCTCCCCACAACAGACCGCGTCACGTGTCGGACGGAGCTTGGTGCGCGGTCGCGGCGGACCGGAAGGCGGCTCCTGAGGCCGGGTGTCACGGCGCCCGCCACTGATTCAGCCGCTGTTCCGTGAGCTTTGGCCGCGCTGATTCACACGGTCGCTCCTTCCGGCTCGCGTCGGCGTGCGCGCTGCCGGCTGCGGAGGGGGAGCTATTGGCGGCGGAGAGGAGGTAGCTCGACGGGGAGCGGCGACTAGGCTGAATGCGGCCGCCGCGGCCCCCCCGCCGCCGTGTGGTGGCGGCCGCCGAGCCGAGCATACCGGCCCACCATAAACGCGTCCACCGAGCCGGCTGTCATTTGTCACTTATCCGTCGATCGCAGGTAGGTGGCGCGCCTCGCCCGGTCGCCGCACCAACGGCCGTTTATGGCCCCGGCCAACCCTGAAAAACGTGGGAACATCGCGGCCGGCCGTCCGGTTGCAGCGGCCGCCGTCTCCGCCCCGCCCCGGGGGACCCCGGGCCGCCGTGGCCGCGTCCGGCGCCGTGACCGCGCTGGGCCGCCGTGACCGGGCCGGACCGCCGTGACCGGACCGGACCGCCGTGACCGGGCCGGACTGCCGTGACCGGGTCCAGCGCCGTGACCGGGCCGGGCCGCCGCGAGCACCGGCAGGATCCCCGCTCGGGGGGCCGGGCCCGGCCCGGTGTCGCGACCCGTGGCCGCGGCCGGTCTAGCGCCGGGGCGCGGCCGCTCGGCCGGCCGGGACGGCGCGCTCGTCAGAGCATGCCGGCCGTGCTCGGGCGCCGCGTGCCGGCCCTGTAAATCTCGCCGGAGCGTGGTGGGGACCACATTAGGGCCACGACGCCTATAAAACGGCCGTGGGAAAGCGTCGCGGCGGCCGGCCGCGCCGCCCGGCCATATTCAAGCCTTTCTGACCGTGATGGACGTGGCGTCGTAAAATTTCACGCCCACCGCGACATTCCGGGCGGCAGCGCCGGCCGGGACCGGCAGCCGCCGCTGAGCGGCCGGCGGCGGCGACACCGGACGTCAGGGAGACTGACAGCGGTCGGACTGGGGCCGGGGGAGGGGCAGGGAGACTGGGGATGGAGAGGCCTGCGGTAGTGCGACTGGATGTCGAAGGAACTGGCGGCGGTAACGCTCGGGAAGGGCAGAGGAACTGGGACGTGAAACTGGGCATCGGGAAAGTAAAGACTAAGACCACGTCAGAGGTATTTCACGTGGAGCCCTTGTGGCTAGTCCCCTTCCCTCCGTGAGAACTAGTGTTACCTCCCTTGAGGTTAAGACAATATTTCTGAAACAATGGCAGAACAATGTTTGAGAAGGGACCACAAATGCCTTCAAATGCGCGTGCTCCTTTAGACAACCATGTCGTGTAATTAATGGCAAGCTTTTCCATCAGGGTCGGGGTTTGGGTGTCCCCTTCTCCGCCGACAACACCACGGCAATGATGCCAAAGAATATGATTTACAAACTAATTTCAGCTCCAGTGTAGAAGAAAAACTCCTGTTCCAGAAACCTTAAGCAATCGAAGCCAAAGCAATTGCCTTTCCCGTGCAAAATGCAATCGTATGCTGAAAGCTGACAAATGCCTTTGATAACGCTGCGCCGTCGTTAGAGGCATTCGGTCATGCTGTTGCCAACACACAGTGAACGCCCGGTTTATCGCTCATTAACGTCCGACTGCAACAATGTTGAGCGATGTCCGGCATGGAACAAAACCTATCTCAGGTACTAGCGGCCAAGACAAACGATGTACACCACGGCCAGGAGGTCAAGGAGGCCAGGCCCTCTGACCCATCACGCTGCGGCCAGCAAACCACAAGAACTTCACAAAATGGCGGACGGATTGTATGATACCCTAAGACTCCAGGAGGTTCTCCGAGGTTCAATGGCATGCTTTACAATGCGACTCTGTCTTTATGCAAATGGCCATCTTGTTTGTACTCGTCCACCCAGCCGGTGTCTGTTTGAGATTTCAGAGCCTCAAGCCTTATGAATATTTCATGTTTCTGACCCCAAAATTCTGAAAATTATTCCGCCATAAATCATGGCATGCTCTCTCAGCACGTCAAATCGCCGCCTAGAAAAACAGTTTAGTTGAACAAAAACTGAATCCAGAAAAACCTTGCTGAAACGGGACAATTGTGGTCAGTTAATTATCTAAGCAATGGGCCACACGCATAAACTCAAGCATTCCGCTCTCTCTTCCCCTCTCTCCTCTCTATCATTTCTCCTTCCCCTTTCTTCTTTTCTCTACCTTTCTTTATCTTTCTGTCATTTTCCTTTCTGAATGCGCGTTTTTTAAGGTATTAGCTGGCTAACCATCCAACCATGTCCATTGTAGTCGATGCCCTGGAAGCCGATGGGGTGGGGAGGCGACTGAATGTCCGTTTCGTCCGCGCCACTGACCTCTCGAGGCGCGGTGAGCCGGCCTTGGCTCTGTTGCAGGGGTGTCCTGTCGCGGCAGGGCTAAGTCGTGACAAGTGGCGCGGCTCAGACCCGGCCTCCAGGCGTGGGCAAACGCGCCACATACAAGACCGCGAACAAAGCGATCGGCCTAATCCGACATAATTTGTACCGCCAGAACAGGCGGACGGACGTCCGACGTGACACCTCGAGCCGGACGCGGACAAAAACGGCCGCCCCCCGCCCCGGCTCGCCGACAGATATTAGGCATTGTCTGCAGACCACCGCGCGGCACACCGGTACCGTCTACACCCGGCAACAAACAGACGGACGGCAGACGGACTGTCTGTGGACGGCACCCCGGCGCCGTCCACAGACAGACACAGGATTCACCGGTGCCGTCCACTACAGACTCAGGGCCGGCCAACTAGTACCGTCCACAAACAGAAACAAGGGCCATCACTAGCGCTCCTGAACACAGACAAGGCCACACCAGTAATGTCCACGAACAAACACAAGGCCGCACCAGCACCGTCCACAAACAGACACAAGGCCACGCCAGCATCATCCACAGACACAGAGCCACGCCAGTACCGTTCACAAACAGGCACAAGGCCCACCAATATCGTTCAAAGAAGGAAATACCCCATTTGTATCCTTACAACACAGACCAGACCTTCATCAAGCAGGAGAGATTCCCATCACACAGACCAGACCCTCATTACATAAATCAGACCCCAATCACCAGGCCAGACTTTCAACACAGAGACCAGGCCCTCATTGCACAGACCCTAAGACCTCCTTATCACAAGGTCTAGATTCTCACCACGTAGACCAGACCACCACCACCTAGACGAAATTGCGTAGAAACATCGCGCAGGTGAGACCCTCATCACAGGCCACGCACCAATCACGCAGACTTCACCTGTACTCCTCGCCTTTTTAATCAAACTAATTTTTCTCGAAAAGACCCCTGAATTATCACGCGTCTCTGGTCTTCGCCGCTTAATTCTAGCCCGGATTTCTCGGCTCGGAGCTTAATCACTCAACACGAGCCCTCATGGTGTAGCTCCAAGCTTCATTATGCAGGCCTTGCAGGTCGTTTTTCTTCCGGCCGACCATCCCTGTCTGGGTTTCCGGAACGCTGCCGCAGCCCGGGAAATCCGGCGCGGCTGGAGCGGCGGCAGAACTCGAACCTGCCGGCCCTCATACATTTCGGACATCCCGAAGCCAAAACTTGGAGCCCGAGCCCCCAGCCCACGGTTCCCGCCCCCGTGGAGCCCTGAATCGTACATCATTGCAGTTGTATCACCTGGTTATAACGCATGGCCGGCTGCAGACATTCATTCTGACACGATCTCCGCCGATCGCTCGATCAGGAACATGCATTCCCTTTCAAGCGTCCGGGCCATAAGGTATCTAAATGTAGGTGACGGCAGCACGGAGTACTTCCAAGCCGCGGCATGTAAAACAGGCCGCTTTACCCGGGCGGCCGGCGTGCTCGCCTGAAGGGCGGCCGGGCGCCGGAGAAACCTAATCTGCGAGCCGCACGGCGGCCTTCCGCGCGCCTTCCGGGCCGGCGCCGACGGACAAAGCCGGGCGGCGACAAACACAGCCGCCGCCGCTCCGATCGGGCCGCAGCGCAAATATTGGCGCGCCGCTACCTTGTTGGCTTTCGGCTCGGGGGTGACCACCGCTTCCTGTGACGCCGGCCGGCGCGCCGCGCTGGCGTCGTTCTTCAGCCGCCCGTCAGAGGCAGGTGAGCATGTGTTCCGCGGGAAGCGGGGATACGCGAGACCAGCCCAGGCTTGCACCGGATTTTTTCGGAAGACGGAACAAAATGTGCTGTTCGACATGAGGAATTCTGCTGCATAACTCCGCTGAGCATCCGTCACTGACCAGATGGTACTCAGTGGCTCACGAAAAAAAAATGAATGAGCATTACTAAGGCCAGCGCCCAGCGAAGCACATACACAAATCCTTTACGTATTTAAGCTTTTTAAACGCTGTAAATCGTCTGCAACAATTTGAGGACTGCAGGTTAACCATTTTATTCAGGAATATGCAAACATGAAGTAGGTAATATCAAGCAATTTAACAATCAGACAATATTCTTCGGTGCTGGCTCAACCTTTGAAATCATTCTGTCGGCCACGGATGGACAGAACGCTCTTCGTGAGGTCAACAGCTCTCGGTGTGCCGCCGTAACGCACATCTGGCGGCGGCGGCGGCGGCGGCGGCGGCGGCGGCGGCGGCGGCGACGGCGACGGGGCCGGCACGAGTGACGCCGCCGCCGCCACCGCCGATAACATCAGCGCCGCCGCCGCCGCCCGGCCAGTTAGCGGCGCTGTTTGTCATCCGGCGGCCGGGCCGCGCGCGCGTGTTTGCCCCGCGCACTTGTTCTGCTTGTTAACCCTTTAGTTGGCTCGGCGGCCGAGGAATGTCGACGGCGTCGCGGCTCAGTGCGCGGCGAGGGCGGCCGCGCGGCGCCAGCCGGCCGTGATGAACGAGACGGCGCGTGGGGTCTGACGCCGCCCGGCGCTGCGCCGACCGGGCACGCAGAGGCGAGCCGGCGCCGGGGGACAGAGGGGGCGACAGATCGAGACGGCCGCCGACGAGCGCTCACCATGGACGCTGTCAAAACAGTGGGCCTATAGGGGCCGCAAAACACGCCAAGAATGTGGCGCGGCCGATGCAGGCAAAAAGGCCGTGTCTGATGACAATGGACGGAGGGCACAAAGCTGACAAATGGCAGCGTGAGAAGCCGGAAGGCGGTCAGACAAGCTGACGCGAGCAGAGAAAAAGCAGAGACTTTGGAGGCTCCGAGTGAAATGACGACGGTGGTCTGTACGATCCATTTAGCGGGTGTTTCGAAACTGTGCCTTGGAATGTTCGCAATATGTGGTCATGATATATGAATCCAATGACCGTCATTGCCAGTCCGCTGCCGTACCACATGTATGCACAAAGAAGCGTATGCAACAAGTGTTGCCCGCAGTGGGCATTGCGCCATATCTGCATCCTAAATACGGAACTGGTTTTTAAAGTGTTTAGTTGCAATGTGATGTCCTGTAGGGATGTGTGAAAGAACAAAGCCAACGAAAAGGGCAACATGTACCCAAATAAACGCATGACCTAAGAAGACCGAATCATCTAGGCAAACTAAAACAGTTTAGCTGTTTTATTTTAGCGCACCATTGGCTGACTGATCGATTTGTGTAGCGAACCATCAACTTTGCCTAAAATGGGCAAGTAACTAATGGTTGTGGTCATAATACATGCATATTGTAGTAAGGATAGCCTTCATGATTGATGAAAGGTGTGAGAAAGTACGGACAAATAAGAACATTCTTGTCTTTCATAATTCTCAAAATGCGACCAGTTCACACAAGAAATAGTCATGATTGCATTCCTTGGCGATTTTGTTCTGTATCACTCACACGTCAGAGCCGTCCGAGACTGCCGTGTGTCTATTTTTCATCAACCTGAGTCATATACTTTGCAATAAAAATATCGATGATGAGCGAGCAAAAACTGAAAGGAAATCCTTGTCATCTGCTGGTTCAACGAGGGTAATCTCTTCCATTTAATGGCTTACGCTGACGGACTTGCAATATCAAATTGGATTAACTACAACGCCGACAGATACACGCTGCTTGGATAGGTTAGATGACACAGAAGCACGTTTGGAGGAGGGGAAAACGCGGAGAAGAAAAGAGAGAAAACCAAGGTCTGCTTGAAAGGAAAGCGCATTGATACAACTGTGTTTCATCACGACTGGAAATCCTGGGGGAACGGGAAGGTCTAGCCCCGCACTTTTCAGAAATATTAACGTTAGGCCTATGCCAATGAACCGAAAAAATCGGTCTGAAATCGTAGTCAGGCCCCCTCCCAAATAATTTTTGGAAATTTCCGGCCATATTCGAGAGGTCTTCTTTTAGTGCCATTTACCTAATGCTGTTTCAGAATTAACAGAGCGTTGTGGACAAAGAAAATCTTGGAATTAGTGTAGACAAATTACACGCTGTCTTGCCGCATCATCTGCTATTAAAATAGTACGTCAGCAACTGCAAATAAGATGCGTCTGAAATCAGACGGTACAACGTGGTATAACCTTGGTAAAATCATAATGTAATAATGGTAATAATAATAATAATGACGATAATAATAATAATAATATTATTATCGTTTTTAATATCCTGATAATTATTTCTATTATTGGTACAAGATAAATAAAAATAGCTTCATTATAATGTAATATAATAATAATGTGTTATTATATTACATTAATTGGTGAAATTGGAATCATTTTGGTACAACCTATATCAATGCAAAATGAAATGTCCCTTGATCGTCAGAACATAATCAACCCCACTTACAAAGTTTATGTGCGAAAAAACGAAATCAACAGATGGATTCCTCTTGTCACAGACGTTTTAAAAATTCAGGTGTTTAGATAGCTTGGTTAGACAACTGCCTTCCCAAACGGAGCGAAGGTCATTCATTACAACACCAGTCAGCCAGCGGAAAGCTGATACAGCGCTCTACACCAGTCAACAGGCGTCACCACTATATCAGTCTGGCGAGCTCCGACCCCGGCCGGTGAGAGGACACAGAGTGACCTCCGAGTGGTGCGCACCTTTGCTGCGGCCAGACGAGCTCTGACACCGGCTGCTGAGAGGGGCACTGAACGGCCGCTGAGAGGCGCGTGCCATTGTTGCAGTCAGTGCGATGATCGCTGCGATCAGCTGCGGTGAATCCACGGCCCAGGCCTGGGCCTCAGAAAGGCGGCAGCGAACGGAAAACGAGGCGTGAGCAACGCAACAACCTCGAAATCACCGGCCGGAGCACCAGAGGATCGTCAGCCAGACACCAGCCGAAGCACCAGGGGATTGTCGGCCGGAGCACCGGCCGGAGCACCAGAGGATCGTCAGCCAGACACCAGCCGAAGCACCAGAGGATTGTCGGTCGGAGCACCGGCCGGAGCACCAGAGGATCGTCAGCCAGACACCAGCCGAAGCACCAGAGGATTGTCGGCCGGAGCACCGGCCGGAGCATCAGAGGATCAGCAGCCGGGGCACCAGCCGGAGCACCAGCTGGAGCACCGGCCGGAGCATCAGAGGATCAGCAGCCGGGGCATCGGCCGGAGCACCAGCTGGAGCACCGGCCGGAGCACCAAAGCATCAGCAGCAGCAGCACCGGCCAGCCAACCAGAAGCGGGAAAACCAAGAGATCAGCGTCTGGCTCTTGCAGACTACACTGCCGCAACAGGCGGCCAACATCAACATAACGTACCGAATAACCGGAGACCAACATGCCCACAAAATCGTTCGCCGCGGGACGACACATCAGCCGCCTGGATGCTTCCGATGTGTACCGCAACATCGCTATGAAGTGCAGGAATTCCTCACAAGTCGCGAGTGGCGGCAGTAAAACAATCATCTGTGCACTACCTAATCGCAACCAGTTGTGACCTTCGTAAGAGAAGCTCACTTAATGCAGACCCAACTTCACTGCTTAAGAAATAAGGTAGCTTATTTCCGAATTACGAGAGTGACATGGCGTGTGTACTCAGCTGCCTTTTCAGCCGTTAATTGAACCGCCGTTTTTACGATGAATCCTGCTCGAACAAAGAGGAAACTGCATCAATCGATTCCTGCTAGAGGATTAAAGAGGGCAACCGCAGGCAGAAACGCATATTTTTACATCTGTTAAAATGCCTGCGCAGAGGAACATGATGCGCCTAATGGAATTACCTGCTAATAGCATTGACGGTCGCCCCGTTGTTTGCAGTCAATGTCATAAAACAGTGACGTGGGGACATAAATGTCAATTTGGAATGTCGCCTGGGCATCCATCATCGACGTCCGAGCGGGATTGTGGCTGGCGGCCGTCTCCTGCACACACATGCAGACAGACAAGCACACACACACACCAGCGCCCGCACACCCAGAGTCATCCAGCCTGCTCACTAAGCGCCGGCCAGGTGATGGCAATCAAACGTGCGCCCTCTGATGGAAGCAGATTTATGCGCTCAACAACGTCCGTAATGCACTGCCGTCGCTGATACACCATGCTGGTCTGTCACAGTTTGAAATCTAAGTGAAAGTTACTGCTTGTTGCAGGAAGTCTTTTAGTTTGCGCCTATGATTTACATTCTGTTTTCATTGCGTCAGTGCACGGGCTCGTGATGGGTGCTTCACCCGCCGCACCTGTCCAACATGTTCACATAATCACCTTATTTCGAACAGTGCGATATTTTTAGTTAGATTCAGTTACTTTTTTTAGTTTAGTTTAGAGTAGTTGGATTTGTTAGCCAAAACCATATAAAAATTTGTTCGTCACCAGAACGAAGACGAATGGCAAATACTCATTGATGAAAACGGACATTGTGATAAAACAAGCTTTTTATGAACATTTAAAAATCAACATTGAATGGAAAGAATGTTCGGTACAAGAAAATACTTGGGCATTTATTTAACAACTAGGGTTGCATGAAGTACATTTCAGCGGCATCAGTTATTTCCTTTTGCGTTTCTATCTTTATCCCTAGTCTTCCATTAAGTCGAAAACTTTGTTTCGAGCCATACACACAGTTTTTTCAGTTGTGCGAAATTTTCCAAACAGATCACGCCACGATATTGAGAACATCGCGCAGGCCGTTTTGCTACCGAAACTCCAAGACTCATGTGGAAAGTAGCAAAAGCGGAGACGTCGCAAGGCCGTTTTCGTTTTGTATGCAACGTCATGGCTGTGATGTTATCCTTTTCAGCAACAAGAATGAGTTTTGTGCCCCCGGCTGCCGTCCTTCCTACTCGCGACGGCATATAATATCAAGGGTTGCTCTATTTCTCTTCGATACGTACACGTTGCCAAAGCGAAAAACGGCAACGTCGCAACATATGAAATTATTTAAATTAGCCTATTGAACACATGAATTATAGAGCGGCCTGCCACATCCTATCGTCCTGACATACCTAGCACTGAAAACATTGCATGCGGGGCCTCCGGCTACGATCCAATCGAGGTCGGTTGCTCGAGTGCAGTAGGTCAGTTTGTGGTGCAGTAAAGCGAGAGGAATTTACTGGAGTACAGTACAGTAGGTCAGTATGCAGGTTGGTACAGCAAGAGGAAGACTGATTGGAGTGCAGTAGCGTAGGTCGGGATGTAGTTCGATACAGCGAAGACAATAGGTCAGCCTACAGCTCGGCACAGCGAGAGAGATTGACTGGAGTGCAGTACAGTGGGTCGGCCTACAGCTGAGTACACGAGAGAAAGACTGACTGGTGTTTACCACTCTTCCTGAGCACAGCTTAAGCAGCACGACAGCCAGCCTGAACTAGCTACTAGTTCCGGGCAATGTAATGCAATGCAATGATGGGAGCGCACTTTGCTCCCGAAATCTCGAAATCTGACGTCCACCTGTTTTCACCATCAGGACCAGGAGACGGATTATTCTCAGCGTCCGGATGTGACAACAATCCTTCGAAAGATCGAGCGGTGCGAGAACGACACGAGAGCGATTTGCTGCCGACACCCAGAGCTGAGAACGGTCTGTTGTCGGTACCCGGAACCGAGGTCGATCTATTGCGTTCGGTACCTCTATTAACGTCCTCGGTACCTTGTGCCTCTGGGTACCGAGGACGTTCGGTACCCAGAGCTGAGAGCAGCGCCCGTGGTTGAAAGTGGCTTGCCTCCAGCCCACTGCCGTAAGTGCCGAGATTCGGCCTCGCGCAGACCCCGAACAGCGTTCGACCCATCTCCGAGACTCGACAGATGACCGCGGGAGGATCGACTGCCGGCGCCCTGCTGCCGTCGTCGTTCGGCCACCGCCGAGAACTGCGTCGGAGACGAGGCGGCGGACGGCCGCCGGCCGACTGGCGGGCGGCTTCAGGCGGCGGCCGGCCGGCGGCGGCGCTATCGCGCGTATCGGCCTTATCGGCCCGAGGCGCGCCGAGCGGCGCCGCGACCGGCGGCCGGCACCCGGGCCGACACTGACACCCGGCCCGACACTGACACCGCCGGCGGACACTGCGGCCGCCGTCCGGCATCGTCGCCGACACCGACACTTGGGCTGCCGGCCTACACTGACATCGGAGCCTGCACCGGGCTGCCGGCCGACAGCGGCACGGCGACTGACATCGCCGGCTGACACCGATAAGGCCGATCGGCGCCTCAGTGGACACCGACACCACCATCCGGCGTGGCCGGCCGACGTCGGGACAGATTCCGACACCACAGCCGACATCGCCGTCCGATGTGGCGTCTGGGTCCGCCGGCCGGTCGGGGTCGTCGGAGCCGGCGGCGCGACGGCGCGACTCACCTGTGTCATGACGCGGTCGGCTCCCGTGCCCTCCTCGTCCTTGAAGATGACATCCTCACTGTAGTTGGGCACCAGTTTCCGGAAGCGCGGGTCCTGGCGCGTGATGGCCCCCTCCGGCAGGCCGGACGCACCCAGCGTGTTCTCGCTCACGTTCGGCACGTGCTGTTTGAACACGAGCGGCGTGAGCTTGCGCGGCGAGCGGCGTCTGTAGTGGCCGCGGCCGGGCGCGCAGGCCCGGACGTCGGCCAGCAGCAGCCAGGTGAGCAGCAGCAGCCGCCAGGTCCGGCGGCAGCTCATGGCGGCCGACGCGACCGAGGCGCCCATCTCAGCTGGTCCTCGGCATGGTGCGGCCGGGACCGGCCGCGGCACGTGCACGCCCTGGGACCGGCCGGCGCGGGCTCAGCCTGCGCTCAGCACGGCTGCACGTCCATAAATCACGGCCACAGCGGTGCCGCCTTCCGCCGGCAAATGGGCTGCGGCCGGTCGAGCGGGCGGCCTGCCAGTTAGCACTGGCGGTGGCGGCGGGCCGGCGGCGCGGCGGCGGGGCCGGGCCGCCCGGCCAGCCGGCCGCTGATTGGCCGGCGCCACCGCGGCCAGCGGCTACCCGCCGAGGTGTGAGACCCGGCGCGGCCAGCGGCCGCCGCTGGCCGGCCAGGTGTCGGAACGGCGCGGCCAGCGCCGAGCTGGGCCGCCGGCCAGCCCGGCTGCCCGGCTGCCCGGCTGCCCGGCTACCTCTGGGGCCAGCGGTCCCATTACCTGCGTGGCCGCGCCGCCGCCGGCCGAGCCGCCCAGCCGGCAACACCGGCATTTTACACGGCCGCTCTGTGGACCGGGAAAAAGTGATGGAATGTGTCGGATGGGGTTTCTTGAGCTGAGAGTCGAGCGTGCACATGAGATGGACAAATTACGCTGCCAGTGGGACGAGCAGAATCGAGCCAGATCAATTCCCGGATTGCTGGTAAAATTCTGTTCTGTTCGCCGTGAAACGTCCCGGGCACATTTTGAATAATGTAACAGGTGACCGCTACGTATATTAGATTGGGTTGAAGTAGGTTTCATGCCATGACAGTAAAGATGTTGCACCATTTTCCAATGTAAGCGCCAGCAACGCTGCTGTTGCTTCCAGGCTATTGCAATGCAACGCGAGTTTTACGGCTAAGGAAGAGATAAATGTAGGCTCGATGTGGTCACTGGCTGTTCTAGTTTTGGGATTGGCAACTGAATTATTGAAAACTTGCTCCTCTGGTCCATTTATTATTAACTAATGCAGATTATTCGTGTTATGGATGCATTCGCCGCGTGCCAGTGCCCGATATTCAGGACAAACTTTCCACTCGCCCGGCTCCTACCGGTCTCATTCCTGACATCCCCCGGGCATCGTTCCACACAGCCAAGCGCCGCCACAGCACAGCTGCCAGAGCTCCTGCTGCTTTGTCTGCAGCTGCTCTGTACTCCGGTGGCCGCGCGGTGGTGCGCCGACAGTCGATTCACACGGGAGACCGCCGGAGCGACGGCGAACGCTCAGCCACGGCACGTGCCGCCGGCCCGTGCAGTTGATGAGGCAGTTTATCCACCCGCCACTGGCTCTTTCCAGAAAGAAGCTGTGCATTTCACTTATTGTAATCCATTACGGCTTCAAGTGTCTGCTCTACTTAACAGCACGAAAATTACCCAAAACAAGGAACGAGCTTCAGGGAAATTATGTAAATCTGCCGGAAATTAGCACGTAGAATAAATATAAACCAGGCGCTTTCCACGGAATTGCCGCATAGGTATGCGCAATCACATCTGAGAATAAGGCTGACAAGGCGAAGTATCTGGTATCTAGAAACATAAGCTACCAACAATTGGGTCCTGGTTTTGCATTTTCACCTTTTCAAATGACCCGGTTTCCTGAAATCACTAAATTTCTCCAGTTTGCGTGGTGCTTTACAACGGCAAATAGCATTTCTTGCATTGCAGGCTTATGCCATGGAAATAAGATACTTGAAATATGAAAAGAACATCATTATCCTTGCTTTAAGCATTAACTGCAACGAGCTCAGCAACCTTGCGCAAACATTGGAGACGTTAAAAATGTCAGTATGGCATATTAATAGGGTAATACTCATCTCCAAATTTAACGTGCTTCAGTGCAACAAACGCTGTGGTTTTTCTTTTGTAAGGAGCGTCTTGATTTGCGTTACAACCGGAAGATCAACTACGATCTGACCTTACTAGATTTCGGTCCAGTCAAAGAATGCACACAGGAGAAAAATGAAATCGTCTTGCAATAAATCGTGACGAGACGTTGGCGATAAAGCTGTCAATGATGGTATTACCTGTCATAGAAACCAGGCAAAAATTTTCAAGGTACGCCTTGATCCGCGTTATAACTGAAGCACCGAATACGATCCCACCCGACAATGCATGACAAGGTATGACGCGCAGTTAAGATTGTGAATCATTCGTCAACGAGCTCTAGGCTGGTAAGAAAAACTTGGTGAAAACGGTGGTTGTCTGCAACTGCCAGTAGTTCCACCGAGCCTGGTACAGTATACCAGTGCGGGCTGACGGTATACACCGCTGCGTGATGCGGAGGTGACTGAGCGTGAAAAACTTGAACGGTGCGGAGGAGCAGTCAACTGCGACATCTTCGCGAGCCTGACCAGATCGAGAAGCTGCTATTCATGAAGGTACACATCGAAAGGGAGAATTAGGCCAGCTCCACCAAGTCCAAGGCTAGCATGGTTAAGTCCTACTAACTTTGATAATAACGCTTAAGGCAGAGCCAAATAAAACTTGTCTTGACTTTGGGCAGTTGAAATAATGAGTCCCGTAATCGCAATATGCTCATAGGCGGGAAAATGGGCGCCCAAAATACGGAGTAAAACGAAATTTGCATGGGCATACATTTTCCTAATTTTGCCAATGCTAAGAATGATTTTGGACGGGCCTTACCGACGTAATCTGCCATGTTACGGTGTTACTTATTTGCTACCATCGCTGTTTTTACCGGATATACATCATATCACATCAGGCATCGGCTTGACGTTTTGTGCCTTCAGTCACATTTGGTGTGACTGAAGGCACATTAAAGTTAACCGAAGATGATTTGACACATGATACGTATGATTTGAGATTAACAATAGATATGAAATAGGGTGCGCGAAAAAAGGGCAATACATTTGCATTGGCTTGGGAAAGATGGCTACATTGGCCATGTTGTACGGACAAAATCTTCAAGCATCACAAAATGGAGGTGGGCTTTTTCTTTTAGATGGCATCGTTTACTTGATGCGGCAAACTTTTATCAAATTGAGCTGCATGTTTAATGCTCACGGAGAGTTGGTAACTGGGAAGAACATGGTCAAAGATTTGAAGATGAGCGCCGTTCGTCGACTTGGTGGTCATTATCATCCCTTTCTCGTTGACAATAACCATTCAGGTGACGGTCTCGCACGTCTGACTACGCTTAATATCAGTCGATTGCATCCCCTTTGACGCATGTATATCAGGTGAGAGGACGTGGTCCGAAGTTAACGGCAACCAATGGGTTCACCTGTCGTGACGAGGATCATCTCAGGCTTCAAATGGCATGAATCCTGTGACCGAAAATATTGACGTAGTCTCCGACCATGGTCAGAGACTACATCAGATTTTTTTGGACAGACATGCCCACTGATGTCCAAAATTCAACCACTAAAAACAGGGCGCCTTTTTGCGTTTTGCAGAATGGAAGCAACCCGTGACTTCCAAATCGCTTTTAACATAAAACAAAGACATCGCCTGCAAAGAAAGGAACGGACGACACCGCAGTTTGTACATGTGATGGATTTTGTCGTTAATGCAGAGTTAATGTACAACAAAAAATATCAGTATATGTTTACCGCGGCCTGTATCATGGGGTGCTCTTCGCCAGGCTGATAGTGTGTGGTCGATAGCATCCTTCCGTTGACTCAATATGTTCTCAACACACTGACCGCGTTTAAAATGAGTCGAAGGACAAACAGTTGCTTCGGTAAATTTATCCCGAATGTGTTAAGTGCGTGGCGTCGAGATCGCAGTCCACGTTAAGCTGATCTTGTTTCTGGACTGTGACCCCGCCACCCAGATGCTTCCAAATATGAAGTAATTTTCCCCCGGCGCCGAAACAAATGACGCGGGATAATCTTTACCGCGATGCTCGACTTCAAAACACGGCTGTTCCGTGATCGGCTGACCCTTTCGGTCTCAGGTGAAATACAGATGCCAGCTCTGGAACTCGAACCCAATGTTTGCCACTCACCGGGCCCTGTTGCCCGACTCTTTAGCAAATAGGTCATGGTGACGATTAAAAGACGACGACTCCATTGAGCGTGAGATGTAAGACGGACATGGATACATAACTGCATTTTACTGGCACGTAACGCTGAGAAAAAAGCACAGGCCATATCGAAAAAAGCAATTTATGCTCACCACGCTTTATAGAACATCACTGCTGATTATTCCCTCCTTTATCAAGCTGATTTCCGTCTGTTTTCCGATTCCCATGACAACGGATATATGCACATTCTATCCAGCAGAGTAGCTAGAATGGTCGTGGGGGAGGGGGGAGAGAGTTAAGATTAAAGAAATTGCACACACAGAAATTGGGCATTTTTGGGCACTTTTTATTTTCTAAACAAGTAGATTGTGATAACCGACCACTTTTTGGGCACAAATAAACATAATGGAAGGGGGAGGGATCAATTAACCCACCTGATCCCATATGGTTGCGCTACTGATTCTATCCCAGACTTCAAAGGCACGAAAAACGATTAGACATGACTCTTAAAAGCTTTCCATAGACCCTCGTTTGATGATAAGGGAAATTGTAAAGTTAAATATGCTGGCAAAATAAAGTGGGGAAATCCATTTACATAAGTACGTTAAAGTAGGCAGAATGGCAACCTATTTGTACCATGGGCCGGAAACGTTTTTGCAGCCGTGCGGCACGGCAGCTCAACTCGTTGCCACTCGATCTGCCGCGGCTCCCCATCTCCCTGTTTGGTCGCCACCTGAGACGCCACTTAAGCAGAGAGCAGGGATGATGCGCCGTCCTTCAATATGTTGTTTTGTTGCGTCTTGTGCACTTTTTCTTTAAGTCGTTCAAATGACAGTGATTACGTACATTGTATGTTTGGCATTGCGTGTATTGATGACGACTTACCCCTCGCTTTTGTTACTTTTGACGAGAGGCCGTAATAGCCGCGAGACTATTGCGGATGGCTTCACTATACGTCTGGAGTGTGAAGACTGAATGCATGCTATAGATTACGTTTCATGGTTTTACCCAAAACTGTTCCTGGCAATGACAAACAAAAAATCCGGAACATTAAGTCCCTGCACCCGAAATAAGGTGAAGTCGAAACCAAATCATTTCGGTATCAGTCCTGGTGGACGGGCCTATCAGCGAATCAGTTTTCAGGTTTTGACAAATGGGTTGGATGTATGCCATATATCATTTATCCTCTGTCCAGATTTTCTCATGCAAACACAGGGCGCATGTTATGTCTCCCATCTGCTTTTGTTTTTCTATCTGTTTTGTCGGCCACCGACTTCACATAACAACGCCCGTATTCTTAGAGATTTCATATGTTCTGTGAGACCTACATTAAGCTTCAACGTGGACGATATCCTGAAGCTTTAATCTCGGAGCGCCCGTCAACGTCAGATGATGCAGAATGTTTCGTGGTCTATTTGGAGTTACCTCTTACAGAAGGCAATTGAATATGACGCACTCGTAGTTCAACAAAGCGGATGCGAAGAGCATGGACAGCAGCTGATTGGAAATCTGTGACGGCAATATTTTGGAGTGCGGGAAATCGCACAGAGTTCAGGAAGGGCTCTGGTTGTTCCACAATGAGCGCCGCGTAGAGCCCCGTAGGACAATAGGAGAACCAAAATGCAGCTTTGGCCCTCATATCCCTGAAGTTACCACCGCTTCCTTATAAACCTAATATGCATGGTTCAAGACGTTAGAGAGCCCTCTTTGAGATGGGCCTAGGCCCTCACCGAAACCTATGGCCATGATGATTTTAGTGTCCGTGGAATTGCGGATAATGTATGCTTCCGCTGTAAGTCCCGGTGTCTTTGAGTCATCCATTTTTCTTTTCTTCTCTTTCACGCTTAAGCACATTTTTTCACGCTGCACGCAACAGACTTGAGTTTGATTCCACTTCGGGGCATCGATTCTGAATCTGGTCTGTGGCTTGAATCAGTTATAATTCTGTCTCAACTTGGTTTTCCAAATCTAAATCGATTCCGATTCCGACCCGAACAAAATGAGTCGATTTCGGGATCGATTACTCGAAGCACCACTATATCGAAAGAAGCCTTTGGAAGCTATTCCATTTCTGATTCCGTAGACAACCGTGTGATCCAACTCAGGCGCGGATCCAGGGAGGAGGGCGAGGGGGCGATCGTCCCACTTCATCCCGAGGCCTGAGAGGGGTCCCAAAAGGCCTCGTATGAGCTTCACGGGTCTCTGTAAAAATCTGAAGAGTTCTTGATGCAGTCAGAGGGCTTCTGGGAGGGCTAGATGACCCATGACACGCAAAGAAGGCTCCAACACGGTAGAGTGCCCCGTGAGACCGCCAGAAAGGTCATAGGGCCCCTGAGACAGCCAAGATGAGGACTTAGTTCCTTGGGCGGCATAAGTGCCCCTGGAATATCATAGGGGCCCCGAATGGGTTTCGTAGGCCTGTGTAGAAAGCTGAAGGTTCCTGATACAGCAAGAGGGCCTCCGGGAGGGTTAATGGGACTCTGAAACGGCAAAATGACCCCTAAGACGGATAAAATGGCCCCTGAAACTCTCCAATGGTTCCTGGGATTGCAAAAGGGGCCCAAACACGGCAAATGGTCCATGAGACTGCTAAAAGTGCCAGAGAGGCCCCTGAGACTGCAAGAACTTAAGACGATGCCTGGCACGTTACAAGGAGCCCCTGGCCAATGACAGGGCCCCCTGACCGGGAATTTATCGATGGTCTTTCGACCTCTAGGGGGACCCCAAATGGGCTTCACTGTTCTTTTTGAAAACCGTAGGGTTTCTTGATGCAGTCATGAAGCCTGGAAGGTCAAAGCCAGGTGGGTTCTGAGACGGCACGATGGGCCCCCACACGGCAAATGTCCCCTGAGACCGCCTAAAAGGTCCGAGAAGTCCCTGCTAAACAAAGACGACAGGAGGGCCTTTACGACGTTATGGGGACCCTGGATGGCCAGAAGGCCCCCAAACGTGTTAGGTGGGCTCCTGAAACGGAAAAGGTTCCGCTGAGACTGCCAAGTGAGGCCCCTGAAACGCCAATAAAAGGCCGCTGATACGGGTAGAGTGGTCCTAAGACTGCCAGCTATACCCCCATGTAGCGGAGGAAGACCCCTGATTCAGCCATGGGACCACCGAAAACGTTCAGAGGGCTCATGACACTGCACAGGGGGCCCTGAAATCGCTAAAAGGTTTTTTTGTAACTGTCAGAGGGCCCCTAAAACGGCAGCAACGTTCCCCAGAGACAACAAGAGGGGCACTTAGGACAACAAAGGGTCCACTGAGACTGCTGAAGAGGGTTCTTTGTGACTGCTAACTAGCAGTCTGTAACAATAGAGGCTCCCGAGAGACGACCAAAGGGGTTCCTAAAACGTCCAGACAGCTCCAGAAACGGCTAAAGGACCTAGAGTGAGAGCAAAGACAGCCTTAGACAGAGAGATACTTATAGAGGGCCCTTGTTACTGCCTGAGAGGCTCTTTAGACGGCAAAAATGTCCCAGGGGTGACAGAAGGGAATGCGAGATGGCTTAAGAGCTCCTGAAACTGCCTGATGAGTCCCTACAACTGTCCGAGGTGCCCTGAAACTGCCAAAGGAGCACTTGAGACGTCCTCAGGAACACGTGGAACTGTAAAGGGAGCCTGAGACGAGGGGTGAGGCCAGGATTTTCTTAAAGGGGAAGGGGGGGGGCGGAGCTCAGCGAGAACTGGAATCATACGAAAACCACCTGCTGGGAAGACGATGTGCAATGGGTTTCGCTACGAAGACTCCCAGTGATCATCGGTACGCATTCCTGTAAATGGAGCATGGCAAGACACCTCGTTCGCTGCGTCCGTGCCATCAAACAAGAAAGAAAGGTAGGTCTGGGGGACCGCCGACTCCCCCCCCCCCGGCTGCGCTGGTGCCAGAGACCACTGGAGGGCCCTGACACAGCAGACGGCCCGGGACCACCAAAGCACCCCTGTAACTGCAAGAACGAACCTAATCTAAGCTGGCAAAAAGTGTCCAGAAAATACGAGGGGGCAGAGGCGCTCCCGAGCCAGATACAGAAACGACATTTAAAACAGAGGGAGGGACGCAGACGCCTAAAACCTCACCGTTCTTTTATCTTATTTCGGCCACTTTGTACCGGAACAAAATGCAAAATTTTCTGAAATAAGGTAGCGCGTTTGATTTTTTGCCGATTTTGTATGGCAAAAATCACAAAATTACATGAAATATCTCCCTCTGGAATTGCATGGATCCACCTTTTTCATATCCGAGGCGCAAAAAACGGGGGAGGGGAGGGGCGGCCGGCAGGGGGTCCAGCGCTGACCATTAACCCCCATTCCTCTTTGGGAAATTCCGGATCCGCCCTGGTCCAACTCCGACTCTGATTCCGGCACTTTTCAGTAGAATTAAGTCTGACTATGACTTTGGTCGGAACGAACGAACGAACGATTCCGAATTTGATTCCGATCGCGAAGGAATCGAACACAAGTCTGGCACCCAGGGGAAACAGAAATTTTGTCCAGTGGAAGGGACCAAGCATTAGGCAATAGGTTCTACATCTTTTCAATGGCCACATGCTGACAGTGCATGCTATCCGACAGGACTTGACGTGGCCATGATAAGCAGTATATTACACTTCAAGCAAGGTGTTCTGGTTGTTTCTTCTAACGACGCGGCATGAAAGTTGTCAAGTTTCTTGTGGGCAAAAGGAAGGTGGCGTATAATTAGTCAGTTGATCATTCTTATAAGTTAAGTATAAGTCGACGATAAGGAATTCTCTAGAAACAAAATGGCTAGGTGGTTGTACGCTGATAATTTAATCATCCAGATCTCCTCGAATAAATCAAGGGAAAGCAAAGCCGGGAGGACGGCCTTGAGGAGCATCTTCAACCAGAAACATCTGATCATCTCCAGGTAAGCACCAGCGTCACACCCGGATCTGTAGGCGGATTCGAGATGAAAATGGCTGCCGTTTTGAGCAGATGACGTCTGCGCCAGGCACCAGCGATGCTCGTATCGCTAATCCGCGGAAACATGGCGCCAGCGGCGGCGCGGCAAAGGCAACCGCCGGCCAGGAGAAAGCCATCCGCGAATTCTGAGAGCCAGGGGATCGGGCGCAGCCAGCGGCGTGGAATGGGCGCCGTCTGCTGTGACGTCAGCTCCGCAGACAGCGACTCCGACTCGGCCTGGGCGCCTCCGGTTAGGAAGTAAGGACGGCCTATCCTCTTTGCCCGTGTGCAATGGCTGTAGTCGCCGTCTGCAAAGGTGGTGGCTGTAACGTTGACACGCCCCTCGGAGGTTGAGAGATTTTTTGGTGGATTTTCTGTACTTTCCAATCCAAGAAGTTCTGTTAGAATTTCTGCCTAACAGAAAAACGTCTCTTTTTCAACTGATGCATTTGAAATCCCTTTCATCCAATCGTAAATTTGGAAGGTAACATTACTAATTTCATGTAATGTCGTAGACTGCCTATACTTCATCACAGCTGAGAAGGTCTAGATGTCGTGTTATTCAAACAAAACTCTCAAGCTGCAAAGCCGGGAGTGGAAGGTGCAACACCACCATTCGACCTGTCACATTCAGGTTGCGGCCATACCTCAGCTCATCGAGCGTAGTCAGCAAGCAAACCGCGGCGTCCGTACAAGTGTAATGGACCATCCTTAATGTGATCAAGCTTACGTTCTCCAATGATAGAAAAGTTCAGACAAGTTCAGAATGAGGCTCCGTATCCGATTTTCATGTTCCAGGCCACAAATGAACTTGACTGAAACGGAGCATGGGGCAGGACCAAAATCTGTCAAAACGAGTGAGAAGAGCGGCAAATATCAGAACGAAAAAAGAAAGGTACGAAAAAATATGTGCAAATAATGTGTGCATTGAAACCGTACACTAGCACAGGGGCGCAGCCAGGATTTTCCTAAAGGGGATTGGGCCCAGAGCTCAGTGTGAACTAAAATCACACGAAAACCGCCTGCTGGGAAGACGATGTGCAAAGATTTTCGCAAAAATGCGGGTCTAGGGAAGGGGGGCTGCGCCCCCACAAACCTCCCCCTTTGGCTGCGCCGAGGCGCAAAGCACATTACTGAATGTTATGAGAGCCTTGGTTGAGTCAGAGCATGTCATTTTTTGAAGGGAAAATCCGTACAAGAACACAAAATAATGAACGCGGTTTTTGGCGCGGAAAATCGCCCTGATATACTGTGATGAGCGCTGTGGCAAAATTGCCGCAGATCCGTGCGGTACAGGCCAGCCCGATCAACTGGGGACGTGGTGCACCATTGGTTCCACTCCGGCCGTGAGTGGCATATGATATGATCATATGAGCATATGATCTGTTTCGCCTCTACCACTCCGTGTCGCTGTATTGCAAGAGATAGATAGTATGAACTGAATCCGCTGCGTTTGTATCACTTCCCCAGGCAGTTATCATACCGGGCATAGATGTCTCCACTTGCCAGTGGCCCGTTGACCTCAGCTGAGAACTCAGATTAGGATGACTCAGATATTTGGCAGGGAATTGGACAAAGAATATAAGATAAAGTTCAAATGGGACTCGCATCGCCCTGACTGATCATGCCGAAAACTTAGGACTTCGTTTTGATCGCCATCTCACCTGGGACAAACACATTTCGGCTCTCATTCGTCGCTGCCCCGGAACGCTTTTTTCTCCATCTCAAGCATTTCCTTCCGCAGCCCATCCTAACATCTGTTGTCTCGGCTCTAGTTCTTTCACTAGTCAGATACTGCGTTTCCGTTTACGGTACGCGCAGGAAAACAAACGGCCTTGAATGAATACAAAAAAAAACAATTAACTTTTTAGCCAAAATAATCTATGGTAGAAAAAAACCCAATCTGTAAAGCCCATGTAGAAAAGTAAAACCCAAAAAAGCCCATGTACTGACCTGCTGAAGAGTCTTGAATGGCTTTCAGCCGGCGACCTTGCCACTTTTCATGCTCTCTCTCTTGCTCACGAACTCTTAGCGACCGCAGGGCCGGAGGACCTGGCTGGCAAGCTAGTACGAAATGACACTGCAAAATCGTACAGGACAAAACGAAGAGTTTTGCGTTTCTCGATGCAGCACTGCGACCGGACAACGCCATTTCGGTTTTAGAGCTCCTAGACTATATAACATCCTGCCGGCAACTATCATTAACTGCTCTCAGGTGAGTTCTGCGACTGGTCTTAAGCGTCATCTTGCGGCCAAGCGTTAAATGTTCTTAATGTGTCTGAATGTATGTTCCGATGTTTTATCCTTTGTTTTGCTGCTCGACCTTCATCTTTCATCTGCACTCTTTTGATCCTAATGCTGTGATGCTTCGTTCTGTGTATCACACCTCCGCTGACATCTTCAATATTCACGCGGGATCGTTTTGGCCTTAAGTTTTTACGTGGATGATTCCAAGGAAATACATGATAATGATGATCATATTTAGACTCGGCGAATATTAGAATATAGATGTGGCGATCTAAATGTTGTAATGTAAGCCATTATACATGTACACACACACACACACACACACACACACACACACACACACACACATATATATATATATATATATATATATATATATATATATATATATATATATATATATATATATATAAAAAAAAAAAAAAAAAAAAAAAAAAAAAATATATTTTTTATATGTCCGATGTCGGAACGCTTCAGTTTGTTGCGTTTTGCGGCGGGACTGGAATACTAAACCACAGCAGAACATCAACAAACAATCGGGCAAAACACACTGATTTTACACCAGAATGGCGGTAAGCATAACATATAGACAGGCTTCCAAGCGACAGAAATCTTTTCTCCTCAGCAACGACTAATAGACGGTGACACTCTGTGTGAGCCAACGTTTCAACGGGCAACAATGTCTGAAGTGTCTCACTAACCGTCGTCCCTTTTCTGCCCCGATGATAAACATTTAAGCGGGCCTGTCGAGGGACAGGCGGTCCTGCACTTCAACCGGAGTCCTTCACGGACCCTCGACTAGCCAAAGTGTGTCCCGGCGGCCCAGATGGAAAGAGATGCTCCGCTCCCTCCGAGCTGGCCGGGATTTCCTCTTGAAATGACTTCTTCTCTCCTCAAGTCTCTCATGAAGTCTTCCCTCCTCAAGTGACCGGCATCACCGCCTCCCCTCCTGCGATGGCCGGAGCCACCGCCTCCCCTCCTGAGATGGCCAGCATCACCGCCTCCCCTCCTGAGATGGCCAGCATCACCGCCTCCCCTCCTGAGATGGCCGGAGCCACCGCCTCCCCTCCTGAGATGGCCAGCATCACCGCCTCCCCTCCTGAGATGGCCGGAGCCACCGCCTCCCCTCCTGCGATGGCCGGAGCCACCGCCTCCCCTCCTGAGATGGCCAGCATCACCGCCTCCCCTCCTGCGATGGCCGGAGCCACCGCCTCCCCTCCTGAGATGGCCGGAGCCACCGCCTCCCCTCCTGCGATGGCCGGAGCCACCGCCTCCCTTCCTGAGATGGCCAGCATCACCGCCTCACCTCCTGCGATGGCCGGGGTCAACGCATCCCCTCCTGCAATGGCCGGCATCCCCCGCCTCCCCTGCCCCGCTGTGAGATACGAACCGTGTTTTGGACTCTGCTTGGCTGGCGATAAAACGGACGCTTTGACTACGACGGTAACGCCAAAACTTCGTCGAAAGTTTGGTGAAATAATACTTCGTGCGGGCGTATCAGGAGAGCAGGGAAGACAAGAAGCACACGGTTGTGTTTAGAGCCTCGTATTTCGGTTTGCGATTGACTCCACTTGGGGGAATCGATTCCGAATCAGACTTAGGGCATTCTGAGTTGGTTCTGATTCTGACTCAAAGTGGTTTTCCGAAACTGAATTTATTCCGGTCCTGACTCAAAATAAAATGAGTCCATTTCGACATTCAGTTCATTAAGATCCATTAGGCTGAATTACGCCGTATAGATCGATTCCAATTCTGTTTGTGTGGCAGATTTCAATTTTCCGTCTAACCACTGAACCAGTCCCACAGTCTCAATAGCACACGTCAAAAATACCGAAAGTTCAGCGTGCCTAAGGTCAATGATCTTGAATTTTCCGAGAAATTCGAGGATAGCAAAATTGTTTCATTTGCAACGCTCTATCATTTGCAAAACGTCATGTCAATCGATCACTTAACTAAATGTTAAGTCAGTTTTGTTTTTTGGAACATGTCTTAATTGACGTGCCCTAGGTCAATGACCTGAGATGACTCTGGGTCTAAAAAATCGGCTCAGTGTGCAAAAATGACATGTGAAAAGTGCTCTACACCTCGTATCTCTGCGCTTTTTCATTTTTCCATTAGCTTCAGCAAAGCCGGGTGGGGGATTGCAAGACTTCCGGCACGGCGATGGCTAAAAAATCACCGGTTATCTATCTGGTTGATAGCCTTGAAAGAAAACGTTTCATCTTTTTGCAATGTTTCAGTATCAGGTGGTCTCGAAGAGCAGGATAGATATGTAGACAGATATATAGACAGGACAATCCTCTATATATGGCTTTTGCGGTATCCACGTCATATGCACAGTACACAAAAGTTAAAAAAAACATGCACGTTAACCACGTCAGATGAAGACGGCGATAAGATTCATCTCGATCGCAGGTAAGCGACTAGGCTGTTCTTGAAGGCCAGGATAACAGCAGTGAACGACAGGTGTACGTTTGATGGCAGTGCGTTCCACATGCGCGTCGGTCGGGAAATAAACGATCGGCGCGTGAACTCGGTGCGCTCTCGCAGGAGCTGCAACAGCCACCAGCCGTGGCCCGAGTGGCGCGGTAGGACACCAAGGTGCGACCGACCACCTGTTTGCGAAATGCCTCGGGCGCGCTGGTGACCGACAGGATGTTTTGCAATGCCATTATATCCCGTTCGCCGACCATATCCGGTATTTCTGTCCATCTCAACTCAAGCATCGTGGGAGACACATGATCACGGCACTTCAAATCGAGGACGATACAGGCGCCCCAGTTCAGAGCTTTTTGAACCTTCTGTTTCTGTGTGGCTGAGCAGCCACCCCAGACAGACAGACAGACAGTCATGCGGTATGGAATATGGGGGAACATCAGAGCTTCCATCATCATCCCGTCAGTCTTTGTCGGTAAATACTGTCGCATACGGGCGAGTGCATTCAGAACGCCGTAAGCGAAGGCGCACGATCATTAATATGTGGTTTTTCCAGCTGAGGTCTGAATCAGTGGTGATACCCAGGATCCTGGAGCTTTTTATAGGTTTTATTTCGTCGCTGTCAAAGGCTGCCGTAAATTGTGAGTCGGTGTTAAGCCGGCGAGACTTCATCGAAATTTCTTCTGTTTTGGAAGGGTTTATTTTTAGACGGTCCTGAGAGGACCATTTCATTGCTATTACCAAGTTTCCCTCAGCACGAATTTTGGGTTCCGAGGTATTTACGAGTAGATCAACGTGAAGAAACTAGGCATCATCAACGTACGCAGTGGTCTTTCCGTGTGGCATATGATGTGTTATGTCATGAGTAAAGATAAAAAACAAGGCTAGGCCCAGTATGGAGCGCTGGATTAAACCACGTGTGACACCCAACGTTGACGCCGTCCCGCATTGACTGGGTACCAAAGGCGAAGGAACAAGTGAGGGGCAGGGGGCGATATCCCACTTTGGGAAATTTGACATGAACCCTATGGGGAAAAATGTTTCTGACCCCCCCCCCACTTTTCTGAATGTTCCTACACTCCTGCTGGGAACCACTATACAGCCAAGCATTGAATCACTGGACGTCGATACCATATGCTTCTCCAGGAGGCGGCCGTGCTCAGTGTTGCCGAACGCCTCAGAGATGTCGGCAGTAACCAATGACGTCACCATGGCTTCATCTGGTATTAGTAGCGCATGTGACAGCATCGAGCAGCGCCCCCTCCGTGGAGAGACCGGGGCAAAAACCGTACTCCTGTTAGCACAGGGCATTGCGCGAGGTCATGTAGTTCATAAGCTGAGTGCGCACTCCGCACTCCAAAGCTTCGCCACACCAGGTAAGATGGAAGTAGGTTCACAGTTATTTGGGTCACAAGAGTCGCTTTTCTCATGCAATGGCATGACGGTGGCAGCATTCCACTAACGTGACACCTCACGGTTGACAATCGAGCTGGTGATAACTCGGAGAAGGTCGGGCCCCACAACCGATAACGTCAGTTCTGGCATATCGATTGCGATACCATCTGAGCCGCTAGCGTGGGACGAGTTCGTCCGCCGCAGAGCCGCCGACAGTTCCGGGAGCGTGGCCGGGCGCGGGACGAACGCGCCGCTGCACGCGCGGCGGGCGCGGCCGTGGTCTCTCCGGTGTAGGATGCTGCCAGCACTCCAGTCACGTTGGGGCCGACGGACGCAAAGAACCCGTTTGGCCTGTCGGCCCACGGCGGATCGTGATCGATTGGTCAGGAAAATAACACAACTGTATTGTCTGCGTTGCTTTTTTTTCGAGATCTTCGTAACGATGAATATATATATATATATATATATATATATATATATAAAAGCAAGGGTTACACGAAAGTGAACCAGCAAATGTGATCGCTGAATTGCGAGGAGTAAAATTTACAGAGCAGTACTTACTCGTTTATAACCGTATTTACATGCATCAGGTACGTGTCTCTCAGTATTCCCTGGGCATCTTGAACAACGAAATGCTGAGCGGCCCGATGCAAAAGCATATCCGCCCAAGGGACATCGCAGCATTTGATCCCCGTTGTCGCTTCACGGCCATCGAATCGGTATGCAGCTGATAGCAACACGGCCACGCTCAGTAAAATGACCAAGCACTCCAGTCAAACCCAGAGGGGTGAGCGGCAAGCCGGCGGAGGGACAGATGGCGACCAGCAGGTGCTGAAGTCCCATCCAGCCTCCCACGCGCTCCGCTGTCGCTGTTGTCACGGTTCGGCGATTCAGTGAGTCATTTCTCGTCAAATGAGACGTCGTCGAGACGCAGCAACCTGGCAAAGGGTCCCGGTGTATAGGCAAGTTCTCACTACTAGCTAGACGGACGTGAACATCGATGAAGAACGGCTATCCCAGTGTTAAGCGTCGCACATTGCACTTCTGTGCCATCAAATTCTTATCTCCAAATTCTGAATTCAATGCTTAACAATATCACACATTGCAAGCGTGCCATGCACACAGTCTGAATCAGACACCCAAAAAGCATTTCCAAGCGGCAGCTGATTTTGCAGCTAAATGTCCTTTCATGAACGCCACGGCAGCGTTGCAACTCCGTCAGCTGACCTTCGCCTCCTGGCCTGGAAGCGCACGAGACCAAGACTCCACGAACTGACTAACCACATCAGGACATTCCACTGAGCTATGAATTCCTGATAAACAGCGGCACTACTATTCTGAAACATGTATTTCATCAGCAACACGCGCAATAGCAGCAGACAGCAATCTTTGCGGTGGACGCCACTGCCGTGAAACAGTGGGGTGGAGGAAAAAATTGAAAAATGGGCTGACGATTGATTCAATACGCCTTTCTCATTAAAAATCATGCCTTTTCACGACCAACCAACATAAAACTGCGCGCACACAAAGTAACACCAAAGGCGCCCTTTTCAGTACAATCTTAGGTACCCATCCCTCCATGGTTACCAATGACAACGTAAAGAAACGGCTCGGCAGTGCCCATAACCTCACAGTTGCGCAATCCTTACATCACGGTTCCAGATTCAAGTATAGCGTCCATATCATAGCACATTCGATAGATGAAGGCGGCATTCCTTCCAACAGCCACGGCCGCACCTAGTCAGTTATTTACACCCACCGTCCAGACTTCTCCATACAGGTCGTGGTTTCCAAGTCCAGCTGGCAGGAAAACTATCAGAACGCACGAGCACAGCTTAATTACGGCCAGATTTTTCATCTTCGAGTCGGACTGCTGGGCTCCTGTTCTCTCAATGGTAGCGAATTCCTTGTTTCGCTTTCAATTTGTCCCTCTGGCTTTGTGCTTGGCGTTCGGACAACACTTTCGTGAGAAGCTGGTTTGCCTTCTTCTCTTGGATTCGTTCTCTTCGCAGGGCTTTCAGTTCGTGTTTTCTTGACTTCCTTTCGTCGGAGGTCTCCCCTTCAGGTCGGACAGACAGCATCGAGATTCTGCTGGCCAGCGTTTCGTTGCCGAACGACGATTCTGAGCCGGCATTACCATCAGTATCTGAGTCAGAATCATCTTCCTCTGGCATGTTGAGCTTCGCCAGGGTCTTCTTCGTGAGCTTGGGCTTATCATCCCGAGCAATACCTTTTTTGTTGACTATGATCTTTGACGGTTTGTTTGGTGCGTCGATAAGGTGCGGGAGGTTCTTTTTGTTTGAGTACGTTGACAAGATACTTTCGCAGTCCATTCTATCTTCTTTCACATTCTCATACACCGTCATAACAACCAAATCTTCCTCTTCGTCGTCCACGTCCACCTCTCTGAGCGCTACTTCCTTGTCAATCGTGGGTTTCTCCTTCGTTTTTCCATACTCATCCGCCAGCTGTAGCAGGCGATCGGAATTGGGGTCCAACGTTCCCGCAATTTCTTCCGACTCTAAACCACCAACCTCCAGATCTTCGTACTGTCCCATGAAATTTTCAAATCTCTCGTTGAGTGCCTCCATCTCAACAGTGCTGAGCACTCCCTGGCTAGTTGTGGAGTACTCCGTAAAGTGAGACTTCGCCTGGTGTTGACGCCTCGGATCGTAAACATCATCCTCATCGAACTGATCCGAGTCAACATCCTCTCCGTCGTCCTCGTCTACCTCAATTTCTATTTCTTCGTCATCTTCGTCATCAGAGGGCAAACCACCCGCCAGCTCGAAAAAGTTGTCCTCAAGTTCGTCGTCCGGGTTGGGCACATAGTCATCATCCATGACATGCATCAGCTCTGCTTCCACTTCGTCCGGTGGGCTGTGGTCGGGGGCCGCTTTGTTGAGAAGACCAACTTCCTCTTCCACATGGGACGCAAACACCGATGACGGTAGCTGTAATGATGGTCCGGAACTCGACTCTGACGCATCAGCTGTGTTTTTGGAACCTTTCCCCTTTTTCTTCGCAGCAGCGGCGGATTCGACCCACACGACATGCTGCTTACTGGAATCCTTCAGGTGCTGAAGGTAATTATAATCATCATCGAAGTAGATACCGTACTTGGCATTGAGCTCCGTCCGGGAGAGCCCCTCGTCGCCTTTTTCGTTTGCGGCCTCCACCAGGACCCGTTGCGGAGCTGACTCGTCGGCAGCCAACGGATCCCTCTGAGATCGATGAAGCAGGTGAAACGACACCGCTTTGTTCTTATCTATGAATCGCTTGCGACTCATGGTTTCAGAGGCGTTTTATCCAATCACGAAGATCAATTTCTTGAAAATTAGACCTCGTTGCCTGTGGGCAGAAGAAAATGGTGTCACTGCAGATTATGAAGGCAAAACTGATTCATCCAGATCATTAAACATGCGTTTGCGTCATATGTGGTGTCGCGTCGGTAGGTCAGTTGGCAGAGCGTCTGTCACCGCTCCCCACCCTAGCAAGGTGGGTTCGCGTCGCCTCTGCGCTCGCTGTTTCTCCCGCAGGCCACCTGGCAGCTGACCCACAGAGGGAGACAACGGTTACCGCGCGGCCATGTCGTTCAAGTCAGCACGTTAAAGTTTCGCCACCAAATTCTGACGCTAATCTGAAACTGCCCGGTCAGGTTTAGGGACGGATCAGACGGATCAGAGTCCGCGACACAATCATTGCTTGCCGCGGACTCTGATCCCAAAACACCCTACCAAACCATTCGGATCATATTTACGAAAAAAACAACAACTACTCAACGAATTAAAAACATCACGACTAAACTAAACATGCACAAAAGATTCGCACAAAAGATATTTCAGTTTTACGTTTTCCTCCACGAAAGACGATACAACAAACTCGTCTGCAGCTGTATTAATCTACCACAAAATCAACATTCCCAGTATAGAGGAAATAGTTGGCGAAAGCAAAGGGAGTGATGGCTGCTGATGCCGATGGTGATGGTGAAAGCATCACACGAGATAAGACAATCATTCCAGCCACCAAGTTACGGAAACAAATCATGTACCAGTGGCAGCAGGCAAAAGAAAGACGAAGTACATGCGGTAGCCATGAGCCATCATAAAAACCATGTCGGCAGACATACCGATGACAATCTAAAAATGCCGAAGCGGCATGACAGCGAAGGGTTAGGTCTCCGCTACAGACCCAGGAACATACCTCTACATACGGACATACACGCTCACTTATTCTCAGCAGTAATCTTTGCCAACAATTTACCATTTGCTATCGTCTTTTAGCACATCAACGTTCTGGGCACAAGTGACTACGCAGTCGGCACGCGCCCCTAATCCACGTCTGACTGGCAGTCGGCGCCACGAGAAGGGGAGCTGCTGACACCCTTCCCCTCTGACTCGCCAACGGTCGGTTACACGATAAAACTAAGCAAGCCGCTGGAAAAGCTCGTGACGAGAGCTCGAAACTCGCCCCATGTTTTGCGTTTGGATAATATGTAAGCCATTTACGCTCTATATATGTTTTCTCACAGCCGACCATGTGAACTCGAGAAACGGTATGGATCTCGAGGGATGTGCTTTATCAAGTCTTAGTACAGGCATAAACAAAATACAAAAGTCCACAGACTTTTGAAAAGACGCGAAAAGAAAAGAAAAGACGCATCTAATTTCCCTGATTTGCTGACATTTATGATAATTTTTTTCAGCGATTTCCAAGCAACTGCACCACAGGCGCCACTGCCAAACACGGAATGGAATTAGGGGGCACAAAATTTAACGTTCCCAAGCATTGCGAAGCAGTGTTTCTTGATGCCAGTTGTTTGTTTTACAGTTTTCCGCGTTTAATTACAAAATAAGTAATTATCAAGCCACTTTCCGTCCGCTCCAAATCATTTAACACCGATTTTGACGGCAGTGCATTTTGGCCCATAACAGTTATTGACGACCTGACCTCGGGTCAATGGTTGCATTTCACTGATACTTTGCCCAATGACGATCACTGGATGTCTGCATCACCTCACTCTCAAAATGTTTGTTAACTTGTCTTGAAAAATTGCTTCACTTTAGGCCAATGACCCAGACGTTCCCGAAAAATCTGAGACAGCAGATTTCGTTGCACGTATGAAGGTCTCTACTTCCTTAAAATTGCACTGTAACACCTCGATTTCAGAAAAAATTACAAGCTGTCTATCAAGTGGACACCGGTCCACTTGATCCGACCAAGGTCGGGGACCTGATTCCATCTGAGGTCAATCTTTGACACAAAATGTAAAAAGCATCAAAAAATGAAAGGTACACAGTTTTGTGGAGTTGCATTTGTTCAGTCTCTTGCAATGTTTGAAAAACCTCGGGAGGGGGAGGAGGGAGGGCTGTCAACTGCCCTTCGTCCCAGGCAGGGTAGGGTTTAACTCAAATCAGCATCACTACGATTTCTTACAGCCTTCTGACATAAGCTTCCGAGCATACCGACAAAGTTGCAGCCAAACCACTGTAACATGCACTGCAGATTTAACCTCAATGAGCAGACATGTCTGGAATCTGGTAAAATGATGGTTATCCTCGTTTTGTACAAAATACTTTGCTGACACGGGCGTGTCACCGCGTCATCTCGGAACGGCCACATCCCGCCAGAGCAAATCGGCACCGGCGCAGCCGGGGGTGGGAGGGGGTGCCCAGGGTCCAGGCACCCCTTATGCCCACATTTTTTCTTGTTTCATAGAACGTACGCAGCGAGCGAGGCGTCTTGCCATACTTCATTTACGAAAATGCGTAACGATCATCAATAGGAGTCCTTTTAGCAAAACCCATTGCACACAGTCTTCCCAGCAGGTGGTTTTTGCATGGTCTAAGTTCTCAATGAGCTCCCCCTTTAAGAAAATCCTGGCTGCACCCCCTGGCAAACAGGTGCAGATGCGCCAAAACACTTGCACGGTCAACTTGGAATTGGATGCAAAAGGGAATGATCCGAATTCCATCGATACCACTGGTACATGTCTGTTAATGACAGATGTAAGTTTGATCTTACTGGGAAAAATATCTGCTCTCCAGTACCATGGGGACATCACTGATAAACATATTAGGCATAGGTGCATCAAGTCAACTGCCTTAAAGGCCATCTGCTGGCCAGACACATGGGGCAGTCCCACATGCCTAAGTGATGCCAAACATTGCAGCAGCAGTATGTTGTGACTTGAAAAATGGAAATAGTTGCACTGCAATGTATCAAGAATTAGCTTCCTGACTAAGTTTCAACCCTGCCCTTCATGGCTGATGAGGGTGGCATCCACCATCCAAGACATGTTATTACGAGCAAGGCCAAATGCAGATAAGTCTTAAGTTCAACCAGAAAAAAAAAATCCAACTGAACGACCCAGCCCAGCTCTAATGGTTTCTGGGGGCCAATAACTTTGCAAACATTGGCACCAAATTGTAAAATTTTCACTAGAAGAAAGCTCAGTTCTCTGAAATCTGTCTACCTGCATTTGCAATGTGCCAGCATGTAAAACTCTTTCCTCCACATAATTATTCCAAGAGCAATGTTTTCATTTTTAGGCTTATTTCTCTATGTTCTTTTGAACAGCTCAGAAATGGCCCTGGCCTCTCAACCCCCATTGTGGTTGGGAGACCATGGCCAAGATGGCCCCTCCTGAATCTGCCAGTGGATTTCAGCAAGATCCTGCCAGAGGAGAGCTGGGGCAAAATACCAACTATGTGGAGGCCATCAAAGACTTTGGGGTAGAAGTACCAAAACTGGTGCCACACAGATAACTTTAGGGCAAAACATTCAATCGGGGCCCCCTTTACCTAAAAAAGTCTATGAGAACCATCAATCAATGGCAGCAACAGTGCCAATGCACCACATTTGTTGAAAATACACCACAGATGCCTGATCGTACAACAAAAATAATGCAGAAATGCAACAAATTTTTGCAGATTACCAAGGAAATGACCTGAATCTGGCAAGGCATACCATTTTGGGAGTTGGTTGTGTTCATATGTTTAGTCCAAAGTGGGGTGGCTTGCTACCCCATTTAGGCAAAAAAACTGAGGCTGCTGCAAACATAAAACTAACTCCTAATGAGGCCATATATCACATTTTCACCACATGGTGAAAAATGACACAAACAGCATTACAAATCATATGACAGATGATTTTATGCCAAAATACTTGTCATTTGGTTACTGCATATCATTTCAAGATAAAGAAAGTAAAAAATTGCCAAATAACATCATCCCTCCATTCCTCCCTGACTGCCACACCACCTGTCTGTTGGACTTCTGCTGAGATTCTATGCTAACAAAGTCAAAAAGGGCAATATCCAAGGTGGAGGTACTTTGGGCCTAATGATGTCATCATTCTAACGTAACATAACGTAGCGTAACGTAATGTAATGTAACAAAACACAACATAACCTAGCCTAACCTATTTGGTCACACAACCTAAACTCTGTTTGACAGAGCCAAGTCCAAACACACCTTTAATCGGCCTGTGGCCTCTAGTATCCCATACCACACCTCCAGCATGGGGTCATGCCTTTGACACCACATTACGCCCAGTGAACATCCGTTTCTGGGACTGCAGCCTCTAGAATCCTTTCTGGTGACATCATCAAACATTACGCAGCCCATTACAGTGTGGGATAGCAAAATATAACTCCACTTCCTTTGGAAACCATACCAGTGGTGTTGCCAATTCCTACTTTCATAGAAAAGTTCATAAGCTCTTCTACATCGTATAAATAGCAAAAGTGGTCTGTGAAACAGTGAAAAAGTGATGTATCGCGCCTAATGAATTCGGTTCAGGCCCACAGCCACTTGAGCCCAGGCATCCTGTATCCAATGGACACCACCCATGTTACAGTGTTACCGATGGGGAGCCGAAAATATCCAGATCTGAATCCACAGCCCTGCAACTGGGAGTCTGAATTTCCATCCACTAAGCAAACGAGACAGCACAAATTGGCATGACACAGCGGCCATCGCACTCCACATTTATCAATGTCTGGTGAAGAAACAAAATATGCACCACCAATGACCAGCTTCCAAAACACATCACCGCCACCAGCAAGCAATGAACTAAAGCACAATGCCCCACTTACCAAGCTAATTTACCTTGCACGAGTTTTTGCCCGAGCGGCTGTCGCACCACCCACTAGAACAAAATTACAGTTGCACGCGAGCACGTTGCACAAAATGCTGGATACAATTACGACGCGGTTAAGGCAGTAATGATCAGCTGACTCACGGATCAGTTTCGCATCATTTTTAACAGGACCTTTAGCAGTAAAGAGAGCACATGAAATGAGAGCATCTCAAATCCTGGATCAACCCATCTCACGAATCCTTGCGGTCGATAGCGTTGAAATTTTTGTCAACAAGCATGGTGTATCCAATGAGGAATGAAGGTGCAAATTTGGTGAATGGGCCAGGTCCATTGGTCAGGCCACATACCGTACATGCTACACACCACTCTACATTACTCGATATAAGCTGCATGGAAGTACGAAAACTTAAGTGTCAAGCCTAAGGGACCGTCACAGTAAGAATTTCAAGGTTACATCACACTCATTATTTGGTGACGCTCTAGATATTTATGGTCTGAAGTTCGAAACACGGCTTTGGTCGGTGCTTGCCTGCACATACTTAAGTAAGGCTTTGCGGTCGCTGGTATAAACCGGTCACTGTTTTTTTTCTTTGGGAATTATACGTACGTTCAGGGGCAAAGCCAGGATTTTCTTCAGGGGGGGTGCGGATCTTGGTGTAAACTGAAATCATACGGAAACTACTTATTGGGAAGACGATGTGCAATGGTTTTTACGAAAACATGTGGGCCTAAGGGTAGGACCCCGAAACCGGGCCCCCGAAACCCCCCTTTGGCTGCGCCGATGCATACGCTGCACTGACTGGTAGCAAACAGTCTTAAACGCTTATCATTACAGGTTTACAAGGACGCTTAGCTTCTGGTCTTACCAGTGTTTTAGACTTGCATTTAAAGCAGTCCTTGGAGCAGTCTTTAACGCAGTCCTTGAAGGAGGGAGGAACGAGTTGTTTCAGACCCGATACTCTGCCCTCCCTTTACCATACATCTGCATAAAGTAGCTGCGCTCGTTACAGGATTTATGCCTTCTGTACTATCTTGTTGTCACCGGTCTGGCGTGAGAGGTAGGCGTGATGTCACAATACCTGGAATGAATGTTCCTGTGCTTGTCGCTGGCAGCGCGTTACCGTTTTGTTGTTGAAGCCGAAACGCCTTATTTTTGTTTGGCTCGAAATGCTCATTCTGTTTTTACGTATGTGGCTGCCCAGGTGGCTCCTGATTTTTGATGGGAAACAATTCTTTATCTTGCTCGATTTAGTGCAATCCTTACTGATTTTGCTCCTGGGGTCTGCAATGTATGAATCATTGGTCACCGTTTTATTCATCGTCTCCATTTCTGTTCACTTCATGTTTTTTTTCATATTGTTAGATGTTGACCAAGGTCTGTTTATTCCCCCACTGAAATCAATTATGGCACAGCTAGATTTTTCAGTACAGCAGCATTATTGGCAGCATTGGCTGCCTGAGGCAGTATGGAAAGTAACCCATACCAAACAAATAGTACAATGCTCAGATAACAATTTCCCTGGGTGTGTCTTGTGCTAAATTGGCTTGTAATATGCTGAAAATTTAGCTCTCTAGTAGTATACTACATTTATACCTTTTCATGGACCACTTTGCTGTATACAAGATGCAGAACACATAAACTCTTATAAAAGAAAGAAATGGCAACATCACCAGTATGGTTTCTGAAGGATTTTATCACAAGCAAACCTGACTAGAATTCATGGTACCATCTTGTTTACACTGCCTTTGCTCCAAGGATGCACCACACACTGCATGATGTTTGATGACTTCATCAGTAAATGATACTAAAGGACACAGGCCAATAAAGGGAAGTTTGTGGGGTGTAGTGTTGTGCCAAAGGCATGGTGTGGGATGCTAGAGGCCACAGGCCAATAAAAGGTGTGATTAAACTTGGCTCTGTTTCAGCAGAGGTTAGGTTGCATGTAGGTTTAGGTTAGGTTAGGTTAGGTTAGGTTAGGTTAGGTTAGGTTAGGTTTGGTTTGGCTAGGTAAGGTTGGGTTGGGTTGGGTTGGATTGGGTTGGGTTAGGTTGATTTAGTTTAGGTATCTTTTTAATCTTGTTTATTAGTCTTTAAGTTTAATTATGCTGATGACATAAGGCATAAAGTACCTTAACCTCGAGAATTGTTCTTTTTGAATTTGTTAGCAGATAATCCTGACAGAAACCAAACAGACAAGTGGCACAGTGGTCAGCAGTGAATGGAGTGACGATATTGTTTGGCATTTTGTCACATTTCTCATCTTGGAATGATATAATGCAGCACTGAATCACAAGTGTTTACCTTATAACCATCTGTTGTATGGTTTTTATGCCATTTATGCAATTTTCTGCTAGAAACTAGCATTTGGGAAAAAATGTGTTGCATGGCCAGTCTTCCTCCAAAAACAGTTGTATCGATAATACTGTTGGGCTTGCGGGCAGTGGCAGTATCACCAGAGGTATTGGGGTCAGTTCTGCCCCCAGCTTTTGAATAGTTAACGTTATCCCATTAGTGATTCATGGAAGGAAGTACTGAAGCTGGACATCTGGCTGTGAGAGAGACTCAGGTGGCTAACAAAGGTCCATGATAACTAACACACTGTTGTACCCTGGACAATATGTTTAACTCTCACTGCAAAATTGGCAGCTACCTGAAATAAAATAGTGTGGTCTATGAGATAGATTGATTGCAAATAGCCTTGCTTAGCATGGGCTGTGATCCCTAGCATCATGCTAGCAAATGATTCAGGAGACATCTGTTACAAAAAATGGAAAAATAGAACAGGTGGCACTATTAAGTGGATAATAATTGGTCTCATTACAGCTACAGGTGGAATGACTAAACCAGAATGCACAGACACTGAACTTGAAGTGTAAAGAAAATTTGCGCTGTTAAAAATGGGTACCAACAACCCCAGCATTGCTGATGTTCAGATTTTGTGTGTGGCAGGATTTTGGGATTTTGGCTATGAGCCTGTTTGATCTTTGCTTTGTCTTTCCTGCTGGTAGTTCATGGATTCTTTTCTTCACTGTTCACCAGAGGTATTGCTCAGACCCATGGGTCACCCAACTGGCTTGAAGATGTTAAGTGCTTGTGCCAATACAGCAAAGGGTGGTGGGCTCTTCCAGACATTTGGTGTATGGTGTATGTGTATGTGGAGCAGAATGTTTACACATGATATTCCCTCATTCATATAAATTGTGAGCCTTTTCCTTCTAACACATGAATTCTGAGTATGTAAGTGGTTGCCCTAAGTCATGCCTGTTTCAGTAGCAAAGGTGGAGTCTTATGAAATCTCCCCTCTATGGTTTATAGACCTGAATTATACCCCCTGTCATCAGCATTCTTGGCTTAATTACATTTTGTAGATTTCTTTGTCATGTGTGGGGCTCCAAATGGGTAACACTGGGATGTTTAACCTATTCTGTGTTCTTATGATCAGTTTTCTAATTAGATTCACCATACAAAACTATAGCCCAGACTCCACTATATTTTACTGATTAAAGAAATAGAAATTCCCAGTCAGTATCCCAAAAATTGTTTCTTTTTGTCTGCTTCTTCAGTTGACTGCCCTGTTGTGATTAGTGTGATAACCTGAAATGTGACATAAATGGCTGTTGTTGTCATCAAAAGTATACTTGTCACACTGTGTTTGGGCTGTTTTGTGTTTAGTGGGGATCCTGCCATGGTCAGGGATCAAAGTCACATTGCTGAATGGTTTTTGGGAAGATTGGTATACATAAATATATATGCATATACATATGTATATAATACTTATATGATATAGATATAAGCAAACTTGGCCTGGCCTATATCATATGTATATATTATTATTATTTATATATGTTATATATTATATATATTAAAGGTCAGGTCAGGTCTGCTTATATATATATATATATAAGTTTATATATGTAATATATATATATATATATATATATATATATATATAAACTATATATCTATATAGTTTATTTATATAATATATAAACTTATGAGTTAGGCTTGCTTATATACATATATATAAGCAAGCCTGACTAATAAGTTTATAAACAGATTAAACCTTCATCATCTGGCTCTTAATTCTCATCTTTGTACAATACAGTAATCAGGTAACTCTCACAGCAGGTTTTATGATGTAAATTGACAATATTTTTGAAAAAATTTCAGTTTATGTGATTGCCTTGGGTGAGGTTATAGGTGTTCAGTATGGGCCCTTCATGACATTGTGACACAAACTGCACTGCTGACCATTATACACAGCAAGTATCCCAGATATTGCCACATCCTCTGAAAAATAGCAAAATTGTAAAATGTAATGGCATTTATGATATTGTTTTCCTGTGACCCTGGATAACCTCAGTAAAAAGATTTTTGCCCAAATGTGTATAATTTACATACTGTGGGGCACTTAGAATGTGATGATGTGCCATTTGGTTATGGAGGTTTGCATTTCACAAAAAAACAGGGGTGTCTGATGCCCCTCTCCCTCAACAAGTTGCAGGTTAGTTAAGTGTGTGAAGGGATAGGACATGCTGTGTAGTGGCTGCCAGTTTTCCAGTGCACTTCACTTTCAGTTGGTCTGTATGTGGTTAACATGTGTTGTTGGACCAACATGATACTAAGGTTTGATACTAAGGTTTGATACATGATACTAAGGAGTTCTGGTCTGTTGTGCTGCCTACTGTTATGCCAGCTTAAGGCAGTTCTTTAACCATGGGCCATGTGCTCAGCACCAGCACTTGCTTTACTTAATTTACTTTCAATTTGTTCTTACTGAAGCAGTTCAGCAGCAAAGAAAGCTTGTTGTCAGTCCATCCAGTCATCTCAGTCATCTGCTGCTTTTAGCAGCATAGTAGAATTCCTGTCATGTTCCTTGAACTAGTCTGCAGTTGGCTTCTCTGCAGATAGGCCCATCTCCTGTGCAAAAATCAGAAGATCAAGGGTGAGCAGTTGGCTTAGCCTTGTGCAGTCTATTGTACAGTCTATTTGGGTTTGACAGTGTCATTGACAAAAGTTCACTTCTGAGAGAAGTTACCTCAGACTTTGTTTGCTCTGCATTAAATGCTTTTTTATTATTTCTTCCTTCACAGCCATCCCAGTACATTGGGCCATGTACCGGACCTGAAGCAGCCATGCTGAATGACTCAGAGCTCAGATCACAGTTGCTCGAGTTCGGGCTGAATCCTGGCCCCATTACACCAGCCACCAGGCAAACCTATCTCAAGAAATTGAAAAAACTACAGGAAGCAAATGCCCTTCGCTTCAAATGGACATGAAGAGGTGAGTAGTGTGGTTATTTGTATTGAATGATGAATCTGAATTGTGCATGTTGGCCAGAACATTTGCATGGAAGTTGTCTGGAGATATTTTAGTTTTGTGGAGGTTTTGCTCCAGAGCAGATGTTTGCCATTGACAAGGGGATATAAGACAAATTAGTGGCATTTTGTCAAGGACGTCAGCTGCGTGGCATAGTATTATAAGATCTTTGCATTCTTGCATGCTATAATTTCTTTTGCTACTTTACAAGCAAATCTCGTTTTGTGCAGCATGACTCCATACCAGAGCCTTCGTGAATTTAGTTCTGTTTTGGCGAGGCACGGGGTCACGTACAAGAAAGGGCCGGTTTGGTGAGAACCATTGATAGAATTGTGCAGTATAGCCAGTCTTTGACTGCTTGAACCATTATATCTCAAACCAAGATGCAAAAACTGCCTGTTGGTATTGGGCATATGTGCATGCATGGCAATATGTTCACTCAGGGGCCTCATTGCTCGAGCATTGTCTGCTTCCTTATCATTTCTGCCAAGCCGGCATGAATCACGCAGTCGGGAACGTAATCACAAGTATGTTTATGCAGTACGTAATGCCCGAGAGATATCAGGCTTTTAGCCGATACAGATTGCCGTTTACCGTCATCGATACAGCAAGGTCTGCTGCTGCCAACTCAGACTGCTTCTGAGCGCGCAGACTTTGTGTCGAGACGGCGCTTTTTTGAGCCGTTATTTGAAGTTTGTGGACAGAATGCGATATATGTTGACTTACTAACCGGCCATGCTACAGTTGAAATTGCGTCATTCTTTGCATAATTGGTCATATAACGGGACAGGTACGGCTACCACAAGTTGGTCAAAAGTCAGAATTCAGGCAACAGAAGAACCCCTGAGGTGTTTGTTTGCATTAAACTCTGGGGAATGGGATACGTCTGACATTCTGTTAGTCTTTCATAAGAGCGCAGTGGTGTCTTACAGAACTAAAACTGGCACTTTCGTATGCGTTTTTTGCCGATGGGTCGCTGAGGATCGTCGTCCGGCCAGACATTCCCCAGTAGTCAGATCCACAGCGGCGTTTGACCTCTGTCATCAGGCGGACCGCGTCGGCGCCAGCGAGCCGCCGAACGGGCACGAGGCGGCCGCCCTGAGCGACGCCGAGCTGCGCTCGCGGCTGCAGCAGCTCGGCCACAGCCCGGGCCCGATCACGCCCGCCACGCGCCACGTGTACCTGAAGAGGCTCAGCCAGCTGCAGCTGGCCGCCGTCAACGGACACGACGCCGAGCCGGAGCCGGGCCGGCGGCGGCGCGGCTCGCCGGCCCGGCAGGCGGCCGCCGCGCCGGCCGCGCGCCGCCGCGCCGACCACCGGCCGGCGGACGAGATGGACACGGAGCCGGCGGACCGAGTCGACCGCGTGCCGCCGCAGCCGATGGACCTGGACGACGAGCCGCCCGACCCGCTGACCTACCGCAGGCGCGGCGTCGTCTCCCCGCAGCCGCCGACCCGCCCCGCCGGACAGTACGACCCGCCGCCGCCGACGACGCACTACCTGTCGAGCGCGCTGTCGCCGACGGTGTCTTCCCGGGGGTGGTTGGGCCTGCCGGAGCCGGCCGTTTCCCAGCCGGGCCCGGCGTCCGCCCCGCGCCGGCCCGGCGCGTCGCTGCGCGGCCTGTTTGGACAGACGCGGGTCTTCCAGCCGGACGCGGCGGCGCCGCCGGCGACCGGCCGGCCGTCGCCGCTGGCGACCGGCCGGCCGTCGCCGCTGGCCAGCGGTCGACCGTCGCCGCTGGCCAGCAGTCGGCCGTCGCCGCTTACCGGCGTTCGGCCGTCGCCGCTCGGTACCAACTCGTTCCTCGGCGTCCGACCGGGGCTCGGCGGCGCGCGAGGCGCCGAAGCCGTGGACGTCCTCGCGCGCGCTCGGCGTCCGCCTGCAGGCGGACGCCGAGCCGCCGGCGGCGACGCTACGCCAGCGCGTGGCCGAGTGGTGCCGGCCGGCGCCGGCCGCCGGCCCGCCGCCGCTCGACTACGACACCGGCTCGGACAGTGAGCAGGAGGAACCGTCCGCCGGCGGCGGCACCACGCTTACTCCCAGCCAGCAGCTGCAGGCGTTCCGGCGCCGCATGAACGCGGCCAGCAGCGGCGGCGGCGGTTGGACGGCCGGCGCCGAGCTGGAGCGGCCGGCCGGCCAGTACGGCGGCCAGGCCGGCTCGGGCGCCTCCCACCTGGTGCCGTACTCGATCCTGCTGCTGGCGCTGCTCTTCTTCGGCGCGCTGGGCCTCTCCTACCTGAGCCTGACCAAGCCGTCGGAGGAGGCGGCGGACGGCAGGACGGACGTCGCGGCGGCCGGCGACTCGGACGCCGCCGGTGAGCGCCACCTCGTCGCCGGCTGCCGCCTCCTGGGGGCTACGGCCGGCTGGCGCCAGCGCGCTGTCACGTGGCGCGGTCCACTCTGTGACGCGTGCTCCGTGCGTCGTGTTGTAACGCGATGTGTACTGTATTGTACCACGTTGTCGCTTGCTCGATGTGGGCTTGTGTGCGGTGTACTGGTGGTGTTTTTTTTGTTTGTGGGTATGTGCGGAAAGCCGTTGCGTTGTGGGTTTGGGCCGATCCCCCGTCCTGCGGCAGCCACTTGTTTGCTGCTGCGGCATGTCAAGTCTGAATTAAGCCAGGCATTGACGGTTTCTGTGTCCTGTTTTACCGTAGGTCAGAGCTGATCACTGTGGCCGGCAGTGGCTGTGTGTTTATGTTTCCTGTTTTACCAGAGGGTCAGAGCCGATCCCTCTGGTCGGCGGTGGCCGTGTGTTTGTTTCCTGCTGTTGTACCTTGTGTCTGACTTGATTTCACTGCTGACAGTGACCGTGTTTCTGTGTCCTGCTGTTTTACCGTAGGTCAGAGCTGATCACTGGCCGGCAGTGGCTGTATGTTTCTGTTTCTGGCTTTTTTACAGTTGGTCAGAGCTGACCCCTCTGGCTGGCAGTTTGTTTCCTACTGTTGTACCTTGTGTCTGACTTGATTTCACTGCTGACTGACCGTGTTTCTGTGTCCTGCTGTTTTTCTATTTGTATTTGCGTTTCTATTTCCATTTCTGTTTTTCTATTTCATGTTTTTTTCTTTCTGAAAAACAGCAGGACTGGCTGTGTGTTTGTGTTCCCTGCTTTTTTATATTTGGTCAGAGCTGATCCCTGTGCCCAGCAGCAACTTTGTGTTTTTGTGTCCTGCTGTTTTGCCGTGTGTCAGGGCTGATCCCTGTGGCCGGCAGTGGCCGTGTGTTTGTTTCCTGTCGTTTTATGGCGGGCCTGAACTGACCCTCGTGCCGGCAGTGGCCATGTTCCCAATCTGCGGTCAGCCCGGCCTAGAGCTGGGCTGCGTGGAGCGGGAGCGGCTGGAGTCTGCCGTCCAGCTGCTGGCGGCCGTGCAGCCGGCGCTGGTGGCCGCCGCCCGGGACGCCCTCTGCGGCCGCCGCGAGAACCGCACCGTGCCGCTGACGGAGCTGGCGCGCGCGGTCGACATCGAACAGACGGTAACGCCCGACCCCGACCCCGCCGGCCGCGTCCAGCAGCAGTCGCTGCCGAGACGACGCCGTCTGCGGCCCGTGTCGGCTATCTGCCGCCTGTAAAGGCTGTATCTGTGGTCCGTCGCGACTTTGACCTATGGTAGCTGTCCGTGTGGCCCGTTACGGCTGTTAGTGTGGCTCCTAACGGCTGTGTGGGGTCCGTAACGGCTGTCTGTGGCCCGTTAAGACCTCTGGTGCGACCCTAATGTGGCCAAATTTAGTCAGGTAGGTGTCAAGGATGTAGCTTGAAGCTCATGCTGTCAGACTTGTTCCTGCCTTGGCCCTGAATTGCCACCTGTAATTCGTCCTGCAGCATAAATTGATATTCTTTTATTTCATGAATTAAATCCCTTGACACCCAACTGGCTGAATTTGGCCACACTGTGCGGCCCTTGACGGTTGCGTGATGGCCCGTAAAGGCGCTCTCTGTGGCCCTTCAGCGGCAGCTGTTAATGCGGCCTGTGACCGCTGTCTCCGGCTCGTAACGACTGCGCCGGCAGCGGGCGTGTGAGGCCCGCAACTTGTCTGCGGCCCTTAACGGCTGTCCGGTGGCAGAGGCGAGTATTGGACGGCCGCGGCGGCCGCTGTGGGCGAACCCCCAGGCTGAGATCGTGCTGGCGCGGGCGGCGCCGTGTGGGGGCTTTAACTGGCCACGGTTTGGTCCGGACCGGGCCGGCCGGGCCGACGTCTCCGCCTGTAGCGCGCCGCCGTGCCGCCGCCAGGACCTGCTGCGGGACCTGGCCGTCGTGGTGGCGTACAACGGCCAGCTGGGCCTGCGCGCCGACCTGCAGGCGCAGGACGGGGCCATGTGGGCCGAGGGCGTGTCGACGCCCTGGCTGTGCCGCATCGCCGCCACACTCCTCCGTCTCGTCCACTGGGCCGGCACGCTGGGCACCGGTAAGTGGCTTGACCAGCCGCCGTGGCGATTTCATCTGCTGGTTTGGTCCGGGGCCACGTGGTGGCTCGGGCGGTTCACGGGCTGTGGACAGCCGCTGCTGTTGTGTCTCTGTCTTTCGCTGGTGATCCTTTTGTTTGGGAAGGGTTGCTGATCCGTGACGGCGTGTTGCTTTCTGGTGTTTGTAGTCACTACAGCTGTGTCACCGAGTTGTATCGGCGGTTCGTGGGACTTTGTCGCCGCCATTACAGCTGGAGCAATGCATGTGGCCATGTGCATTGCTGTGTGGTGTTAAAGGTTTCTGTAACGGTCCAAGCGGGTTAGCATGTCACATTGTCGGTCCTTTGTATCGTGGCGTCTGTGTTGTAACCCCATGAACGTCCCATGGGGTTTGTCTACGTTACATTGACGATAAGCTTTGGAAGTATGTTGCGTAGTCTTACTTAATTCTTCTTTATGGTTATGTTGGCTGATAGTCATTATGTGCTGCTGTTTGGTGTTGACTGCCTGTTTTGCTCTTTCTTCTCGTGATGGTCATGGCTATGAGTGGTAGTTGTTTGGAAAGCCTTGTGTGGACAGTCTTGCCGTGTTCCCCTGCTCCCCGACAGTTGCTGCGCTGCGTGAACGTGGTACGTCGTGTCTTTTACCGCTGTTCATTAGTTCCAAGCATTCGGCGCCATTGTTACTGTTGGCTTATGCTGAGGAGGCAAGAGCTGCGGTTGGCACCGCATGAAGAACGTGGAACGGTGACGATACTGTGGCTGTTTTACAGTGATCGCATTGGCCCTGGCCTTACGAGCTGTGCTGTCGAGCTGGAGGCGGTACCGTCATCGGCAGCAACAGGAGCTTTTCCAGATGGTGGAGGATATCATGGAGGTCGTCAAGCAGCACAGTTTGTCTTCGACTGGTACCGACAAGGCAAGCAGTGTTCCTCACGTCTCGGGATGCTCCGGGTTGTTGGGTTGGCGGGCATCCGTGACGAATAACTGGTGGAGAACTTTGTGGAACGGCTGGCTGCGAATCATTCGCTTTCCCTAAAAAATCAATTTTCACCCATTCCGTGACAGATGGGAAATGTTTTCAAGCTTTTCACGTGAACGGATCGGGGACCACATTCGAATGATCTTGTGCGGCGTTTTCAGCCGTACGTAGCAGTGGACTCCGTCCGTATTGTATTTTACTGTGTTTCTTAGGGTTATCCACCGTGGTGGTCGCTATACAGCCCCGTGTCACATGGTTAAGGAGCAAACAAGGTTAGTCACGTACATACCAGATCACATATTTATCGCATCATAGCACATCAGCATCTAGTACATATCACGTAAAAGTAAAGAATAAAAACTAGAAATAAAAATAATAACATCGATGCGGAACCGCTCTGGAACAAATGCTGCGATGTCACGCGGAAGTTTGTTGAAGTTACGTGTGTTAAAAGTGACGAGCTTGTGCGGTGTTTTCAGCCGTACGTCGCGGTGGACCACGTCCGTGACCAGTTGCTGACCCCGGCCGAGCGCTGCAATCGGCAGAAGACGGCGCTGTGGCAGCGCGCAGTCCGCTTCATCCGCGACCGGGAGAGCAGGGTAAGTGGAGCCGATACCGGGCCGGCACCGCCAGCCCGCCGCTGACAGACTGTGTGGCGCGTCGCCCTTCGTCAGCGCTTGAATCAGAGCGTCAGCGTTATGTTTGGATCTTCAGTGGCCGAGCCGGGCCTTTGCTGGTAGCCAGCGCGGTGAACTTGTGTTGGACCTGTGCTGGCAGATTCGGGAGGAGTGCGTTCCGGTGGCCGGTGCGGTGGTTGCGGTGGCTGTGTGTTAGGCCTGTGTCGGTTGGCTCGGGAGAAGTGCGTGCTGTTGGCCGATACCGTGACCGTGCGTCTCGCCTTTGTTGGGGACCGGTGCAGTAACCGTGTATCAGGTCTGTGTCGTTGGCCGGTACAGTAGACGTGCAGTCGGCCTGTGTCGGCAGGTGAGGGAGGAGTGTATTCTGGTGGCCGATACCGTGACCGGTACAGTAAACGTGCAGTCGGCCTGTGTCGGCAGGTGAGGGAAGAGTGCGTCCTGGTGGCCGGCGAATCGCAGCCCGTCTGGCGGTGGCTGCCCTCGTCGTCAGCGGCGGCCGCCGCGGCCGGGCGCCGCCGCGTCTGGCTGGGCCAGGCCTTCCAGACCAGCAGCGGCGTCAACACGCCGGTCCACACCCGGACTCCGTGTCTGAAGATCCGGCACATGTTCGACCCGTCCTGGTGAGTGACGGCCGCTCACGGCTGCCCGCGCCTCCCGCTCTGTTGATCCCGGTCATTGTTGAGTTCCTCCCAGGCGTCATGTGACAGACAGGCTTTCTTCGTTTCGAACTCCAGTATGAATGTTACAAAACTTCACATTCCCGAGCCACCACAGCTTGCTGGACATTGATTCACAAGGTTTTCAGCCTGGTCTTCCATTCACTGTGAATGAAAATGGTCGAAAACGCACAATGTTCCACCCCAAAAGTTGTCGTCTGTAAATATATGGATCTCGAAGGACTGGTACTTACTGTCGTACCAGGCATACAGGTGCAGCACGATGGGAGTGGACGGAGCTGGCTTCCTTTCCGCGTTTTTTTAAACAAAAATTTAAAGGAAAAAAAATTTTTTTAAAACAAAAAAAAGCCAACCAATTATATAATTTTATTATAAAAAAAAAGAAGGAAAAAAAAAAAATTTTTTTTCTTTTTTTTCCCCCCGGGGGGTGTTTTTTTACTGCCGAGAGTGGGCCGTTGGGGACGCCAGTGCGCGCTGTGTGAACTCACCGGGCGCAGAAGACTGCGCCGTATCACTCGATTCGCTTTGTTGACGTTCGTGTATAGTCACCTGTGTAAATCGGCTACGTCTGGTCCAAGGGCGGATCCAGATCGTGTGCGTTAAGGGAAGGGGCCGAAGCTCCGTCCGTGTAATCTAACGTACCCCAGAAAGTTGATTTCTTCCTGGTTTCCGGCCACTTGGTTTCGCCGTTTTCGAAAATAAACATGAGTTTAAAAAACGTTTCGAAAATTACCATTCCGTTCGAAAAGGATGGCCAAGACATGTTGGCGCCCCCTTTTCCAACAAAAAGGGGGGCATGGTCTCGATGCCCTGCACTCCCCTCTACCCCCGGATCCTCCAGTGGTCTGATCTAACCCACAGGTGTTCTGTAACCGCGGCTTGCTGGGTTTGGTCTCCTCCAGGTGTCCTGTGACCGGAACCAGGCTGGTTCGGCCTTGCCCCGTGGTGTCCTGGGTCGGGGCTGGGTTTCGATGGTTCCGGCGCGAGACAGCACGAGGACCGCCCGTCACGCGCCGCCACTGTATTCCGCAGTGAAACAGGCACGGCCTGGATGCAGGAGATTCGGGACGCCCTGCTGGAGAAGTGTGAGGACGTTGTGGTGCTGCACATGGCTGTGGACGAGCGGAACACCGAAGGCCTCGTCTACGTGAAGTGTCGTTCGGACGACGACGCCCTCAGCGCCTTCAAGCGGATCCAGGGCTGCTGGTTTGACGGTGAGCTGGCTGCCGTTGACGGCACTTTTGGTTCGTCAGGTGTGTCTGACATCGCGTCAGAAGCATTGCTCTTCTGGTACTGTTGTTTGGGGTCGCTGCTGAAAGCGCTTATTGTTCTTGTCGGTGAAACATTGTGTCAGTCACAAAGGGAAGGTGGCACAGTATGTTTTTGCACGTTTTAAACGGTTTTGAGAGACCAGTAATACATTTAGTCATAACAGTCCAGAAGCTTGTTGCTGGAGTTCCGGGATTTCCGTGACGTGCAACGTTCACGTTTTCCGTCGTTGTCTTGGCTCCGCTCATAGCGCGAAGTACAGATGTTTTCATGATGTTTACCAGGCTGCAGAAATGCCGTTTCACCCTTGTCTCGCTTTAGCTCGTGTTTTCTGAGGTTTGTGGGTGTTAGATTGCCGGCGGCTGATCAGCGGTCGGTGTTTCCGGCGTCGCCGGCAGGCCGGCTGGTGTCGGTGAAGTTCATCCGGCTGGAGCGGTACCACGAGCGGTACCCGGACGCCGTGGGCGCCACAGAGCCGCTGCGGCCCTCCAACCAGCTGCGCCGTTCGCTGACCGCCCTGAAACGGCCGCAGGCCGAGGACGACTGAGCCCGCCGACCTGACCTGACCTGACCTGACCTGACGTGGCCGGACCGGGGCGGCTGGCCGTCGGAGAGTGTGTCCGGTCAGCGGTGCGCCGTTCTTTTGAAGGGCGGCGCCCGCCGTCTGTACAGCTGAGTCTGGCGCTGCGGCCCGACTCGTCTGCAGCTGGGTCTGGCGCTGCGGCCCGACACGCCTGCAGCTGGGTCTGGCGCTGCGGCCCGACACGCCTGCAGCTGGGTCTGGCGCTGCGGCCCGACACGCCTGCAGCTGGGTCTGGCGCCGCGGCCCGACACGCCTGCAGCTGGGTCTGGCGCCGCGGCCCGACTCGCCTGCAGCTGGGTCTGGCGCCGCGGCCCGACTCGCCTGCAGCTGGGTCTGGCGCCGCGGCCCGACTCGTCTGCAGCTGGGTCTGGCGCTGCGGCCCGACTCGCCTGCAGCTGGACCTGGTACTTGAGACAGTGGCCCGCTGACCGTACCCGGGCGGGAGCGTCTGTCGGCGACTCCAGATGGCGACCGAGTGGTGCTGGCAGCCGCTCGCCCGGCGACCGCCAGTCGTGCGTCTCCATGATAACTGTGCCTTCTGAACGGGCGGGCTCGGTTGTGCGCGTGTAGTGTGCGTTTGCCCGTTTGGCGTTTGCGCGTTGGTTGCCAGTCGGGCCCGTTTTTTAGCAGTGGTAGCTCGGAAAGTCTCCCGATGGGGTTTTGCAATCTGGCGGGGCGACACTTTGAATGAGTGCTGTCGACATTGGCGATCACGCGAGGCACGACCGCCCTGGCTTTTGGGTTACCTACGGGGCGCCGTGGGAGGCCTGGTTGGCCGGCCGGCGCCGCCGCGGTCCGAGGAAAGGTCGGCAGGCGGGAGTCGGCTCACGTTCCCTGCGCTCCGCTACAAGGCCTCGGCGGGCGCCGGCGGCGCGGCTGTCTCCAGCTGCCTGGAGATAAGAGCCGGCGGCTGTCTGCCCGGCGCCCGGTACCGCGGCGGAGGGCGTGAAGCGGCAGCCGGCTGCGGCCGCCCGTGACCGGACGGCCGCCGCCTTATGAGGCCGCCAGCGCCTACCTGTGCACCCGTCAGGCTGTGGAGGAGAGCGCGTCGTTGGTTCTACAGTACAATGGGCCGGCGGGCGGAGGCCGGCCGGCGGTACGCGGAGGGCGCGTGACCTCGATATGGTGCTGGCCGGGCCGACGCCGCTGTACGGAGGGGACCCTCCGCCGACCGGCCGTGGTTTGTCCCGGAACCTGGTGTCTGGCCGCTGACGTCCTCGCCAAGTCGGAGTGAAGAGGTCGCTCGTCCGCGCTCGGATATTCCAAAAACAGATCATCCGTTTAGATCATGTCACTGGTGATTCACTACACTCGTACTCAGTTTTGACGTCGGCTGCACTGAATAAAATATGAACCTATTTTGAGTTGTTGGAAATCCATGTTATATGTGATGAATACGAACCAAAGGACGCTGACTAGGTACAAGACAACCGACAGAACATCCATTCCTTAGCACAGCAACCGACCGGTAAAGTTCGGGCCCAAACACATCTCTCGTCCACGGCATTTAGTATATTAACTGGCGATGGCTGAGCAGGAACTGGCGAGAAGTAGTTCGGATCTATAAAAACACTACTGGATAGGTCGCAAAGATCAGCGGCCATTGTAAACGTACGCGGACATTGCTATGATCTCACGCTCACAACCTTCATCCCCGTCACATGGGAAACCTATATCACCAAACAATTCCCGGCACCACAGCCGCAACAGGTGTCCCACCGCAACAAAATCCAGCCCATGTGTGACCGCATCTGGTACCCGAAACAACCAAATCACAGTTCATTTCCAGAGATAATACCGTTCGCCGGGCATTCTGTGCCCAGAATAACCGTGTGCGTGATTAACACGTGACAGCCGTAGACATGCAGCTGTCTTCACGGGGCCCGCAGCCAGCGGTGACGTCCGCTCCACACGAACACCAGACGCAGGAGAGAACCACGCGCCGCGCGACCGCATGGCCAGCGGTGACGCCCTGAAATACCGCACACGGATACACGACTTCGCTTTACTGCCGGCACTGGCCCTTTCTCTTGGACAACATCTGAACTGGACACTTCCAGTGGAATGCTTCGGGTCTCCAAAGATGCGTGAATGGAGCTGTCAGTCACGAGATCGTCCAAATGTACGTAAAAGTATAAGTGCGGTTGAATCTACAAAAGTGTCGAATACACACAAGATACTCCTACTCCGTCCTGTCCGACTCGGAAAGCAGACTTAACATTCATATCTAAGACAGGCTATGCAGACTAGATATTTATCTCTTTAGGTCAAAACTAAGCGCTAATGAGCCGCCTGAATTCTCTTGGCTGTTACTAACGTTCTCCAGACCACTCAAAAAACCTGAACATACGGTAAAACTGACTAGATATAGGCCGCCAATAGAGTATGGCCGACAATGCACTACACAAGACTGACTAGTCCTAAGAAAACAGCTGATCTTGTTCCGCACGTGTTCCGGCGGTCCTGTGTCAATCAACAGCCGGCTTCACAAACGGCACCGGTCATCTCCATTCGGTGCGGGCGCGCGCCTGCTCTTAACGGACGATGGGCCCGTATATCCTCCGGCGGTACAACGGGGCCGTGTACCCTCCGGCGGTACCGCGGGCCCGTGGTACCGCCACTCTGTGGACGGCGGGTTCCCTGTGAAGCGGAGCCGGTCGGCTGGGCCGGCGGCGTACGCGTCGACAACTCCGGCCAGCGGGCGCTCACACTGTCAGCCCCGGCCTTCCAACAAGGCAGCGTCTGCCGGGCCGGCACGGGGCCAGGGAGGAGCCAGCAGCAACAGAGATCAGGGCTGTCCGGGGGAGGGGAGAAGGAATGCAACAGGAACCACGGGGCGAGTAGGGAAACAGGAAGGACCCAGGAGGTGGACAGGCGTCACGGATGAGCAGGGAAACAGGGAGAGTCAGGGTCAGGAAATGGAGGGAGGAGTCAGAGAGAGACTCAGACTCAGACCGATGGTTTGAATGACTCGGGTTCGGCCGGCTGGTGGTCGGGTCGGTGACGTGACGTTGGCTGCTTGCCGCCGCGCACGACGCACGAATACTGCGGGTTGTCGAGCAGGAAGGCGCGCAGCCGGGACGGGTAGTCCGTCATGACTCCCGTGGCGCCCAGCTCGAACGCTCGACGGTACTCGTCTTCCGAGTTCAGCACCCACAGATACACCTGAGGGGGGGGGGGGCGAGTCAGAGGCGTCATCTCAGTCCGCAGTCGCCGGCGGATGTTCGTGGAGTCCACATGACCACAGCAGTCCGGCAAGGCACGCTGACCCTGAGGCCAGGCTGGGCCGGCTGTAGTCACAGCTCAGCTCCTGCGGGACCTGAGTTCCACCGGCGGACTGACAGACGAACGGCCACGGCGGCGGCCGCTCGTCCGACGCCGACGCAGGCGGCAGATTCTGAGCTCCCGAGCCAGCCAGAGCCAGAGCGGGGCACAGTGCGCACGTGCCCCTCCCAAAACTTTGTAGAGGACCCCAGCGCCAGAAGCGCGCGGTCGCAAAATCCGCCTTATTACAATTTAAAAATGCCAGATGGTGACAGGCCCCGATGTCCGTGTCAGAGGCCCAAAACCCTGGCTCCGTAATGCTGGCGACCTGACCCTCGTGTCAGGGGCCCGGTGCTCGTGACAGGGAAAACGGTGTGCGTCAGGAGCAAGGCCCTGTACCAGCTGCACCCAACGACTGTCGGGCGCCCCATGCTCGGTTCGGAGCCCGTGTGCTAAGGGTCTGTTTTTCGTTTCTGGGTCGCCACGTCTGCGGTGCCAGAAGCCGCGAAATTAAGAACTCCCAAAAGCATTATTTTGCAACTCCACCATCAGGAAATTGTGAGAATGACTTTTCGCCGAACGGACTAACGTTGGGAATCACTACAAAATTTTGACCAAGCAATGCATTTCTACCCATTTCTTCACAAGACTCTCCAACAAAACTTTCCAGCCCGAAGGATCCCCCGCATTTCGTGCCTTCCATCTTCGCGGCCTGCGGAAATGAAATGCACGAAACCTTTTTTGGTTCTTATGGGGGCCCACTGGGGGCGCGAACCCCGTTCCGACATCTGTGCCCTCCCGAAATGAAAGCCTGGCTGCACCACTGCCCCGAGCTGAACTCACACAAGAGCCGCAAAGCCGACCAGACGTCCGAGCGACAGCAGGACCTCGAGCTGTCTCACCTGGATCCCGCGCCGGCGGAGGTGATTGATGATGAACGGCCGCATCAGCAGCTTGTCCACGGTCCACACGGAGAACCTGGCGAGGCGGCTACTGACAAATCTGTGAACATGGTACACGCATGCTACAACCAGGAATTGCTGCAGCTGGCATCTGCCTCCATTGGGATGGTTTTCTAAAAATGGTGACCGATCCATGCGGCACCTCTCCAGCATGTCAACGATCGTGAGTAAACATATACGTACAAATAATCCTTGGCAGCAAGAAAACCACGTAACACTTCGTTTCTACTTAAACTTTTCATACGAGAAGCATCTTCCACAGCATTTCGTCCGTATATTTGCTAGTAGTCTATATCTGTCGTTATAAATTGAATGAAACTGTGACACTACGTACATGAGAACGATCGGTGATGTCGACTAGTCAGAGATTACAAAACACTAATTTCAGTATGAGATCGATCTCTGTTCCCTTGAGTGCTTCACTGACAGACTCACACCCAACTTGATAGCTCTGCTCTTCCTCAGTCGATCGAGGAATGGAGATTTTGAAAAGATCCCTGTACAACCCGAATCCCCTTACGAATTATTATGAACTATGAATTATGAATTATTGCGACGCAAAAAGCCCCGCAATAAGAATGACAAAATATAAGGGTTACGATACAAGGGTTAAAATGAATCTAGTTTCTCCGGCTACGGCCAGCCACCCTGCAGCCGACGGACAACCTGTGTCCAGGCTGCTGGATGCTGGAGCATTCCAGCCGCCTCAACGACGTTTAATTGTACGTTGGCAACGCAATTATGAACGACACGCGATGGACCCGGGAGTCCGTGGTAGGTCTTGAAATGCATCCCAAAGAGACAGACATGAAATCTAATGAAAGAGACAGACATGAAATCTAACGACTTCCCGAGGAGATGGATCTACATTCTACTGCCTGGATCTACATTTGTTGTCCCACCTTTCGGAAATACAATAAAACGGTGTTTATGCAGCTTCATTTTCGGCTTCAATATTCAACAGTTTTATTTTGATAAGTTAATATTAACTGAAGTCCCATCTTCTGAATCCTTGCTTACTAATTTACAGCTTCTGTGACAACCTTGCTTGCCACAATTACTTGCTCTAGCTAGAAGAAAAACAACCCAACCAAAGACAAGACCTTTGATCCCCTTTAATCATGCCTCCCGCGAATTTCACAGGAGCATTTAAATGCTATGACATCCTTCCGAACTAAGCTTAAAGAATGTGAGACTAATTACGACATTACCTGAACGAAAAACAGCAAAAGGAAAACAGACAAACCCCATGTTTTCCATACCGCCAGGCTATTACCGCTTGCAACATGTCCGAAGCCACTCACGGGTACAAAATACTGGGCATGGGCACTTCGAAGAACGCCTCTCTCAGCGGAAGGAAGGGCAGCAGGCCCACGTAGGCCGACAGCAAGATCTTGACGACGGTGGACATTGAGCAGAACAGCTGGATGCTCGGATCCTGCAGCACACGGCGTCACCTGAACTCAAACAGCGCCGGAAGAAGCCAGTCCCTCCTTGCAATAACAACGGCAACACCAAAACGTGGACGGACGTCTTTTTCGAAGGGGCGGAAATGAATGACTTAAAGGTGAAATACTGTTTGGTTTATCCAGGCGGCTTGGAGCTGGTAGTCCAGAAAAGCCAGAGTGGGAATCGGGAGACCGTGACCTAAACTCTGTTCTCGACCCGAAAGGACGATCCCTGTGGTATTTTGACGAGAGGGTGAGCAGGAAACATTAACGAACAATCCGCATCCATAACTGAAAATTCAACCATTAACTAATCTCGGTCTTCGAAAGTAAACCACACATCAATGGGTGTAATGTTTTCACCTTAAGACATTAAGATATTCTGGAACATATCGTGGACAACTGGTATGCCCAGAACGCATTACGGTACTCAAAGATTGTTTTTTTTTTGGAACAGAAGGGTGAACCAACATGACCGTAATGCGACCATCCCCATATCTCGCAAATGAACGATTTTCCGGCTAGCTGATCATTTACAAGGAACCTCGTCTTCACGAGGGGAGGGATAACTGTTACTAGCCAGTGGCAACACCGTAGGCTTTCCGATGCAAGTCCACCTTCACTTTGCAGGGCAATGTATGTATGTATGTGTATAATTTAAACACCACACGATCTCGAGGTCCAAGCATGGCACGACCCAATCTACCATATTCTGCACTATTCCACTTTCAGTAAACAGTCGCAAAAAGGGCGCATCTGTAACATCTGTGTTTTTGCCATATGGGTTCAGCAAACACGAAACAACTGCACAGCCAAGTAGACCACCGAGCCCTCGCTCACACCCAGACAGATAAAGCCCTGGCTGTCGCCGAGGCCGATACTCACCAGTTTGTAACACTTGTCGGCGACTCTGGAGGAGCGGTTCCCCCAGACGGTCAGCCGCTGACGGCCAAACTCCGACACCAGACCGCCGACGGCCGCCACCAGCTGGTCGCTGTCCACCTTGATGTCGACGTTGATGGGCGTGTCGGGAAACCTCTGGAACACCTCCCGCAGCAGCGGGATTCCGCCGCTCCGGCCAGCCGGAGGCGTCGAACACCTCACCTGCGCGCCGGACGGCCGTGACAGCAGGTGACCGGAACACACGCGCTCCTCCACACGGTCACCACGCAACAAATTTTCCCCATACCGCAAAATACCTGGGAACAGGCAGTAACTCTCGGATCCTTAAAGATTTGTACCAAAGAGGGAGAGAAGGAGGCAACAAAACCTCCCAAATCCAAAGCAGCTTCAAACTGCACTTCGCCATTGGTGTAATGTTATGAAACCTTTCGATTCCCAGTAACTGTTTGCGGACTGGGTTCCATTCTAGAAGCTGCGGATCCAACAAATTTCTGACGTACGTGGAAAGCAACAGGTTAAAAGGATGAATAAAAGTTCTGTGCACATTCAAGGTCAAGACATTTCTTAAAATGGCTCTGCAGATGCATCATACCGTGCCATAACACGAAACACCTATTTTCGCACTGTTCGCTTTGTAAAGACGCAAAGAACTGTCTGCGGCAGTTCAATCGGTTATTTTGTCTTGAACAACATTGGGGTTTCCCCGATTCACTTATTGACAGTAAAGCCCACAGGAAAGGGCAAACTCTTCAATCTGATCAACACTTTCAATAGCTGTCACAAGTCTGAAAACCACGACAATGAACAGCGTCCCCTTCGCATTCCTACTGGCTTTCATGCCAAAATTCACGTGATCTGTCCAAAGCCCAGGACATTTGTGGCCGCTACGGATCATGTGCAAAACTATGCAAAATATATAACGTGGATGTTTTCTCCAGCTTTCATTCCGGTTCCCTCCCCGCACGGGAACGATTCCCGCGGCCGTACCTGGCACAAAGTCCAGCGGCAGCTGGGGCGAGAGCGGCGGCAGGTCGGCGTACTTCAGCTCGCCAATGGTGACCTGCCGCTGGCCGGCCCGCCGCAGGTCAGGGTCGTGCGCCACCACCACCTGGCCGTCCAGCGTCAGCTGACAGTCCAACTCCAGCATATCCGTGCCGCACTCCACCACAGCGCTGCGACATCATGGTCAAACGAGGTTGGCGTGGGTGAGAAAAAACTCAGTGCTTGTGCTTGTGAACAAAGGCAAAAAAGAATCAACCAGCACACTCACTGCATAAATTTTGGGACTGGAAAAACGAGCAGAGCTGAGGCGGAAAGGACAGCTAGGTCTAGCATCAAAACCAGGTCCAGGTCTCGTCACACATTTCTGCATGCAGATGACAACTGCTGATGTCATCCTGAATCACAATTCATTCACATTTCAACCTGTGTTGTCTAAAGTATTTTCACGACAAACGGCTACCAGTCGCTACTGTACTTAACATGTTATGGTCTATGAAGAATGTAATATGATGAGATGGTGAAAAAATAACAATGATATTTCAGTGATGAGATGGTGACAGGCATACAAATTGCTTGCATTTCCACCTATTTAGCTTATTTTGACACCCAAGGTAGTTCAACCTGACTGGACTCATCCGCACCGCCAGCCCCGTGGACGTGCTGAATAAGTGACGTTTGCAATGGAATCAACCAAAAACTTGGATGAAGTTTTTGTTTGGTTTTTGATCCCAGACTGGCATTAGGCAGCAATGGGCAGAGCATTGGTGGAGCTTGATCGTGGCGTCATCAATGCTCGGGTGTTGTCATTCGGGCCGTCCGTCGATTCCGCATTGGTCGAGTCCGCGACGGGCTGCTAAAATTTTATTCTTGTTAACTGAGCTCAAACCAGGCATCGTCAGCATATTACAACACTTGAATAGTTTAGTAGAGAATTAAGCAAAGGGCAAACTGTTTTTGTTTTGTATTTTGCAAGATGCAGAACTTTTACTCACAACTCAAATGCTGGCATTGTGTTTTCTGCTCGTTCTCCCGCACCTGAAATAAACAGGCTTGTGCATCAGACTGTGTTTGCCAAATGCCAGGCTGGGCAATGCCATGAAGTCTTTCACAAGGCATCTTCTTCTCTGATAGCTCTCAAATTTCACACTGCTGAATTTAAAAACTTTCCACACTTTGCAAAAGCTTCAGGTCAGAGCCAACAGGTTACTGACTGATGACGTCTTTCTCAAGGACATGCCATGGAGAGACAGCACAGTATGCTTACACTTATTATGAGAACACATAATGTTTTTAGGTCCTTGGTCTTCTTCAGCCTTATGTATCATAACACAGGTACCATCCATGGTGTCAACACATGCTGCACTTTGGTTGATTTTGGTTTAAGGTGATCTTAGATTGACATGAATGAGTGTGCCAGACAATCATGAATGGAGATAACTGACAACAGAATTAACCCACAAGGCTGTAGCTTAGTTGACAAGTTCCAAATTAACACAAAGTTTTCTGCCCACCTCCTTATCCAGCAATGGTTGAATGTTAGCATAGTTATGCTTACCTCCCCTATGGCTGATATGCTGGCAGAAGAAAGCAGGTTTTCTTCTTTGAATGCACAAGACATGGGTAAAAAAGCAATGTAAGGGAAACTAATGAGTATGACATGAAAATTGCTATGGTAATTTCCCAAATCATGCTGACTGATGTGCCTTATACCTGAAAATAAACCATTTACAGTCAGCAAGCCATACAAACAGTACAAAACAACCAAGTCCTATGACATTCCCCCCCCACACACACACATACACCCAAAATATAGTGATGCATCACATTTGCACCTTTCACAGATCACTTCTGCTGTATATACCATGCAGAAGAGCACAAACTTTCCTGCAAAAGAAAGAAATGGTGACACCAATGGTGCTGTTTCTGGAGAAAATGGAGTTCAATTTCATGGTAAATAACACAAATGGGACTGACCAAAAATTACACTTGTGACACCATGTTGTTTACACTACCTTTACCTCCAAGGACACCCTATGTACTGCATAACATTTCATGGTGTTGCAGGGACAGGCTACTAAAATAAACAAGTGTTCATTGAGCATAATGTACTGCAAAAGGTGCAACCCCTTACCAATGGTGTAGTATAGGATACTAAAGGCTGCAAGTTGATGAAGGGTGTGAATGGACTTGGTTCTATCCAACAGAGATTAGTTTACATGTCCAAATAGGTTATGTTGGTTAGGTTGGGTTAGGTCATGATAGGTTAAGTTAGGTCTGGTTAGCTGAGGTTAGGTTAGGTATCTTGTTTATTTTGTTTATTATCCATTAGGTGTAATTGCACTGATTACATCACAAGTCTGAAATACCTCAATGCTGGAAACTGCCCTTTCTGAATTTAATACCACAGAATCCCAGGAGAAACCAAACAGTAATGTTGCAGTCAGCCATAAATTTAGTGGCAAGAATATTTGGTAATTTTTCAAATTTCTGATTTTGTAATGACATTATGCATTGCTGTATCACAAGTAGTTGTCTCAAAACAATTTGATGTGTGATATTTGCACTATTTATGCTATTTTCTGCTGGAAAATAAGCACCTGGTGCAAAGCATTGCATGGCCCAAAATTTGCAACCTGCCAAACACTAGTATGCCGTATATCTCTTCAGTATTTGTTCGTTAGGTTGCACAGGCATTTGGGCTCAGGTGTCCAGTGCCTAAAATGTACCATACATCCTTGATCAAGAGCTGGCTGCAAGAGATTTAAGCCCACAGCCTGTGATTATGCTTCCATCCACTGTGCCAATATGGACTATTTCCTGTATTGGTTGGTTGCTTTGCATTAGGGCACAAAGTCACTTCCGGCTCAGGCATTCAGTAACGAAACCACACTACAGGCATCATAAGTCCTGATGCTTATAAAGCGATATGGATAAAATCATAAATTCCCGAGTTACCGGCGCCAAAATTTGTACTCACAACTGTGGGATTATCTTCAAGTCAGAGTCACTGTTACTTTGTTTTCTGTCTTCTTTGTCGACGCACCAGTCAAGCTTGACATTACTGCCGCAGTCTTGCGAAAAATCGTCTAACTCCTCAGGCGTCAGTCAGTCGACTCTCGCCGGCGTCAGCGAGCAAAGTCATCTTGGTCCTGAACCGCTCTCCACCGAGCCACCGGAATATTTTCTGTTGTCATGATGATTCATGGGAAATATTAAACGTAACAAGCGCGTAGTAATTGAAACAGCTGCTGATTTCTCGGCCTTCATAAAAGTTTTTAAGCTTTTAATCCTATGATAACTCACCCAAGATGGTTTGTCTTTGCATATTCGGATAAATTAATGTTTTGGCATAAAACGTATCCCTTTTATTTATATTCATCCGGACATATCACGTGGGAAATGACATAGCAAAATTATGTCAGTGTTTTAGCATTGTACGCTCGGCCAGTAGAGGCGTAATGCTCGGGCAAGCGCGCTTCACTAGCGTTTGAGTTACCTTGGATTTGCTGCAATACAGGCCGTTCGAGGGATTCGCGGCACGTGTGGCTGCGGACTCGCGTGGTCGTGTTCCGGGCGCACGGAACGCATCATTGTATGAAGAATGGCGCGCCTATTTGATGACGACTCTTCTGGGTCGGAGAAGGGATTCACCGTAAGCGGGAAGTATGCTGAAAGGTACAACCAATGGAGGGAGAAGGAGGAATACCAAAAATGTAAGTATGGCTGCTGAAATAAGGACATTGTGGGTGTGCAAAAGGAAGTGCTACGCATTGTCTTGTAGGGCAGGAGATTCCATCGATTTTTGGGCAATTTTGGAGTTACCTGTTAGTGATCTGCATTGTCTTTGTGGTTTGGAATTAACTGACTTGTTTCATTTGAGATGGATGGAATGTATAGCCTGCCATTAAAATCAAATGTTTATGAATTTATCTTATGCTCATTGAAGCCAGCACAAACTGTACATTCAGCTACAGGTTGCAGTTTCTGAAAACCAGTTTGTTAATGATGCTTCCACTTCCTCATGGCCTCAGAGACCCGCATTCTGCGGTCATGATGCTAAAACGGTAATCCTTTAGAAGCGTGCGCCATAAACCAAGCACACTGGATGACACATATACGGCGCGCGTGGCAAAAGGAGATGTCAGCTGTTGCGGGAAACAACAACATTATACACTGGAGCTCCAGGGTCGTGGATCACCTACTATTCGCTAACCTAACCTAACCTAACCTAACCTTACCTTACCTAACCTAACCTAACCTAACCTAACCTAACCTAACCTACTGTGTAAAACAAGAGCGAATAGTAGGTGATCTACGACCTGGAGCTCCAGTGCATAATGTTGTTGTTTCTCGCAACAGCTGACGTCTCCTTTTGCCACGCGCGCCGTATATGTGTCATCCAGTGTGCTTGGTTTATGGCGTGCGCTTCTAAAGGATTGCCTGCTAAAACTGCCTTTGAAGTAGGACATGAATAACCATGTCCAAGTACTGCAAGCCTTGTCACTGGCAGGTCATGTCTGCTTTCAGCTTTCATGTTGACAAAGATCACCAATTGCCTCAAAAGTTTGGTGTACCCAGAATTGCAATCACAAATTTCTCTTTGCACTGTAATTGTTTTCTAACTGTACTTAATGCAACCTGCAGCAAGCTTATAGAAACCCACAGGCTGCTTGTCTGGAGGACTATCATTTCACTTCATCAGATCACAGTTACCTGTCCAGTGTGATTGGCTGGCATAACAGTTACTAATCAGTGATAATTGACAAGCTTGAAATGTTTTTATTGTGCTCTTTTGTGATCACCTGAAATCTCCTGTGTAACACTTGACTGGCCTACATTGTTACCTCTATTCCATGGTAATCATATGTGAAATCAGGTCCATATGGAATGGAATGATGCAGCCACTGCATAAAACAAAACATCTGCTGTCTAAACCACACAAAGACTCCAGTAGGGGTCAGGTGGTTTAAACATCTCCATTTCTTGCTAGTGGATCATGGGACTGGATGAAAGTGTACAGGCTGCTGTGGTATACTAGCTTGGGCCTCAACTTGAACTGCAATAGAATCTGGTGGCCTTTCCCACTGGCCTTCATCAGTTACTGTGCAGGCTTGGAATTGTCACACTTGTGCCAGTCAGTTTTTTTTGCACCAGCTGTCCACCCTTTAGTTAGCCTTTAGCTCACTGGACCAGTTCCTGCTTGCACTGGAATGGTGGGTAACTGACATGCCTTCTTGTCATTGGGTCCCAGATCCTGACTGGAGTCTGTTCTTCCTCCACTTAAGCAGGAATGCCCATCATAATGCAGGTTGTGCTACCTTTGGTATGACATATTTGGTCCCCTTGATGGGTCTTGTCCCTATCCACAAAGTTGGATAAATTTGCTCCCACATGGTTCAAAACTGAGACATGCCAATACTGGGATGCATTGTTGTAAGACTCACATTTCACATTTTAATGCTCAAACACACACCCTTTTGTCTTTTGTTCAAAAGCCATACAGAATGGCTTATCAGGCAAGAAAGTGTCCAGAGTTGACAGGCCAAGAAAGTGTCCAGAGTTGACCTTTTGACCCCATTTTGCCTTGAGGATACTGGTCTAGGGTAATGATAATTTCATACTATGTAAGTCTTTATGATCCTACTGTACCCTGTAGAATTTTATGCCTCTGGCCCTTGCCATTTCCAAGATAGGAGGAGGCATTTTGTGCCCCCCTTTCTGGTGTGGGTTAGTGCAAAACCCCCTTCTATGGTGCATGTTAAATGAAACTAAAAACTGTACATGCTTGCATACATTAGTGCATGCACTGGGAAACAGGAAGCACACAACTTATCAAGATGATGAGCTGAGCTGGTATTGTTCCATCTTTGGCCGACTGTGGTGGGGTGCCATGTTGTGTAATCATTTGCAACAGTAGCACATGTCAGACTGAAAAAATGGGTGATGTTTGGTGTTTTAAATCACTGTGTTAAGTTCTAGTTGGTGCCTAAGGTCAGATGGGCTAATCCTCATGGTGCTGTTTTTCAAAAGAAATTGAAGGTGTTATCAGTTTATTGTTATAAAGAACTTAGATGCCAACTGTAATAAAGCAAGGGATAAACAGTAATAGTATTTTTAAGTTGATAGATTTTTCTAATATGTGAATAGGGACATTACCTACAGTTTCAAAGCAGACAAAACAGCTGCATTTTGAACGATTTCTGGTGAAGAATAACAATAGCTTTATCTTCATTGCATTCAAAATAATGTTATTTTTCTGTTTCAGTGCAAGCAAAGTATGGAAAAGATATTTCAGTCAACCAGGGCAATGCTGACGATGATTCTTCATCTTCCGAAGATGAAGATGCAGAGGTAAGATTTTGTCCCAGTAATGAGTGCTGATTTGTTCTTATCCATTGTTTCTGTGGCATGTTCATTTAACATTGATCCTGTCCCCATGTTCATTTAACATTTCAACTACATCTTGGCATTTTGGCCAGATGGTAACAGATGTAGTAGAAATGATCGTTTGATTATGTGGAAAACTACCTAAAAAAATCTCCACATCTTGACCATTACTAAGATCCATGTTGTAAAGGTATGCACTTCCAGTGATTGTTACTCTTGTACACATTTGTTGTACTGAGTATATCAAGCTCAGGGTTATTTTTGTTATATATGGGTCATTCCGGGCAAAGTGCAGCAGAATTGACCAGACCTATTCCTATTCTAGTGAAATTTGGTACACCTTTAGTACCGATCGAAAAACGTCCAGCCTGAGATTTTAGTCCAGAGTGACCTCGGAAACCAAAGTTACAGGTCACAGGTCAGCGATTTTTGCGGACATTGCATGATTCAAATGCCCATAACGCAGTGGTAGGTTGTCACGGAATGGTGTGATAAGTGCCATTCGAAAGGGAAATGTTCCAGGTTTGATGAGCAGGTTATTTTTTGGTGACCTCGGGTTCATCTTGTACCCGAAAAGGTCACAACGAACATTTACGGTTTTAACCATGTTTGCCCATCAGGATCTCCACGAAAATGTAGTACATGTCCCCAAGTATCTACAATAAGCTTGGCAAAAAATGCCTGTGGTCAAATTTTTTTTTGAGATATTCTTTTTTTCTGAGGTAAAAAGACTTCTCATATATCTTGACTTTTTAAGACCTTAAGACTTTTTCAGATACCTTAAATTTAGTGTTGTCAAGTGTCGCTTGAGAAGTATGCCCGGAGGGTAATTGACGAAAATTGGTTTCGCGCTATTCTTTGTCCGATTGTTCTACAATTTGCTGTACACAGTGTCCCGTGTGCCTATTACATGTCATCTTAGTTTTAAATTTCGTGACCAGAATGGTCAAAGGTCACGATACCCCACCACCATTCGACTCCTACCATCCAGATTTAACGTATCCGTTCTTCACATTTACACGGAAGTGAGTCTGTCAGATGCTGTTAGTCCTGGACACTTGAGGCAATCTTAGTCGAGCATCGAGGCCTTTTGAAGGTCAGCCAAGGCCATTTATGTCGACTGACCTTGGATAAACTGTTGGCTCGGGGCCGTTGACAGCGTTTTTGTGGACGCCGAATGACCCTGCAGTCGGTGCGCCCCTAAGCCCCAATAACCATCCAGCAACGTTTTTAGGGTTTTGATTCTAAATTCCATGTATATTATTAACGTATAGAGGTTTGCACATATCGAGGATTTCATTTCATCTAGATGGTGTCATTTTTTTGTCATGACGTGCTGTCTTAAATGTTGGAATAGTTGCAAATGACATCAAATCAACGCCCCCCAAAATCCAAATGATCCGAGGTCAACACAGGCAGTCCAAGGTCAACTGATGTTAGTGACCTCGGTCGACCTTCCAAAGGTCCCGATGGACCACTGTGATTGTCTCAATTGGAATTAAGCACAAAATACCCGATGGACATACTTTCGTAGAATTGTGAAGAACGGGTATGTCAGAATTGAATGGCAGTGTTTGATTGGTGGTGGGTGACATGACCTTTGATCTTTTGTGGCAAGCGTTTTGAAACAAACCTGATGTGTAGCAGGCGTACAGGACATTTTGCACACCGGACTGCTGAACAGTCGGACAGACGAAAGGCACAAAATCAATCAGTATCTGTCAGATAGCCTCAGGTCATATTTTTTAATTTTTTTTAAACGCCACTTCGAATCTTTTAAGTCATGAAACATGAAAAGGTTCCAGCTTGTTTAGAAATGTCCTCTTTTTGCCACACTTATCGCGGATACTTGGAGACCTGTTGTGCTACATTTTCGCGAAGATCACGGTGGGCAGACATGGTAAAAACCGAAAATGTTCGATGTGGTCTGGTCAGGTCAAAGGTCATCCCGTGGTCACCGGAAAAGCGGAACATTTATGTTTTGAATGGCGGTAACCACGCCTTGCTGTGACAGTCTGTCACCTAGTTATGGGCATTTAAATCATGCAGTGTCTTTAATAACCAGTGGCCTTTCATGACCTATACTTTTGACTTCAGAGGTCACCCAAGGCTAAAAATTTCTGGCTGGCCATCGTTTGATAGGTTCGGTGAGCGCACCAAATTTCATCAAAATCGAAAGGGTTGGGTCAATCCCTATGTAGTTTGACGTGGAATGACGTACATACAAGCTAAAAGCATTACTTTTCGTCGAGAAAGCCACCATCGGACCCTATCAACCTTGGCCCCAATTCTGCTTGGATATCCACATGTTGGGGATGTTCCACGCATGACGGATCTTATGTTGCTGGTAAACATTTTGACCGCCGCCGCCCCCTCGCTCAATCATTTTCGCAGAATGGCTATTGTCTTATCGGTGGCTTTTCCATCAAACATACAAGTTCAGAGACTTTGATGCTGCTCGGGCATAAAAAGTGTCAATATTTTTATTTTACTGTGGAAATATTTTAATGCCGTATTCTAGTAAACTGCTAGACGTCCGCTGGTACACATTCCAGGAAATCACACCCGAGGTCGAAAAACAGTTTTTTGAGGCTCTTTCGAAGCTGAAAGAAAATGATCCAGACATCTACGACCCGGGGAAAAAGTTTTTCAAGGAAAAGGAAGACAGAAACAAGGATCCTGCAAGTAGAAAGAAACAGAAAAACAAGCCAATGTACCTGAGAGACTATGAACGAGAAATGCTGATGACTGGTGGAGTTTATCATGAAAAAGGTGAGTTGCACCCATATGCTTTGAGGAGTCCCTAAACTTCCCAGGTCGTTGTCGTTGTATAGCAGCTGATAACGTCCTGTTCTTATGTGTTCATTGTCATGGTAGCCCTACGACGTCTATGTATGGTGTTTTCCCTTTGGCCTCGCGTGCTGTGTGTTAAATCACCGTTTTCTGTGCTTGCATTTTTTCCTCCTTAATAATGAATTTTAAATCTTTTCACAGATGATCAAAGCACGGCTGGTGTTAGCTCTGACAAGACGTATGTCGAGGAACAGGAAGATATCAAAGCCGGTTTTAGGGCGTTTCTCGACGACTCCGATGGGGAGGAGGGCGATGACCCTGGCGGCAATTTGTTGCGGGAGAAGAAAGGGTCGAATCAGAACGAGGTATTCGCATTGGTCGCTTGGACTGCCATTTAGTCTCATTGAAACACAGAAAGCGCCCGTGGCATGTGATGGGCAACAACTGTTTGCACCATCCATGGTGTAGCATCCCGCGTTAACAAACCCTCATAGGTAGATGCTTCAGCTTGGCCGTGTTATCGCAAAAGGGTGTGGTCCGTTTAGCGGTATTTCTCGAACGATTGTCAAATGGTGCCAACGGCCATTGATACGGCCTATGATTAAAATGCATGGATTGTATATCCGGTGATAATCGGGTTATCGATGTAAACTGTGTCACTGGAGACGGAAGTGCATAAGGAATGATCCCAGTTTCTGAAATTTACGGCCTTCCTTGCCGTGACATGGCCTTTGCGTGCTTTAGCCCAAATACGACTAGATCTTCAGGACGGAACCACGACGCCTCCTCGCAGTTTGTCGGACCTTTTCTAGCTCGACGGGTCGTGGTCACTGTGGTGGTTGTCTCGCCTCAATGCAAAACTGTGAAGTGGATGTGATGCATTAGATGTGTTGGGAGACGTGTGGTATGTGACATGTCTGTGCCAGCTCCAAACGGTTCATAGCTGTCGTAAATTGCGGATCACCTCAAAGTCGTCTTAAGCCATCATCGTCCTTGCCCCACTTGGGTCCATTTGGATAACTTTCGGGGGCAGGTACTGCTGGGAGCCAATTACGTTGTGCACAGCGTGTCACGTGGTAATTTGCACAGCTGGTCAGTACTGTGTTGTCTTTTTAGTAGGTTTCAGTGATGATCATATGTTTTTGTTAACAGGAGAAAGAGGATGGGCAGTACAAGTCCTGGTTGGCGGGGAGGAAGCAGTCTGTGAAGGATAAGGAAATGGAACGTGATCTCACCGGACTAAAAAAGGCCTGGTCGAACCCTGGCATCTCAAAAGACGAAGCATTCTTACGAGACTACATCCTCAGCAAGCGGTGAGTCCAGTGGCAACATGATAGCTCCATTCTGCAGTTGTTTCTGTTCTGGCCAGTTTTTGTCGTTTTGAGCCGGACTTTGAGGTTGGACGATTCGTCCTCTCGCCGATGAAATGCGCGTGCGGCTCCGTGGACGGGCGGGCCCAGTCGTACCGGGTGTCGTGGTCGGCCGCAGGTACCTGGAGGAGGGAGACGACTCGTACGTGCCCAGCTATGACGAGGTGGTGCACGACTCGGCCGACGACCTGTCGGAGGACGAGCGAACGATCGGCCAGCAGGAGCAGTTCGAGCACAAGTTCAACTTCAGGTTCGAGGAGCCCGACCAGGAGTTCGTGAGTTGGCCCTTCTTCGGCGGGGGGAGGCGTTGCAGGCAAGGATGGAAAAGGTGTTTTTGGTGCTTGAGGACACCAGAAAATATGCGCTCCATTTTATATTTTTTATTAGTATTTTTCATTAACATTTTACACTCCAAAAGTGTGATCTTGTACCTCAGCCAAAAAGGTTTATTATAGCCATGTTGACATATTTCTTACCCTGTAAGGAAACTACTCTTTCTCCATCCAGTAAGAGGCAGATATGAAGTCATATCTGACTTGCACCAAGATTGACCTCGCAAGGTTATGTTTTCATAATGTGTTCTTTCTGTCATAATTTATACTTTGCCTCCTTTGGCAGATAAAACGCTATCCTAGAACAATAAAAAATTCGTTAAGAAAGAAAGATGACCGCCGTAAAAACATGCGAGAAGACAAGAAGCGGAGGAAAGAAGAAGAGAAAAAGAAAAAGGAAGAAGAACTGAAACGTTTGAAGGCCTTAAAACGTAAAGAAATTCTGGAAAAGCTTGAGCAACTTAAAGAAGCCGTTGGCAATGCCGAGTTGCCATTTGAGGTATGTGTTCGCGTTTTTGGACCACTGGTTGTTAAGCTGAAAACACGTATCATGAGGATGAACGCCAGCAGCAATCCTTGCGATTGATTGTGACTTAGTTGGGAAACCAAATGCTTGTGACTGATTGCTGCAGACTGGTCTCCGACTCCGACGTGTCATGTCTGCAATTGTATTTGTTACTACTTCGTCCATTGTGATCCCCGTAGAATACTTTCGTGATCGTGTTGACCGAAAGTCTGTTTGCTTCAGGCCAACGATCTGGATACCGACTTTGACCCAGAGCAGCACGATAAGAAAATGCAACAAATTTTCGATGACGATAATTTCTATGCTGATGAAGAGGGAGATGAGAAACCAGTTTTCTCCGATGACGGTAGGATGCGTCATGTTCCTCCCCCCACGCTAGGAAATTTCTGGTGGCAATTAAAACCCAGTGGCTTGCATTAGACTTCGTTCATGTGGTTATTGATTAACCAGCCTGGATCCAAACGTTTATCTTCAGGTTATAAGGAGAAGGCCTCTCAATGTTCGCCTGCTGCTCTGGAAGCCCGGGAAATGAACAGCTGTTGGCACCTCTTGTTTGGTCATGGTCAGATTTGGCTTTCGCCTCTCCGTTGTTTGGTGCCGGTACCTCTAGACCCTCCTTTGAGGCCCAAAATGTGTAAACGTGAAATGTAGCGGACGTGTTTGTTTTGCAGAGAACTGGGACGATTGGCAGCCAGAGACAGAGGATGGAGCACAAGATGCTCAGGAGCAGGAGTCCCAGCTGGGCGCGCCGGCCTGCGAGCAGCCCGGATTTGTGGTGAGCGTGCCGTCCACGAGACTGTTTCGGTACATCCGCCCGGCTGTTCGTTTTTTAGTTCCGTCAGCGGAAAAATATAGTACAGGAGTTCCATGGCTTTAAGTCGAACACAAGGCTTGTGGAGTCGTTGGCAAATAATGCAGTATTCCAGAGGACGTCGAGTGACCTGTCCGCGATCCAAGTTTCCGCTTTTCGAGACCGCCTGGCGGTGAAAACCCGTGAGAATGGCATTCTGTCCGGGCCTGTCAACCCTGGGGAGTGGCGTCCTGACGGCCCGTGCGTAGCTCTGAAAGTTGACATCCTGTCCAGCCACGTTCACTTCGGATCGGTCCTGGTTTCGTGGCCATCGCACAACCTCGGCTGTACCAGAAGGGTTAACGTTATGTGGACAAATCGGTTTATATCTTATGGTTGGCTTTGCTATCGACATGTATTTCACGCCGTGATGTTCAAACATATGTCTTATAGGTACAGTAATTTCTCGAAATCGCTGGCACGAAAAAGCCTCTTAAATCATCTGAGGAGGTCATAGTTCAGTAACATTTTTTGTCGTTCCTTGTTTCTTAAGCAAGAACATTGCGTCGTAATCCAGGGCGCAGTTGTCGAAGGTCCTCGCAATCTCATGTAATTTGTGTGCACACTGCGCCGCAAGCTCCAGTGCTGTGGGTCGGAACGGCTTTGATCTGATATCACCGACCGCCGTGACCCTCTCTGCCGGCCTCAGATGGACTGCTGATGATCTCTGACCGCCGTGACGCTCTCTGCCGGCCTCAGATGGACTGCTGATGATCACTGACCGCCGTGGCGCTCTCTGCCGGCCTCAGATGGACTGCTGATGAGCACTGACCGCCGTGACGCTCTCTGCCGGCCTCAGATGGACTGCTGATGAGCACTGACCGCCGTGACGTTCCCTGCCGGCCTCAGATAGACTGCTGATGATCACGGACCGCCGTGACGCTCTCTGCCGGCCTCAGATGGACTGCTGATGAGCACTGACCGCCATGACGCTCTCTGCCGGCCTCAGATGGACTGCTAATGAGCACTGACCGCCGTGACGCTCTCTGCCGGCCTCAGATGGACTGCTGATGATCACTGACCGCCGTGACTCTCTCTGCCGGCCTCAGATGGACTGCTGATGATCACTGACCGCCGTGACGCTCTCTGCCGGCCTCAGATGGACTGCTGATGAGCACTGACCGCCGTGGCGCTCTCTGCCGGCCTCAGATGGACTGCTGATGATCACTGACCGCTGTGACGCTCTCTGCCGACCTCAGATGGACTGCTGATGATCACTGACCGCCGTGACGCTCTCTGCCGGCCTCAGATGGACTGCGAGTACGACCCGCGCGCCGAGACGCAGCAGCAGCTGATCGAGGCTACGCGGCGCGGCCGCAAGAAGCGACGCGGCCGGCTGGCGGAGGTGCTGCGCCGCCAGAAGCCGCGCTTCGACCCGCACGGCCCGCAGGCGCTGGCCGACTACGTGGACCAGTACTACCGGCTGGATGAGCTGGCCAACCCGCAGCCGTTCCGCTACCGGGAGGTGCCCGCCAACGACTTCGGCCTGGACGCCACCGAGGTGGGTTGCGTGGGCGGTGGCTGGGGCGCGCACGCCGACCGTAAGTGCAAGACTGATCCGAAGCCTGCGTTGCCCGGACATTGGTGGGTTGCACGCGTTGCGCGTTAGCGCTTTTGGGAGTGAGATTTTCCTGTCAAGCGGTGATCTCATGGTTATGTTCGATTCGTGTTATCTTTGCGGTTTGATGACATCAGGCCATGAAATTTATGCTGAATTTGGCTGATGTGCTTGAGTTTGGTTGATCTAGGGACAATCTGACAAAAAAATAATATGACCGAGGGCTTTGAACAATCGGTTAGACATTACCGAACACGGTTAGGTCTGCGGGTTTCATTATACGAGAAATCATTTGTCGGAACAGCGTGAGACATGTCATGCTTGAGCGTGCTGCCCTCGACGAATGATGTGTTCTTGCACTTTCTTCCATTGTCATGCACGGAATCAACCAGGCAGTGTCTCCTGAAACAGCCACCATTTAACCAAATCGTATTTCTCCTTTAGGGGTCTGACATGAATAAAAGAAAACGCATAGCATTCAAACACGTGGATGTTGCCCTCTTGAAGAAGTGACCCTTTGTCGAGATATTGGTATTTTCCCGGAGGCGGACGACTTGAGTTCTTCAGTCGCGTCACGCCTCTACATGAGCTGATGGACCGCATGTGACAGGGGCTGCTTTGATCGACTGTTTTGGGCTAGGATACCTCGGGAAAGTGGCGACGTATTGCCACAAGAGGCCGCGTTGTTTTGTCGTTCGTCTCCATACAGAGCGCGCGGCTGAACTCGGTCGCCCGCTGGCCGTGCTATCCCGACAGGTGCTGATGGCGGACGAACGGGACCTGAACCGATGGGTGTCGGTTAAGAAAATGTCTCAGTACCGGCGACTCGACGAAGAACTGCTCGATGTAAAGAAGTACAAAGCGAAAGCCCGAAATACCGCTTATAAACAGAAAATCCTGCAGAGCTTATACACGAGGTATGACAAACCTGGCTGGTGCGAAGCGAGAGTCTCAAAGGTTATACGCCAAGAGACGTTTTTAACGGAGAGATTGTTTTCATAATATTCTACTCAAAGCGAAACTCTGTGGTTAGGCCTTAGGCGCGCACGGTGTAGAACCATCGTTGCCAGAAGACATGGTAGTTACTCTAGGATAGTGTGATCTCCGTACTGTGACACCAGTAGCGGAATGTTTGAGATATGGAGGCCAGTCGCACGGGGCAGATTAGCTTAAAATTGCACAGTGACAAAATATTCGAGTTAGTTGTTGCACGCAGCCAGAAATGGGGTGACAAGCGGCATTTCCCAATGGCGATGCGTCTTCAGATAGCTCTCGTCATTGTTTACAGCGAAGGTGACCCGAACGAAGACCCAGAGACGTACGAACCACAAAAGAAAAAGAAGAAGAAGCGGAAGAGGAAGGAAAAGGAGCCCGGGGAAGAGGACAATGCAGCACAGTTGCCAAATGTTCATAAACCCCGCTCCAGCCGCCTTCAACGGAAGCTGTTCAACAGGAACAGAAGAAGCTGTGGAAAGCAGAAAACACAAGAAGCGGAAACACAGGCCGGATGCAGAGCCAGGTGTACCAGACCAGTCACCCGCCGCCAGTGGCCGCGCATCGGCGGCGACTGACGAAGACGGCGGAGAAGGAACCAAGAAACGCAAAAAGCGGAAGCACCAGCCAGACGGTGAGGCGGCCGCCGCAGCCGCCTGCGCAGCCAGCGAGGAGCCGGACCAGACGCCGGGGAAGAAGCGCTCCAAACGGCGCCAGTCTGGGGACGACTCGGGCCGTCCGGCGCCCGGGGACGGCGGCAGCGACGCCGGCTCCGGCCCGGCGCCGGCCGCCGACGGCGAGGAGCCGGCCGCTCACCGGCGCCGGAAGAAGAAGCGGGGACGCCCAGTCGGACGGCGCGCCGCCGCCGGCCGACCGCGGCCGCGCTGAGCCGGCCGGCGGACGCAAGGAGCGGAAGCACGGGCGGGACGGCGGCCGCCGGCCGGGCCAGGGCACGCCGGCCGCCATGGTGCTGTCCATGTCGGACGCCCGCCTGGAGGCGTTCGGACTCAACCCGAAGAAGGTCAAGGGCAAGATCCGGTACGGGGCGGGCAGGTCGTAGCGGCGGGTGGTCGGCCTGCTTGTTTGCCGGGGGATTTGTGTTTGTAAGTGTCTCGAGTTGTCGCTTTCGCGTCGCCTGGTGGTGTCGGTAGTCATGCTGCGTCGGCGGCCTGACGCGCATCCGCCGCTTTGTTGATTTTATGAATGTCTGCTGGTGGCTGAGTCGTGGCCACCAATGAAATAGTTCATTTGGGTCTCTGGGTTGGTTTCGTCGAGTTGGAACGCAAATGAAATAACGCGACGAACACTGGTATCATGTATTTATCACCGGCCCCGCCCATTTCACATGTTCGCCGTCATTGTCCCCCGCCGCACGTGACGCGCCACGACAGGGCAGCAACACTGGAACAGGGCGGCCTGCCCGCGGCAGAATCACTGCATTCCCCAAAAAGCAACACACCAAAGAACGACGGCCACGGTATGGTCTGGGGAGTCTGCGCCGGCCACCGGACCCGAGGCCGGGCCGTCAGACCGGAGACCACGGCCCGGCGGCTGTGGGACCTCACGGCTGGCGGGGCCGGCCGCGAGTGCCTCGGGGCTAGCGCAGACCGCGCCGGGGAGAGGGCGCCTCAGGGCCGACATACGCACCGCCGGCGGCCGACGCTGCGGGCGGCGCGACCCGGTCCTGATCCGAGCACCGGCGGCCGCGGGCACCACTCAGATACGTGATACCCGGCGGTCGGACGGCGAACCTCGGAAACGAGACGCCCAGTCCACGCAGGAGCAACACCGGAAATCACATCACGACCAACCGAGCTCCCTCGACACCGAAAGAACAGGCCAATCCAGTCCTCCGTCAACACCGAAAGACGAGTATGAGCCGCACGCGAATCGTTTGCCACACAGCCTTGCAACGCGTGACGTCACGAGTCCAGAGTCATTTGTCATCAGGGTCTCAGTTATCAAACGCTGGGGCATGAAGGAGCCTCCACTGTCCGGGAGAAACGGAACAAACTGCTACCAAACTTCAGCTTCATGTAAGTGCGGGCTTCGACAAACCGCTCTTGATGTCTGAACACTGCATTATTGCGCTTAATACATTGCATTCTTGCACGCCAGAAAACGAACATCAAACGAGAATCAATGCGTTGCAGCGGTATGACGCTACAGGCAGCCCTCGGAAATTACGCAGTTGTACGGAAGCTGCTGTAAAAACTTACCGGAAACCTGCCCAGCCGAATGCACTTCACCCCACAAATCGTTTGCCCAAGACGTCGACCAAGAGTGAGGCCTGCCTGATTCCGCGGCAGATTAGCTTACCAGGTACGTTCCGGACAATTCCAGCGTTTTGGCTTTGTAACTGTCCAGGCGGCACGTGCACCGTGGAGGATATTTTCCGAACTGGAAAACACGAACGCAATGCGAAAAAGAAAAACGAAAATCCAAAAACGCAACGATGACAACCCCATACAGCACTCAAACAAGCAAACAACCCTCTCAATTTTCTGGACAAGCAAACCCACCAACGCCAAAAATTCCAGGCTCGTCATGTTCCACCAGGAGCCCCTTGCATCGCACAAGGGGAAAGAAAACCTGCCACTTTCAGCACTGACAACCAGCAGACAAACGGCTGAAGATAAGCTGAAGCCGATGGGTACGGGACGGGTAACTGTTATTCATTATACCTATTACGCCGGACATCGATCACGTTCCGCAGCGGGCTATAGTACAGTTTTGGACCTGGAATCCGAACGGAGACTACGCTCACCAGCCAGGTATGGTATAGTTCTGGACCAGGACTAACGGAGCCCAGATCGGCCGCCTGCAGGCCGCCAACCCCAGCTGGCTGGCGGCAGGCACCTCGATCTCGCACACGTCGCTGTCTTGAGGTCCGGCGGACAGCTGTCTCAGTTCCGGAGACGCTGCTGTCTCACGGCCCGGCGGACGACTGTCTCAGTCCCGGACGCGCTGCTCCCAGATGGAGGTGCGCCGGTTGCCGACCGTGGGCCGCGCCACGCTGCTGAACGGCTGCGTGTTGATCTGCACGCCGGGCAGCGCCCGGCGCAGCGTCTCCACGCCCGAGTCGTTGAAGCAGTTGTACATCTCGATCCTGGAGAGCGTCACCAGCTGTCCCAGTTGCCTGGGAACAGCAGCGGGCGCTGAGGTCGGCGCGTCCAGTGCAAACGTGGCCAGGTCACTCACACGATCAGTCACGTGGCGAGGCGGGGACCGAAACGTGGTGAAACGAGGAGCAGAAACGTGGTCGGACGGACCAAACTCGCCGGCAAACAGGATCGACCACGTGGTGTGACTGGGATCTCAGCATGATCCGACACGTGGTCTGAGAGAGGTCGGACACGGTCAGACGAGTACCAGTCGGCGGCGGTGCCGCCCATTGAGCGGACGTACACGCAGTTGACGGCCGGGATGTTGTAGCAGCGGCTGAGGCCTAGCTGCTCGACGGCCGGCAGATACTGCATGACGGAGTCGAACGCGCCCTGGCCGATGCTGGTGGCGTCGCTGAGGTCCAGCACGCGCAGCCGGCCGCCGGCGCGGCGCAGCAGCTGAAGCACGTCTGTCGGTGGCCGAAGCCGGACCGTCCGGTTACCATGACGGTCTCACCAGGCCACCGACGGCCTCCGGACGCGTCCACAGCCGAAACACGGGGATACACGTCACGGGGACAATGAACACTGGGTTCGGCACTCCTATGGTGCAGAGTTCGTTGACGGTTCACAGAACTGAAGGAGCTGATGGAACGTGGCTGATCGTTCTCGGAATTTTGTTCAACGAGTGAGGTAGGTGACTGTGACCTCAAGCTGCCGACAAGCTAAAACGCAGAACAATGACAGCCCCATCCGCAGAAAAATTAACATCTGGTGAGCTTTCCCACCATGGGAACATGACTTAATCATGCTTATTCTACCACATGAACCTCTGGGGCGGAAAACACATGTTATGTGCACTGCATTGAATACAGGCTTGTGCGGCCACTTCTGATCCACGCAGGAAATAAAGAGACAAATCGTGTGGCAACTTACGCGAATCCTTCAGTTCGTCCTTGCACCCAGTTAGGTTCAACTTGGTGACAGTTGTCGGAATGCATTCAGCGAGTTTGGTCAGCGCCTGCCCGCTCAGGTTCGTCCAGCCGAGATTGAGCTCCTCCAGCCTGAAGTGAAGACGGCGCCATTTTCCCTCAAACACATCCGTGTACGAACGTTAAAAAATAGCTCAAACCAAGCGTAGTCAGATAAACACAAGGCACCCATAAATAATCCTGAGTTTTTAAATAATCCGCAGTTTTACTCAAGCATTCCACCGACTGATCCTGAGACAGGTTTCAGCTGTCAGCCCACTGGCCGGCCCTGACTCGGTCTTGGTTGAGGAGCCTGTGGGCGGCGCTGGACGTGACGGACCTGGTACAGCCGGCCAGCATGTGGCCCAGCCCTGTGGCCGTTATCCCGGTGGCCAGCGCGCAGTTGAGCGCCGATATCTGGGAGTTGGCGGCGACGCTGGCGCACGCGCGGTCCGTCAGCGAACACCTTTCTAAACTCAGTTTCTGAAGAGACCGGCACGACGACAGCAGCTCTTCAATGCCTGCAAAAAAGAAAAAGAACGAACATGTGACAAACCTGTACTTTATCAATGAACAAGACCACGCTTACGTAGCACATGCCAAGTTTGATTCTTACGCTCAGACCGCAAATGAACGTCACATCTGACATAAGTCCAGCATACGAAAGTGCCACTTCTGCAGCGGGTAAGTGTTTACGTCGTAACCTTTTCTTCAAACCGACTACGATACAAAAACAACCCATGAAACGAAACTGATTTTTGGCATCCTTTGGCTGCGGTGGTAAAACAGTTGACTTCCATTTCAGTAACGCATTGCCAGTAACGCATTGTCAGTTGGCTGGTCCTTCCATGATTTGCTGGAAGATTTTCGTTTCATGGAAAGGACCCCGAACGGAACATCTACATCTCTCTATGAGCTTCGTTTGGTTGAACTGAGCAACAGCACAAGGCTGGTGTTTAACTTCAGTCCCACTACTAGCACGAAACGCTAACTGTGGTCTCGGCTGTTTTTCGCACGAAACGGCAACGATAATAAGTCGACAGACAAATTACAAACTGATGTAAAGCAACAGTCGCGTGGGTCTTCAATTTATTTTCGTCAACCTCGACCTAGAAAAAAAAACTGAAGACTTCTAAGCCAATGATCAAGGTCTCATGAGACGAACAGTATTCTAGAGCTAAGACATCTAAACGTTTAGCAATAGATCCCCAACCGTAAACAGAATCAGGTTCGTTTTCAAGCCTTCAGAGTTCGTCCTTGCGCGCATCTGACGAGCTGGGCTCCTGCTCTACTGAAATGGCCTCCTCTGACACGTTCGGCTCTAGGTCGGCCGGTGCAGCTTCCTCTGACACGCTGGGTTCCTCCTCGGTAGAGGCCGCCTCCTCCGGCACGCTGGCCTCCTGCTCCGCGGCCAGTCGGCGCATTTCCTCCTCTTCAGCCTCCCTGGCCAGGCGGCTGGCCGCCGCCACGGCGTCTTCCTGGGGCTTGGCGGTCCCCTGGCGGCGGCGGCGGCGGGCGGCGGCCTCGGCGGCCGCGTCCATGTGGCCGTACCGCTGGCAGTAGTCGCGCGGCGCGGCGCCCATGCACATGAACAGCTTGAGCTGTTCCGGGTCGCGGCCGCCGCGCAGCCAGGCGGCGTGGATGGCCAGCTCGCCCACGTCCTCCGTCACCTCCTGGCAGCGGTCGCCCAGCCGTTTGGGCCAGGGGCCGCGGGAGTGCTTGACGCCACCCTCGGCCTCCAGCTCGTTGCAGCCGGGCCCGGTGATGTGGCGGTGTCCGTGCACCTCCAGCATGCCGTACTCCAGGAACTGGCTGCGCTGGCAGGACTTGTCCACCAGGTCGTATATTTCGCTCTCGGTCGGCGGGCGCTTCTTGACCAGGCTGTAGAACTTGTCGAAGGCCTTGTGCAGCTGGTAGGCGATGGCCATGCAGGCGTCGCAGTACAGATTGAGCGGCACGTGCTGCGACAGATGCTCCTCGCCCTGAGCCATCGGACTGGCCGGAAAGTCCAGCTGGACGGCGCTGTTGTCTGGAGGTGGTAGAACCTCGTACTTGTACGTCTCCTCAAGCTGCTCCTTGGTGGGTGTTGGAAGCTCCTCTGGCTTCTTTTTCTTACGCTTTCCCTTCGGGGTTTTCCCACCAGGAGGTGATCTCCGAAGGCTCCAAAGAGGGATTCTGCATCCGCCGTTCGACGGCTTCGGCAAACTTCGACGGCTGCGGCTCAGTAACGGCTGCCTGATCATCAGGAGTCTCATCGATGACGTCTGGCACCGGTGAGCTCTCCTTTTCATCCTCCTCTGGAACGGTCTTGCTCGTCCGGGAATGATCGGCATTATTTACATCTTGTTCTACCGTGTCCGCAAAGGATGTTTCTGTCGCAGTTGCAGAGTCATCTTCCGCAAGTGAGCCAGCATCATCACCTCCCTCGCTGAGCAGTTTCAGGCTCAGAAACCCCAGACTCCGACACAGTCAGGCGGACATTTTCCGAAGGGTTGGTTGAACCTACGAACTCCTTTTTGACACCAGGCTGACAAGATGCTTTTTTGGCGGCAATTGGTGCCTGTTTGTCTGAGGGACCATTTGTTTTACCGAAATCAACCAGTTCGAATGTTTCTTCATCTTGCATGCTTTCCATTTCTTGCACTGTTTTTACCTTCTCTAATTTTCTAAGGAATTCCCTGGTTTCTGGGAAAATTCCTCCGGTCTGTTTTTTCAATTTTCCGGCCAAAGGACTCACCATCGTGGGCACGTCAACTTCAGGGGTGCTTTGCGGTTCGGGACAGACGAATCCCCAATGAAAAACAAAGACAGCATAAAACATTAGCGCGCACTTCCTTTGGGCAGACTGCATATTCATTTGGTATAATGTATAACTTGCACGACCCGCTGCCTCTTTCGCCTACGCGATAGGACCTTTATACGGAAGACCTGTTTACGACCTTGCCTCTGGTTTCCACTCATAGACAACTACCCGAATCGTTCAGAGCAGAATTACTGCACACTATTCGTTTCGGAATTCATCCACAGCCCAGAAGTCTTGGTCGTTAAATATCGGTTCAAGAAATCACCATAACTAGAAATGAGTAACAACTCACGTGCTATTTTGTTCAAGCGCCTCGGACCCGTTGCGCCAAAAGATGTGTTAATTGGTATCAGTCTGAGCCATGGCCTGAACCAAGCCTGAACCTCAATTTACTCCGCAAATAAACAAAAAATCAGTAACGCCCAAAATATGGCAGAATTCGTCCCCAAGACCGCATCTCAATTTTCCGCGGTGCTATGTTTTATTGTTGTTTTGTGTCCGTCTTGCTGCCGCATGGAAGCAAGGCCTCGACAGCCAAGAACTCGACCTCGGTACACCATGACTGTTTTAGGTGTACGTGGGGGTCTTCGACCATGAAATGAACATCACGAAGATGACGCTTGTAACTGACATTTCACTGTCCTTTCGATGGGCGTTTTGCTTTGTTTTGTGATACACCTAACTGAAGATCTACAATTACATTTTGTCTAACCGTCTTTTTTTTTACCAACATTATGTGCATATGGCTCTGATTTTTTCACAACTTCACAGTATGACGTTTGACTGTCTGATGTGATGGACCGAAACTGGATGATAATAGTTCGGAATTTCACTTCACATTTAGACGACATGCTATTTCACAGCAGGCGAAACATTTTGCGCTGATAATGCCTGCGGAAACACAAGAAGTTTTATTTCCTGAAATCATCTCCACATATATCAACAACCAACAAACATCAGAATTTATCATACGACATACTCTGGCAATGACTGGGATATTTTTCCACATTCCAGTTACTACTGTGAAACGTGTTTTTCCCCTTACTTTTATCCCTGAGACCCAAGACATAACCAAATTGTTTACCTCAAGCCCACTTATCACGCAACAGGACAGCTCAAACGCACAAAACCTACAATTATTTGTCAATCGTTTCAGTGATAGATGAACAGGCGCACGGATGGGGGGGGGGTCAATTTGATCCCGCAGAGGCTGTAGGCACGCCTATACACAATTAAATGAGGGATCATTCGGTGTTTAAAATTGTCAAGGTCATGCAAGATCACCGAGCCAGAATGGGTCACTGTCACGTCCTGCCTTTCATGTCACGAATGACCATATTTAGAGCAAACTTCACACTGATACCACAAATAAAGTTTTAAGTGCACATTTTTAAACTTTGTATGAGTGCACAGGTAATTAACTGAAAAACTCAGGGAATGATTGCGTTCATCTCAGGTCAGATCGAGAGGTAGGGTCATGGCCTTAAGTGGGAAACTACTTTCAAACATACAGGAGAACTTCCGTTTTAATTATCTCAGCCAAAAACACCAAACACATATGAAAGGCCACTTCATCATGTACTAGTGTACCAGGTTTCAAGGGTACTAGGGTAAATGGCGAATGCGTTTTTGGCATTTTTTGGCGAATGCTAAACAGCGACGTGTAAAATGGAAAAATGATGAACAGCTTAATGACGAATGGCCAAATGGCGGAACGTAAAAATGGCGACATGACAATGTGGGCGGCTTAATGGCGAATAACCAAACGACAACGTGTCAAAATAGCGAACGGCTAAATGGCGAATGGCTAAATGTCGACGTGTAAATAGCCAACATGTGACAATGCTGAACGGTCATACGGTGAAACAGCCGATAAATGGATAAATGGCCACGTCCACCCCGTGCCAGGACAGCCCGCTCTAGTAAGTTTCCAGCTGGCAACTTTATAATAATGAGCCTCCTCCGGGACTCGAACCCGGTGCCACGGGACTCAAGTGTTCGGGGGACTCAATCTTATTCCCAATGTAATACACGAGGTAGTTAGCTTGAACGTCCTCCACGTGTTATCTCAGCATCTAGCAATACGGAAACAAATCCAACAGCAATTGATAACCCTCATCACTATCAATTCCCCACCCTCAAAAGAGCATCATGGATGTTGGCCTGCGTCACATGACAGATTCGCAGCAAAGCATGGAAATGTTCAATATTTTCCGTCCGCCCCCATCCCTCTAGCTCTTGCCCGTCACACCAAGGGATCATGGAGCTGGGGCACTCTAACCGGTCCGGACTGTCCAGTCCACTTCAGTGCATCCTTATGTACTTTCAATACCTACTAAAAGCCCTTTCAGGCCTTCGGCAACGAAGACCATCTGTCAATGAATTGTACCACTGGACGATGGGTTCAAGGTACAGGTAACAAGGCCTGCTTGACATTAATCTGAGTCCAAACCCATCTAGGTACGTCATTCAGACATAATTCTTACCAAGAAATGTCGTCATTTTTTCGTTTGCGTTTGTCCCTTCACCATTTCGGCATGTCGCTTTTTTCATGTTGTCATTTTGCCGTTTGCTCTTTAGCCATCCGCCATCTTATCCGCCATCCTGGCATGTCGCCTTTTTATCTGTCGCCATTTGGCCGTTCGCCATTTGACCATTCGTCATTCTGGCATGTCGCCATTCTAACATGTCGCCATTTCGACGTTCGCCATTTCGCCAATCGCCATTTTGACATCTCGTCATTTTTACATGTCGCTAATTTACTGTTCGTCATTTGGCCAGTCGCCATTTGAACGTGTCGCCTTTTCCCATGTCCCCATTCAACATTCGCCACCTAGCGTTCGCCAAAAAGGCATTCGCCATTTTTACATTTCGACATTTTATCCGGACATCGATTTCAGCTCAGACCAGGTCAGGTCACGAAGCGATTATCAAAAATGCGCTCACGCATACCCCTTCCTGTAGAGGCCAAAGAAGGAAATGCATCCAATTCCTTGTCCAATGCCCAATTCAGGGCTGAAATGGCACCAAACAATGGCCAGGGATGATCGAGCACACATTCCTATGGTTTTGGACGCCTCTAAATCATCAGAGGTCAATGACATGAAACGAAGTTTGTTAAACGCGGTACACACAAGGTTTCTGTAAAACCTTGTAAAACCTTGCTTTCTTTGGTATTTTGTTTCACGCTGATCCCGAATTCGGAGTCCAAATTATCTAGGTACGGTATATGCTGTGGCAAAAAGACGGCAAGGAGACATGGATCAGATGGGTTGTGCCTCCGGTCTAGCATTCCGTACCATGCCCGCTTACTATTCTAAGGAAGTGTGTGGGGGGGGGGGCATGAGGTTTATATTTACCATTGCTAGGAGCCTGACTTAGCGGCAAAATGGTACCAGACGAGGATAGCTGGCTCTGTGGAGCACATTTCCGCGATTTTCACTGTTCTGAGAGGTGACCTGGGGCTCCTTTGTGGCAGAATTTTGGCCTGTGAGATATTTTGGGCACTAAATTCGAAATGAGCGCCAGAGTTTACCCTGACAGACCACACAGTCTATGACAATTCGCGAAATTACAAGCGATATGGCTTACGTTGGGCTGAAGCAATAATCTAAGCATACGTACTGAGCTAAGTGTCACAAGTAATGTCCCGCATTACAGAGCTCTGTGCCGTACAAAAATATCTCAGCATGTTAGCGCTGTGACCCAACGGTTTTCGCGGTACAAGCAAGTCTGGCGAGACGCACAGAATGTAGCCCAATGTGACATCGCTTGACCCTGAAGGCAACAACCTAGCAATGTCAAACTGTTACAAAACAGAGCTCCTCTAGGACTGCATCTATTCTGTAAACTTGGTGGTTCTGGCCTCATTAGCTTCCGAGATCTTAGGTAGAGAGCCAAATTTACCCCCACTCCGCCCCACCAGACCGCGCTGTATTTGACCGACCAACAATGCGACTGTTCACGAGGCAAGAATGGCCGGAATTTCCAATACGTGGTACCAGAAAAAAATCCTTTGTTTTCAAAATGTAAATTTTTACGAAAAATGACCAGCGATTAACCCAGATAACATAGTCAAATGAGGCTGACGTGACTTTTGGCGTTACGCACGTGCGTGGTGTAGAATTTCACGAAAAGCTAAAGAATAACATTTATTTCTCTTCATCTGCAATACTCTGGTTACTTCAGCCACATATACCTCTGAGAAGACCTACATGGACGCTGAGCGAAGTTCACAAAAGGCTGCCGATGACCTTGTATCAGGCCACTCATGACTTGCAGTCTGGCGCCTAGTTCTTGTTATCCATCGCGAGTTCCTTGAGCAAATAATGTCCCAAAGGCAAAGTAGTAACAGTACCTGAAAACCACTTCCATGATTTAGCTTAGGACAGCATATGACCTGATCTACAAAGACCTAGCCAAATGGCTTGGTTTCGCAAAAAGGTACCTGTGCTGGTCATATCGGGGTCCTGAAATTTTGCGGTCGCTGTTTTTGTCATTCGGACGTAATGTCGAAAGACCACAGGAACATAAAACCACGGTAGCTCGCGAGATATTGTGTTGTGTGTGTTCGTGCATTATTAGTGATACGTGCACTGAAAAATCAAGGCTAAGAATAGGTCCGACCGCGTTGTGACCACGTATTTCGTTAAATGTCTGCCACGAGTGCGACTCCAGGTAAGACAGTCTGGCCATGCACTGGACCACTGGGAAGGGGCTCCAACAGCCACAGCCCCAAGATCGCCTGATCTCCCATCGGTCCAGCATGCACATAAGGAAAACGGTCTTTTGTATGCTTTAATGCCAGATATTTTAGGAATTGCGAAACAACCCTTGTTGCCTTGGGAGAAGCTGGTTTGGGATATAATAAACGATTTGTAGTATATTTCATTTCCGGCTAATTCTATCGACGACAGCCAAATACCAAGACTGATGGTACGGAAGCGTTTCGTCATAAATCCTAATAAGTTCACTCCCTGCCAGGACCCAGGGGGCACGAAGAGCAAACTGAAGCCACTGTACCGTGGACGGCTGATGGTGATGAATACATGCATGCTCGGCTAAAGCACAACAGTGACCAGCGTCTGACGGCGTCGCCGGAAACGCGATGCAATCACAATCGTCTCTTGAATGAAGCGTTATGGCTTCATTATGCATCTTATGAGACTCAGATCAAAGTAACTGAATCGAAAACGCGAAAAAAATGAGGAAACGCATTTTCTACGAACTGCAATGCGGCTCACAGTGTCCGAAAACGCAGCGGGCGGATATTTGTATTTCGAAATTTTGTACTGTTAGTATTTCATATGCAGGCGCCTTACGCTGGCCGTCCACTTGCACTATTCGGCGCGTAGCCGAATGGCCGAATGACGGAATTTAACATTGGGCCAAGGGGAAATGTTCGTCAGCTGACGCCGAACGCCCGAATACGCCAGTCGGCGCGTTCAACTTTTCGGCGCCGAACCGAAAAGTAGAAAAAGCTCAACTTTTCGGCCGTTCGGCGGCAAACAGCTGTTGAGACGCAAGCGTCTTTGATGGAAATCGACTCACAGAGGACAATGAAGTAAGTACTTCCGTCAAAATTGTCGTGATATTGAAGGACATATTAGAACTTGTTGTGGCAGTACTAAATTAAAGGATGCTGTAGTCAGCTGGACAACTTTTTGTCCCAGGTATGATCGTTGGAATTACTAAACTGTGCTATAAGAACAGTCCAGATATGCATATGAATGTGGCAGAATTAATTTTCATTGTGATTGTTATTAATGCATTACTAATCCATCAAAAGAAAAGAAGTGTTTGTTTTGCTGTTTTGCATTATGAAAGTCATGGGAAATTCTTTCGGCGAGTCAAAAGCACCAGTGGACGGCGTCCCAGAATTCGGTGCGTAATTTCCGTCATTCGGTCATTCGGTTACACGCCGAACAGTGCAAGTGGACGGCCAGCCTTAGGGTGAGAACAAGAAAACTATAACAATTCACGTCAAATTCCAGACACGCGCACACTGCAGCCATGCGCGATCACCCATCCATCTCACCACCCTAACAAGTGCCGGAAACCTACTGATCGAGGTGCTGTGACATATGACGGTGTTCGCGAGGTTGATGATTACACCTCCTGGTAGTAACTCACCTTCCTCGGAAATAACAGCCATGCTAAGATCTAGGTACTCAAGCTTTGAAAAGAACGGCGGTCGGACTTCCACTTGAGCTGGCGTATCGTCGAATACGGGCGTAGATATCTGAAGAGAAAAGGCGAATGAGTCACGTGTCTGATTACTGGTCAGCCGCCAGTCGTTATGACGACGTTATCAGCTGTTAATCGTTTTGACGACAGCAACCGCTGCCGGTCCTAGTAACTCCGGCAACAGCTGCCGGTCCTAGTTATATCAGTAACAGCTGGCAGTCGTTCTGACGACAGTAACATCTGCCAGTCGCACCAGATGCCAACCACACAGCAGTAGCAGCCCAACTGGCAGGACTGCTGGCCAGTAGCAGTGGCCGGTACAACAGCTGTGGCCGGTCAAATTGCCTACTAGACTGCTGGCCAGCGGCCGGCAGCGGCGCCGCTCCGTCCGTACCTCGGCCCTGGTCAGCCGCAGCAGCCGGACGCCGCGCTGCAGCAGCCGACCCAGGCCGCCGGCCGGCACCGCCCGCCCGGCGGCGTCCACGCGCCGCCAGAGCGCCTCGTCGAACGCCAGCTGGCGCCACCGGCGGCAGACGCGGGCGCACCGCACCAGCATAGTCTTGGAGAGCAGACCGAAAATCTTCAACACGATCTCGTTCGACTGCCGCTGAAACGGGTCTGTAAAAAACAAAGGCGCTCTATGGGCTACCACCGCGAGGCAAGAACTCGGCTCGGCACACTTAACAAGCACTGTCACCTTAAAAGAAAAGAACCAAAAAAATGCGAAACAACTCAAAAAGACGGAGGACAAAAGTGAATGACACATTAGCCACTCCTTCAGGATTTTCTCCACGCTTGGTGCGGTATCACTAGATGCCCGGGCCGTTTGGTTGGCACCCACCGAGCAGCCGGTCCGCTGCCGTTTTCCGCCGCTTATACACCAGGAACCCCTCAGGCACGTAGCCCTCAGCCGTCAGCGCGTACGGGTCCACGCCCACCTCCGCGGCCGGCTTCTGACAACAGAGCAGTCAACAGTCACTACCCTCCTACACCAAGTTACACCAAGTTGCAGACAACACAGCAGTCAACAGTCACTATCCTTCAGCAAACACAGCAGCCAACAACCTCCTGCAGACAACAGACAGTCAACAGCCATTACCTTCATGCAGACAACACGGGAGACAACAGAACTACCCTCCTGCTGGCAGCACAGCAGCGAACATTCATTACTCTCCAGCAGACAAGACAACAGCCAACAGCCATTGCTCTCCTGCACCCAACATGGCACTCAAGCCAACATGTTATTGTAGTCGACCATGAAGTAGTGAGACATAACGTGCCTGTCGACAGCACAGCAAAAATCAATAGTGACATCCACGAACACGGTACCAGGAGTTCTCGGACGTCTTTTGCGTTCAATTTAGTCCACCATTAGGTTGCTCCGAAGACGGTTCACACAGTCCTTAAGCTGAAAACCATTCGAGCGTGAGGAGAGGCATGCTAACGCATTGGTAACAGGATCCGAGTATCCAATCCTTCAGTGATGTCATTCAGATCAAACTGGTTGCGTACAGTAGTTCTATTAACATCCGATCTTCCATCTTTCGCCAGTCACTGGTGCCAAGTCTGCCGCTGTGAGATCGCCACGTTTCTCTTGGTATCACGACCACATCATCTTATTCGACTGCTGATGTCTCTCATACCAGGTAGTCTTAGTCTGTTCACGCCAGACCGTCTCACTCGTATGACGTCACCAATACCAGACCGTCCTTCTCTGCTAACGTCATTCACGCAGGACCGTCTTACTCTGGTGAAGTAACCCATGTCAGACCGTCTTATTCTGCTGACGTCATCCACGACAAACCGTCTTACTCTGCTGACACCGCCCACGTCAGACCGTCTTATTCTGCTGACGTCACCTAGACAGGACAAACTCACCTCCCCGGGTGTCACCTCGACTTGACTGTCGGGTGGCGTGGGCAGGCCGCCTGAGTCCTCCAGCAGGGAGAGGCCCACGTCCTCCAGCATGTCCTCCGTGAGGGACTCCGTGTCCACGCGCCACCGGCCGCACGAGTGGCTCGGCGTCGAGCGGCGTTTTATGCTGCCGCGCTCGTCCCTGAAACAGGGGTCACGTGGACTGAGATACGGCTGGAAAAATGGGCCAGTAACACCAGCACAGGAGAGTTCAGAGGGCGTCACTTTGGGAGCCAACCATTTTGCAATTTTCAAGACATCTTTTGGCCATTTGAGCCCTCGGATATGTCACTGGCTGGAAATGATGTCACAACGTCCAAGTTGATAACAAGACAAGACAAGAAGCACAAAATATCTGGGGCAGATTTGACCACCTGAGTAAACAAGGGTCAGCAGACATCTAAAATTCAGGATGATGCCTTGGAAGCACAGGCCAGAGATTACTTGTCAGATATGGTCCATGGGATGGCATCTCTGAGAAAAGCCCAGATGGCCTGGAGTCTTTGAAACACAGGTCAGGGATGGTTGCATCTTAGACATGGGTCATGTCACTGGCATTAAATGTCTCAAGCAAGGGGCTAGTTGAGATCACACACCTAAAACTCTCATGCAGTGCTTAGTTAAACTGTTTTTTTTCTTCTTTGATTAGAAAAATGTCAGGCACAAGAATAACTTATTTGAACTGGCTGCTAAAATGAAATGGTCTGAGGCATACTGAGCATTTAACCAGAAAATGATTTGCTACTTTCCAAAGCATGATCAAGCTTTCTGCTGCTAAATGAGACTGGGTGCAGTTTTTAGCCCATGAACCATCATGGTCTACCAGTACGTATCACTAAAGTGATTTTTTGCTGGTGGGGTAACTAAATGTTTTAAGGTCATGAAAGTGAATGTGAAAGTGAAAGCAATGAAAGAACATAAAAATGTGGCACACAAATGACAGATGGATTACATTAAAGCTGTTTAACTAAATGGTTTTTCCTGTTACAGAATTTAATTTTAAACTTACATCAGAACTCTACATCAGACTGGGGCTTTGTTTAATGCATTGGCTTCATGCTCCTATGGTTCTGTGATTCAATGCCATAAGTTCAAAGAACAGTCATGCTAGCATACATGAAGAAATTGACCCAACAGAGCAGAGCTTAATGAATGTTACCTTTGTTCCTGTAACCATGTAGTCTAAAACATGGCATGTGAGTTTAGAGCAAGAAAATGCATTGCAAATCAACAACTGACTATGAAACAAAGGTGACATTAAACAACAATCTCCATTTTAGACCACATCAAACTGGAGACAGACAATGTCTTGAGATGTTTATGAGGCCAGGAAATGTTCACAGAGCTCAAAACCTTTGGCCATCAAAGTAGGTACATAGTTATGAGGAAGAAGCACTCAAAATTACACTAAAAGGGATTAACTGACTTTCTTAATTCTGCCTGTACCTCAGCCATGCTACTCAGTGAGTCCTGAGCATCATTCTTAATTTCATACTATTAAGCACAAAGCAAATGTCTTAATTCCTGTGCATAACAATGCATTTACTTTTCATCAAATATGTTATATCCAAAGTGCAGATAAATGTTGAGACTTGAAGTCTGGTCTGTGGTGAGAATGAATACTGCCACACCTGTAGAATCACTGTACATCTAAAACATATGCCCCACAAACCTCTGACCAGTGGACACGTTCATCTTTGAAACCCGAAAAGTCGCGCTCTTCTGAGAAAAGCAAACACTTAGTGTAACCTAGTAAAGGAAGACAGTTTTGCGATTCCGTGACTGTCAATAACTACAGGAAAATGCACATCTAATATCAAAGCAGTGCGGAAAGCCAATGCAGGCCGGCTCAGTCCGGCACCGCGCGAACTCCGTGGTTATTTCACAACACGCGCCAAACTTCAGCGCTAGACTATTCCCCGCCAAAAGAGGTTCGACGTCACTGGGAAAAAGGTTTTTCTTCAGTGCTTAATTTAAAAATATGTCTGACGTATTTTGGGTTTTAGACTTTAGAATGCATCTGGGCTTTTAGAGGTTTGGGCAGATTTATTTTGGCTAAAAATCATTTTGACAGCAACAGCTTTGCACATATTGCACATACACAGGCTTTGCTTTTCGTCATTATTAATATCCGTAGTTTTAAGTTCCCACGGGCCTTGACACAGATTAAAAAAATCAGGAGGACCTACTCATTTTCATTGGGTATTCATCGGACCCCAATCCTCGTTTGACAGAGCAACCCAACGCGGGCCCAGTGACGGCCGCATTGGCGCTCGCAACTTTTTTGGGGCCTGTAAAGACATTTCATTTGACCTAACATGGAGCTGTGAAGCCAAAACCCGATTCCCAGCCGTCGTGATCGGGCACAGGGTCGCAGCCAGGATTTTCTTATGTGGGGGGAGCTCAGTGTAAACTGAAATCATACAAAAACCGCCTGCCGGGAAGACAATATCGAGTGGTTTTCACAAAAATGCGGGTCTAAGGTGGGGACGCCCCCCCTTGGCTGCGCTTATGATCGGGCAGTTCGGTAGGGGCCAAGTGATGCTGCTCCATTGTCACCCGGCCAACTGCAGTCGAAAGGGGCTCACTGATCGGGGCCGGGTCGGGCTGTCCAGTAAAGTCTGATCAACTGCGATTTCACTGGGCTCTTTTGTTTGGGCCAAATGCGAATGCCACGTCGAAGCCAAGCCATTAACTTCGTCGATGGCGGGGTTGGCGAGTGGCGGATCCACAGAGGAATCTTATGTACTGAATTTCAGTAAAACACTTCAGTGCACGTAAAAGAAATATACAGTCATAGGAAAGCCATCAGTGTCGTATGGCCTTCATTGCTATTTTGAATCATGTGGTCTTCGGCGGCAAATGTTCCGCAAGTTGAAACCATTTAGATGTTCGCATTAATCCATCTTTACAAAACCCAGGCTAGTATCACTGCTATCCGATGGATGACATTTCACTTGCTCCTTCCATTGCTAAGTCTGGGCATGTGATGTGTGACATGCAGTCACTTTGACATCACTTCCTCTGTTTGGTCGAAGGTATTTTGCGGCTTCGCCCTACGAACAATTCCTGTGACAAACGCCCACGTAGTCTGACAGTGGTAGTAGTGAGGAAAACAGGAGGCAATGAGCAGACTGGTCGCTGTTATTGCCGGGATTCCTTTTCCATTAATTTTTTTTTATTAAAACATTTAAAAAACTTAAAACTTTATTTCAGACATCGACGGCACGCTTGTCACCGTACCGCAGCATATAAAACCCGTGAGATTTAGTACGAATGTAACTCAATCGGATCAGTTGAGATTTGCTTAAATGCGGTGAAGAGGGTTAATTCCGCGGGCAAATGAACTCTATAACAAAATTACCTGCCGTAAAACATGCTATGACGAGCAATGTTTTAACGTCAGGAAACGTAAAGATCAGTATGCAGATTAAATGTGAACTGTGGTAAATGTGAACAATCAGAAACGTTTCCAAGGGAATTTATTTTCAAACGGTGCTCCGTCCGACCACCTGATCACCCGGACGCCCCACTGCCAGGACCGCTCGACGCACGGCTCTTCACTGGACCCAATGGAGAGGGCCCTGCCCCCCCCCCCCCCAAAGCTCGGCTCCAGTCGCACAGGAGCCGAACTTTTCCAGAATTTTGGGAATGCACACGTCAGTTGGAGCCCAGTTTCTTCCATGCACTGCATTGGTCCCAAATGGAACCCACGTTATAATAATGGGCGAAATGTAAACTTTTCGTGAAGCTGAGAATGCACCTGCATCTCCAGCTTACATCAAAGTTTCACGAATGGCATCCGACGTGACAAATGCATCATAGGAAAAACGACAATTTGTTAGCATTTTACTTGACTGGACTCAGTGTTCTATGTTCTGTTCAAACTTCGAAAAGAGGAGGATCGCACTGAGTCTATGTTTTCCCAGAGCCTGCCGACGAACGCCGAGCACTCAGGCTGCTCGGGAAAACACGCGTTGTGCAGGCGTGCTGCAAACTGGAGGCGCCGAGTTCTGCTACATTCCCAATTTATCTTCTGTGCGTATCCCTTCATAGGAAGTTCAGTTCAGTTTTAGAACGTCGTCTAATATTTCTTTGTTGGTACTAGCCGAATTTATTATTGCTCTTAGGCGGCGAATGCCTGTTTTCCACATATCAAGATTGTTGTCGCGTGACATAAAAAGTCAATGTGCTGCAGCTTCCTGTTGGGTGACACTTGGTCACGTGTTCCTGGATCGTACCTTTGTTGGGCGCATTCTTCTTTCGTGCCGTGTATTAATCGATGTTGGGTACCGAATACGGGTACTGTATCTCTGAAAAGCTCTCTGGCAGCACCGGTCGTGAGTGGTTCAATTGCGTCGGACGCTGCTACCACACTTGCTGGTGGAAGTCCTTGAAAGCTGGCCTGTTTCGTCTTCCGCAGTGACATAACAAACGTGTCTTTTCCAAGTTTTTCTCTCTGGGACCTAAATGTCTTGGTTTCCAGGGACCCACTGTTTCCGTCCTCCAAATTACAGGTCGATTTGACAGGGGCGTCGATTTCTGTAAATGATTGAGGGATGGGGGCCGAGCCGAGGGCCTGACAACCTAACCTTCCCTCAAATGTGGGTTTCTCAGCCGATTTAGCCCATTTGATTTTGACCAACGAAGCTGATAAGTTTTTTTGCTAATATTTATGGAACAGAAAATTGCATTTATCCCCACGTAGATAGGTATATATAGACAGGAGAGAGAAATATAGATACATCGCTTTAGACTTTATTCTTTATTTTCCACCTATCTCTTAACTATTGCTCCTGTTCTTTTCGTTATTATTACTCATTTACCTTTAGAGCTGGCAGAAAATATTGGTTGGGCCCAAACCATCATTGGGTGGGCCCAAATCAACACTGGGTGGGCCAGGGCCCTCTCAAAAGAATACAAATCGACACCCCTGCGATTTCACCATGAGACGCCTCATTTTCCCTTCCTTTTCTGCATATTCCGTGTTTCCAGCCAAGCGTTGCCGCTTCGGTGGGAATGTGTGTTTTTTATCGCATTCTTCAGACTTCCAGTTCAGTATCGTGGGTCCAGCATGGTTACTTTCGCAAGGATATTTCTGTCCATATTCAGGGCAATGCGGTTCCTAAGTCTCCCAACATGGCGCTGTTGACAGTTACAACGTCACTAGTTGGAGCCGTCTTCTTTCGCTTCCAAGTGTTCCTTAGGCTGGTTGGACAATGAGGACTGATAAAGTCTCAATTTTCTCTCCTCCCAATTGGCGACCTCAAATGGCTCCAGACGTGTCCATAAGTTTGCCGGTTTGTTCGGTTTTTCAGATCACCAGTGACGTTTCACCGATTCAAACGTCCGCTTGTTTAAAGTTTAAACAAGCGGACGTTTACGCAGCGCACGTCTACAAAGCCTTTCCTTTTCGGAGCCTGATTCTGATTACCCATGAGGTATGTTTTAATCTCCTTCAGTATATTTCGGCCATGGCTGGGGATTTCCAAAAATCATTGGCGGTCCACATACGATTTCAGACCGTTTCTTTCCAATCATTGCCAGGCATAATGTTAAAACCCCTGAATACTGGCGGGTCCCCCCCCCCCCCACCGGATTGCCAGCCATGATTTCAACGTCCTTGCAGCTGATATCAATAAACCTTTTACTTATTTCTCTTTAATGCGCCACGGACGATTTCCCATTAAAACCAGCGAGACCATGTGTAAAAGGGTCGGGGTCGGCATCACGTCACCAAACAGCACTGCACCGCCCAGCTTTACCCTCCGCAGTGAGTTGTCGGCTGAACTCACTGGGAACTAAAAGCATCGGTATCGTCGTCTCGCTCGCATGCCACACGGTCGTCACGTGCGACCCAGTATTCATTGATATGTTGCATTCACCGAAGAGTAGTCCCGGCACCCCGTACGAAGAAGGGAAAACACAACCTTCACACATGGCAGTATATTACATATTTTTCGTTGTGTCGTTACAATCAGTATTGAGGAAGGTTTATAATGCAGCGACACAATCATTAATTAAATTGCACACGAGTGGGAAAGAGAATAAAACCACAAGCCCCAAATATAACACGAAATTAACAGTACAAGCGTAGAAGCACTTTCAAAAAACTTTACAAATCGAATCGTAAACGCAGTCAGTGCGAATATTTACGTTTCATACGTCCAGGATACACAAGGAAGCCTCCCGCCTTTAAAGGCCCAAGCCCGCAATTTGCCACCAGCAGGGGTGTCGATTTCTGTAAACGACTGGGGGGCCGAGCCGACGGCCCGACAGCATAACCTCCCCCCAAATGTGGGTTTCTCAACGGATTTAGCCCGCTTTATTTTAACCAATAGAAATTTATAAGTTTTTTTTGTTACTGTTCATCAAATGAACCCTTGCACTTATCGCCATGTATACAGGCATATATATGTAATATATATATATATATATATATATATATATATATATATTAGAATATAGAATGATAGATACATCGCTTTATACTTCATTCTATACTTTCTGCCTATATCTTATCTACTGAGACTGTATTTCTCGCTGTTATTACTCACTGCCCTTTAACGCCGGCAGAAAATATTGGGTGGGCCCAAACCAACATTGGGTGGGCCCAAATCAACACTGGATGGGCCAGGGCCCTCTCAAAAGAATACAAATCGACACCCCTGGCCACCAGTCCCAGGACCTACCCCAAGGAAGCCACGATGCGGAGTACCTCGAAAGCCGGGCCTTCGCGTTCCACATCGCGCGCTCAACGGGACGGGTCGTTCACCAGTTTGGTGCATGCGCCCAACCCGGCAGCAGCATTCGAGGCACCTGATGCGGCGCTCACCGCTGCCTAGCGGCCGACCGCGGTTCCACCGCCGGCGCGGCCATGCGGCCAAGGCGACCGCTGCCTGGCGACGGGCGCTCGAATCAGGCACCCCTGATGCCGGTCATGCACAAAAGGTGGCGCTCGCGCCCACCTGTTTGCGCTCCGCACAATGCTGACCGCAGAGCAACCCTGCACCGTGGCGGGCGAAACATTTTACACATGGTCTCAGTGTAGGTAAGATAGCCTTGCAAGGGCATCTTAACATGAATAGCCTTGAGCTCACCTTAGCACGGCTTACCGTCAAATCTAGGGCGATGGCTACGTTTCATTTGATTTCGTTGGAAGGGGGAAGGGGTGGGCATGTCCTTCCCCTCCCTTTTGGAAGGAAATGTGTATTTTTTTGGTTTTCAGAGTATATTTAGATACATACTAATTTCTTGGAAGTAGCGGAACAAGTGGCCGGAATCAGGCGGGAAATCATCACTTGGGGGTACATTAAGGTTCCGCAGGGATTTGGTTCCGCTTAGGACGTGGCATGGCTTTCTACCAACCGAGGGCGGCTGCACTGGAAGTAGGAGGACAGGGCAACAGTGACAGGCACAGGGACAGGGACAGGGCCTAGGCAACAGGACAGGCCGCAACCCCCATTTTTTTTTTTAATTTAATGGGGCAGGGGTGCCGCGGCCCCCAAATTTTTCGGAGTTGAACATTCGGTCTATGGGCGTTGACTGGAAAGAATTGGCCCAAAATGCCTATTTGCCCCCCGCGGACCCGCAGGCGGGGGGGGGGCAAAACCGGGGCGCAGCCAGGCTTTTCTCAGGGGGGACCCGGAGCTCATTGTGAAATGACAGCATACCAAAACCGCCTGCCGGGAAGACGATATGCAATGGCTTCCAAAAAATTTAGGTATGAGGGCCCGGACCCCCTCCCCCTTTAGCTGCGCCTTTGCCTCTCAACTGTGGAGGCGAGTTCCGGCACCCCTGGGCACGGTTGTCGCCTTGGCTGAAAAAAACTCTGATGCCTATGTTTCCAACTTTTCATAAAAGTGTTAAAATGCCTGTGTGTAGGAAAAGTGGTTTATGGAAAGAACTGGTTTCATCAAAGAATCTTCACTGCTAATTCTTTTAGAAAAGTTGCACCACTGCCTGCCGTGGCCAGTCATGTGATTCAGCCGGCAGCGATAGCCTTTCGATAAAGGGATGTCGATATATGTACTATAATCTTATTTTACGTCACTTATGGATGCAAATCAAAACAACATAGTTTTAATTAAAATGCTGTGATACAGTTTAATTCTATCAAAACTCTTTTGAGAAAGGATAATCTACGGACCCACTATATCGATTTTAGGTAATCGATAAGTCACGAGATCCTCAAGCATTCAATGTATTCGTTCGCCACATTTGTCTACTCGTCCATTGCAGGGGTTGTACGCGGTGGCTTGGCAGTTGGCTCGTGTTTTCACTAGTCTTTACATATCAAAGAAATATTTGAAAATGAAGGCTTTCATTTTTTTGTTATCAGTTGCGTTATCTGCTGGGGAAATGCATTCCCCGGTTTTGGTTTGGAGGCCGACAGAGTAAGTACAAATAGATCCTAGTGCCTGAACGTTTCGTGCAGTTGTTTGCGAATACCGGATATTATGCGTAATGTTGCCATAACGTGTGAAATAAACCATCCGTGTTGTGGACTGTTGCATGCTGCTTATCTTGTTTAGTTACAAATTGTAAGGTTGAACAGTGATTTAATTGTGCTTCACAGAATCATTGATCCCAGTTTTTACTGAACATTGGTTATGTGGTTGGGTCACAGCCATAGATCTTGCATCCCAGGCAATTCTGAAGGCGGTAATTGGATTATAAATCAGGTCTGAGTCTTTGGATAAGTAAACTTGGATCACAGATTGAAACAATGTCTAGCAGATTTCATTGAGATCTTGCTTGAGCAGCACAGATTGCTGTTATATGCCTAGTTCACAATCCAGCTACTCTGACACCATCAGTTTTGATATGCACCAGTGCACAGTTTAGTGTAGGGCATTCACCACAAAATCAAGCATGTTGCTTGTACAATGCATGCACAGAGACATAGCATATGCATGCTGTTTTGCAGCTGTTATGAATACATGCCCATTAATAGTCTGTGGTGGATCTCAGCATAACTGATGGGCAGATCTGGGTCTTTGGTGGAGTAAGGTCGGTAATGGTTGAGCAGGCTTCCCACTTCTCATAACTCTAAAAACCCACGTAGTTGCCAAGCCAAATTGGTGTCAAAAGATGCGCAATTGAAAAACAGGTCAAATGCAGGCTTTTGTGCCTTATTAGTGCAACAACTTCTCCAAAATAACCTTTTGAAGTGGTCCAATCGCCCACCGCCTTCACAATTAGCACGACGGCAAAGGACGGAGCATCTCCGCGAAACAGATCAACGCCAACCCACAAGGGTCCACAGTTTGCAAAGGTTTCAATATGACGTCACTGAAAGACTTACTAAAATGCAGCCATCTCGAAATACGAAATCTGGCGGTGTTGAAACGGGACAGGTCAAGGTGGACTGGGACCGATCAAGGACAGGCGTAAGTGCCTGGGAGAGAACAGGGACAGAGAAGGATCACCGGCATTGCACATGGATATGGAATCGGACCGGGATGGGATAGGGAGAGAGATCAGGACTGTATGGGAACGGGCATTGAAGGGTATTGAAACGGGACGGTGGAAAGACGCTGGGACAGGAAAGGGGCAAGTAAAGAGATGGTGGCGGGACAGGGACAGAGAGGGACGGAAAAGGGAGGGGAACATGAAGGTTTGGTTTGGTAGGTTAGGTTAGGTTAGGTTAGGTTAGGTTAGGTTAGGTTAGGTTGATCGGTCCCAGTCCAACTCGACCTGTCCCGTTCAATACCGCCAGATTCCTTCTTTCGAGTTTCGAGATTGCTGCATTTGTAGTAAGTCTTTCAGTGACGTCATATTCCACAAAACCTTCACAGACTGTGGACCCTTGTGGGTTGGCGTTGATCTGTTTCGCGGAGATGCTCCGTCCTTTGCCGTCGTGCTTATTGTGAAGGCGGTGGGTGATTGGACCACTTCAAAAGGTTATTTTGGAGAAGCTGTTGCACTAATAAGGCACAAAAGCCTGCATTTGACCTGTTTTTCAATTGCGCATCTTTTGACACCAATATGGCTTGGCAACTACGTGGGTTTTTAGAGTTATGAGAAGTGGGAAGCCTGCTCAACCAATACCGTAAGGTCTTGGACCTTGGATCCATTGGAATTTTTGGAACTTAGAACTGATACTGATCTTTGAGGTTACCCTCTTTGTAAACTAAAAGGGTTATGTGTGAACTTGAACTTTGAAATTGCATACCAAACTAATGTAAAATGTGCATTTCAGACTTCTTTAAAGCTTTGAATTGCCTTAATCTCCAGCATGTGGAGAAGTGCACAGTATTTCCCAATATGGCAAACCTGGATCTTTGATTCTAACCCTGGATACTGGATCCAAGTATCATTCAAGAAAGTCTGAAATCACATTCTGATCACACTGGACCATTAAATGAAGTAAAAGACAGATCACTAGGTTTTTGAAGTGAATTTAATAACATGGATCTTAGGTGGGTATACATTTGGGATCTGATATCTGAGATGTGGATCATGTAGTGTTTTTTTGTGAGAGTGGTCTCAACACACATCTACCTAACTCACTTCTGATTATGGGGCCGCAGTTTAGAAACCAGTTTTCTTCAAGGCTGCTGATGTACCATTGTTATACATGCCTGTTCAGCAGTCCATCCAAAACATCCTGTTTTCTACCTTCACAAACTTCTGCTAATTTCCATCTAAAATTCAAGTGCTTTACCACATTTTTGCCCATATGCTTCTGAACTATGTTTAAAGTCATTTGTTTTGATTCATTATTATTTAATTATTTTGATTCAGCCAGTTTAACTGATTTAAACAGGTGACAAACATTGGTTTGGTCTTGGTTGTGCTGCCCCTGCAGTGAGACCATAGGGTGTTTTAAATAGTTTTGTGTGTGTGAATAGATCAGATGATTTGCATAATGGTTAAAAGGAGTTATTTAATTGCAACAGTGTCATTTATGGAAAGGACTGTGTTGGATGTTTCAGAGTAAACATGGTTATGCAAATATATGTTTTCTGTTTGCAGCACAGATAACACTGCATGGAAGCTGCCTGCACTGCCAGCCATGTCAAACCCTCAGCTCCAAAATACTTTGGATTCAATGGATGCTGATGCTTTGGTGATGTTCATCATGAATGAGGTAAGTTATATTTTAAATCAGGTTTACATTAGTTACATAACACAGTTGTAATCAACCCTTGCTCCACAAAAGGTAGTTTTTGATCCAGAAATGATCATCAAACTTGTATGCCATACCAATTTGTTGCTTTTTTTATGCCAAACAGAGGTTAGAACAGCAATAATATTGAAGTGTGACTTTGGTAGTCCCATTGCAAGATGTGCTGTGAAAGGTATTTTGCAAACTGATTTGGCATTCTATTTACACTGTTTTTTTCTGTATAGGGTTTTCAGTTTTCATGAACAAGTTGGCTAGAATGTAATATTGTTTCATGCAGGGTCTCAGGGGTCTGTAAATCATGGTTGATTGGTTGGTTGTTGGGTTGTTTAATGATGCTCTCAACTGCTAGGGTCATTTCGCGCCAGTCGTCACAAGGGACAGCGAAATGTCACTTTCACAGTGACTTGTATATGTAATATTATGATTTTTATATGCAGCTGCATAAAAAACCTCAATCATATAGTCATTTAGAAGTGGCAGTCTGTTTCCTTCAAGGACAGCAACAGGTGATACTAAAAGCACTTAAGTCTCAAATGCATTTTAGACTACAAGCTTGTAAGAGTGGCATACCTGTTGAACCCTGTGGTTTGGTAGTACATGGTTGATGTTCAATATTACAGCTGAATGTGGAAGACTTCAGTGGTCATCCTGATGCTCTCCCACAATTGCAGCAAGAATTTGAATCATCTCAGAGCATTTTCACCCCAAGTATGGCAGATGCATCCCAGGTAAGTTTTTGTGATGCAGATGCTGATAATTCCACTTTTATCCTTCTGATGTCATTTATCCATGTGGTATCATTGACCAGTCTGTGCCACTGCTATTGTGAGTGGCACACATGTACAAGTCCAATAACTCACTGAGAACTATACAATTTCCTTGTCTTTAGATGCTCTTTTACATGCCAGTACTGTGCAAAATGAAGACAATGTGTACCAATAATGTGCACTATTAGCACAAACCATATTCAGGCCATCCGTTGGATGAACTCATTTCGCCTATGCTAAAATGTGTTTTGCATAGGGTGTATAGAGTTTTGTTCAGACTGCTGCTCGCTGGTAAGTCCTCGCGGCCGTCAGGTGGCGGGCAAGCTGTCATCCTTCAGCCGCGTCACTGTCGACGTCGACGACCTGGCCTCCCTGAAGGCGGCGCCGGGCGCCCGCAAGACGCTGTTCCTGGTCTACCTGAACGACAAACCGGGCTCTGACAGGGAGACTGTGCTGCGACGATCAGGTCAGTCCGCCCACCGACGTGCTGGTCCTGCGGTGATTGGGCCAGTCAGCGGGCGGACGCTGTGGCGCTGCGGCGATCCGGCGAGTCAGCTGACTGAGGCGGCCGTCCTGCAGAGATGAGGTCGGCCGACGGCGGCACACTGTGGTCCTGTGTTCGTGGTCAGTCCTTGGCCTCGTGGCGTTCCTTCAACGGGGGCGAGGCTAGGCGAAGCTGTCAGAGATCGTGTGACTCCTGTCACGGGAATCAGTAAGGGACTGTACAGGAGCTTCGGCATACATTGGCTGTCGAGCGGGTCCTGCACAACGTCCTCTCCGCCATACCAGATGGAACTTCACTTGGTGAAGAACAGAAAATTAGGAACAAGTTGGCCGCGGATGGCACAGATTTGTGAGAATTGACAGCCACTGTAACATTCGGATCGTGGTGTGGCTATCAAAAAAAGTATAATTGCATAGGCTTGGTTGTGTCAGAATCGCACCCACCTGGGAATGCATGGTGATGTTTTCTATATCTAGGGCTGTACCAGGATTTCCATCTTTTGTAAGACTGCGCACGAAGACCCGTTTGCGTAGCTTTTCTTGTTGCCTCTTTATTCTGGGCTGTGCAACAATCTGTTGCTTGTCGTCCGTCTGTCAGAACCAGCACTGTTTTTCTCAGATGACGTCATCTCTCAAGTACTGGCAAAGGTGAAGAGCATTACCAAAAACTACTCGGCTGTTCTCACGGGCAAACGCACCACCATGGTGAGTGGATCGTGAAAGATAAGCGTCATTGTATATTCTTTGTCCAACAAAAGTGATTTCCTTTCTATTCCTATAACGGAAAGGAACATATTTATTTTGACGAGTACCACAATTGTACGGCAGTACATATTTGTTCCAGGACCATCGGTTCAAAATTATACTGGATACCATCACTTGAGATCTAAGACCCCATTGGAACTACAAACTGAAAGGCACTGAATTGAAGACGACTGTGGAAATTCTTTTCCCTCTAGTTTTTCTATGGTTCACGTAATTTTCCGGATTTCGGCATGCACACCCCCGAAGCACTACAGTGCCGAATGGGACCTTGCTGTCAAGATATCTATGCAAAGGGCACGTATGCCTTATTCACAGCGTTTAGGCAATGGTCGATTAATATTCGGCTAATAAGGCAGATGAGGCGGAAAACTACGGTCGCAAATTCTTCAGTTAACAATTTTACAAACTACTCGCTGGGACGTGACAGGCGGAGAGCCGGTCCAAAGCACCATTGGGCGAGGTTATTAGTCTCTCCTGATTGGCTATAAATGATGGGCAGAACATCCCTGATGTGCACGACTTCAGCCGATGGCAGCGGCCCTCGTTCGTCACGTTCGGCAACGCCTGGGTATTCGACGTCAGGATGTTTCGTGTGATCGTGGCCTGGCAGTCTTTTAGTGGCCGTTTGGGCCGCCATTCTGCAAATGAATGGTGAACTGTCTGCTGAGCGTGGTCGTAGTTACGCCCTTCTGACCGCTGACAGTCGTCTTGAAAGAACGAAAATTTCTGTGCGAAACGACGAAATGTGCCAGGGTTCGTGCGCAGTCGCGTAGCCCTCCTTATCGAAGGATAAACTGGTGTTATCACACAGAATGTGCATGTGCGTTTTGCCAGGGCGGTGAGCTCGGCAGACGGACAGTACGCAGTCTCAAGGCCTCAGCCGCCGACGAGCAAGAGGGCTTCCACAACTTCAGCTGCGTCTTCATCTACACATCGTCGGCTCCGTCGCTGAGCTTCGAGGGCGTGGCGAAGCCGTGAGTGATGCTCTCAACCCCACAGGGCGTCTGCCATTGGACTGTCATTACGTGCCTTATCTAGTATCGTCCCTGCGTGTTTTTGCCAGTCTTTCAGTGATGCCATTGTTTTCTCCATGACCGGTCTTTTTACCAGAGAAAAAGCAGATAATCAGATAGGGAATAATTTGACTGGTTGTTTGTTGCTGGCGTGGCCAGGCGCGTAAGGAACGGGGCAACAGATTCAGTGCGTGGCATGCACTGAGCTCGAGTCCTAGAATGGGCACCTGTATTTGGCGTAGGACCGAAAGGATCAGCTGGTCGTGAAAGGGGCGGCCGCGTCGTGGAGCTGCACGGCACAATGGAGACCGTCCAGCGCCATCTGGTTCGGCGCCCGGGACAAAATTACTGTAAATTTCGGAGCACTTGGGTGGCAGGGGCAGGGCCGGCAACAAGCCCGGCTCAGCCTGCGTGTCTACTCTGACCCCAACACTACCCACTCAGTGCTTTTTTGGCTACATTTATAAAAGTGCATACTATTTTGCATTCTGTATTGCATTATCAGCCTTGTATCAGGAAGAAAGCACAAAGAATTAGACATAGAATACAGTGGTAAAGCAGGAGTTAAAATGGCCTGGATGACCTAAGAGCACGATGAATACGGGGTTTTGGTGCTCTTCTGGCAAGTAAAAACAGCCTTTAATTTCCGTGGCACATACATGGATAACTTGGGTCCAGTATATAGTGTACCCGGCTCACGTAAAATGCTTAGATTGTCAAAAATATGGTGCCTGGTGATAGACCCAGTGATACTGTTAACATTAAAAGTTCGTAAAGGTGGTACATGTTTTGATAATGGGGCTATTTGATGTAAAACAGACCAGTCCAAGATTGGGAGGGTAAATGGGGGAAAAAATTAAAAAATATCGACTGGTTTAAGGCATACAGTACTGTAAAGGACTTCACAGAACCCCTGGTATTGCTGTAACACCCATGAAAGACAATCGGTTATAGCAGTTATTAATAGACTTTTGTGTACTGTTGGTGTGGTTCAGTCTCTCGTTTGCGATAGGTGTCATTTGCAAATAGAATCTATGAAACATAAGGACTGGCTGTTTTATAGAAGCTCTCGTGCTTACTAACATGTTAAGGGACAGTTAATTACCAGCTCGAGTACACGTTGCAGAACTGAGGCGTAGGACTAGTGCTAGGAGCGTGTTATTAAGCCATGTAGAAATAGACGATTAACGAGGCACGCCGTAATTATGGGTAAACTAACGATTCGCCGGAATCAGGCCCTTATTACCCGGCACTGGGTTTACCAGACGCATTGCCTTTCGTGGGCAAAGATTTCTGTCTCGGCTGAACAGCGATGCGCAGAAAACAGAGAGAAACGAAGCCAAACAACAGGAACACTTTTGGCTTTAGAGGTCGCCTCATTGTGGGTCTCACCGCCCGCTTTCGTGGTGTGTCCTGCCCTGACACCTGGATCTGAACGCAGCGGCACGGAGCCGGTTGAACGGCGCCTTATTCGGCACGTGGCGGAGGTGGTCGAACCGCGTCCAGGAGTACGGCTTGTTCGGATTTTATCGCGTTCACGCGTGTGTGCAGTGCTGAGCGGCGCAGCTCGTCCGGCCGTGGTCTTCCTGTGTCCAGTTTTTCGTTCCTTTTTTTCCGGATTGTTGAGCCATTTTCCGGCTTCTGCCGGGCGGTTTATTTCCAGACAGTTTCATGGCTGGCTCTTCCGCGTTGCTCACGCTGGAGCATCTGCCCATATCTGTTCGCGTGTTCTTGTGATGTTTATGTTGAGTGAATCCTTTCGTGACGGGTTGTGTTTTTTGTTGTCTTTTTCAATTTGGTTAATCCCCAAAGCTATTTGGCTCCTGACGAAATTCCTGGAAACCACCCATTAGATAGTGAAATAGTCGTCACGCAGAGTGACCAGGAGACTGCGGCAGTACTACAGCACGACTAATACCAAAAGTCTTTTTATGAAAAATTCAATTAGCACACCTTTTTTTAATTTAACTTTGTAGTTGTTTTCAGTAGATAACCTTGTTTTTACCGTATGTTTTCTGTCTGTTATAACACTTCAGATTCCAGGTCATGTCACGCCGGTATTTCACGAAATCCCTTGGCCTTTAAGAACGGATGGCCACTTGATGGCTGTGATGGATCTTCCTTCCGGTCTCCGGTTGATGACGTCCGGCCATTTTCAGGGTGGTTCTGAACGCAACGTACATCAACGGTACAGACAGTTCCTGCGACAACAGCAGCAGCTCCACCCCGTGGGCCAAGATCACGTACAGCAACGTGCCGGGCCCGGACGCCGCGGACAAACTGGACACGGTGGTGATCACGTGAGTTGACCGGGCCGGGGACCGTTGGAAGAGGGATGGGAGTTTTTCGTGGTGTCAGCATGCGAAGCTCCGTTGGTAGGATAACATTTTGTGCAGCATAGAAACAATAAATACGGGTATCGTTCTCTGCGTTTTTGGTCTAAGTCGGTTAAGTATCAGAACTGCTGTTTCCTGAATGGAGACTGTCATGTGCTTGGGGACTTTTCAAAATGCTGATAATGCAGCTTTTTGATGAAGGTACAAGTGCAGACTTTTGGACCACAAAATACGCTTGGGACACATTTTTATTGATGTCCTTCAATATAGAAAAAAGGTGACGGTTAGTGCCATGAGCTGCAGCCACCTCGCTTCGGTTTGTTTTTAGTGGTGTGTGTGAGCCGGAATATTTGCGCCCGCACGCTGATGTAACGCCCACCGGTTCTGCTGGGCCGAGGCGTGAAAGCGTCCTGTGGCATGTCCGCTGGCCGTGCGCCTGGGACCGGACCGTGGCCTGGCCGACGTACGGACGCTCCTCCCGCCAGGTACAACTTCCAGGGCAAGATGTCGAAGCGGGGCGAGGCCGACTGGCGCGTCTCGTCCTGGACGCTGTCGCCCGTGACGGTGGAGGTCGCCGGCAAGGTCGGCGGCAGCGACGTCAACACGTCGCTGACGCTCGATTTTGACGAGGTGTACGCGCCCGGCACGTTCTCTTACCACTGCACCAGCCGCAAGTGGGCCGTCAAGACCAGCACGAACAATGGCACCAGCGACGCCGGGCTGAAGCTGAACACTCTCGAGCTGCCCGGGTTTCAGGTAAGCGCCGCCGTGATGAGAGCAGTTTCAGGGCGGGGATGCATCCGTTTGTGTGGTCCGCGTTTGATGGCTCTCGCCAGAGGCTCCTGGACGTTGCTGACGTCATTCTGGCGTCAGTCCTGCTTCACAGCCGTGAGCAGCGTGACTGCCGCCGACTGCCCGCGGCACCGATGACCGGCCTGTCTGTCGTGTTCGTGCCGCCGTCGAACTCGACGTTGTCCAGTCGCCGCGTCGCGTGCGTGGTGGAGCGTAACTGCGTGAGTCTGAACCGTGCTCCTCGTTCCGTGCAGGTGCAGGCGTTCTTCCGAGACGGGAGGCTCGTCTTTCGGGAGGCCGTGGGACTGCACGCCGTTCTTCACGATACCGATCTGGTCGGGTCTCTTCCTGTCGCTGATCCTGCTGCTCGTGCTGATCTGGTCCCTGGTCATGCTGGCCACCGTGCCCACCATGGACCGGTTCGACGACCCGCGCGGCCAGCCCCTGCACGTGCCGACCGCCGAGTAGCCCGCGTCGGCTGGTTTTAGTTCTCTTTCGGCGTGCGCGTGCCATTCCACGTGTTGCCGTGTAGATGTTGGTGGTCGTTGCCAGTCGTGTACCAGCTGGTTGCGATGATGTATTGATTCAGCTGCCGGTAGCTGTTGGGCGCCATCGCTGGGGGAGCGGTACGACGTTCGGCGCTGAAGATATCCAGGCTGAGATTCATTCCTGGCGCACTGCCGCTCGCGACGCGGAGTTCGCCGCGTCTGGACTTTCCCACGTCCGGTTGTGTAGCGTGCATGTGATACTGTATCGTGGAAGACGCGTGAGATAATAAACGTGGGAAAACTTTGGTGTGGAGGTCAAGGCGACATGGGTCCTGCCGCTGGTGGATCTGCCATCCTGAGACCCAGGAACGGCGGGTGACACCAACACAGTGACCATGTGCGCACGGATTCAGAGCCAGTCCGTAAACCGCACGCCTCGTGCCACTAGCGGCAGGGTTCTATGTAAGTCAAGTAACCACGAGCGTTTAAATCACTCCGTTTTTCAGGGGCCGGGCAGATCACGATTGCGGTTTGCCTGCGTGCTGTTCGCAAAAAAGTGCAGATGATTTTCGATGCCTGAAAAAAAACTAATAAAATGGACGGTTGGTTGGCCGACAAGCTGGTAAAAGCTCCTTCACAGATCGTTCGTAAATAATCCTTGAGCTTGGTACAGCTGAAACCCTATGGCGTTGATACCCACATCGCCGAGGAAAGAACGAAGGAACGGGCGTCAGAAGGCAATGAGCCGTCTGCACTTTGCAGCGGATCACTGCTGGTTCAGGTTTGGAGCCATTGGACCGTCCGGTTGTCGGTACGCGGCATCGGCTAAAAACGAAATGACCGCACGTCAAGCAGACGAGGCCACCCAGATGGCTTTCAGTTTCCCTCGACTTAGCGGAATTGGCGGTACCGAGAAACACACGGCCCAGAGGGCGGCGCGTTAGGCAGCCAACGCCTCGATTAACTATGGACTTGCGTGGAGGAATACATGCGTCTCGGTGCATCAGCGGCCGAAATATGGGCAGTGTGGCTGACAATGGGTCATATGGGGCTCGCCAATGAGCGGCAAATTTATCGTGCCTTCACCTGTGTCAGTGCACATTTTCCTGGGAAAGCACAGGTCGTTTACGCCGTCTTCTGTTGCTTGGACTTGGATTTACTGTTTGTGTGGTAAATGAAATTTACGTTATTACGTTCTCGTTCCAAACCGCTTTTGCTTCTCTTTCTGTCGTGCTATCCTGTTCGCAGTGTTCCATCTCAGTTTTTGCTGATGCTGATGATATGAAGGTCTTTGTTTGTTTCATTTCGTCAGTTTTTGCTGGTGATGTGCCAATCTTCTGTTACCGCTTTTTGCTGACCATAGGCGAATCTTTTGATTCATATCGGTAGTTTTTGTTCGTGATGAGCAGGTCGTCTTTTGATTCTCAAGTCCGGAGTGGTAATCAGTTTAGTTCCTGTTGACGGGGTCAGAACGGCTCCTTTCCGTTCGCTTCATAATCGATGACCGGCAAGGATGAGCTACCGCCGATCCATCGTCGATTGGCGCCGGATAGTCTGGTGACGTTAGCCGGAAGTCTTGCACCACCTTTTGCCACGGGTCTGGCCGGGAAGCTGCCGTGAATGGCTGACGTAGTTCGAGACTCCATCCAGCGGGATTTTTCCGCGGTCCGTTGCTACCGCCCGGAGCGTCTGCGGCGGGTCTTCCTGTCTCCTCCCTGCTGCAGTTACCGGGGCGAGCCGGCCGCCCAGGACGTCGCTCTTCCGCGAAGGTCGCCGACGCGAGCTGGGGCGCGAGCCGGCCCGACCGGCCGTGTGCGCCGCTCGGGGCCCGGGCGACGGCTCGTGGCGCCGAGAGAAACGCGCAGTTTCCCATACAGGATCGGCAAACCGGTGTTTATTGCACTGCTTTTTATTCAGGTGCGGTGGTTGGTAATCAGATTGCATGAAAATGAGGAAATACCGGAGACTTGCACGTGACATTTGACCTTGACTTACAACCTTCAGTAGATGCTAGCGAAAATCAACAAACTCCATTTAATGAACGTCATCTGAGTCATGCGCCACGACTAGGAAACAAAACCATTGAAAATGAGAGGACGCTGTATGTTTGAAGATGGATTTTGACCTTATTCCTACGACCTTGGTGTGTCTGCCGATAAACAACCACAAACACCCTTTGTTCCGCGCTATCTGATGCACATGTTACGATTGGGAGTAAAATCTGGAAATAAAAGAGTACCAAGGGTTTTAAGACGACATTTGACCTTTACCTATCGCCCTGACAGATCTCCCATAAGAACCAACAAGCCTTCATTTGAGCCACCTTATGGCCGTCATTTGAGCCACTGGTGGCGATTGGCATGTACACTTCTTAGAAATCAGAGGGTACCAAAAAGTTCCAGGTGACATTTGACCTTGACCTATGACTTTGCCAGATCTAGCAAACAAGATCAACAAACGAATTTTTCATGGCCAAGTTTGGATTTGTGCGTGATGATTGGTCATCGAGCCGCTTGGAAATGGCACTAAAGCCTAAGTAGTCATGACCAATGATCCAAACAGGCCTTTCCGTAGAAACCAACAAACTTCCTCTTAATATGTGTGTATTTGAGCCATGTGCGGCGATAGCAGTTTAGCTTGCTTAGGACTTTGAGGACACGGAAGGTTTCAAGAAAACCATTGGCCTTGACCTGTGAACTCGATAGATCCGTCGATACGAATTATCTCGCATATCCGCCAATGTATGTCTTTCCAACTACCCCTGACGGTGAGCAAGTCATTTCCCTGTAATTAGATAGCATCAAAATTTCCATGTGGCCCTGGACTTGTTTCCTCGCCAAATCTGCCAGTCAAAATTAACAAGTTTCTCTTAAATGCGCTTATTTTGACCCAGGAAATGGCTTACCTCCTAGAAATAAAAGGGTAAGCAAAATCTTAAAATTGCATTTTACCTTTATCTTTAACGGCTATTTCGTTGTAACCGACATGTCCGGAGAGGGAAGAATGGCGGCTGTCATGTACGCAGTTTGGGACATATTGGTTGAGATAAGCATTTTAGGGCACCCACATCGACGGAGGTATCTGTCGCCGGAGATGCTGTCCATGAAGTCATCTCAGGTGTCGCTCACTTTATACGCATATCAGTTCCGATAATCGCATCGGGTATAAAGGAGGATTTGGAAAAAGACAGCTGTTTGGAGTTTGGCAAAATGCGGCGAACCTGGAGGTATTAAAGACGTTGTTACATGAAGGTGCACCTGCGCTCCTGCGAGTCGCACATCGTGCAGTGCTTCGGCTGCCCGACATAAACAGTGGGCCACGTGGAAAACGCGACTAATGCCACGCGATAACATTTCTAGGCCACTTACGGGATCATCAAGTAGTGCAAAAGCCAAGAGGATTTGTATGGAGCCAGTGGAGCAGGCCTCCTCCCCGTGGTCCCGGTTATACCAGCTGCGGCGCACCGCCTCACCTAAATCGACCTCCAGATCGCCCTCGATGTCGTAACCCATTGTCCATGCAAAGCCACAGATCTGATGCTAAACGGGCGTCCTCAGAGTTCAATGCCTCCGCTCGCCTGACTAAAATGGCAGCTCGAAACTGGACAGTCTTTGGGGCGCGTTCTTCCTCGTCGTTTGGCCTTGTGACGTCACGTCTCCAGATGATATTGGAGCGGGACCCGTTTCGGTTGATCGGGGCGGCGCGGCGGGCAGTCGAGGTGCGCGCGCGGTGGCGGCGGGAGCCGGCACGCCCGGCCCGGGTGAGTCCTCCGCTCGCGCTGGACGCGAGACGGCGCTGGGGCGGGCCGCCGCCGCAGCGGCCAGCTGCGTGTTTAGCGAGGCGGTGTCAATTGGCGAACGAGGCTCGACTAAACCGCTGGCCGGACTTTTTCGACGCGTGCCGACATCTTTCGCCGGAGATGTTTTGGCGCGAGTGAAATTAATGGTTCTGACTGAGCCTACGCGCCTTGGCCGAAACAGATGTGTCACACCCAAGGCCAATGTCGACCGTAGAGGGCAAATGGGGACCCCGTAGCGGGCAGCCTTGTACGGACTGCTTTAGGCGACGTGAAAATATGACTGCCTTTCAGAACCATCACTTACGGGTATCATTAGGGCAGGGACGGATCCAGGAGTAAAATGTATGACTTTGGTAACCAGCCTATCGAGACATCTGACAACTGCCCTTTGCCAACTGCAGCCATATACCCACTTTGTGACGACCATATGAATTCTCCCACAATGAGGTGCTCCCCGTCGGCCCCCGTCCTCCAGCCTACTCGCTTGTCCTTAAACAATGTTTAGCATTAGGGATATGAACGTTGCCTTTTGTCCGTCTTTGTCTTCGAACTCGAGACCGCGTGCTTCTTTTAGAACTTAACTCGTTCCACCTTGCTGCTTGGACATGGCAGAAGGACGATATAATTCGTCTTTGTTTCATTCCTAAGTCAAGGTATTACATCAAAAATTGGACCAAGAAATGACAGCGTCCTTCCCCTTCTTCGTTCGGCTCCCAGAACATACGGTCAAAGCATATGCTGTAACCTTCTAGAAACACCAAATGTGTCGCAAATCGACTAGCCTTTTGACTTAGGCCTCAACCCTATTTCCGGCAGGGGGGGCTGAATCCGCTCCCTCCTCGGGTTTTCTGCTTGCTAATTCCAGGGTTTTTGACGCAGCTTCACGAAACTTGGTGACTTTTCCTAGCTATTCTTTCTACGTACCGTGACAAACCTTCGAAATGCTTTTATGCTCAGAGGCGGAGCCAGACAATGTTTTTGGCAGACACCTCAGGCCGTTCTTGGCCCTGTTGAGGGTAAAAGGAAAATGGCTGCCAAAAATAGCGTTTTTAAGATAAAACTCAGAACTTTAAATGGATGTATAGCTAAGTAGCTGGACTGCATACAGATACCGTGTTGTTCATGTGAGGTCACTCTACAAGGTCAGGTCAAGGTCAAAAGTCAAAATTTGGTTTTATAGTAATAATTTCGGCGCTGTTTTGTGAAATGCCAAACCCAAAATATATATGACGTAGAAGGGTGCCCTCTACTCGTGTATCAAGTCTCAGCTTGATATCAGGTCGGGTCACGGAGCTATGACCTGAAGTGTCAGTGCGCGTACCCCGTATCACAATAGCCGTAAAACGGAATTTTTGAAACTGAGTGAATTCAAATGATTGAAAACGTTTACAGATAATATTAAATGCACACGAAATCATTCCAAGTGACTCCAAGGTCACTGGAGGTCATTTAAGGTCAAGGGTCACGCGTTGATGTGACGAGCGTATGACCATGGCAGTTCCCCTTTTTTATGTCCCTGGCACCGCCTATGCTAACATTATACGAGCATTGTAATACGATTTGTACTTCTTTAGAGTACCATGACTAGCAGAAGCCGAAAAAGCTGTCTTGCCTTTTTTGTTCATTCAGTTGTTAAAAAACTAATCCTCCTATTTTTGGGACTCTGTGAACGCCCATGAATTTTCTTAAAGTTTCCCATGTGTGAACCAAGTTTAAAAGTCCCATTTATTAGCTCTTGATTTATGCCAATTTTATCGAAATCGGTCCATAAACAACGGAGTCATAAGAAGTCCAAAAGTAACCCCCCATTTTGATATTTTTGCCCCCAATATCCACCCCTTTTCGAAATTTTGATTTTTTTCAAAGTGCAGTTTACGTCATGGCTAATCGATTGCCGTTTGTTGCGATGAAATCGGACGAGTTGTGTTGTTGTTGTTGTTGTTGTTGTGTTCTCGAGATCTCAGGGGGGGGGGCGAATCCCCCCCTGCCGGGAATCGGCCATACCGTCTACGACGTCGCAAAACGCGCCATAGTCTCATAAGTGCAGGAGTCACGTCCGAGTAAACTTCCCCTGCTGTCTAGGCCCGAAAGTGTGCCAATAGCTTTGCTTGAAAATTTTATTCGTATGGCGCACCTGAGAGCAACTTCGATTTTCGTGGGCCAAGCGCCAAAGCGGCCACATCTCGTCAAATAGGCAAATGCTATGAGTTACAGTGAGCGGCATTTTAACAATAATACAGCCGTTTTTTTACCATGATGGAGGCTTTTTGGCAGCGGATGAAATCTTCTGCAAGTCACTGTCTGATCTAGAGCGAAGGTCAAACACCTGATACAATTTCCCATGTAATTAAGACCAGTAGAACATTGCAGTCGGCTCCCGTGGTCACAGGTGGTTGGTACATCACTTACGGTCAGCTTCGACTTGATGTCTGAAAGCAGGATCGCAATCAGCTGGGACAGGAACAGCTCGAACTGATCAGCGTCAGCTTTTGACCCTGACCTCAAATAAAAGAAACGCGGCGTCCGACTACCGCCTGATAAAAGCCCATTCAAATCGCCGTAACCTTTTAGATTCAGTCACTGAAAACCGGATCGCCCGTGCTGAAATCTGTTCCGGCTGAATTTCGTCCTGCCACACTAAACGAAAGTGAACAATGCTGTTCTAAGTCACGCCTGTGCCAGGACTTTTAAAATGCCCGCATCAATGGCACGAAACCTTTTGTTGGATAAATATATTACGTTTTTAAATGACTGACGCCTCCCACGGGTGAGATTATGCCAAGGTCCGGGTCCAACAACTGTCAAACCGATTTATGGTTTGACCGTATTTATCGCCACGTACACTTCACGTCAAGGCTCGTGATGTGTGGATCGTTTACGTTTGAATATGTAGCATCCTTATATAACGGGACGTCCCGCAAACATTTCATTGCTTCCCGCCACTGTGACTCATGTAACAAGGCAAGGGAAGCGGAGGAATTTTCCCCGACTTTGTCGGATTTTGAAATAGCAGTGACAATGGCGAGGGCGCAGACAACGAAATGCCGTGACAATCTAAGTGACCACCAAACATCGGCATATGACTTTACTTGCCGATGTTTGGTGGTGAACTTAGACATGACATGTGAACTTCACGGGCCCTTGATGTTCACATGTCGCTCAGATAAAGCATACAATGCGCATGAATCAGTTTAAAGCACGATGCATATATTGACCCCATTATAACAGGAAGAAACATCGAATGACCTGATTATTCCAACACTCCTATCAAGGGACAACATGGCCGTCACAACTTTTTCATCAGAGGACATCTCGACCGTCACAGCGTCCCCACTGGAGGGCAACACGACCGTCACAACATCCTCATCGGAGGAAAACACGACCTCCACAACACCCTCATCGGAAAACGACACGACTTTCACAAAATCCTCACCACATGAAACACGGCCGTCACAGTGTCCTTGTCCGGCAACAACACGACCGTCCCAACACCGCCTTCGAAGGGAAAGACGACCGTCACAGCGCCCTTAGCAGAGGACAACACGACCATCAAAGCACCGTCGTCGGAGACACCGCGACCGTTACCACGTCTTCACCAGAGGACGACACGACCCTCACAGCGTCTTCATCCAAGGACATCACGACTGCAACAACACCCTCATCGGAGGACAACACGACCGTCGTTATCAGTCGTGTCGCTCTAAAAGACAACACGACTGTTCCAACACCTCATCGGAGGCCAACACGACCATCATTACATCCTCTCTAAAGGACAACGCGATTGTTCCAACATTTCATCGGAGGACAACACGACCGTCAATACATCCGCTCCAAAGGACAACACCTGATGTCCCAACACCTGATCAAAGGACAACACGACCGTCGCAACACGCTCACCCGCGGACAACACGACTGCCACAATGCACTCATCCAAGAACAACACGTCCGCACCGACACCCTCACCGGAGGACAACACCACCGTCACAACACGCTCACCAGAGGACAAAACGACCGTCGCAACACCGTCACCGGAGAACAACGCGACCACCACATCGCCCTCATCCGACAACAACTCGACCATCACAGTACCCTCATCCGGGAACCACACGACCCCCGCATCACCCCCTCGGAGGACAACGCCCGCCACGGCACCTGCAGCTCTTCAGTTCATGCATGTATGCATATCTTGTTGGCGAAGGCCAGCCGGACGGGCCGGTGTAGTCGGGCGGCGATGTCGGTCCGCCGCCATATAAGGCGTCCGGCGGTCGGTCGCGCCGCGGCGTGGCGGCCGGTCGGACACGTGACGCGTGGTGCCGGCCCGTGCCCGGTCACGTGGCCGGCCGCCGCCGCCGCCGCCCACCGGCCGGGCCGGTCCGCCGCTGCGGCCGGCGCCGCCCCCGGCCGGACCGCCGGGCCGGGGCGACGGCCGCGGCCGGTCTGGCGGACCCCGAACTCAGGAGTCCACGGCGGGCCACAGGGGTGCAGAACGCTGCAGACTGCTGGCCGGCCTTGAAGCGGTCAGACCTTTGCGGCGTCAGGGGTGCCCCCGTCGCTCAGTGGGAGACCTCCGAGAATTACGGGGGAGGGTTGAAACCCTCCACTTCGATTGGCCTCGGAGAGTGCAGCAGTCAAGAACATGGAATTTCAGGGCACGTGATGTTGCAATGAACTCTGGGTGACGCAGACATGTGAATACAGGTCCCTGCAGACAACAACAATTTGTGAAATCACGGAAAGAGATGCGTAATATGTTGTCCTTCCGTATACGTATACACCTGTTTATTACTTACCTGCATCTGCGACACCTTCCTCCGACAACACGTGATCCAAGTGCTAGCAATAAAAATGCCGTGAGTCCTTTTCGTGGCGCATGACCTGCCATTCGGACATCTGATATTTTTAAGCAATCGGAATTGCATGTTTCGCCCAAAGGACCCATCTGAGGCAACGCCTGCAGCAAAATCGGCCGGGTGGCGTTTGAGATCTCAGACAGAGTCGCGCAAGCAAAATTGATCCACAGAAACGTCCTGGAATATTACTGAGAGATCATCGAACGCCATGCTTGGTCACAATGAAAACAATGCCGATTGCGATTTTTGTTTTATGTTTTACGTTCAACATCCTTCCTCGCGACCAGCTCAGAAAGGCAGGGCCAGATTCATAATGGTACGTATGTAATATTTTGACCCGACGCGACCTTTACTGATCAGAAGGACTTTACCTCAGCACTACCGCTAAGAAGTTCGATTTCAATCCACATGGAACTATGACTAATCTAGTTCCAGACATATCGTCAAATTATTGCAAAGTTTTGTCCAACCCAAGCGCCATCTGAATTACACTGGATTCAGGGACGTAGCCAAAGGGAGGGGGCACTGGGGCCATATCCCTCCCCTGAGTCAAGCGGTCTACACTTGGCTCTGACTGACTGACACATAGCGATTTTGCACGAATACATAACAGTGATCATATATATGTTGCAAAAACAAACATGAATGTGAGGTATGACACAAGACAAAAATATGAGGTCAATTACATAAAACTGCTGCTTTCACCATAAATTTCGTCATATGCCAGCGGCATATGGCAAAATTTGACATTTGCCCCTCGCCCGAGGACAATCCTGGCTACGTGCCTGGCTGGCTTTTAGAGAGCCATGTGTGCTAAAATTTTCGGTTGATTTTCAAAATCCTTGTTTTTTGATAATGTCCATTTATTTAATTGAATCTGGGTAGGCATTTGGGGCTATGCCAAATAGGTTACGAGATATCTATAAAGACCCAAAGGGCAATTTCACCTTTTCAATGGAACGTTCTATATTCAACGCATGTTTTCAAGTGGGGCTGGTCAAGTTATAGTTTGAAGTTGTACAGAATGATTTCGAATATGTGCTAAGTATATCTCAAACCCCTCAATTTAAGAAGTCTGAAAACGATTATCGGCGAATGTCCCCGCGTCATTCAATAACGTCTTGCCGTTGCGTGACGACGCGAGCTGGCGCAGCCCAATGAACGGTAACAGAAGACCCGTGTTGCGTCATTGACAATCGGTGACGCCAGGAAAAGTTTTCCAATCAGACTTTCCTAGGCAGTTCTAAGAAAAATGGACACTGAAAATGTGTTCGGTCCCATTTTTCAAAGCTGCTGCATGCAGCATTCAAAAGTCGGTCAAGGTAGAGCATTTTCTTTAAGAAACCTTCAGAAACATTCAACGACCTGTTACACGAACATGATGAAAGCGTTTGTGGGAGACATAAAACAGATGCACAAAGCCAGCGTCAGACGCTTCTATCCGGTTTCGTTGTGGCGGCCTTTCCTCGTCCACAAAATCACGACGTCCGCTTGGCAACAGCGGTGTCGTTGCGCCGATGGTTTTTGGAACCCCAAATAAGACGTCTTCTCTTGCCACCGCGGAATAAGACAGAGGGAAGAGTCATGGAAGCCATTTGCCGAAACATACAACCATGTCTATGGCAGTGCGAGCCCCAAGGGTGTCGCAGATCAAACTGGTTTTGAGCCCAATATTTGTGCTTTTTGACGGAGAACTTCGCGGGGCTGGCGCACCGTTCAGTGGGCCTGCCCGATATCCGGATTCTCAATTAAATGGGCCAATCAGCATCGGCAAAACTTCCCAGAGGTGTCTCTGGCCATATGATGGAACAGTAATGTACCCCGTGAAACGAATGACGACAACTTTGAAAAGGTTTGCGGGGTAGTTTGTCGTCTACATAGGCATTGTGGAGTGATCACTAACATATGCCTCGTGTCGTTTCAGTTTTGAACCATGAGCGTCGTGGCCAACGATATCATCTTCTTGCCGAGGGAGGGCTTTCGGCCTGGTTTTTCGTCTCCAGTGGCTTCCCCGGATGTGGTGAAGCAGACTGGCGACCCGGCGAGCCACTCTCCCTTCAAAGGATGTAACCTTACGTCCAAATGGCCGTCCAAAACTGGCGAAGCTAAAGTTCAGCACAGCCAGGTAAATATGGGTGTCTATGGGATCGGTAATGTCATGCCCTTTTGATACGAGTCGTTGACATGAAGAGGCCAACGTTCCTCTGAGTGTTTGAGGTGCAGGAAGTCTTTCGTATTTTTTTTTCTCTTGCTGTGCTGTTGTTTCATTTGAGGAATTTTCCACCTTTTTCCTAGAATTTCAAGAAGAAATCTGCATTTTTGCACCATCTTTAACCTGCTATTTGGCAAGGCGGGCTAGCGACAGAGTGAGCTCGTTTCTCTCTTGAGTGGTGGACAGATGTAGTTATGGTGTTTTGTATGCATGCATGAATGTATGATGTAAGTATGGTGTACCTATATGACGAGATATCTTCCAACGATTCAAAAATCAACTCACGGGTTTTAAGTATACAAACAAGGCTGCCACAACTTAGATAAATTTCTTTAAACTTGGTTTCAGTGACATCTTTCTTTGGCACAAAATGGGAAGGGTTAAAGCGACATCGCACGTGTTGTCACTGTTGACCTCCACGCGTCCTCTGCACCGTCCGGTTCCGCTGACGGCTGTCTGAACCCCGAAGACAACCAGTCTATGCAATTTCCATTTGGATCGCTCAGTGATCTATAGCACGAATAAAACGTGACAGGAAACAGTGAAAGACACTCAGCTTTATTTGGAGGATTCAGTATTCTGCCATGTCTTTCATGACATCGGAGATAGCCGTTGTTTTTCTACCGAGACACATTGCGGCAGCCAACGCAAGTCTAAAGGGAAGGGCCTGTATTTAGGGAAGGTGGACGTATTTAACATTGCCAGGACGATCTCAGTCAGCGGAAACATCCTCCAGTCTCTTGAGGAACAAACATGCTCAGCAAAATTTCGATGAATCCGCACAAGCACAAGCACAGGCACAATGGCGATCAATTACCGCCGCCAAAATCTACCATAATTCCTAATGGAGCATCGTGCAATTCCGCCGGGAAAACCGAAAATTTATCTTTATCGTTAAGCGGAAACGTCACTATGCGGTGCAGTGGACAAATACCCAGCGATTATTCAAAAGGTGGTCGTTTCAGTTTTTCTTCCTTTGCGCCGGCAACTGCCGATTAAAATTGGCCCTACACTTGATGGCGCGAAATATCCTTATGGAACATATGACGATGTTTATAGTTTGGAGACTGGAGTCTTTAAATCCTTTTTCGCAACAAATGAAGGGGGGAGGCATAGTGTAGTGGTTACCGTGCTCGCATTGTGACCGGAAGGTCCGCGGTTCCAGTCCGGGTTTCGCCGCCTCTCACGACATTTCGCCGTCCCTCGCGACAACCGGCGTGAGAGGTCGTGACGCGAAATGGCCCTGGCAATCGTGAGCATCGTTAAATAACCCCATAACCAACCAACGGAACAAATGAAAGGCATTCATGATACTCACTTCGCGTGGCCACCAGTAGCATTTGGTTACAAGCAGCATGATCATAGTCACTGTCATTGGTCAGCTTTGGATGATTTCCAAGCTTTCATATCTTCCGGAAAAAAGAACCTGGAGATCCGGCTGAATCTGAAATCTGTTTGTTTCTGCTCATCTCTAAACTCTAAAAAATTGTTCCCAATTCCTGCGGAAAGCGCACTACGAAAACTGGTCCAGCTCCCACTGCCACTTTTATAATCTAGTCATCGACAGCTAAGTTAAAAGCCGAAAAATGGAAAAACCTGCAAAATAGTTGCTTTGAATGCATTTTGAGGAAATGCCAGCGTATGGCATGAAGCACTACAGAAATAATTCAAAAATGCACTTTTTAACATCAATAATATTGCCATAGCACCAATAGATCATTGTATTTGTGCTTTAGTTAGCTGTCCATAAAACGTCTGAGCAATTTTAAAACATGGATATATGACGTAAGATAGTAAAAGTGGTCCTACTATCTGACCAAAGACCTTTGTCAAAGTCATTTTCACCTACGCTTTTTGATCGACGTTGCCATTATTTTCAAAATTTTACACCTTTTTACCCATAAAATTCAGCCTTTTCTAGTATAAAGAAGGTTGTTTCCTTTCAAAAATATAAGATCTGATTTGTGGGTTTGGGGCAGATTATGATATGTGTGGAAACATGATTTGTGGCGAAATTAGACGAAGGCTTTTCAAATTATTTTGTGACAGATGTCATGAATACGGTTGGCCATAGCGTCGAGTCGATCCTAATACCAATGCAATAATGCTAAGTGGGCGTGGCAATGTCCTAAAGTGCCATAGGATTCCTTTAAAAATTTGGTAGTCAAAGATGAACGCCATTGAAATAAGATTCCGTGAAAGCAGTGTGCCGTGGGCCCCTGACTTTGTCCTTCGTGGCTCTGAGCACGCAACGGGGAAGTTTGCCAATCTGTGCACCGAGATAGCGATGCTGGCTGAGGAAAATTCGTCACGCCGTTGTGGGACACGGCAGTTCACGGCGTTTTACGTGTCTCGGAAGCCGAGTCAAACGGAATCCAAGGTGTCTGCTGGCCCTGGCCGAAACGGTGAGTTCAGTATATTTTTGATCTGCAGGTGATTTTATAGAACAATATAGTGTCTCACGGTATAACGAAGGCCGTTTGTTAATTGAACGTATGTAATGTATTGTATTAGCCTGTTTACATGAGTAGCGAAACTTCCGAATTCATTACGATAAGGCTGAAAATGGAGAAGTGCGCTGTCGTAAACGGTTATTCACTACTGTAAAACTTCCATTTCAGTTGGACTTTTTTCGTTCAGGTCAGAGCGGATGGTAAACTTATCATCTGCTCTGACCTGAACGAAAAAATGCGAAATTCTAAACAAATAAACAAAATGCAGCCCTGGATAAACAAAGAAACAAAATCTAGTTCAAGATTTTGCTTTGCTTGGAAATTTGGGTTTTTTCAGCACCATAAAAATCGTTTAAAGAATGTCATTAACAAACACGACAACAATATTTAAAGCCCACGTTTTTTTGCATGCAACTCAGATAAGGGTGTCGTTTTCCATAGGCCTAGTAACGTCCCGGTCCTACCGGTATTGATTACAGCCAAACTTACCTTCGTCTGAGACCTAGCAAGGTTTCCTTTTAAGAAAAAAAAGCCAAATCACAAATGTCTGTACAAAGGTAGATGGAATGCACGCAGACAAACACACACACACACACACACACACACATATATATATATATATATATATATATATTATATATAAACACATTAAATTTATATACGGCCGCTGTTCACGAAATATGATGGATGACGGTGCAGGACTCGCCAACTTAAAAATCAAATAACTCCAAAAAAAGTTGTTGTTCTTGCTGGGAATGGATGCGCATTTCGCCGTTTTAGGTCACGTAGTGCCACGCAAACTGGCGCGTTTATCGCGACTTTTGCGGAAGGGGTCCGCAAAAGACCCGTTTAGGTTCCGCATCGTTCATGTAGACGGTGGAGTTCATCCTGGCTTTTTTCGAACCAGCCTAAGCGTATTTTTTCGTCAAAAACCGTCATGCTTACGTAAACGGGGTCAACGGCTGAGGGGGTCCCATGTCCGGCAGATTCGTCCGGTGACTTGGCAAGCAACAGGCTTGCGTGCTGCAGTGGTTTACGTGCCCGCCGCTTTGCGATAGGGAACGGAGGGCGTTGCGGCTGCATCGCTTCAAAACACTGGACTCGAACCGACCAGTTTTACCGCAGCCTTTCTGGATCATGAATGTACCGCGCGTCCGGGTGAAATATGTGTGCTCACGCCCCGGATTTTGACACGAGGTGATTTAAGAGCTGGTTTACAGGAAAACAAACTTAACCTCCTGAATGATTTGTATAAACAATCACCTTTGGACCAGTTCCATAAAAGCAGTTATCTAAAGCACTGCAGTGAAAAAAAAACAGCTTGAAATTCCATAGGATCCCAACTGCAATCATTTCTCTGCTGATTAGGCCATTCGTCGGTATCAGTTGCGATAAAGCAGACTTTCATTTTCCTTCAGTCTGCTGTGAGCTTTTCACCGCAATGCTCTAAATTAAACCAGTGGTGAAAACTGCATGACTCATTACGTGGTGGCAGGGAAGTCATGAGCTTGCAAAAACGCAACGACCGGACCGCTCATTTTTGCTTGCTTGCTGAAGCAGAACTCACACGGCTTTCGGCCTCGATCATAATCAGCATTACTGTTGACAGGCTCAATGTTCAGCTCTTCTTGCGATGTGGAGATTCGATCATGCTACAAAACGCCACCCTGCCCTTTCGGCGACGCTGACGGCAATGACCTGATGCGCCAACAGGTCGCCAACGGTAGTGAGCGGCAGATGACGCTATACCTCCGCATCCTCTAGTCTTTTAACGAAAACTGAGCGAAAAAAAACAGCGCTTCAAGTGAAAAAGGTGACTTCCGGCATTTCATGAACGTTACCAGAGTGATAAGTCTGCCATGTGCTGTGCAGCCAGGACGAGAATTGGCCACCACTGAAAGGGGCATCGGAAAATGTCATTCATCAGTCGCCACAGACACCTTTCAACACGTATTCGCCGCACCTGGCTATGAACATTAACCAGCTGCCAAGCGAACCGCGTGCTGCGCGGTGACGTAGCCCATTTATGACGTCACCTTGCGTAGGAAGGAGCTGTGTGCTGCATCAGAACGCGACCGATTTCCACCACGCACAGTCCTCGCGACCAGGCGTGCCTCGCTGAACGGCAGCCGGTCTCCTTGGGCGCGATATTCATGGTGACAGCCGGCCGTGTCCTTGTACGAAAAAGCGCGCCGGGTCGGCTGACCTTGCCTGGACGGCCCGGCGGCGCGGCGGCCGGCCGCCCGCCCGGCGGCTGGCGTCCCGTACGTGATCTGGGCCGCCCGACGGCGTGCCGCCCAGTCCGTGCCGGGCGCCGCGGCGCCACCGGGCCTCAGTTCCCGGCATCGCAGCACGCCAGCAGGCACGGCAACGTGTCTACAGCGCCCAGACAGCCCGAAATGGTCGCGATACGGGGCAGAACGTGTCCATAATTTATGAAGATGAGGATGCCAGTTTGGACGTCATTCTTTTCATGCAACGCCGCAAGTGTGGTGGCATTTCAACGTGAATTCCGAGGCATTCGTGGATGCCAACCTACATCAAAGCTCCATCCATGCCGCAGTGACATGTGGCCGTACGGACTGGCAACATTCAAACGCCAACCGACATTATGATGATAAAATCAAAACACGTTCCACGCTTCTGCCTCGCTGGGCCCATTAGTCAAATTAAATTAATTGACATCTCACTTTGTCTGGCAAATCGGCATCACTTTGTCTTATCTGAGACAAAGTAATGTGACGCACACAGCGTACTAAGCAGGTTTCCGTAATACCCTGTTGCCAATGTCCGTTCGACTGCAGTGCTTGTCTGCCTCCAGCAGCGTCGGTTTGCTGTACGTTCGCGTATGCCAGATGCCGCACGAATTACGGCTCAGCCGACTGTCGACCGCGGCAAAAGGGAAATTTGCCACCGTGTAATGCGGTGACGATGAAGGCCATTCATTTATCGCATCAAGAAAAAACATCGGTACAGGCGAAAATCCTGACGACCCACAAACTTGAGTCACGAAGGATTAAACCCGATTAAGACCACCCATGGAGCATGTAAAAACAAAGAAACGCATCCGCCGCAAAAATGTAATGCTTCTTACAATAACGTTCCCTTTGTATATCGCTGACGTGGGCCAAATTTCTGTCCGTTTACTTCCCAGTGCAACAGGCTAACAAAAATGCCGCGCACTGCGATGCACACTCATTTTGAGACGTAAAAGTTCCCACCTCAGCTTACTGAAGCGTTAACGTATCTCTGCGTTGTACCACGAACTGGGAAAAACCACGACCGGCCTGAATGCTATTAGTATTACCATGAAACAAGATAAGGTACGAACGTACCCCTTATTCCCCGCGGACAAAAAGTACACCGATGGTCGTCTCACCTAAGGCTCTTGTCCTTGAGCCAGGATTCCGTACGTTTCGAATGAGCAGAAGTACAGTTTGTGGAATTAAGCGCTACAAAATTTGGCGTTCGACTCCCTGCACCGTCTCTTTTTTGTTCAGTGTCACATCTCTAAAGTTGAACTGTAGTGTTCGGATCACTGAAAAAAAACGAAATCAGAGATGTTGATAGTTGTATCTCTCATCCCGTTTAAGGATGCAAATGATTCTGCTGACACAGTGCTGCCTTACCTGTTGGCTTCTTTCTGTTTGAGGATGATATTTTTAAGGCCATTTTTGTCAGATGACTTGGGCAAATTGCGTGGTAATGATGCTGTTTAAACGGCCTGTGTGCTTTGCATAGCGCTGACATTTGCACCTTTTAATGCGAAATAACTCACTGGAGGAGACCACGTCCATACAGAATTAAGCGGAGTTATGTCGTGTGCGCTGAAGCGGACAGGTTTATGTCAGGTACGTACTTCGGATATCAGCCGGGCCTGTGGACGAGCGTCGCTGCTGAAATGCGTTGCGGCGGATCATGTCAGACATGTTGAGACAGGTCAGCATGAATCCGTTAAGCATCGGCTGAGCTGCGTTGGGCTTGGTGAGGTTAGCAAGGTAGTGACAGGCGTAAAAGGCGCGTCTGGGTCGAGGGCGATATGAGTCTATGATGGGACGGACTAAGACGGGATTACGTAGATTACGTCAAGCCAGGTGACTTTATGCTTATCAGTTCGGTCTCGCGCGCTGTAAATACTTTTTGATAGGATCAAACTGTATCAAGCAAGCGTGACTTCCAGGAATGTAAGATGACGTCTAGAGTTTCAGGTAGATCTAGCACGCCTTCGTAAATGCGTCTGATGCCTAATGACTGAAATGGACATACAGATCGCCAGTGGTTGTTGAGGATATGTATTACGAAATGCCTGTCTGTGCCTCGTGGATTTCCTTATGATAGTTACGTCTTGAGAATGAGAGCTTCCTGCCTGCCATGATGATGTGAGGAATGGGACAGCCTTCGTGAGACTGCCTGCATTCCATTATTTGACAGGTTATGAAGGCAGGGATACTGTTGAGCTGGTCTTGTGTTTGTCGAGAACTCGAAGCGAAAGGTTGTTGAACCGCTTTGGACGCACCCCAATCCTAGAAAAAAAATAGTTTTGCTCTCTCCACGAAGTACGAGTAGTTTTACTTTTAGTTTTAAAACTACCAGATAATAAAGGCCGAGGACCTGCATTGTTTACCACCCTGATATAAGTGAAATTCCGGTTCCTGATTTATGTGAAGACCCCTCCAACAAACGTCTTGGCCATTCCAATGGTTTCGGCATTAAACATTAAGTCTGGGTTTCATGGTTAACTGGAGTACAGTCCGGCCTCTCAATCATTTTCCGTCTCCCCAAAAAGCCCCGACCCAGTTGTGCCTGAGGAATTAGGGACAAGCCATTACACAAGACGGACGGTTATCTGGTAAGGGCCTTGACTTTTCCTTGGCGGATCGCGTCGGTTTCCCCCGATCATATCTGCCTCGTAGGTCCCCTGCGTTTCCGGCAGCACAAGGCCACGCCGGGAGGAAGGGAATCCTGTCCGTGCTGCGTTCTGCCCCGAGCGGTAACCCAGCACGGTCAGGCTGGCACAAGTGGAGCTCACGTTTGCCCTGATGATCTGTCTAAATGGAGGTACGATTGTGGATTTTGATTTTGGTGCGGACTGATGTCCCGAGGGGACAATTTGTATTTGTCTATCAAAAATACCAGGAACAGGTGCATGCCACAGAGCGTACACTGATGCATTTACCAAATGTGCTTCCATCGGATGAGTAGTGAACTTTAATCTGTACTCTTTGAAATCTCTGTTTACTTTATGAAATATATCTATGTACTCTATGAAATCATAGAATATTGGATTGGGCTTATCTGAAGATTGTTTATTTTTGGATCCAAAGAAAACTATGCCAGACCTCAAGAAACACAAAAAGTTGAAGAAGCAAATAAAGAGGCACAACATCCTTGTTTTTCAGTATCGGTAGACCAGGCACAGAAAGCGCCGAATTTTGTTCAAGTCTGCGTGGGTTGAAGGAGCCACCTGGGCTCTGTAAGTCGGTCCCCCTGTGTTCCAAAGGTCTTCGTGCGTGAATATATACGGGAACAACGCTACTTTGGCTCCTTTTTTGACAGCATGGACCCGAAACGTTGCCGAAAAGACACCGAAAGCCATTGTTTTTACGTTTATGACTGGTCTCGTTTCCAGTGGTTGGACGTGTTTGGCCACGAGGCGCTCGGCTCGTGCCGGGTGGAGCCGCCTGGCCGGCTTGTCACCGTAACGCCCCTGAACGTCACGGAACGGGCGCAGCCGGCAGGGGACCGTCGAACTGCGCTGTCCCTGCGTGACGTCACCAAACGCTCGGTGACTTCTATCTCGTCTCTGGTAAGCATGACAACACCTTCCCGTGGTGGATTCGTCTGTACTGTACTTCTGAACAAAGCACAAAGAACTGATTATCAGCACCTTGCACTGTGATCTATGCTCTTTGTTATTTGTGTATCTATCTATGTATTTACGCTGTATCTGTGCTTGTACATTCTTTCATTACTTTAGGGATTATCAAAGCCGTGACCCGGAAATGAGACCGGTTGCACTGGAGGCTCAGAGGATGACGTCGGCGACAAGAGCAGGTCTGACACCTGCTTCACTGACCGGACATCGGTCTGAATCCTCGGACATTCCGCACAGTTTCACAGAGCAACACCAGCCTGGACCCCCTGAGCGGGCCCTCCGTTTACCTGCAGTGGAACTGGGACGATGTTTCAAAACCCAGCGCGCCAATGTTCCCGGGACTGTATGCATCTGGCCGCCGAAACCCATTCAGAGCGGTGTCGGCAGAGAGCGTGGGCCGCTGTTTTATCTGCCGCCCGACATTCAGCGGCGGCGGCACAAACAGCGCACAGGAAGTGGAGACAATGGCCGCGCTGGCTGTCGTGCGCCAGGTCGTCCCGCCCGCCGCCGCGCCGCCGCCGGCTCCGCCGGGCCGACTCAGTGCGATGCGTGCAACGGCCGCCGACGGCCGGCGCTCGGCCCGCGGTCGTCGCGACTCGGCGAGCGCCGCGGTGGAGAAGGATCCCGTTCGACCCCGGCCCGTGCGGCAGGCTCGCTCACACGGGCTCTCCTCTGGCCGCGGGCCGGCCGATGGCTGAGCCGGGCCGGCCCGTGGTGCGGTCGCGCGTCACCCGGCGCCTGGACCCGGAGCGGGGCGTGCCCTGTTTCCGCGAGCTGACGCGCACCACCCGCGACCGGCGCGTGTCGGAGCGCGCCGGCGGCCGGCCGGGCGGCGCGCAGTGGCGCCACTGCGCCGCGCTGCTGCAGCTAGCGCGGCTCGTGGGCGGGCCGGCCGGGCGGCCGCGGCCGCGTGCCCTGCCGCCGCTGCCGGCCGAGGGGCCGCTGCCGACCGTGGTGCGGCGCGCCTGGTCCCGCAGCGCCAGGCTCGGCCGCGGCACGGTCACCACCGTACGAGAGACACTCACCGAGACCATCAGGGTGACGCGCTGCCGGCCGGCCGCCGCCGGCGGCGGCGGCGGCGGCGGCGGCGGCGACAGCTTCTCCGGCTCACTCGGCTCCGACGCCGCCCTTGACGAAGCTCGGCGAGGCCGGAGCAGTGTGCCGCTCTCGTCCAGACGAGCGCAGGACGGGGACCACGTGCCGGCGGCGGCGCAGACGACCCAGCCATCTTCACCTCCACCAGAGGCCGCCACGCCGCCGGTCCTCGCTCTGGCATCGCTCCCGCCGGCAGCGTCGGGCCGCCTGGGGCCTGGGGGCGCCGGACTGGGCCACCTCCGGCCTCAGCTGTGGCCCCCGCCGGCCCTGTCTGCCGAGACCCAAGGGGAGGAGGACGAGTGGCAGATGTTTGCTGGGGTGGCCGAGATGGGCGTTGGAGGGGGAGTCGAGCCGGAGGGCGTCGGTTCGCACGGCGCTGTATCGCCGCTGACGAACGGTGACCGTCGCGCGGCGGACTGGGAGCCGGAAGAACCATACCGGGCCGACGACGGAGTCTGGCTGTCCGGCGTCTCCCGTGAAGGAACGGTAGCGATTTGGGTGGAAGGAGCGGCGCTCACTGAAACCGGAGCCGGAGGTGAATCAGCAATGCCCACGTCTGGCTCCGACGGATGTGACAGGACTGTTATTTCCGTATTTGCCGCCGGCGACGATTGTTTTGACGCTGATCGTCCTCGACCCGCCAGAACAATCGATCCTGAGGCAATGGGCCGAAGGCACGGACGCAGCGAAGGCCAGTTCTGAATCTAATTGTTGCATGCGCTTTGGGAGGGAATTTGCGTGCAGCGACAGCAAACAACTTCATATCAGCAGAAGCTTTGTCTCCGTCTGATGACGTCACGCGAAACCAAACGCTGCATAAGACAGTTACCAGCATATCGACTATTCAAGATGTTCCTGACGATGGTCCGTGTGAATGGCTTCCGTCGGATACCGACTCGCACTGCGAAACTGTCCGAAATTTGGAGACACGAGTTCAAGTCCGCTGGGAGGAGCCGCCGTGGCGTCAGGCTGTGTTGTCGCTGCCTCCGAGCCGCCATTGTGCGGGGGGTTCAACAGTGCCACGGCGCGCCATCAGTCGGCTGTGGCAGCAGATGACTCACGTTCGAGCGTCCTGCCCGGGTTTGGCATTGTCTGGCCCGGACCTGAGCTGAGGCTGCAGCCGGTCCAGCCAGGACCTGAGCTGAGGCTGCAGCCGGTCCACCCAGGACCTCAGCTGAGGCTGCAGCCGGTCCAGCCTGGACCTGAGCTGAGGCTGCAGCCGGTCCAGCCCGGACCTGAGCTGAGACTGCAGCCGGTCCAGCCTGGACCTGAGCTGAGGCTGCAGCCGGTTCAGCCAGGACCTGAGCTGAGGCTGCAGCCGGTCCGGTCTCTAGAGTTCTTCCGGTTGCCGGCCAGAAGCCTCTGGTCCCGCTCAGCCGGACCGACATTCGGTAACGTGGTTCTCTTCAGAGGTGCTTGGCTCCACCTAGCATATGCGGGAGTGAGCACCAGGAACGATGATGCAAATCCTGACGGAAATGCCTGGTGGCCACTGGTGGTCGAAGAGGAAACGCCACATCAAACGTACCCCACGGACGGCAGAAGGATGATCAGTCCGGGAGACAGCAGCCGGGAGGCGGCGATGTCCACCGTCTTTCGTCTGAAAGTGTTTTGGCTGGACGGGATCGACGCTCAGAGTGCCGAACTTTTCGGCGGAGGCTTCAGCCAGTCTAACGCCTACGGCCTGTCAGCGCTGCCACCGTGGGCCGAACAGGCAGAATGGGTATGTCAAACATTCGCAGGTGTGTTTTTCGCACCGTATTCCACGTGAAGATTTCTCCTGCTTTTCTCTTTGTCCGAATGAGGATGCCAGTCACGATGGGGCGTCGCATCGCAACTATCTGACGAATGGTTCGGTTGAAGAATCAAACATTTGTCGAGAACGACTGACACATTTATTTTCCAGGCTAAACAAGTACTCCTCGTGTTTTCTGCTGGTGTATCACCAATGATTGTGGAATTATTCATCAGTACTGGTTACATCCGTTGTCGGTCAGCATTCCGACCGAGGTAACTGAACCCGGCAGAACGCACACGGCGTCCGGGTGACCGCAGCGGATTTACGACGTGAAATCAGTACTTTGTCGCCGAAGGACAGTTTTGGCCTCGCGTTTCGTTCTGACGTTTGATCACGGCTAGGAGGTCAAATCCTGCAATCTGTGATCTCTGGATACTCTTGCATTCAAGAACAAAATACTGGCCTCTTTGGGACGAAATTCTGGTCCAAATCTAGGGTTGACTATTGAAACGTTTCTAGTGGCCGCCAGCATGCCTTAGATTGATGGCTGTCTCGAGTTGCTCCTAAAAAAGACTAAGATATGTAGCTCGATTTCGGCCGTCTCTTCCACAAAATATGGCGGATCTGGAAAATTCGTAATCCGAAAGGATTTGTTCGTGAACTGGGTCTAGTAGCATAAAGGAACTAGGCTAGGCCCTGGGCACGACTTTCGTGCAGCAAAACTGGAAGCATTTTCCAGACACCATTTAAAGTTGTTCTGATTCGCTTGCACAGTCTGACGGAGCTAACTGCAAGCTGTTAGCGGGTATCTTACCAAATCGCAAGGATCGTGTCTGCAAAGTCCCGTTTGTTGCGATGCGGTATGACTCGTAATGTCGAGATTCCTGACGACGTATCAGCGTCAGAAGTGTCGGCTTAGGAGTGCAGCTGGGCACGATACAGGATCAGCAACACGCTGGAGCCTCAGTCGAACGGGAATGTGCGAGATAACATCATGAACTGGCACTGCAACCTCCCCTCCTCTTAGTCATGCTTCAAATGATAGCTCGTTTAACGCTGCGTAGCATACAGTGACACGTTTTTGAAGGGAGTCAGGGTAGCAAACAAGCGCGTAGCCAGGATTTTTCTCCGGGGGGTGGCAAATGTCAAATTTTGTCATATACCACTGGCATATAACGAAGTCTATAGGAAAAAGCAGCAATTTTACGTAACCAAACTCATATTTCACTGACAGGAATACATATAATGTTTGTTTTTGTAACATATATATGATCGCTTTTCCGTACTCCTGCGAAATCGATGTATATCTAGTGCAGACCACTTGGTTCGAAGGGGGCATGGCCCCCATGCCCCCGCCCCGTTGGCTACGTCACTGGATAGCAAATGATCACTGTGACGATTTTGGCGCGTTTTAAAGCAGTCATGAAGATTTCCCAATCGCCCAAATATACGCGTCACATCGTGCGCACACTGCTTCGAGTCCGTGCATCGCGTTCAGACTGCAAACCCAGACACATACTCGTCTCCAAAATGGAAAGATTTTCAGTCGCGTGATACGCCCAGTCGCCTTTTGCCACCCTAGAGTTTAGAACATTGCAGTTAAGCGTAAACACGTAAAACGTTTCGTATTCTGATGCCAGATGGGATGCCTAGTCGTGCACATTGCGGTTCACGTGTCCCGTGGTGCACCAGATTCTGCTTCTGCATTCTAGCGGAGCTCCACCCGCATCTCTGCCATCTCACGATAGCTGCAGATTCTCAGAATGACGGATGTCGTTTTGGACGTCTGCATGACTTAGTACACGATTAGAGTGCACGATGCATTTCATGTTGGATGGCCGTAGATTCTCGGAGCACACGTTTCGTCTTTCCAGATGTCTGCAGATTCTCAGGACACACCGTTTTCATGTCGTCTGCAACTTTTCAGGACATGCGATGCACGTCATCTGATTTCGGCAGATTCTCGGTTCGGGATGGCTGCGTCAACGGCGGTCGCATGCGAACCAGCGGGCGGCAGCGGCGCCGGGCAAGACAACAGTTCGTCAGTACAGCAGCCCAGCTCGCCTGGACAGCAGCTCAGCCCCTCTGAACAGCGGCTCAGCCCCTCTGGACAGCATATTAGCCCACCTGGAAAGCAGCCCAGCTCGTCTAGACAGGAGCTCAGCCCGTCTGGACGGTAGCGGTCCGGAGGTAGGTATCTGTTCCATTCGAATTACGAAAGTGCAGAGCAAGGGTTACAAGGTCTCTGTTAGTCCGAAAAGCCGCATTAAGCCATTTTTTAACCAGGGCGTCGCCTGAAAGTTGCATTTTGGCTTCAGTGCAGTAAATCGCACAAAGTATCAAAACTTGGCGTGTCTGTAGTACCCCGGCCCTCGGCCCAGCTCGTCAGGGCCGAGGGCCGAGATGAGGGCTGGCGAGGAAGGTAACGTTTCCCTCCCGTCAACAGCGGCCCAGCGCTGCGCCGCAGCTCCGGCCGGCAGCCGCGCCGCTGCACTGTGACGTCACCAGCGGCCAGCGGCGGCGCCCGACCGCGCGGTCCGACCACGCTCCTGACGTCACGCGGCCGGCGGGGTGCGCGGCGCGGCCGGCCCCGCCCAGTCTGTCGCCTGGGGCGCCATTGGCCGGGCCGGACCGCCGCAGGAGCGAGGGGGGACCGCGGCCGCGTGCAGGAGGGACCGGACGAGCGCCGACCGGCCAGAGGGGGCGCCCGCCGCGCCGGGCGGGACCGCCTGTCCAGTGCGACCCCCGCGGCGTAGGCGGTCCGGCGGCCCGCTGCCGACCGCTCTCGACGGAGCCGCCGGCGCTCCCGACGCGGGGACGTCCCCTGTCGGCCGCGCGCAGCCGCAGTGCCACGTGATTCCGATCGTCGTCGCCGACGCCGTCGGAGGGCTCGACACCCGCCGGCGCTCCGGGCGCCGACCGCGGAGACGGCGCCGCGGTCGGCGGCCGGAAGAGCTCCGCGCCGGTGCGCTGCGGCCGCGGGACGACCAGGCCGCGCGGCCAGAGCAAGTCCACCGGCGACCTGGTCGGGCCGGCGCAGTCGCCGCCCGCCCACCGCTCGCTCAAGTTCAGCATCGACCGGCCGTTCACGAGCGCCGGCTACAGCACGTCCGGCCTGCGGACCAGCGTGCAGCTGAACGGCCGCGACAGCCTGCCGCGAGAGGAGGCCGCGCGGCGGCAGTCGGCGCCGGCGCCGGACCTCCGACCTCCGGCCGGCGGCGCGTCCCCGCAGCGGACGGAGCCCGAGCGGCCGCGCGTCCCCCGCCGGCCAGCCAGCCGCTCCGTGCCGAGCCTGCCGGCCGCGGCGACCGACGGCGGGCCCGCGGCGCCGGGGCCCGTCGGCGGCCGGCCGGACGACGACGTCGACGGGGCGGGCGGTCCGCAGCCGGGCGGCGTGACCGGCCCCCGCGAGCGGCCGTCGCGCGGCCTGGCGCGGCTGCGTGACGCCGGCCCGGCTCGGACCGCGCCGGCCGACCAGAAGCCGGCGGTGGGGCTGTTCGTGAAGCACGCCAGCGCCGAGCGCCCCCAGAGCACCAACAGCGCCTTCAACGCGCGCCGCACCATCGAGCACCGGCGCAGCCAGCAGGCCCCGGCGCCGCGCGTGCAGTCGGAGCCGCGCACCGGAGACACGGCCACCTGGGTCACCGGCAAGATCAACGTCAGCGTGACCAGCATCGGCCGGGCGCACAGCCTGACGGAGCTGGACGAAGCCGAGCCGGCGGCGGCCGGCCTCACCTCCTCCGACCGCTCCTCGTCGAGCCCGACGCTCAAGAGCGAGAAGCGCGACATCCACAACTACCTGTACAGCAGCAACCTGACGTCGTCCGGCAGCGGGTCGGACCTGGAGCGGCGCCGCTCGGACGGCTTCCTGGAGCTGCGGCCGCGCGCCGGCCGCGACGCGCCGCAGTTCGCCTGCGCCCGCCCGGCCGGACCGCCCTGGGGAGGACGCCGCCGCCGCCCGCGGCTCGTCCGTCTCGGTGCTGTCGCCCGCGTCGAGCGCGACCGGCCTCGCCGGCGGCGCGCCGCGGCGGCCGGCGCGCGGCAGGACCGCCACCGTGTCGACGAGCGAGCCGCGGCTGGGGCCGGCCGCCGGCGGACGGCGGGCGCACACCAGCGTGGTGCACCTGGGCGGCGGCGACACGCCGCCCGAGGTCGCCCACCGCCGGAGCCTGCCTTCGGTGGTCGCCGGCCGGCCGCCGGAGCCGCCGGAGCCGGACCCGCCCTCCTGGCTGCGGCTCGCCAGGGAGCGGCGCAGCCTGCGCGCGCGGCGGAGAGTCCCGGCTCCGGCAGCGGCTCACCGAAGACGCCCTGCCGGCGCCCGGTCAGGCGTCTGCGGACCTCCCTGCAGCCGGCGGGAGAGACGGCGACGACGTCTGCGCCGCACGACGCGGTCCGGGGACCGCCGTGGTCGCCCGGCCCCGGCGCCGGACGTCGCCAGGCGATGTCGGCCAGCTCTCCCTGTCTCGGCGTCCACGAGGGCAGGCCGCGAGCCCCGTTCAGCGCGCCTGCTGGCCTGAAGGCTCTGTCAGTGTTCTCGCCTCAGTCGGAGTGCCTTTCTGCACAGATCGACGGCGATACAGGCTCGCCGGTGGAACGGCTGGATACTGCGGCCACGTTCCAAACTCAGACCTCTCACGTGGCCGGGGATCCTCTCAGAACTCAGCCCTCTCACAGCGCTGACAGCCTACTGGCAGCGGACGAGACCGACGTCCCAGTGGGCCCGGATCGCCAGCGGCCCCCAGTGGGCACCCCTTCGCCGACCGTGCGGCGGTTTGCGCCGGCCGACCTGACGCCCCCGGCGCCAGCGCCACGTCAGACAGCCTCGGCGCCAGTGTTCCCCGGCCATCGGGCAGTCAGTGTGCGAGTTATGACCCCCCAAACCGCCGACGCAGCCGCCGAGAACGCCGCCACGCCGGCGGCCGGCGGCGGCCCCGGCAGCGCCAGGACCGGAGTGTACCTGAACGCCGCGCCCGAGCGGGACGTGCGGCGCACGAGGACGAGTTTCACCATCGCCATGGGCGGCGACCGTCGAGGAGACGGCCCGCGGCCGCGCCGGCGGCCCGCGTCCATCGCCTCCGGCGTCTCGTCAGCCCTCCGGCGGCCGCGCTGTCCGGGGACCAGCCGCCGCCTCCTCGGCGCTCCCCGTCGCCTCCTCCGAGTCCCGGGCAGCTGCCGCCGCCGCCGTCCACGCCTCGTCAGCCGGCGCGGTCTCTGCGCTCGGCCGGAGGCGAGACGAGGGACCACAGCGACCCCGGCCCGCGGCCGGCCCGGCTGGAGGACGCAGAGAGTCGACCCCTTCCCCACGCCGTCCGGCTGGACCGCAGCCAGCGCTCCGGCCGCGCCGGCGACGACCAGCCGCGCGGCCTGTTCAGAGCGCGTGGCCGCGACGCCCAGCGGCAGAACGTCACGCGCGACGACACACCGAGGACGACGCGAGCCTCCGAGCTGCCTCACCGCCCGAACAGGGCCAGCTGGCACGATCTCCGCGGCGACAGACCAGAGCACGACGCCGGCCAGCGGTGGCCTCGAGCCGGTCCGCAGAGGGACTTCCATCGCGCCGCGGGCGGCGCCCAGCCGAAGCTGCGCTCGAGCTCGGCGGGAGGCCCCGACCCCGCCGAGCCGGCCCGCACCGTGGTCGAGACCATCCACGTCATCCACGTCGAGCGGGAGACCAGCCCCAGCGTGGTGATCACGGAACTCAGCGGCGACGACGACGACGACGACGCGCTTCGCCAGGGCGTGGTCATAGAGGAGGTGTTTGACGAGCCGGCTGTCGATGCGCGCGGCTCGCGGGCCCCGAACGCCGACAGATGTCCAGCAGACGGTCTCCGGCGCGCCGGCCCGGCGGCACAACCGGCCGGTCATCAGTTCCGGGGAAGCCTGCCGCAAGGGGCGGGCGATCGGTCCGGGACCACCAGGAACGTCTCGTCTGCCGGGGAAAGTCATCGATGCTCCTGGCCATCCCCTCGGCTGCGGGAGTTCGCCCCTGAGTATGACGCGTACCGTTCCCCCATCTCTGTCAGGCGCTCCACAGTGCCTGACGTCCCTCAGCCTGTCAGACGCTCCGCAGCGCCTGACGTTCCTCAGCCTGTTAGACGCTCCACAACCTCCGATGTTCCTCAGCCTGTCAGGCGTTCCATAGCTTCTCACGTTCCTTCCCACGGCGTGCGCTCCGCAGCGCCCGACGCCCCTCAGCCTGCCAGGCGCTCCACTGCGTTCGATGCCCCTCAGCCTGCCAGGCGCTCCGCAGCGCCCGACGTGCCGCGCTCTGGCCGGCCGCGCTGGTCTTCGGTGGAGATCTGGCCGCACCCGAGCTCAGACCGGGCCAGGCCGCATGGCGCAGAGGACGGCGGCGAGTTCTTCAGGAGGTCTGCGGGAGGGCCCTCAGCCTGCGCGAGCTCTCGGATCACCGCTGTCGACGGACGTGAGCGGCAGCCCGACCACCAGCGGACCCCTCTCTCAGGTGAGCTCTCCCCTGCGGCCTATCCGTCGCTCAGGCGAGCCTCTGGTGTCTGTCTGTCCGTCCGAGTTTTCTGGTGTAATGCAAACGGTCTTCACTAGACTGGACTAAATGCGTTTCAGATAAAAACATCAATGGGTGATACGGTCCTCGTCATGCCAAGAGATGCTTGTTTCTAAGACATAAAATAGCATGAAAAAAGAAAAAACTTCATGACCGACCGAACACTATGGCTTTGATATCGGCCTCACGGAGACCGCCGTCACATTGTGACAATGTCCTCCAACGGAAATGGTAAAATCAGCGACATATGCTATTTTGGTATTGTGAAGGAGCATCTCACGGTCTGGTAAAGACTGCTTCTATTCTTGGTCGGTTTGGGGTGGAACGGGCCTGCCCATTTTATACGCTTAATTTGTCACCACTTTCCTAACCTGCACAAACTCATTTTGTGGAAAAATACGTATAAATACCATTACAGTTTAAGCCTGGTTACGGTCTCCATTTAGCCAGACCTCTTCAAAACTTTCAGGTGTTCATCTGCTTCGAGCTATATGACGTGCTCCGTCTCTGGCAGAAAAATTGTTGCGTACGTACTGTCTTCGGTGTTTGTGAAATGGGCGATCCTGCCGCAATCTATGCTGCCAATACTCAGTGCCAGAACGAAATGTAAGAAATCCAGTTAGGAAGATCATCTGTAGAACTAAGGTGAGCTGTACTTCACTTGAAAGCTGACTGCTTTATCAACCAGATAACATAACTGTGCTAACAAAGTGGTGAAGGGCGGGTATGTCATACGTTTCTGGAAAAGCGACAGCGGGAAGAATGGGTGAAGGCAACCATAACATAGCATGTATTGCTATGTTAACTAGAGATGGTAACTCTTTATGTGCCTTGTGATGTTATTCAGAACTTAACTTTCGGGAGGAAAACGGTGGAAAAGAATGGATGAAAGAAGCCATAACATAACATGTGTTTTTATGTGAGCTGGAGATGAATGCACGTCGTATGTAATTTTGTGTTGTTCGGGATTTATCCGTATTTTTGACAAGATACCAAACATAAAACAACGAGGCATGCCTGGATAATCGCGGACGTTGTGTACGTTTGGCTGGATACTGAGGCATTTATATATCATATTGTAATGCATATGCTCTGGTATTCAACGAGATCCTATAAAATGTCATCTAGATGCTTGCAAGAACATTGCCAAATCTGTAAATGATTTTGTGATTCCGCTGAGTGACGTCACTGAAGCGTTGCCGGAGACCCGCCGTGTATAAGCGAGCTCCAGCAGACCGGGTGTTGCCCGCAGACGGAGATGATCCAGCCTCCGAGCAGCAGTGTCTGCCGGCTGCGGCGGTAACCTCCGCAGACGGAGAGGGTCTGACGGGTCCGGCCTCCGAGCAGCAGCCTCTGCCGGCTGCGGCGGTAACCTCCGCAGACGGAGAGGGTCTGACGGGTCCGGCCTCCGAGCAGCAGCCTCTGCCGGCTGCGGCAGTGGCCTCCGCAAATAGAAAAGGTCTGACGGGTCCGGCTTCAGAGCAGCAGCCTCTGCCGGCGACGGTGGTGGCTTCCGCAGACGTAGAGGGTCTGGCGGGTTCGGCCTCAGAGCAGCAGCCTCTGCCGGCGACGGTGGTGACCTCCACTGCCGCTGGCGGTCCGCGACCCAGCAGTCCGGCCGACCGCACGCCGTCCACCGAACCTGCGGAACCAGGGGACAGCTCAGAGTCAGCTGACGACCGGGACCAGCCACACAGAGCGAGCACGGCCACAGCAAGCTGCCGGTCTGTGAGCGAGCCTGGCCGGCCCGCTCTGGAACGGTCAGCAGAGGGGACTCCGGAGGAGACCTTCCAGACGTGTCAGCAGCGGCCGCTTCAGCGTCTGTCCAGCCCGCCGGCAGTGGCTGAGACGTCTCCTCCGTCTTCAGAAGTGGAGACGTCTCTTCCGTCTCCAGTGGTGGAGACGCTTGGCCCAATTTCCAATGGCGGAACCGTCTCGTCCGCCTCCAGCAGTGGACACGCCACCTCCAGTGGTGAAGACACCTGCCCCGTCCCCAGTGATTGAGACACCTTCCCCATCTCTAGAAGTGGAGATGCCTGCTCCGTCTCCAGTGGTGGAGACCCCTGCCTCGTTCCCAGTGATGGAAATATCTTCCTCGTCTCCACTGGTGGAGATTCCTCCTTCGTCTCCAGTGGTGGAAGCCCCTGCTTCGTCTCCAGCAGTGGAGATGTCTTCTTCGTCTCCATTGGTGGAGATCCCTCCTCCGTCTCCAGTGGTGGAATTATCTCGCCCGCCTCCAGCAGTGGAGACGACTGCCCGGTCAGCAATGGTGGAGACGCCTTCCCCACCTTCAATACTGGAGACGTCTCCTTCGTCACCAGTGACGGGGATGCCTGCTCCGTCTTCCGTGGAATACAGGTCTCCTTCGTCTCCAGTAGTGGAGACGCACACCCCGTCTCCAGCGACGGCGGACACCTGATCCACCTCCAGTAGTGAAGACGCCTTCGCTGTCTTCAGTGATGGAGATACACGCTCTGTCTCCAGCGATGGAAACGCCTGATCCTACCTCCAGCGGTGGGGACGCCTGCTCTGTCTCCGGTGATGGAAACGCCTGCTCCGTGTCCATTGGCGGAGACGCCCGCTCCGTCTCCGGTGGTGGAGACGTTTGCCGGCTGGAAGGCGGCGGCCGGGACGGCGGTGGCGGGGACCGGGAGACGGAGCGGCGATCCGGCGGGCCCGACGGGCGGCCGGAATGTGCAGCGCAGCCGGACAGCGCAGGCGGCGCTGCAGGCGGCGCTGGCCGGCGCCGGCCGGCTGCCCGCAGCGCCGCGTCCAGCGCGGGGCTCACCGACCGCCGGGAAATCGGTCAGACCGGCCAGACGGCCGGCGAGCCGGCGGCGCACAACTCCGGACCGGCACGGTACAAACGGACCACGCCCACACCGAGAGAAGGAGACCTCAGAGCGGCAAAGTACAAACAGACCCGGAGAAAAGGCGACTTCAGGTACGTAGAACGCAGACGGCCTCTTCCACCCAGGACGGACGGAATCCCACGGCTTGAAACCCGCAAGAAGCATGGCATTAACACTCCGCACGCTGCGAATGCAAGCCAGCACCACAAACAGGGCCCGGAGACTTGCAGCCGACGGAAACACACCGTCCCCACCCGAGCCTCTGAACAGGGAGAAAGGAAGAAAAACGAAAGCCGGCTAGAAGCGGGTGCGGGACCTGAGACTGAAGAGAGGCACCGTGTGGACGGCAAGAAGACGCGATTGGATGGTTTGAAAACCTCTGTGCGAAGGCAAGATCCCATGAACTGTCGCATGACAGTGCAGCACCGTATAACGACCACTGCAGCTCCTTCAAAGACGCAGCCAACTCATGAGAGGCAGAACACCGGCCGGCTTGGGAGGAAATCCAAGGGTGAGCGCTGACTACATTTCTACACCCCGTGCTAACAGTTTCCGAACAGGTTTCGTGTCGGTTTCATCTCGGTAATCTGTACGTTTCTGACATTGCGATGAAGTCAAGCTGCGAAATAAAACGTTGCAAGATTGCTGTAGAAACTGCACTGAGCGAAGTAAATGGGTTGCGTTGTATTGGAGTAATGATATCACAGCACCAGACCATATTTCGTCAACTTTTTAAACAAGTCTGGTATCCAAATGTATGTAGAAACGGAGAAGGAGCATGGGCCATGTCTTCCCTCTTTGTCGTTCACATAAGATCAATAAAAATGAACGGAAATAATGGTATATAAACATTCTTTCACCATTTGTAATGGCGTCCTGTTCAGAATTTGTCCCTGGAGTGAATTTTAATTGCTTCGACCCAAATGCGAACGGCTTTTATTAATACCCTTAGACTTCTACTACCTTTGTGGAGCGATGGATGGAAAATAATTGTATTTTGAAACGTTCAAACCGCAATTTTCCTCCAGTTTACGAATGCAGCTGAATTTAATCGGTGATTGACTTTTCAGACGGAATCTTCCGCACTGAAAGGACATGCGTAAGGACGCAAAATCGGGATATCGTAATTGAACAATCCGTCCAGGACACGGCTTCTTCGAAGGTGTCAAATGCTATGACCGCCCATAGTACTGGAGCGTAAGTGCCGTGCACCAGTTTTGTTCTTTTATTCGTCGACTAATTGCTGGCAATCCACAATGCATTTAAATCTGAAAAATGCTCGTGCATTGCCCTACTCAAGACTCAACCTTGTTATGAGATCGCATTTGAATCACATGCCGCTAAATGGCTCCTGACAGATGTCGAGGCAGTTACTGAAAGCAGCCACCAGTGTTGATTGTTGATCATTTTTGTCATCCGAACTTGCCGTTAGTGTTTTCTCCGTCGACACCTGTGCTGACGTTTGTAATGACGCACGTCTTCCGAACGAGTCATTTTAAGCCGGTTTACTTTGGTCCGTGTCAGACTCACCACCCGCATCACGGTGGAGGTGACCAAGTGGCGCTCACAGGGCGGCGGCCAGCACCGACAGCCAACAGGTCCGACTCAGTGTCAGCACCTGTTCCGCACCCTGCCTACCACCCTACACTGGTGTCAGCGCGCACCCCGCCGGACACATCAGGCAACCCCGCCGGTGTCAGCCTGTATTCCCGCCAGGACACATCAAACAACCCGCGCGAGCCTGCGCTCCACCAGACGCATCAGACAACCCCGCACGTGGGTCAGACGCACCCCCGCCAGACATATCAAACCCCCACGCCTGTGTCTGACTGCACCTCGCCCGAACACATTCGAGTATCGGCTAACTACTCCACACCTTCGACTGACACCGCCAATGGTCTGCAGCCACATCAAACGCATATGTGAGCCAACCAGCTCGCACATATTGGCGAGGTAGATTTACATCGCACATGCCGGATGTTAGCTACACCCCCGTCAAGCACTCCACGATCAGCTTAAACCACAGTCGGCGTCCGTCACCCCCTGTCAGCCCGCACCTTCGCCAGTTACCTTGCTGTCGGCAAATACTTCCCGCCAGCCACCCTGCAGTCAGCCTACACCCCATCGCTTGCCCTGCTGTCAGCCTCCACCCCCGTGAGTTATTCCGTTGTCAGCCGACAACCCCATCAGTAACCCCACTGTCAGCCACATCCTCGTCAGCTGTCCCGCTGTCGGACCGTCAGCTATCTGCAGCTGACCTTCACTTGTGCGGCCACGCCGCAGCTGCGTTGCGCTATCGTGCCGTCGACTTCCATTGCCCTCCTTCAATAGCGACAATGCGTTGTCGCATTGAGCGTCACAATAACTACAGCCGGAAGCATTGCAATGCTTCCGGCTGTAGCCATTGCGACGCGGACATTGCGTGTTCCAGTGCTTTCACCAGGAATCAGGGGATGTTTTTGGCACGCAGGTGCCAATTTAGCATCGCAAAAGCATCCGCTCCTCATTTGGCACTCGCTTCTGATTCACTTGCCGTGCTGCTTCTGACGCAATGGGCGAGTCTCCCGTTTTGGCGACCAGTTCTGTAGTCACCGTAACGACACTGGAATCCAAGAAAAGTGAGCATGTGCGTGTATGTTTTAAGGGAAATGAGTTAGCGTTGGAAAATGAAGGAAATGCAGCCTTGGAGTCAATTCTTTCCACGCATTTCCACATACGGTATTTGTGGTAGATTTGCATGTCATGGGCGTCGTCTCTGCATTCCTCTTATCGTCCCACGGTTTTAAGACCTATGGCGAGGGAATTAAAACTGCGAAATCACCGAATCACAGCTGCTTTCTGAACTCCTCACCTGCGGGCGTTCCAGGCGGCACAGCTGACGTCTGGGACAACGACGCTGCTCCGTGACAAAAAGAGGCTGCAGCCGTTCCGAGCAGCCGCTCCGTCCTCGGCCCTGCTGCCGCGGCCGTCAGTGGGCGCCGCTGGAGGTGGATCTGCGGCACCGGCGACCCTTCAGCCAGCCGCCGGCCGGGCCCGAGACCGGGCGGCCGGCCGGGACCGCCAGACTCACCGCCAGCCTGCCTGCGGGGCCACCTTTGCGCCGGTGTGCAGAAATTGCCTGCGCTGTGATAATGCCGTGTAATACATCGTTTGTACTGACATGAAGTGTCTTCTCTGCATGCCTGGAGATTTCCGATTTTTTTTTGCGGGGAGGTGGTCCACACAGGTTTCTCTAGTTATTGCCATAGGCCTAGTGTTAAGATTCCTGAGTATTGGGGGGTACCCGGACCCCCAATACCCCAGAAATTGTCAGCCATGCTTCTCTGTTTGACTCCCCCGACAGCGGAACCAGTGCCACGGGTCAGAGGAGGTGGCCGTTCATCGGTGTTGTCTGGTGGCACAAAATGTTGCTTTGGGATCTTCAATGAATTCCGTAACATCTATTTTGGCCATTCTGTGACCACTGTCGCATGTAATGACTAACCACGCCTTCTGGCCAGAGTTCGAGAAAAACATGATGAGCGCAAGTCGATCGAGTCGATGCTCCTTCAAGAGGATGCCGAGGCCTTTCAAACCTTGAAGGCCCATTCGGACTTCCTTCGATGGTCTTAGAATTTTAGGGGGGGGGGGAGGTGGGCTCATTCCCTTCTCCCTTGGATCCTTCCCTGGTTTTCAACGAAAAATGTGGAATCAAAAACCTCCCACTTTACAAATTTCGGGCAAAGTTTTAGAGATCCACGAACCCACTGCAGAACGCGAATGCGAAACGTCGAATGAAAAGTGAAATACTATGGAAGGAAATCGTATGGATCATCAACTCAGGTAGTCATTTATATAAAAAACATATTTGTCGTTACAACTTCTCAATAAATGCAAGCAATCAGCTAACAGTCCGCCATTAATGGCGACAAAGATAGCGCTTCATAGACATTTAAGCCGCGATGGTTCCCATTAACGTATTGCTCCTCCGCGCTGCAGCGTGTGGTTGTGGCACGTGGATACTTGCCAGGGGTGTATGTTGTGGTAGGTGGGTCGGTACGCCATTCTTTTATTTGGTGCGGTGGTGAACAGAGCTGTCGGTGGCGGCAGTGTAAAATTAGGTTGAGGCAAGGGACGTGTAAGTTGTGTAAGCTGCCAGCGATCAGGTTCTCACCTGCGCAAATTGAAATGAAATGTGGTTTCCTTGGAATTTAGCGTCTTTAGGGGCTCTCATTTCTTCGGGTGCTGTCTGTAGATGTGTGCTTTAATAATTTCTGTAAAATAATGGGTTATAAAGGTGGGCCCAAATTCAGCATTTAGTAATATAAATGTCATGATGACTGGTGTCCATCCTTATTTGTCATGTTCCACTATCTCACATTTTATTTTCGTAGGTATGCTGCAGTTACCAGGTATCATTGCCATCATCTTTAGCTGCTATGTAATCATCTTGCTGCAAATGAACTTTCTGTGATGTATGTGTGTTATGGAAAAGTGAAGGTCAAAATGGTGGCAAAACATAGTATGAAGAATGCAGCAAATGACTGCATTGTCAGGAAGTTATATTGTTCCTAGGTTTTAGCTTTGCATTAATGGGGTCTTTTTCAGGCCTTGACAAAGGAATCTGAATAAGTATGGCTAAAGCCATTCACAAGTTAAAGCCTAAGAAGAAGTCATTAAAGGCCAAACATGGAAAGGGACTCAAACAGCCACTGGTGGTTCAGCAAGAAACAAATGAATCTTCTTCATCCAGTGCTGTATCACCACAGGTTCGTCAGGTTCCTCATCAAAATTCCATTATATGGTGCCAGAAAGGAATGGTTTGTGTATGCTCATTCACGTATCAATTTGACAACTCATAGTAAAAAGTCCTTCAATAAGTACCTGAAAAGAACCAATGTATGTCTTTTTCCTCCAATCTCAACTCATCCCATTTCCATGTTCTTGCATCATTACCTTGTCTAGATCTTCCACAGCTTTCATATCCTTGTTAAGTGATTTCCCACAATCCCCCAAATAATGATAGTCCAATGTCTAAAAATGTATTGTCACTCATGTTAACAGTCTACCATTATGGCTACTTCATGCCAGTGGCACACACACAGAGCTCTTCAGAAGAGGGCAGAAGACTGTGCTACCAAGGTTTTGACTTTGTCTCAGAATTTTCCAGTCTTTTAAATTGATAGAATAAATTTTCTGACATTCCTAATAAAATGGTGCTAGGAATATTGCTGCTAGTGAATGTATTTCCAATGTGACAAAGAGGTGTCAGTTCATTGATTGCCAGCAGTGTGATGGCCACAGCAGGTAGGCCACAGGTGAAAACAAGCCTTGTTGGTTGCTGAGTTGGGAACCTGCCATGTGGTCTTGAGACTAGTAACTGCATAAAATTTACTCCTCTTTCAAGTTGTGTGTGTCATGCCTGTGGTGGCACATTACAGTTTGGCAAAAAAATCAGCAGTCTTCAGGCATTGCTGGATTGGCATCAGGGTCAAGGTCTATGTGATGAGTGGTGCCTAGCAGTACTTTGATACATGGCATTGCCCTAGCAACCATTCATGTGAAATAGGTGCAAAAAAATACAAACTGGCTCAGAAGTGCTCAACCCATGCTATTTTTGGGAATTGATGAAGATAATAGGTAGAAGAACATTTTTAAAGTTGCTTGGGCCAGATCATTTGAAAGTGATGTCCATGCAACACAGTTGAGCTGGTGTGAACCTCTCCAAAGATGGAAGGACTGCCTCACTAACTGCACTATTGTCCACTGGGCTGCCACATCCAGGGCTTCATTGCATATAAACAGGAGCCTGTTTGCACATGGCATGCTGACTTTCAATACTTAGACTTATACATGACATAATTATATCCATTCATTGAAGGCTTATAAATTATGTAAGTTCCACACCACTTCCTGTTATTTTTGGGAAGGCCTGTAGCAAACAGAAAATCCCTCAGGATTATTTGGTTAAGTCTCTGTCTCACAATGTGGAGAGCATTGTTGTTTCTCTCATTAATTCAATCTCATTCTGCCATTAATAACTTGTCAGTTTCCAGTGTATTTTCCCCCCTTTTTTATACTTCCTGCTTAGGTTCTGCCATTTATTATTTAAATTTGGATGCACCAAAGGCCCCTCAACCCTGCAAGGTTCATTCATAGGTCATTTTCCTCAGGCTCCACCCCACTAATGCATACAATTCAAGCCAGCCATATTTCCTGTGTAAATGTGGCTGCAAACCAGTTGGCACATGGTCAGTTTGGGATTGACTTGTGCTGTGATTCTGAGTTGTCTCCCTTCATCACGCCGCTCGTCGCCCGATCCTTCGACACATCATTCCTCAGTGAGTACAGATGGAGGGAGGGAAGTTAATGCTATGGAGATCCTTTCATGTACAGCTTAAGCAGTCATTTTTGATGGCATTCCTAATGACATGTAGCAGATATTTAAATGGTCATGTACAATGTTCTCAGAAATGGTTGCTTGATCAGCACATAAGATGATGTAAGTCGCATAACCTTTCCTTGCCCTTGTTGGACGAACTTACCTGTTGACAGGTCAGGCATTGGTGTAGCAAACTGGATAACTCAGAATCAGAGCACAGGGCTGTTTGGGATTTTATGCATTGTATATCATTAACCCTCCTGTTAATTGTATGATCACTTGTTTGACAGTGAAATGGAAAATTATTGAGATAAGGTTTTGTTAAATATGCATGTGTTTTTCAATCAGTGGGTAAGAACATGGACCTGTAATGTTTGGAATGGAAACTTCACAGGAAAATTGTGACCAGTGGTATTTCGGGTGTCTGATATAAACATAAAAGTTTCACAGATATTGAAACGTTTGTGGTGTGAACATGCAGCCAAGCCTTGCATTTCTGATCATACTGTCACCAATTCTGCGATGCCTTCGGTTGCTTATTTTCGTGCCTAGTAGAGGCAGTAAGAGGAAATGTAACATCAAAATAGATGCCATTCTATGCTGTTTGCTTAAATGCTCATATTTGACCAATATTGGGTGACTTCTGCTTACTGCCTTTTCCAACATTTGTATTGCATTTGTATATGTGAACATTATTGTTATGCATGGACTGCTGTCATTATCCTGGTAATTACTGATTATGTTCTTCATTTCAGGCAAACAAATGGATAAACAAGCAGCGCGTGCTGGTCTTTCTCCTCTCGGGGCATCTCACATCGCTATCGCCACCTCATGACAGACGTCAAGGCAATGCTACCGCATTCCAAGTCCGAATCGAAAATGGATAAGAAGGACGAAAAACGGGTCATCAATGAGGTATTACGATCTTTCTTGGTGCTTATCGTTTCGGGGTAACACAGCTGTGGCCTGACAGTCTGTTGACGTGCACGAAACGGGAGAGGTCGATAAAGGAACGTGCAGTTGTGATTATCGCTGCAGAGATTTATGAAGTATTTTGAGGTATAAGTACGAAGACTCGCGTATACTCTGAAAATATAATATATGAATAACTGAGTAAAAATATCGTTGTGGACTCATCCAGTTCTGGGACCCTCCCTTTCCATTCACTTGGGGGACCTTCCTACAAAGATAATATCCGATACCCGGGAATCCCGTCACGGGCAGGGAACTCGTGCGACGGGTCCTCATGCTTGTGTCCCTCATAATATGGACCGCAGACAGCTGACGTGGCAGCGAACTCGGTCTTTGCTTAATGTGCCCGCACTCCCACTGTTTGGGGCATCATGCATTTTTGGCTCTTCTCGTACATGAGCGCCTGCATGCCTCGGGGACTGTTATGTTCCGTGCACTCCTCGTCTCGGGCTTCTCGTCACCTTCAGGCCGACACAGGTCCTGGATGATGGCTCGTGATAACGCTTTTGCCACTGACTCGAGTCTTGTCTTATATGCATCAGGCCCTCGTGTGTGTTGGGCCCCTCATGTGTATGACCTGTAACGTAACGTCTTGATGCGAAGCGACTTCTAACGGTGCTTGTTGAAGTGCGTGGTTTGGAATAAAAGTTTCCCAGCCATACTTCCACGAAGGACACAGCAAACGTACATTTCCGCGGCTTAAAATCTTTTCTGGCAATGCTCTTCGTTATTACTTTGTCTTTGTTATCGTTTGTTCCCCTACGATGTGAACAGCGACTGATTCAAATTCATGTATACTGTGTTGAGGCTATTATGTATATGTTATACATGCATCAGTTATTTTCTTATCAATAATTTACGCAAGTAGTGTCATTTTCACTGTGTTATGCTCGTATATTGCCATAGTTTCATGCTTCTGATACTTTTCAGATATGTGAGATGAAAAACTGCAACAAATGTTTGTTCTTTGAGCCGCGTCGAGACTTTTTGTACCTGTGGATGTCGAACGTGCCGGATGGCCCCACCGGATATTTTCTCGTGGAGAGCGGTGAGTGGAATCTTTTTGTGGAACTGTAAGACTTTTTTGAGTGGAACTTTTACCTCGTCGTTACAACGGCAGCTTTATAATGATTTTACGCCAACTACCGGCAGGTCATACGTTTAAGTCTGACATTAGTTATACCAAACAGAATTGTTGGATCTTGTGAAGGCATTTGTGTTTTTCGAATGGAGTTTGAGGTGTGGTTGCAGGGGCTCGTACACACTTTTCAGTAATGTTTTGCTGCGACGTTTTGTGTCTAAATTTGACGTCATTGGAGATAAAACGTAAGCCGTGAGAGGCGGTCGGTCACATGTGTCTAACCGGGCATTTGTCCGTACCAGACAATGTCCCAGCTCGCGTGCAATACGTGCCAGTGACGTTTCGGGTAGATCTCCGACCAGATGTTAACCAGTGAGTTGGAGGTCTGTCACCCAGTAGGTATTTTTCGTACAGATGGCAACATTGCATGATTTACTTGTCTCTTTAAAAAGGAGATGATATACGTCTGTTTAATGTGGCCTCTGTAGAAAAAGTGTGCTAAAACGCTTTCTTGACATCCTGACGACATGAATGCCGGAAGCTTCCAAAGTGTTTAAATTCAGTAAATGTTTCCAGTGCATACGATGCAGGAGCTGAAAATGACCGGGCAACTCATTAAAAGGATCTCGTCCTTTGCTGTCATTTGATCCCAACTTCACCCAACCTCACCTTCGAGTCTTCAAGGAGCTTCTGACGCAGGTGAGCAGAGTCCTGTCCAGCGATGAATATCTGCCAAGTTTTTATGTGGTTTTATACCAAACTTTAAAGGCATGTTTAACCAGAAGTTTAATATATGACAAAGTTTTTCATCTTGACTTGGGCCTGGCCATGTTGAACGGATGTACCCGTGCCAATATGATTATTGCATTAAATGCCGATGAATGAAAATTCGTTCAGACAGATGTCTGAAATCCGCGGCGATAGTGGTTTTCCTGTCGCACTGAGACGGCCAGGCGTTCTCTTCGTCCATTTCCTATCGCCGCCCGTATTCCGTCGGAGTTGGATTACAGTCAGTAACCAACTGCACATGGTACGTGGCCGGACGTGGCGTCTGCACGGTGTTCGGTCCGCCCCAGGTGTTCGGCACGCCCCGGCTGCACCCCAAGTCGCAGCCGTTCACCGACCACGTGATGACGTTCTCGTGGCTGGACCAGCGCATCTGGTTCCGCAACTACCAGATCGTGGAGGAGAGCGGCGCGCTGGCCGAGATCGGGCCGCGCTTCGTGCTCAACCCGATCAAGCTGTTCGCCGGCAGCTTCCAGGGCGAGAAGATCTGGGAGAACCCGCACTTCGTGTCGCCCGCCTCGGTAGGAAGGACCGGGCTTGCGGAGCCGGGCTTGTGGGCGGGGTTTGTGACTGTGTTCGCATGCTGTGGGTGCGATAGTGCGGTTTGTCCGTGATTTCTGTTTCGATATTTGAATTGGCCTTTCTGTGCGTCTTTTCTACGTCAGTGCATCGCCCAAAGCAAAAACCGTCGATTTTGTGAATATCATTCTCCGGTCGAGTTTTCCCGTTTGTTGGGATGTCGCGAGTTCCCTTCCATATCGTGAAAGTAGGTCGTAAATGTTACAGCAGCCTCGTTTACTTCCTGATGTTTTGGGCCGATGTTAGCCTGCAAAGTTCACGGGGAAGTAAAATTGAGGGGGAATGTAGGAAGAGGGTGTCCACTGTCTAGTTCGCATCACACAAAGTGGGAGACTGTATTGGTCAGACCCAGACTGTATGGATGACCGTGAGGGGTACGAGGTAACGGAGACTTACTCCAGTGACCAGGCCCTGGCTGTTCCGGCGGCCGTGGCGAAGTGGGGGGTAACAGAGGCCTGCTGTTGCCCGCAGCGCCGCCGTATGTTGCTGGCGTCCCGGGCGCACAAGTACGTGCACCGCAAGGACCAGCAGCAGGCGTACCAGGCCCGCCGGCCCGGCAAGGACGCCACCGTCCGAGTCGACGTCACCGATGACGTGCTGCTGACGTCACGCGACGGAGAGGTGGACGGCGAGGAGGAGCCGGCCTCGGCCGAGGAGTCGGGTGGCCCGCCGCGGAGAAAGAAGCGGAAACAGTGAAGGACAGTGAAGGGACGATGACGACGTGGTTGTGTACGCTTTCAGTTTGGTAAATACAAGTCTGCATCGGTGCTGATCGTTTTCTGGTGCGGTGCTGGAGACGGGAATGTCGATTAATCGCAACGGAACTCGGGGGTCTGATTGTGGGGAGTTCTCAGAGCTAGGGCCGGTATGTCGCATTACAGAGCGGCAAGTCAGGACTCTGGTGACTCCCTGCGTTCACCAGCGGCCTGAAGAAAGAGGAAGGGGAGGAAGAAGTGGATGGCCGGCCGAGATGCGCAGAGGCGGAACAGCCCGCGACAAGACAACCCCGATAGATCGGACCTGGAGCAGCAACCTGAACACTCCGCCGCCACCGGAATACTGAAAAGCCACGTGTTACTGCCGGCAGCGGGCCCACTGTTGCCGACAGACAGCAACATGTCACACCCTTACCCTCATGTAATACCAGCAGACTGGTGCGGCGATGGTGAGCTGACGATTCATGAACACGTGCCTCAGTCCACTTACCAAACGAACTGTGGCGGAAAATTTACATCGCAGACCTCTCGTCGCCTCACTTCTCAACTTTCATGGTGCGGCTTGTGCCAACAAAAACCAAGGGTGTTCTGGTTGTATTTGCGTTGATATCTTACGTTCCGTAGTGTCTAAAAAGTGACAGACTTATAACAGCCTATGAATGGGTTTCACGACCCGTGTATGCACATAGAGTACATATGTCATCATGACAGTTCCAAAGCTCTGACTGACCTAAGCTTTTTTCTGCAAGGTATGCTAGGTTGTAGCAACTGTCCATAGCGCTAGAGCCAAAGATTTCAGTTCATTCAGTTAAATGATAACTGGTCATCCTCAGCTACCCCGTACGTAACTGCGTGATTAACGGTCTGAAACGACATTGTGAGCCGATTTGTCCCCACGATACTCACACATATCCATGCATGGACATGCATTCACTGCCTTGATTTTGTAGGTTCTAGACTGTTGTGGATTTCTCCACTTTGCCTCGGCCACTGTTGTGGATTTCTCCACTTTGCCTCGGCCATATAACATGGTGCAGTACGCAACATCCAGCTGCAGAGAAATTAAACAAATATCTTCCAAACCACACACCATTTACGTTTGTAGTCAAATAAGTGCACATTCGCCAATCGCCGTGTTCATCTTAAATAGCAAAAATGAATTTCGCTTAGAGGTGCCCTGATCCCAGAAGGGATCTCGAGGCAAGGCTGGATTTTTAATGTAACAGCAAGACGAGAAAGATGTTAAATTCCGTAGTGACACCGTTAATTTCTTTCCAGCCTTATTTTATTTTTAAATCGCAGAGTAGCAAAACTTCGTTGAGATATTAGTTAGATCGAAAATTGCATATGTTCTTATGGCACAGCATGCCTCCTCAGCCAGAAGTTCGTCTCGGCAAGACCGACACAGGTAGGTCCAGGTTTCTGGCAAATTTCGCTTTTTATGCGTTTGTGTTTTGTGGTGCCTTACACTTGAACGCGAATTAAGAAACCCGCATTCCTCCTGCAATTGATTTCTTTATGCTTCATACCGTCCTTAGTAAACTGAGCGTCAGTGTACCATTATTCCCTTGGCGTGTATGATGTTCTTCCATATGAGACGGAACGCTTTTAATTTTGAAGACAAGCAGTCTGCGTCCACATAAATCAGCCACGATGCTTCGGTCAAAGCGAAAAATGTTCTGTAGATGCGTGAGAACTAGGATCCGCAGGAACTCTTTCGCCTTTCCAAATAAAAGTAATACGCCAATGCAATTGTTCCTCATAGTAACGCATACGCCCATATTTCAGCTCCATCAGCATTCTTCACGGTGTTTTCGGAGATGCCGCCGCTCAAATTCTCAGCAAGAAAGGCTATAAATTGGGAAAAGTCATAGGCGAGGGTTCGTACTGCAAAGTTCGACTCTCAAGCAAGGTATTGGATGGAGGAGAACATGTCAAAATTGCGTGCAAGATCATAAACAGAAAGAAGGCTTCCCATGATTTTGTAACAAAATTTTTGCCGCGAGAACTCGACATCATACGACACATCGATCATCCTAATATTGTGAAGTTTTACGATATCATCGACATTAATGACTGCGTTTATATATTCATGGAATATTGTGACAGAGGAGATCTCCTGGAACACATCAGAAGCAAAGGCGCTTTAAAAGAGCCTAAGGGACGACATTATTTTCGGTGAGTAGCAAACGACTTTTTTCGCTTTTTCTGCAATGATGCCCGGCCCGTTTTCATTATGTTCCCACTAACAGTGACCCAAATTTATGTTTATCACAGGAGCACCACCACTCTGAGCCACGTCATTTAGCGACGATGCACATGGTAGGGGTGAAATTTTTCTAAATTTGTGAGGGTGACAGTTGCCGGAGAGTCACCACTGCCGACTTCACAATTCAGCATGCAAAGCGCAATGGTTATGTTTCGCAATGATAACTCCGCCGTGGATATCCCATTAAAAAGTAAATGAGAAGTTTCGATTCCGTAGTTTTATGGTTTAAACGTTTGCGAGTGGATGTCTTGACAAATGTGCCAGATATGCTGTGCGAAATCCGGTAGGCATAACCGTGACGTTCGCGGCGTTCTTTGGCTCGTTCTTCGTAATGCAAATGATTAAGTTTATTGCATAAAAATAACCTCATGATCCGGCCTAAGATCACTTTTTACCGATATTTCTTTTGAGATTGTGCTGTTCTGAGAGGCCAACAAACCACTATGAGCCCACCAGCTGTCTTCGTTATTAAACGCAATTTTTTCTTCAGTTCCTGATTCTACGTCTCGGGTTTTGAGACCTATTAAATCGTTCCCGCATTACGCTCCACAGACAGCTGGTATCAGCAGTCAAGTATCTGCACGCCTTGGACATCACCCATCGCGATCTCAAGTGTGAAAACGTACTGCTGGTGTCGGACCGTTCAGTGAAGCTCACTGATTTCGGCTTCTGCCGACGGTGCCGTGACGACCTGGGAAAGAGGGTGCTCAGCAAAACATTCTGCGGCAGTGCTGCGTACGCTGCGCCCGAAATACTGCAGGCAAGTGGGAGAAGGAAAGATAGACTTGATTGTTGCGGGCAGCCGTAACAATGCCACCGAAATCCAGAGACATACAGGTGATGTTAACCTCGCAGCTTGTCTTTTTCGGAATTCACTTGCATACGCTATTTATGCGCTATTCACACACGATATTATAAAAATACATACCATTACGCACATGCATACTATGCGTATACGCAATCACATACATATTACATATACGTGCGGTATTTATAAGCCATTTCATCCCTGTCGAAATCCGTACGATGCTGAAATGGAAGCTGTCATATATCACCTTTAGCATGTTCTACGTACTGCAAAATCAGATAAAATCTGCATCTGCTGATTAATTTACCCGCTGTTCCTAAAGCGGACTGCACTTCGGTTTCAGGGTCAGCCATACAATCCAAAAATGTATGACGTGTGGTCCCTTGGCTGCATCTTGTACATCATGGTGACGGCGACTATGCCCTTTGATGACTCGAACATCAAGAAGATGTTGCGGTATCAGCAAGAGCGTCGGCTGGGCTTCAACGGCAAGAATCCGGAGCCACTGACGACCGGCGTGAAGCGGCTCATCAGGTGACCGACCCACGCTGACCAATCCGGGCCCCTGTTGGCGCTCCCGATGACGAGGCCACGGCCCACGCTCGGTGGCAGGCAGGCCGCCACGCCGGGAGCTTTGGGCTTCGGCGGGGTTGTTTGTGAGCTTTAACCTTCAGCGTCACACGTAACTATTTGATTCGAAACGGAGAGGGTCAACCACGCCGACCGGCTGTCCGGCTCTAAACAACACGCTTAAGGCCTGGAGAGCTGTTCGACTTAGCTTCTTCTTGTAGGAACCATTTTATAACTGAAATCAATTAGTTAGCGTGGCCACAGGATGCGTATCAAGCTCTTCTTAAACAGGAATTTGATGTTGTTACCATCCACTTCGAACGTTCCGAGAACACGTCCAAAACAATCAGAGTTCGATCACCACATCAGTACTAGGAGTAAATTACGATAATCGAATTCCCATTTTATATTAACAAAAAATAGCATTATCATCACCGCCCACGGAATCAAAATTGCCCCACTTAGAGGTACAAAGAAAGTAATGGTGGACTGAATTACATAATTGGCATATCTTAATTGGCGTTATCGTGTTCTGTCAGTCCTTCGGAGGTCTGGACGCTATGCCGGCAGACACATGCTGGAGCCGGACATCACGCGACGCGCCACCATGGACCAGGTGGCGGCCGACCCGTGGATCTACGAGAACGACCTGCACGCCTTCTCCGGCTCGCACATGTCCTCCCTCTCCAGCCTGCAGGCGGCCGACCAGTAACGGCGAACGCACCCTCAGCAGGCCGACATGATCACGAGATCAATCCGGCACGGTTCAAACGCAGACCCGCCTAGTCAACGCCAGGCGCGAATGTCGTGCCAGTCGCAGTCCAGCCCGGGCAGAGGACGGCACCAGCGGCGCCCGACGCAGTCCGGCTTGATGGAAGACACCACCCGTGTCGCGCGTGTCCCAGTTGAGCGTTACCAGAAGACGGGCCGAGGCCGTCCCAGTGGGCGGCCCTGGCCCTGACTGCACACGACAACACCGAGTCGGCGAGTGAAATCTGTCGTATGCCCTCATTCGTGCCGTTTTAGACATTTCACTTCTTTTATTTAAACATCTTCCTTTCAATAAATCTCTTTTAGACATCTAGGCTAAGGACTGTTAAAACGGAAACCACGGGTAATGGCCAGGTAATGGTTATTTCTCGTTGAAACGTGGGCGTCCATGTAGCCGCAGGCACTTGGGTTCACATTCGTTGATGGTTCCAGGGCTTTCGGGTATTTTACTCCATTTTTTTATTCCCACATTTGGTGTCGTTTTATTCCTGTTTTGTACACATCGTGGGGCCTCGGATCTTTCAAGAATCGTGGCCATGTCCTTATTCTTTCCTTGGTCCGCCCTTGGTCATTCTTAAAGTTCTAAAGCCGTCCACAATGTTTTGCGACCGGAAATCTTACCATGAAGTCTCTCTGATTTCAGCCCGCTGGCGACACAGTCCAGTCCTACGATACACCAGCGAACGCCCCAACACCAACCCGCAGCTGAGGGAGGAGATATTATCGTTTGCATGATAATGAAAAATCTTACTTGTCATGACGTGGATGCAATGGATACATTTAGCAAAATAACCAAACAAAAAACAAGCGAGAAATTAGACTGGGGCTTCTTGACCTTGATCTATGAATGCAGGCGATACTTCATAGACGGGATATCGCCATGCATTCATCTCGAATCATGTCAAGACCAAGCATTGATAAGCAGTCAACTTTGCGGCGTCACAGACAGCCATTAAACGAACAAGTTTAAACTTAACTGAAACGAAATGCTATTCAGTGATTTCGGAACGCCTCACTAGAAATGCTTTATGCATTTCGGGCATTTCGCAGTGAGGTCCAACTTCCAAGCATTTTGTTCTTCTCTCAACTGTCCGTCATAGTCCTTAAGGCCATTTTACGCACTCTACAGCCACGCCTTAAAAACGATGAGAAATCGCTTTTGAGTAGTTACGGCTTTGACGGCGCGATTACGGGCTTTGACGGCGCGATTGCGGGCTTTTAATTCGGAACGCCGCCATTGACATCAACTGCGAGAGAGCTGACAGCATTCCTAGCCCAAGTTCCAGCCGGGGAAAACCCTGAGGCGATTTTGAAACGTTCGTTAATGCGCTCCTAATGGCATTTTCCCTAATTTATGGAAGACGTGCCTGCGTGTAGATCTACGATACCTTATGTACATCACATCCACAAAAACGGGGAGTTTATACCGAAAGCATTTATAGAAAAGTCATGGCGCACCAACATAACACAGTGTGACCCGTCCCGGTTCGTCTGGCCAACACAAAGCAACGCGCAGTATTTTACCAGGACGGCTGGAGAAAGCCCAAACCACAATGCCGCACGCGTCCGCAAACGGATGCATATCATTTCATACACTACAGGGGCACGAACACCAAAGTGTCGACAAGAAGGCCCACTCACGCAGTTGCTTAATCTACTCTTAAACTAGCAATACATCGCATTCGCCTTGAAACCGCACCACTGCGACGTTGTGGACAACGCAACTCCTGGGGCTCGCTTACTACTAGCAGTTTTCATAGGCAATACATGAGGCCAAGTGCCCGCGGGTAAAAGGACAGCTTCTGGGCTTTGCCGGCTATTTTCGCACCGGATTCCACTTCACACCAGCTAATGTACACGGCCTTCGCGCGGAGATCAGAATACAAGTGGTGTCAAACACAGACATACTGCGCCGAATCTCGAGATATCTCGTTTTCATAAGTCTAGTTCATTTGTTTCGGAGGAGCATACTCCATTTCCTATTTGCCAGAAATCTAGCCGCTAGAAACTTTACGCAGCTCGAGTAAACCTAGGCATTCACCAATGACTGAAAAGAAAGGGTGGAATTTATTCAAACGCTTTATAAGCTTTATAATACGCTGACTCTAGTTTAGATGAACTACACTCACACAAGGCAGCATTCAGTTAAAAACGTAGGCCTATATGCCTACGTCACAGAAACTTTTTCGTATGCAACAGCTACTCCTGATAGCACAAAGAACTGTTTTTAATCAAAGAACTGTTTAAACAGGCGAAGAATCTTCTGTGGAGATTTAACAAATGTCAAGACTGCGGAAGTATTGCCGCCATAAAAGGAAAACAGAACTTAAGCGTTCTCGGAAGCTTAGCAAAAACCACGAAAATACAGTTGAGGCCTGTCGCCCAGGATACATAAAAGTCCAAACGCTGAGCTCAAGAACAGTCAATCAATCGGTGGGTTTATCGCCAACGAAATTAGCAACCCTAACATCCTACACCATCCAATGCAAGCACACTGGAGCCATGAATGAAACAAGGGCAACGCATTTTTGGCTACGAAAGGAACAAAAATGAGTTTCCAAGCTAGTTCCCAACATCCATTACCACCCACTACCAAGATAGTGGGTGGTCAAGATAGTTCCCACCATCCACACCACCCAGTTTTCAAGATGGTTCCCATCGTCCATTACCACCCACTCATCGATCTTACATTGTTTTCTCAAAGGAAGCCTGAATGGTCACGACGTCATCTCGCACGATTCTTTTTATAATACAACAAAGGCTTCGATAAAGAAATCATAATGTTCAGCACTATTCACATACTACGGAATGCGCTCATCATGCTGCTGTTTATTCGTCATTTATCACAATCTGATGTTAAACAACGAAAAACTGTTTACCAGGACTTCGCTGAATTATCAAAACTTCATCTTGTTCAGCTTCAAGATTTTTCCAAGGCGCTGTTTGGCTGTTGCCATCCCTTTCTTCGGTTTCGCACCTGAAGAAGCAGAGGATTATTAGCGTCAAGTAAAAAGTGCATCAAATTGTCATTGTCAAGACAGCGACTGGAAACAAAAATTGGATTACTATCGCCACTTTTTACCACATCCTAGGTACCCAGTCAAGACTTGTACACTAAGGACCAACTCAATCGGGAGGTGAAAACTGTCACGACAAATGTTCGTTCCTATTCAGGAGAGGTATCGGTTTCTAGTAAACAATCAGAGCGACTGAACTTATTCTGAATGGTTGATTTTTTTAAACAATTTAAACTAAAGAAGATGCCTACTACATGTACGTCTCAAGTTCAATATAAACTACGCCTGGTTGCTGCAACTATTGCTGATCATGAGGCTGTTGCCGCCTGGGACCGGATACTGTGACTTACTAGCCGGGTTCGGACACCATGGTTTTACCGAGTGTCTGGACACCGTGGATGCCATCGACTGTACCCAGGTGATCAGACCGTTTCTGGCTAAATGATGGATGTTGCTATATGCGCTTTGATGCCGTGGCTGACACTGAATGGGCTAGAGTTCTGTAAACTGCCAATGTTACTAGCTGCATGTGGATCCTGTGGCCGTTACTGGCCGGGTGAGGGCAGCGCTGCTGCCATCAGCTCACGTTTGGCTGTGTCCGGCCCGGCCGACGTCGGCTGCGCTAAGCTGGAAGTGCTCGGCTGGGGATCCGACAGCTTCCTCCGTGCCAGCGGGTTCTTCACGGCCTGCAGCACAGCCGGCGTCACGTCGGACACGCACAACCATACAGCAATCGCACCACAACGGTGATATCCTGCAATCGCCATCTGCACCTGTCGGCTGAACAGTCGCCACGCAGGCGGAGCACACTACATCGGCCCTGCACACACTTCACCGATATTCCGACATAGCTCGGCGTTCCTCCCCGCCGCTGCGGAACAACTACAGACAACGCTTCCGTTCCACTGGACGGTCCGGCGCCGAGCCGAGCCCACTCACCGGCAGCAGGGAGCTGGCGACCGCTGGCGTCTGGCGGCGCACCGCCTGCCGCGCCGGCCGACCGCCGGCCGCCGCGCCCACCAGCACGCGCGCCTTCGGGTTCCACGGCTCGTCGGCACGGCGCCGGCCGCGCGGCTTGAACACATGCTCGTCGTCGGACGTGTCCAGTGACGGGTACACTGTAACAGGGCCGGCCGCAGGCTGAGGGGTGTGTGCCGGCCACAGTGGTGTGGCTAGGTGCGACGCACAGGCGTAATGATAACGACCTGTGTGGCAGTCATATAATCCTGGGTAATCAGTCAACACATCACGCTTCCAGCAATGCAACGATTTTCGTACAAAAATCCTGATGACTTTTTCAGTTCACTTACACCTTAGTTTCTCCTTTTTTCTTAAAAATACAAAACAGGGACGGTCCTGAAAACAAAAACGGACAGCGTGCGCTGCTGCTCGCAAAGGCTTCCGAATGACTGCTGACCGCTGATGGCAGTACGAGGGGAGGGCGGACCTTTGCAGGCGGTGCCTAGGGGACAGCGGACCGTTGTTGGCAGTACCAGGGGATGGCGGGCCAGCAGACAGTCCCAGGCGACAGCGGACAGCTGTTGGCAGTACCAGGGGAGGGCGGGCCAAGACAGTCCCAGGGGATAGCGGGTGGGTGTCGGCAGTACCAGGAGACGGCGGGCCGCCGCCGGGCCTCGGACGGTGGCCTCCCGCGCGACAGAACGCCGCGGGCCGCCGCCGGCCGCCACTGACCGTAGTCGTCGTCCTGGGCGGTGCCGTACGCCTCGTCGTCGGACGAGAACGAGCGTCGCCGGCGCTTCTGGGAGGCGGCGCGGACGCCGACGGCGCCGGTCGGCTCCACCACGGCGCCGCTCATCGACAGCATGCCGACGATGGCGTCGCGCGTGGCCGGCGACGCGGCGCCCGGCTGCAGCCGCTCCTCGGAGCTGTCGGCCACGCTCGAGGCTCGCAGCAGCTCCTCGATGCCGTTCGAGGCCGGCACCGGCTCCGGGCCGCCGTCGACTGCGACAGAGCAGCGGGTTGTACCTGACGTGCTGGCTAACCCCGACGCCTGCTGCGCTCACGTCAATAAAGTGGCAGACGGAAAACATCGTGTCCGACATCTCTGTCAGGACCAAATGGCAAACAAGACTACGGTTCCCAAGCAAGACCGGAAATTCCGTTTTCGTTCTTGGTATCACCACACCGATTTGTTTTGAATACGGTACATTCTGAAACGTACGAGCTGAAAATATGGTTATAGTTTGGTATGATTGGTCTAAGTCGGCGAAGACATCGCATGTGCGATTTCCTGCATAAAGACAGTCATTTGCTTCGACTTGTCAAAGCACTTTAAATGGGGCTTTTCATGACGGTACAGCAGCCAACTTGTGGAGTACAAAACGCTTCCAGAGTGCAGATTTTTGTGTTCTCTCTCAACACCAAAAATGACACTAGCCGACGTTGCACCAGACTCATCAATTTGCCAGCTGAGGCCGGCGCACGGCGCGGTCGGCACTCACTGGAGAGGCGCAGTTTGAGCGGGTTGTCGGCCGACACGGACCGGACGCGGCCGTACCGGCGCGCCGAGTCGTCGATGGCCAGCCGCGGCTCGTCCTCGTCGTCATCGTCGTCGCGCGCCGGCGGCTGCGGCGGCTGCGGCGGTTGCGGCGCCGGCGGCGGCTGGTGGCGCGGGCCGAGGCGGATGCGGAGCGCGGCGGCCGGGCGGCGGCGCGGCGCCGGCGGTGGCGCGGACGGTTCGCCGGGCCGCCGCGGCGCCGGCGTCGGCTGCGGCCGCGGCACGGTCAGCCGCAGCGTCGGCTCCGGCCGCCGGTCCGGCCCGGACGCGTCCGCCTGCTGCAGCAGGCTCTCGAACTCGGACCGCTCCGAGATGTCGATGAAGTCGTCGTCGAGCGGCCGCTTCTTGACGACGCGGCGCGACTGGCGCTCGGGCCGCGGCAGCGCCGGCGGCGCCGCCAGCGAGCTGTGCTTCTCCGCGTGTCGCACCTCCTTGTTGAGCTGCTTGATCAGCTTGCTGGCGTTGATGGCCGCTGGCACTGGCTCCACGCCGCGGCGCATCGACTGCAGACAAAAGACCGACCGTCACACAAGTCGGTTTCCGGGATTCAGAACCGCCGTCAGGCAAGCACGTTTCCGGGCATCAATTTCTAGACTAGATCTTGTAAACTGTCCTAAAACCGGAACAGTTCGCAACCGCATCACCATCTGGGTCTCGTCGCAACCACATCGACACTAAGAGATCGTACCAGTGGGATGCGATGAGCGTAGCAAGCCAACTGTGATCAACAAGTGCGGGATTCCGAAATCTCCAAAATGACGTAACAACGGCGATCCGAATCCGAATCCGAACGCCGGCGACAAGAGGCCGAAATGCACCACACGACCGAACACGACCGCCGGCCCGGGCGGGCGGCGCTCACCGACGCGTCGAGCGCCCAGGACCGGAAGGCGGCGGCCAGGCTGCGGGCGGCCTGCACCAGGTGAAGAGGACACCGCTGGTTGGCGTCCGCGTAGTCGCGCATCTCGTCCAGCAGCCGGCGGCCGCCCAGCCAGTGGCACGTCTCGAACGACGGGAACCGGAACTTGAGGGGCGTGCGCGACTTCTTCTCCAGCTCGTACACCCTGCCGACGGCGCGGAACGGCGCTTCAGGGGCAGCAGGAGTCTTACTCCTGCTCACTCCGTCAGAGGCGGACACGTGGCAGAAGTGAATGTTTCAGCACATCACGTTCCAACGCGAATGATGGACACAATCGGCTTTGTCCAGGGTGATGCTAATACATGCGCCACTACAAAGCATCAAACTGCAATGGCCTGGCTTCACGATGGCCAGTCGAAGAACGGAAAACTGTACTCATTGTTCAATATAATCGAAAACGAGTAACATCGGCAAGGCAAATCCACCTGATACTCAACAAATACCTTGAAAAGGCTTATACACAAAACAGCTTCGGTGTAGCTCTCCTGGAGCTTGGCAGTGCAGCATTAAACTGCGGTGGCCTGCAATCGAGCTGCAAGCTAAGCGTGGAAGCTATTGCAGGAGCTTCCTACGGCGACACTCCACCCAGCGCACCTGAGCTGTAGAGGGACGTTCAGGCTGCAGAGGAAGTTGCCGCCGAAGACCAGCGAGTCCTCCGGTGTGTAGACGGCGTGGATCCAGCCAGACGGGATCAACAGCGTCTGCCCAGCCTTCACCGAGAGACGGTAACAGGCATCCACCTGCCAGGCACGGATACACAGTCACCAGGCGTCCAACAATTCGGCCACAAGCTCGACCCCAACGCTGCAAGGCGAGTCCTGGACGGCAAGTAAATTTCTATCAGGGTGCTCTGCGATTATACCAACGTTAGATTGTTTGTATTAATGCGTAACGTCACTTGCACGTAATGCTTTCACTGTCAAAGTGGATTAATTCCCAAAATCAGCCGCAATATGTAGTATCTAGTGAAAATTGCGGAAAATCTTTAATCTTCGTCCTTTGGAACTTCGAGATCTAACATTAAAACACGTAAGAAAACGTATTTTACCACGATTCGAAGCCGACTACCTCGGCCCAAAAACACACGTTAGAAGTGGTACAATACCTCAAAACTCCACCACAACGGCGAACACTGCATGCAATGGGCGTTCCCCTTCAACACGCTACGTCACGCACAGAATCACATTGCAACGCACATTCCAAGCACGGGAATACCAGTTCTTGTTGCATCCTGGTCCGCACAACTCACCAACACCACACGAGGTCGGGCAGCCTAGGGGACAAATCAGGCAACACAAATGAAGAGTCAAGAGACAAATGCCGAGCGAAAGTTACCTGGTCACCGAAGAAAGTCGAGTTCCTTGAAAGCGAGTTGAGCCAGCGCTGGTACAACGTGAGGTTCGATACGGTCGGCCTGACGAGGTAAAACACCTTCTCTCCCTAAAAACAGAACGTCACCCACGGTTCAAGCACGAATGTAGAGCATTTAATCAACATGCACTGCAAGACAAACGGCACTGATGAGAGTCGCTTTGTTGCGCCACATACATTTCACAACTTGCTACAACCTGAATGAGTCACTCCACGTCCATACAGTCCATTCACACGAACGGTCCGGTGCTGAGCGCTAGATTTCCATGCATCTAAGATGATCCATCGCTTTCCACGTAACCATGCAGCAACGCTTGATAAAAACGGTAACACCCATCAGGCGCAGAGACGCACTGGGTGTGCGCTTATGGGCGACGGAGAACTGACCCGGAGGACGTGGTACCAGACGGACGTGCCGCCGAAGTCCACGTGGAAGTCCGTGTAGGACTCGGCGGCGCTGACCAGCGCGTACTTGGAGACGGTCGGCTTCTCCACGCCCTCGGGCGACGGCGTCGGCCACAGGGAGGTTACCCAGCAGAGCTTGCGCACGATGTAGGGCGCCTCGACCAACGCCGCCAGCCTGCCGGCAGGCCGCCCGACCGTCGGTCAGCAACGTCGCACATCCATCACCAGCACCGTGTAACAGTTTGAGACTGTCAGTAAGATTTGTGGAGACTTCCCCATCCATGCAAATTTTCATATGTATGGCTACCTATTCACGAGCATTCCTACGAAACTGCGTCACCAAACACGACAAACCATTTCAGGAGTGCTTCACGCGATCCAACACAACCGCATCAGCAGCCACAGGGGACGAAACAGAGACCACCGTGGTCCGGCGCTGCTGACAATGCGCCGGTACACCGGCCGGTATCCGTCAGGCCGCCGCCCGCTGTGACCGGCCCGCGGGCCCGCTCGGCCGGGCCGACCGGCTCACCCGGTGCCGCTGAACTCCAGGCTGATGCAGTTGAACGTCTCCGAGCGCTGGCGGCCGGTGAAGTACTCGCTGAGCTCGCGCATGCTGACGTGGATGTCCCGCTGCCGATTGACGTCGATGACGTCCAGCTCGCGGTCCGAGCCTGGTCGCAGGCGGCCGTCAGACGCGCGCCAACATCGGCCAGTCACACAGCGCCGGCCGCCGCAGAGGGTCGGCCGCCCGGTGGACAGCCTCTCACCGGACGGCTGCTCGGCCCGCGGCAGCCCTCCGCACAGGCCGCCCGACGACAAACCGGCCAGCCGGCAGCGACACACAAATCATCAGACACTGGCATCTCTGTCACATGGCGAATATGCACTGCGCCGTCCTTTTACTTCGGTAACAAAGGACCCGCATCGTTTTGAATCTCACTAGTTTACATCGTTGATCTATCGTCTAAACTGTTATACCGTGACTGTTATACCGTGAATTTTGGCTTTGTTAGCCACCGAAAGGCCAGGATGCTGTATGACTAGTCCACCAATATCAAGGTGCGACATCTATGCGACTGTCCGGCAAGCTTCACATTAAACGTTAAAGCCAAATCTGCAGAGGCAGGCGGCTGACGTGCAGACAACTGACTCCCAACCTCCCTCCTCCACAGCTCGTCGTCTGGATGGTACGTGATCACGTGATCACCGCCAGCGCCCGCTTCCTGACGTCGGGCGCTCACCGCCGACCGCCGGCGTCTGCCGCGGCACGTACCGACGTAGTTCTCCAGGTCGTGCACGGTGAAGGAGGCGGCCGGCGGCAGCTGCATGCCCAGGCCCTCCACCGAGTCCAGCAGGATGGGCCGGTCCCAGCCGTGGCGGGCCAGGTACGGCAGCGTCAGCTGCTGGCCGCGCAGACGCACCACCACCTCGTCCGCGCTGGCAAACACCGCAGACGAGCGTTAGCGGCCGTCTCAAAGTACCACAATGTTCCGCCTTCCACACAGCGGAAAGCAGTCTGGCACTGAAAAAACACCAGCGTCAGGCGTTCAGCTCAAAACTCTAGATGTCTGCAATATTTCAACGAGCTAATGTCACTCATACAGGATATGGTTCTCCTACATACCTAGGCAGTGGGTGATTTCAATTCCACTGATCAGTGGAATTTAAGTCACTGAGAATATCTGAAACCACATTAGTGCACAGCTGTCCCATGATAAATGATTGAACCGAAACCCTGGAAGACATTCCAACTTAAGATTTGGTTCCTTTTACTGATTCCGTCAAAACTGTAACACTGCACCATTAATTGCGAGTCCTAACGCGACATCTATCAACCATTCACCAAAAAGTGGCGCAATATGCAGCTAGCATAACCCTACCTTTCAAAATGTCGAGAACGAAGCTCCTTGATAAACACCGGCGTGCCGGTTTGAACAGGCTTTGCCTCGGAGTTCAATTCGTATGGATCATGCCGATGCCAATTCGTCCTTCTCTTATCTGGAATGGACAGAATGGCAACATATCAGGTCAGAACACAACTATCGAGTCTTTGCTGACCTCATCGTGACAAAATCTGACAAAGTCATGCGGGTCCTTCAGGACGTCTTTGCTGAGGCACCTAGTGGGTTGGTGCCCTAACGCTATTCCGGCATAACAATGCTTCCACGCGACCCAGAACGACGCAACATTTTTTTGTGCAGACGTTCATTTTGTTCCATTTTTTTGTGTGTTGAAAGACGACAAAAAAGGTTATCATTTCAGACCACACATCCTAACAGGCACGTCTACATACGCAAATGTGCTAGGCTACTCACGGAAGAAAAAAATTCAAATCTTGCCACAGTATCCTAGGTCCCATAAGTGAAATATCCGTAACACGCAACAGCTCGCGCATGAATATTTCAAAGAATAAAACTCCCATATACACAAACAGACTCCAGGATTGCAGATCTATTTTTGGTTCTGAGCAGTCAGACAAATTTCCGTTCATTTTTCACGGACTCAAAATCGTTTAGCACAGTTCAAGCAACTTCAAGATTCTCTTGCATGTCTGGAAATTAAGCGTAGAATGTTTTCACCGCCGCTGCAAACAGATCCGATAACAGGCCGGTATCATGAGCCCACGGCTCCTCAAAATAAGTTATATGAGCTTACTTAGCATGGTGCTGGGACAGACTGACGGAACGTGAGACCAGAAGCGACCAGCAAAGGGCGACACAACGCATCTTAAGCTCCGTATCTAAATGGCCAGTCCGAAACAATGGCTGACGACGAACTGGCAAACGTACTCGGCCACCGGCAACGCCAAATCGCTGGCACCAGCCAGTCGCACATGCGACACCGCTCCGACCCAAACGTCAAGTACGCACACCCCTACCCGAAGCTGGAAAAGGAATATACACGGGAACAATGCCACAAATTGGAAGAGCTGTTCGCTGAAGCCGATTCCAACAGCGACGGGTTTATCACACTCGACAAACTAAAAAAGTTCTGCGAAAAGAAAATGGGACGGCCCATCACGCACCTAGACGCCAAAAAAATTATCAAGTTGGGAGACGACGACGAAGACAAAAAACTGAACTTTGACGAGTTCATGCACCTGTGGCTGAAGGTGGCCGCCGGGCAGGGACCACCTGGGGCTGGTATGGAGGATGTCATGGAAAGCAATGGTATTCGGCCCGACATCTCGAAAAATCCCAACTTCACTGACAACAAAAACACGGCTGGCACCATGAAGAACCGCTTCGAGCAGCTGGCCATTGCTGACCAGCAGCAACAAGAGCACGACGAGACGATTCGAGAGGAGCACAACAAACTCCGCCAGCGACAGCGCGAGGAGGCCGCAGCCCAAAAAAAGCTGGAAGAACGCAACGCTGCTATGAAAAAGAGGGGCGCCATGTTCGAACAAAAATAGCTGCCCTGAGAACGACTAAAAGGCACAACGAGGAGAAAGCCTGAAACTCTTCCTTTACCACCAAATCACTCGGACACAATTTCTGCGACCATTCAGGTTAAGAAGTATAACTTCTGACAGTCCCCGGCAGCAGTAAAAAAAAGAAAAAAAATGGCTGACTGAGTGACAATGATTTGCATAAACTGGCAATAGGTCACAGCCAAATTCAAGCCAAAGCATGTCTCAGCCATTAAGAACAACGAAAATTCATAGTGCTTGCAAGAGGAAAAACATTTTTGTTAGCGCAAATTTTTAGAAAATGAAGATGACACTTGTTTTCAGTATGTGACTTGAATGTCAAATAAACATTTCCACACCAATAACCCCGCGTAGATGACATTCATATCCCTGATGTCACCCACCAAAAACCTTAAACTCACCCTCCCCCAGCAGGGACGGGAAACCCTTATACTGCATTATTTAGAAGAAATTAGCTTTTTATGAAGAACATTAAGCTGCTGCTAATCTAAATCCAACACATCTGTAGCCAACAATACCAGCAAATAGTTGAAAAAGTCTGCAGTCTAATGACGTGAAGGTCTGTGCCAATTAGGTTTGTTTACGCCAGCAGGCACGTCATCGATTCAAACTGGAGTGAACCGCATTTCAATGGTTTGTTCAGCAGTGACCTATCCGTGAGAAAATGGAATATAGAAATGTCACGGACAAGGGCCTGTCGTATGTGACAAGTTTACAAGGTGTGCGACTCAAGGGTCCACAAGAGCAAACAAAAGTAAGTTCTTGGGCTCCGCTTACCCGCTGGTCAAACCAAGCACAGAAAAGTTTGAAAGGGCGACGCCCATTAGAGACCCTCGGAGATAATTTCCATTTAATGCGTCATTACATTAGCACGGAACACTCCGAAAATATGCCACTTTGAGAACAGTCGTTAAAACTCAAACGTAGTTCGTCTGAACAATGAGTGATGGATGGCTTTAGCCGGTCATCTTCACCAGAGTTGGAAATTCGGTTTCTGTTCTTGGTGTCGGAGTATAATAATTTTTGTTTTGGAGTGCAAAATTTTGCAAACAGCCATATTGGCTGAAGTAGGCATTCTCGCTTCAGTTAGTTACGACATCATACATGTTTCTTACTGGGTGGAGACAGAGTTATTTGCCTGCTGAGTTAGAAGTCTGTTAACATGGTTATAATGTAGCTTTTCGATGGCGGCACACGACCAGACTTTTGCAACATAAAATGTTTTTGGAGCATACACTGTTTGGTGTTCTTCAACACCAAAAAACGACACCTTTCCCAGCCACTGGATTTCACGACAAGTGGACGCGATTGGTCGAGCTCCTCAAGAGTGGCGAGCGACCACCATGAGCAGCCCATCGGATCTCGGTAAATAGGACTGAAGCAGCATTGTCTAGAAATAACCCAAAAACCGCCAAACGAAAACCGAAGAAAGGTATGACGGGGAGAGCTGGGGGGAGGGGGGTTTAAATGTAGGCAATACTATAGGCATGGGTGTTAAGTTTGTTTGTTATGATGTTCTGATTTGTTTATGGTGTGTAGTGTAATTCATGGCGTATGGTGTATAACAAACGCGGCCTTATCTGAAAAAAGAACGTCTTTTCCAACCGTGATCTTCACAAAGATTGACCTCGTCTTTACAGGTCGCCAAATGCAGCCTATGCAGCTACTTACGTGCAACGGCGAAACAACTCATCCTCACAAACTGATGAACAGCCCATCAAAACGTTGATTCCAGCTGATGAAAACGGACACGCTACGACAAACAACGACCTGACCTCGAGCCGTGTGTGCATACCACATGTTCTTCAGCATCCACACTTCTCGGTCTCTGCGGTAGGCTACACGACGTTTAAACGTCGAGCAGCAGCAGCCTCTGCGCTCAGAGCAGTGCGAGTCCGGACAAGCCGGGGTTCCCGAGACAGGATTGTGTTTGGTGGACGGCACGAGCGGCCCCCGTTATTATCGCCATCACGGGCTCAGAGGCCGAGAGAAAACAGCGGTCTCTTGAAGCAACACAACTAATGTCTCCGGCGAAGATCTAAGGTGAACGAAGCACCATTGAAACGGACGCCTGCCAAAGAAGGTACCTTATCGAGGCCCACAAGACCAAATATACCTTCCCAGAAAATCGTTCCTCGGACAGGAAAAACCCCAAATCGAATTATCCTGGTCACAAAATGGCAAGTTTTGTAGTTTAGTCATTACATAGTCCCACCGGGCAAGGGGGGATATTTTCTGGATGTTAAACCATTTTAAGGGATTTTTGCACTTAGCTTTCAAGTCCCACCACAAACCATCACAGCATCTACGTCTGCCGATTCAAAATGGCATTTCGGGGAAGCCACGCGTGTGCTGGATACGTCAAGAGTTTGATCTCTGGTTGCGCCATGTTCCTCCTATGATTTTCTACGACCGTTACGTCGTCCGGCTAAATACATGTAAATGGACAAGACATGACCCCTCCGCACCCTTGTCAGCATGGATTCCTCAACAATACCAACAATCTAAATGCAGGGTTTCAAAGGTTAAACCCCGCCAGAAATATGTCTCTGGACGTCTCAAAACCACTCACGTATTGACGGTCCACACATGAGTTCACATCTTGGACAGTGATACTTGTCTATATCCAGGCTCTGGTGTTCGCGGAGGCCGACACAGCTGTTGGAACACAAACACAGGTTTGTTACGTATCAGGTGTTTAAGGCCCCCATAGGATACTTCAATGCAAACCATAGCAACAGTACATTCTGGCTGCACTACTGAATGCCACTACTGAATGCCATTCAACCAACTAAACACTTAAGCCGAAGTCCACACGTTTTACTGGATACAAATTTAGGCAATTTCAGTGACGAACTGTTTCACGGTAGTAACAGGGCCGTCAGAAACGGAGCAAACATGAGCCGAAATTTCCGCCACAGCCATCTCTAACGCCCATTAAAAATGCATTTATATGACAGGACACATGACTGCCCTCGACAACCTGATTTCAAGCAAATTCCGTACTAAATGCTGCCTACCTGGACTGGGCGCAACACAGGACACCTGAGCCCCAATGGCTGTATACCCCAGCACACAAACCATCAAGAACACATATTACAAATTGGTCAGAAGTAGTTTGCAGGACAAATGGGTTAGTTTTCGCTACTAAATTTCGGTCTGTTATAAGAAGAGAAAGCAGGTGACTAAATGAAATGCACTTTTTGCATTTCTTAACTGGACATCGTTTCTGTGTTTTCAAATTACGATCCAGATCCCATACGAAGCTTGTAACAAACAGTACTGATGACAAAACTGTTCTCTTGCTTTCAGTGCTCAAAAACAAATCTCCCAAAGCTATCACAAAGCAAAAAAGTATGGTGTCTGTGTCACACATCAGAAAAATTAGGTACATTTTACATGGGGAATAAGGGAAGGAAGGAAGGAACCTGGGACATCATAAACAACAATGAATGTCATCAACCAGGTTTGGTGAAGTGTTAACAGGTCTGAACAAGTGACTGGAATCCAAAACAACCAACTTTACATTTAGTAGCAAGAATGAATATCAAATTTAGCTGGAAGAATGGACAAAACATGGCATGAACCATCATTAGTTCTGCTGCTGGTGACATCACATGTACTGTGGGTAATGGGTCTTTTGTATCAGGAAGAAACAGATCAGTTCTTCATCCATTCCAAAACCTTGTGATTGCTGGGAGAAGGAACATCAGACACTCCTACTCAATAACCCTACAGGCACAAGACTGACTTGACTGATTCAAATTTCTTGGCTGATTACACTCAAGTGATGCAGCTCCATTTCTGCCTCAAAGTTATGCCTTAAGTCACAGATGACAGATTAAAATTTGACCACTGTGGGATGTGGAATGTGCTTGGGATGTTTGGGGCATGCAAGTGCCGATGAGGACGAAATGAAAATGACATAATTGACTGGATTAAATCACAGACACTGTTTTCCAGTCCCAAATATACAAAAAATCTACCTGAACAAAATTTGAAATGTTTCATAACACAAGCCAACTCCAACATACCTGACAATCACTGAGCTAAGCAGAGCACTGTTGTGTAATGGTCGGGTAATCGATTCACATGGCGATCGGAGGGCACAATGGGAAGACTCTACGACGATGGACCACGGTCTGCATTTCATGATGTCATTGCAGGAACTGAATGGGAATGCTAATGCAGCCCAATTTGCACCTAGCTTTCAACCACAGTGACATGAAACGAAAGACAGTGATACCGTCACCACTCTGCATTAGTGGTCTGCCCTGTGAGCCTATCCAAGTGAAGTCAGAGAAAGGGAAACGCAGCCGCGACCGGATCTACAGGCAGCCTGAATCCAAAGCTGCATTAAATACGAGATGATGACGACATCGTAACAGTGTGAACGAAACGTCGTACACAAATCAGTGGAACGCAGCAGCAAGCGAACTGACAGCTAGTTGTCATTGGCAGTCATGCCAAATAATAACAAATGCCTTTACCCTGCATCGGTAACCTTACCCATGACCAGGGTTGGAAAAGGTGCTGTTTTTTGGTGCCGAAGAACATCAGAAAATATGTACTCCAGAAACATTTTGTACTCTAAAAGCTTGACTTTGCACCTCCATCAAGAGCTGCATTATAAACTGACTAGTTTCTAATTCTGCAGGCCAATGACTCTACCTCTTAAGTAAGAAGCAGGTATGATGTCACAAGTGACTTATACCAAGAACGCCAGTTTAAGCCAGTATTATTTTTTGCAATATTTTGTACTCCAAAGCAAAAATTATACTCCGGCACCAGGAACAAAAATCCAATTTCCAACCCTGCCCATGACCTTTGACTTTGAATGTCAAAAGCGAGATTCAGGTACTGGGAACGCCACCGCGACTGGACTCACAAGCACTTTTCACCCCAAGCAGCATTCGCTGGTTCTAGAGACGATATCTTGAGCACATCTCGGTATCCTGATCTGGGGACCCTCGACCTTGGGATGAAATATCGGATAAACATAATGGAGCGAAGAAGTTCCAAAACCAACTGGTAGTTTTCACCAGAAATCACGCCAAAAGGCGACTGCAGCCAATGCATGTACTCCACGTCAGTGACCTGGCTAGCGATCTTAGACCTCGGGCCTCCAAAGTAAGGTCAAAGTGAGGGGAACGCCACTGCGACCGGAGTTACAGGCAGCTTTCACCGAAACCGACCACAGGGCCAAATGGACTATCTTTGCTACCACCGTGGGCTGGCGGACAGGAGTTAGTCAACAGCGTCAGGTGTGTGGTAGGCGCTGGCTTCGAGTCCCAGAACGGCCACCTGTATTTGGCCCGAGACCAAAACGATCTGTAGGTCACGGGACGGTCATGTCGACACGGCTCGACAATGCTCCTCCAGCGCCACTTCGCCCGGCGTCTGCGGCACAATTTCCCATTTTCATTCAATGTTTCGTAAGGTCAAAGGTCACTCATCAGATTATCGAGGCGAACAAAATATCTTTTACGCCATTCATTCCGCACGAATGTGTTAAACTGTATAGTGCTGCGATCCCAGTTCACGCTAGGCCGGGTTCCGTTACCACACCGTAGCACTCACAACCCAAGTGTATGGAGTAATAATGCCCAATTTGGAGCAATTTTGTCCCAGGCGCCGAATCAGATGGCGCTGGAAGACAATTATCGTGCCGTAGAACTCCACGACGCGGCTGTCCCATGACCTGCCGACCCCTTTTGCTTCCCAGGCAAATGCGGTTGCCCATTCTCCGGCTCCTTATAGTCATCAGGCCTCGGCGACGACACAGTTCGGTAGCGGTATCGTTCCCGAGACCCAAGGCCAAAGGTCATGGTAGGTCAATGATGCAAAGCAAAGTGCCACTTGCTATCATTTGGCATGGCTTCCCGTGAAAAGCACCCGTCGGTTTGCTCGCTGCTATGCCCCACTACTTAGATCCAATATTTCATCCCCAGGTCTAAGGTGATGTAGGTTAGGTCACCATGGGAACTAATGATACCACCATTTTCTCCCATTTAACACTGCTTTGGGTGAAAGCTGCATGCAAGCCCAGCAGCATTTGTGTTCCCCACATAACGACCTCACTTTTGGGCCCTGAGGTCAAAGGCCAAGGGTCAGGCCACTAATCCAGAGTGATGATGCCACTAGCTTTTGTTTGGCACCACAGGCTGAAAACTAGTCATACAATGGAATGAACTGCAGCAAAATTTCTGATGTATTTCTTAAGATCCCATGAAATGCAGCCTGTGATCTGCTGGCATGGCCTCTCCATAGCTCCCTCTAACTGCCATGTGAAATGCCCACCCCACTATCACCAAATGATGTGATAAGTTCAGGGCAATGCACAATACAGTTCTACAATCCAGCATTTCCTTGCACTCCATACCTTTAGATCATATTTCACATGTAACAGTTGTACATACAAATCTTCATATTATTTTCTACATCCTTGCATTTTTTTGTCAATGACCCATAACATCATGCCAATGACCCAAACAGGCCATTGGCAGACATATGTACTACAGCCCAGGTGGCAGCCTATTAGTGGTGACTGAGGATCAGGGTTGGAAATTTGGTTTTCATTCCTGGTGTCAGAATATAATTTTCATTTTGGAGTACAAAATTTTGCAAACAGTAATACTGGTTTAAGTTGGCATTGTTGGCATCAATCAGTCATGAAATCATACCTGCTTCTTACTGAATGGAGACAGAGTCATTTGCTTGCTGAGTTGGAAATGTGCCAGCTGGGTATAGAGTAGCTTTTTGATGCAGACTCAACATCAAACCTTTGGAGTACAAAATGTATTCAGAGCACATATTTTCTGGTGTTCTTCGGCACCAAAAAAACACCATGTTTCCCAACTTCACTGAGGATACCAGGTGTAGCGGTACATGACTAACATTTACAGTAATCTTTACCAAGTGTAGGACCCTGCCCAGAATTCAGTATTTCCAGAAAGACTCCATGGCACAAAGAGAAATGATCTTAAGGCCACACAAGTGCTTGTGATGTCATAGACACCAATGCACATGTTTTGCAGGTTCTCCAAAACTGATTTTTTGCAAGGTTTAGAAACATCATTGTGGTAATAATACAAGTTCCTAAGGCCACTAAAATTATTTTTCCATACAGTCAAGTGATGCCATTGTAATAAAAGTAACAGTTTTCAAGGCACCTCAAATCATCTCTTGGGTTTGTACTAATGCTACAATTACAGCAATGATTGCTAAGTGTACCACCACGGCCAGAATCCAAGATTCTGAGAAAGACTCTATGCCCCAACACAAATGCTCATGACATCATAGGAGTCAAAATACAAGATCCATGGGTCAACTGAAATCATTTTTCTCCACAGTTTAGGGATACCATAGTTAGGAAAATGGGCAAAAGACAGCATGGAGAAAGATTGTCAGCAAAAGGTCATATGGCAAAAGATTACATGAGATGAACATCAAAATAAAGGACGGATATGTTGCACCGAAGGCGCCTTATAAGATATTTGAGGTCACAGACCCATAAAGGGTGCAGTTGGACTTGGAGGTCCAACAGAGGTTAGGTCCCTGAAGCATGGTATTAGGTTATATTTGAGAAGGGATCGTATGTTACAGCACCGTACGTAAAAAATCGTATGAAATAACTATCAAAGGACAAGGTGTAGGCTACTAGAGGCCACAGACCAAGAGGGTGCGATCAGACTTGGCTATGCCCAACAAAGAGGTTAGGTCATCCGTCATATGGCAAAAGATTGTACGGCAAACACATTCATATGCGATAAATATCAAAGGACAAATGCCCACCAAAGGCACAACCCTGCCTAGGAGACTAGAGGCCATAGGCCAATAAGAGGGTGTGACTGGACTTGGCTCTGTTCATCAGGGAGGCTAGGTCACATGAAGTGCAGCATTAAGTTATATCTAACTAGGCCCTATTTAGACACAACCAGATTGGCTTATATATATACTTCTCTGTTACATATATATATATATATATATATATATATATATATATATACATATATATGTATATATGTAACAGGGAAGTATAGATAGATACATCACTTTATGCCTTCTGCTACACTTTCTGCCTATCTTTTACCTATTGTGGCCATTTCTTTCATTATTTTTGTCCAATCCTCTTCAAACTGGTGGAAAATATTGGAGGGGTGGAAACCAACATTGGAGGGGCCCAAATCAACACTGGGCAGGCCAGGACCCCCTCAAAACAACCCAAATTGATGCCCCTGCCTACTGCAAACCAATTATTACAGCTAGAGCAAACAGATAATTCTGGCTGTGACAAACCAGTTACTACACCAATGGCAAAGCAATGGTTGTGCCTACAGAACACCAACTTACTTTACTTTGCTTACAGTAAAGTAAATGCTGTGCCTATAACAAAACCAAATTTTGGCAATAGTCTTTTGTCCCAACCATCTTTATCCTGTTTTCTTTAACTGAAATGATCCTCTGCTTATGACCATCTAAGATCTTCTGTGCTATATTCAGGCAAAATGTAAAAATAGCAAATGCCTTTTTGGCAAATGCTGGATGGCAAATGCTGAAGGGTGACATGTGAAAATGGAGATGTGTTAAAATGGCAAATGGCCAAATGGTTTGCCTGAGCATTCTGTGCTGTTTGGCCATTCATCATTTTAGCATGTCACCATTTTTACATGTTGCCATTTGGCATTTACCACCTAGCATTTGCCAAAAAGGCATTCACCATTTTTACATTCTGCCATTTTATCCTAGTACCCTTCTGCACAGTTACCAAACAATTACCTCATTTAACTGTGGAGGAAAATTATTTGAGTGGACCCATGCGATTTGTACTTTGACTTCTGTGATGTGATGGGACTTTGTGTAGCAGCATTTGAGCTGAGGCACCAGTGTCTTTTGAGAAACCTTTGATTCTGGGTGTGGTAGTTTACTTAAAAAAGACTGCCATATTTACAACATGAGACACAAGGCTGAATGGATGCAGAAAACAATGTTCCATAAAAGATCTGAATTACAGACTTACATTCCATGAAGCCAGTCCTTGCAGATATCACACTGAATCATAAACTTGGTGTTGTCATATGGTTCACCACACGTGCATAACGACTCCCCTGAAGCCATGTTTCACACTATGGAATTCTTGGGAGACGTTAACAAGCGAGTTTAGGCCGCGTCGATGGCTGTCATTTGACGACAGGCTGCACAAATCCAGCGCCTGGGTTACAAGCGCAGACGCAGTTGACTTTCCAAAGGCGTTAAATGCCAGAGCCGTTCTGTCCTCGGCACAATCCAGGATAACATTTCCCGGACCGTCAAAACGAAGCTGTCCTGTCTCGATGAAATCGGGAAACGAAATCCTTGTCAAATCACGTCCGCGACCGTGAAGAAAATCTGTTTATGCACGCAAGCTGACAATAATGGCGCAGGTATAACATTTCGGGACATCGTAAAACACTGACAAAATCGACAAAAGCATTACTTGCGATCTTGTTACGGTTGGGTTGCAATGGAAATAATATTATTCGATTAAAAGTAACTTTCTGACTTCTTCAGCACAAAAAGGCTGACCTTACGTCGACCTTCACGCAACCTAAAGGCAGACTCGTGCTTCATTCCTCTCCGGCACGTAGCCAGGAATCAGTCAGGGGAGGGGAGTGGATCCCCAGCAAGGTGCCTGCTCACCCCAAGGGGTCTCCTCAGCCCAAGGAGCCTCCATCAAAAAATCCTCAAGCGGCCTCGCTCCCTGGCCTAAAAAGGACCTCATCACTTGCAGGTGTTTCGTGTAGTAAAGACAGTGCCTCCTATAGATTCAAAGGGGCCTCCTTCAGCATCGTTCAGCAAGGGGACCTCCTACATCGTTAAGGGGCTCCTATGGTTTGAGGGGCCTCCTATAGCACAAGAGGCCTCCTAGATCATCAAAAGGGCCCCCTATAGCCTCAATGGGTCTATGATCCCCCTTATAGCACCACGCAGGAGGGTTCGCTATGGCCTCAGACGCCATATTTGAGAATCCTTTAAGTTTCGAGAGAGGGAAAAGGGGGACCTGAAGGACAAAATGAAGGCCTCTTCGGCGCTTCATTTTTATCTTTCCCAAAGGGAGACCATCCTTTGTTCTTCACCCCTATCTCCCCGTCTAAAACGTCCCTGATTCCATTTCGGGGAAAACGGTTCCGAATACGACTCATGGTGTAAAATGTTTCGCCCACCACGGCGCGGGGTCGCTCTGCAGTCGACATTGTGCGAGCCACGCGGTGGGAAGCGGGCGCCACCTTTTGCGCATGACCAGCACCAAGGGTGCCTGATTCAAGCGCCCGCCGCCAGGCGGTGGTCGTCTCGGCCGTCGGGTTGTACCCTGGCGGTGGAGCCGCGCATGGCCGCTAGACGGCGGTGGGCGCTGCATCGGGTGCCTAGCAGGCTGCTGCCGGGTTAGGCGCATGCGCCGAAGGGGTGAACGACCCATCCCGTTGCGCGTGCGATGAGGGCCACGAAGGCCCGGCTTTCGGGGCACTCCGCACCGTGGCTTCTTTGGGGTAGGTCCTGTGGGGGTCGGGCCAAAGAGGGTCTCGAGATTCAGGGGTTGGGGTATCCCTTGCACAAATGTTGGCGCTGTGATTGCGAGTGTGTTTGTATTGAATGTGTCACGTTGAATGTTAGGATTGGCTGTACGATTCTGTAGCCGTAACTCGTAACAAGTGAATACATGGGATACTAGATATCAGTTATCTTTCTCCTTGTGCGGGGTGCCGGGACTACTCTGCGGTGAGCGCAACACATCAGTGTGTACCGGGTCGCACGTAACGACCGTGTGGCAGGCGAGCGAAACGACGATACCGGTGCTTTTGGCTCCCCGTGACGAGTTCGGCCGACGACTCACGGTGGAGGGTGGAAGGCGCTGGGCGGTGCAAAGCGCTGTTGGGTGTCGTGGTGAGGTCCGAGTCCGGAAGGACCCCGCCCCACCCCTTTTTTTACATTAAATGGTGCATCGGCCGGGAAACAACAGTGTTTTTTCTTGTTCATGGTAAGCCCACCGGGCCCTGTTGCAAACGCATCTGTCATGGTCACAGATAGACGCGCACTCCATGATCGGAATTAACAGTGATTGTACCTGTTCATGGCAAGCCCATCGGGCCCTGTTGCAAACGCATCTGTCATGGTCACAGATAGACGCGCACTCCATGATCGGGACAATTGGTCCGTGCCTGGTGTCATAATTTTCACAATTCTTTGTCTTATCGTTGGAAATTTTATCTCTGGAAAAGTCCAAAGTTCAACGTCTTTCGTGTCGCTCACACGCGCAGAGCAGTCCCTGTAATTGGGGGGAGGGGGGACTTTGCGGCCACACTTATCCAGCCCCTATCGACTAGCCGAGACAGGTTACAACGTTGAAAAGAAGGAGGAAGAGGACTACTGACGACTGAGAGATTGACCGAGCTGCAGGTACGAAAGGTCGGCACAACAACTGCAGGCAGGACACACCGAGGCGGTGAGTACCGAGTCGGGTGGACAGAACGCAGTGAAAGTGTTGAGGCGTGAGTCTGAGTGATTGTGGTTGCATGTAGAGCGAAATGGGGAAAGCGTATCGTCGTGCCTCGTGTGCTGTCAAGCAGGAGATATTTTGTCTTTATATCGAAGGTGGTCTTTTTCCCGGACTGTGGCTCGAGAAATATCAGCCTTGTGGTCTATTTTGAGCAAACCGTCACATTAGGAGTCGACAGCGGACATCGACCGTGGCGCTGACAATCGGTCACTTATGGAACTACCAATGATCGCAGATATTCTTTAAGGACATTTGTTGTTTTGAGAGTTTGGGGCGTAACAAAAGACATGTTGATTTGAATAAATTACATTAGACACTAAGCTATGCAAAATAATAGTGGAAAACTTTATACTGCTCTCACTAAACCGGCTGTCAGCTTGCAAAGTTGGCAACGTTGAAAAAAGTTGGACATGTTCCCTTGTAATCGACGCATTACGAATGGGGAACACATTTGCCGCAAGTTGCTCATTGTTAATACACAGCTTCACTCTTTTGCGAATATATTCTGAACAAAGAAAACAAAATTTGAAAGGTTTTGGAACCGGCGTTTCGCAAGTCAAGGTTTATGTGCAACGAAGTGTGCGTTTTGGGGCATTAATGGCGCGCTGTGTCCGAATGACAGTTGTAGCCCAAGTTGTCCGACTCTAATATTGAACATCGGAGTAATGTGATTGCATCCGACGCAAAAGACAAGGATTGTGGAAATTTCTGGAACCGACGTTTTGGGTCCGAAAGTAAAGTTATATTTTGTTCGAATGACATTTCCTAGGTTTCATGGCGCGGTATGTCCAAATGACAGGTGCGGCGCGTGTTGTTCAACTTTAATATGAAACCTCATAGTGTTGTGATTGCGTCCGACCCAAAACGCAAGAAATTTGGCAATTTTTGGAACCGGCGTTTTGAGCCCGAAAGTAACGCTACGTAATTTTGCACGGGTGATATTTACGAGCCTTCATGGCACGGTATGCCCAAATGACAGGTGCGGCGTGAGTTGTTCAACTCCAATATGAAACCCCACAGTGTTGTGAATGCGTACCACCCAAAACGCAAGGAATTTGGCAATTTTTGGAACCGGCTTTTTGAGCCCGAAAGTAACGCTACATTTTGCACGGGTGACATTTCCAAGCCTTCATGGCGCGGTTTGTCCGAATGACAGGTGCGGCGCTGTGTTCAACTTGAACAATAAACTTCATTGTGCTGTGATCGGATCGGACCCAAAAGGCTGGGGAATGTTACCTTTTTTTAAGTGCATTTTGCGCTCCAAAGTTAAGCTTTTTTTGCACGAATGACATTCTTGAGCAACCATGACGCGCTGTTCTAAATGACACGTGGTGTGCTGGTTGCGCAACTCTAAGCGCACGGTCTCATAGCTACGTTCGCACCGAAATTAAGAGGATTCGGGACTTTTCACTTCCCGCAGCCGCAGTAACTGTTCTGGTCAGATGCCAAAGTATGGTCGCGCCCCTTATCAGCAAACGCAAGACGATGAATATATGGAAGTTCGCAAACCAGTTGCTTACCTTGTCCAGGATCGCATTTTACCAAACATCACGAGAAAAAAGAAGTCTGTGCAGGCTTGAAATAGACACTAACCCGATCCATATTTTTGCTATTGGCCTCCGGCAAACAAATACAATGTCCAAATTCTGGAAGGAAACTTCCCAAGCATGTACGTCCCCGCGCTCCCATTGCAGCGCTTGTAAATTATAGGCGTGCACGCCGTTCATCAACCGCCTAATCACAGTGCACAGCGGGACCAAATTCACGCCACACTACCTGGTACATGGGAGAGCCGCCCAGTTACCGTCGGGCGCCCTGATGGGTTACGGTACGGCCGTGCCTTGGCGAAATTATCATGATTATGTGGAGAGCTTGCTGCGATCCACGCAGAGGGCCTTCGCAGAGCTCAGGATCAGTGTCGACAAAGCGCGGAAGGCCAACCAGGTCAGGGTAAATGATCGGGCAAAGTTGCGCAACCTGGACGTTGGTGAGGAAGTACTGCTGTACACGCCTCAGCTGAAACACGGGGAGAAACGGAAGTTGGCAAAACCCTGGAAACCGGGCTGTAAAACAGTCGGATAAGTTCGGACAAGCGAATTATTACATCGAAAATCTGGATACACACAAAAAGCAGCTGGTACACATCGACCGCATCAAGCGGCGGCGTTCCCCGCCAACCGGCGGAGGCGGGAACCATGTTGCGGAGGGTCGCCGCTCGGACGAGCCTGATCTCCCCTTGCCAGCGGTGAGCGAGTATGAAGGGGAGATAACGGTCGGACAAACACCACAGGGACCCTCGGACGGTGGGCGCCCGTCATGGGGAGAATTCCAGCCGGCGAGCGCTTCCGCATTGGCGGCGTCCGCGCCGCGCGGAGCGGTGCGGCGCGCGGGACGGACAGCTGACTCCGCTGACGAGGGCGTTGCCATGCCATCGGCCGGGCGGGCCAACAGTGAGTGAACACCCGAGCCAGCGAGTGGCGGCAGCAGCGAGGCCGAGGTCGATGATACCCCGACATGCTCTTCGTCCAATGACGAGGACGAAACAGAGCCACGTTACAGCTCGTTGGGTAGCCCGAGGCGCTATCCCAGTCGACAGCGACGGGCTCCGGATAGATACTCACCGTGAGGTAGGCGAGCGGTCCCAGACTCAGCACGAGCGCGAAGGAAACAGCTCATGTGCCAAGCAGCGCGAGAGTGATTAACGGCGGATAAAACTGTGATTCGTGGAATCAGATTCCATTCAAAACGAAGGATCGAACCAAAATTTGGGAACAAAGACTGGGGGGACTTTTGGCTTTGGTGCTGCTGGGGAGAGTAATAACGGTGAGGGAAGTGGAAGATCGACCAGGCGTTTTATTCATCAGTTTGGGCACCGTGAGTATGACCGGGAGTTCTTACCGGGTACTAATTCACTTGCATACTTACACGTACGAGGCCGAGTTGGATGCGATGCAGGCCTTCATCAACCAGTCCCGAACCATGGTACAGGAAACGAAAAAATTACTGACTGGACCCATCCTGGTGACACAAAAGTCTCTGCACAGTGTACTGCGGGCGTACGAATTTGAACTCCATTGAGTAGAGAGAGTCCACGAAACCTTGATCCAGAAAAATGCCATACTAAAAGCCCTATACCCAAAATCAGTTCAACTGGAGGGAGAAGGCCAGCAAAGGGCAACCCGTCAGGAAACAATTGCCAATGTTTTCGGACTGGTTAGCTACAGCCAATACCTAAATTTGCAACGTCGGGCCGAGTCGGTGGATGAAACTAACGTGGAAGTAATGCACGTGGCGGAGCAACAATATACGATCCTGAACAAAACGGCAAAAAGATGAAATGAGCAGGAGCAGCGCATAAATGAAATCGCCCAGCTAGCCTTGGAATGGAATAAAAAATTAGCCAATTTAACCGGTGAAGCGAATGGTAGAGCTGGAATGTTCGACGCGGTACTGGCTTTGCTGAGGGGCTCTGTGACGGCGTTGCAATATACGGGGGAGCTGAGACTGTTCTTAGACGAAGATATAGAGCAAGCCCACCACGTAATGATGGGGAAGGTGCCTCTGACGCTTCTGACTCCCTCCGAATTTCGCTCGATAATGGAGGCGGCCAGGGCCAGCCTCCCATCTTCATATGCATTCACGGCACCCAGACAGTCAACGCCAAGTGCGATCTGGGAACAGAGGCTCATGGTGCTGCGACAAGGACTGTAGCTGAACAACTACTCGCCCTCAATCTGCGGCCGTCCAGTTTTATAGACCAGGGGACGGACCCGTGACATCTGAACAGGAGCGTGCGGGAGCCAGCTGGAGATAATAAAACGCCGTTGAAGATCGCGCGCCGGCCCGAAAAGAACTCCGCTGACAGACTTTCGTAGTACCTAATGACTTTTTAGCTTAAATCACAGGCGCAATAAATTGATCAACATGTGTGTTTAGGATGGCAAATGAAATAATATGTCTTGACGTAAGACAAAGAGAAAGATCTTTCCGGCTGAACTTAATAAAAAAGTAACGAATGAAGCCAAGCAACGCAAATGCTGCCATGTATTTGAGAGCTGCAATCAGTAACGCAGCTCGAACCAATAGTCGGCGAAAGTCCAGTAGAGCAATTTTCTTTTGAAGAATTAACTATAGTTTTCATTTCCTGAAGGCAGCACCGGAGGCGTACGACCAAAGGGGTCCCGGAGCGCGAGTGTTGCGTGAATGAGTGGAACGAGGAGCGGGCATGTGTGGGGTGTGTAAGGAAGAATGACAAGGGTGAGGAATGGACGGTTGAAGTATGACAGAGAATGAGTGAAGAAGCGAACAGAACGTGACTACGGACGGCGTTTAGGAAAACAGTAAGCGGGAGAAACCGAAATGGGCCAGCGTGGCAGGCATCGGTAAGGAGCGGAAAGGGAAGGATCGTGGTAGTTTATAGCCCGAGCGCGGAGAACGAGACGGGACGGAAAGTGCAGAGAGCGGTAAGAAGCGGAAGGGGAAGGATCGTGGTAGTTATAGTCCGAGCGCGGAGAACGAGACGGGACGGAAAAGGCGGAGAGCAGAAAGGAGCGGAAAGGTGAGGAGAAGAAGTAGTTTATAGTCCGTTCGCAGGAGAACGGGTCGGGTCAGAGAGAGGGTCGTGAACGGAGGAATTTCAGGACCACGCGAGACGGAGGAAAAGAAGGCAGGAGATGTCATGTTTAAGACATAGATTGTAACTGTCTTGTCCTAATGTGGAAGTTTGTGCTGTCACATTTCGTGTGTAATTGAGAGTTGGAGGATTAAGTGTCCGGTGTTAATGAAGTTTCATGCACACAATGTATGTATAGTTTGAACTGAGGGGAGGATTCAAGTGCCCTGTGCTGTCGGAGATATATGTGAATGCTGTGTGCTGTACCATTGTGTGTTGTGTTCAAAACATCAGAGATGAAGAGTTCTGTGCCGTTAGAAGGAGGTTGATGTGCGTGTGCGTTCATGGAAGGTATTGCGGTTATTTGTATTTGTGCGGACAAAATATGCAATGTGCAAGGGCTGGTCCCAGTACATGGTGTGGTATTGAAGTAAGGATCTGTGCAAGGGAAGAGTCTATGCATGCTTGGAATAGGGAAATGTGTATATGGTGAGGGGCGTGCATAAAGAAGAGACCGTGCGTGATAAAATGGAAGATGCGTGCGAGGGAGTACGTGTAAGAAGGTGTAAGGTGTAAGAGGGTTGAAGCAGGAGTGAGAGGAGGTCTTAGCATAGTTTAACGGGGAATCTGTGCATGGGAGATGTCAGAAAAGGGGAAATGGTAAATGCACGTGGTAAAGGTGTGAGGGTATAGGTTTACGGCGAGGGTGTGCATGAGAGGTGTCAGAAGAGGTGAAATGGTAAATGCACGACGTAAAGGTGTGAAGATATAGGTTTAGGGCGAAAGTTTAATGGTCAGGGCACGGGGAAAAGATATAAGGGTGTATGCCCATGGTGGAGGTAAATGGTGACGGTGGGATAGTCAAGGCATAAGGGGAAAGTGCGATGGTGACGGTGAATGGTGAAGGTGTAATATAGAAGAGCATGCGCTGTAGAAACTATGTAGCGTACTAACACTAACTCCGATCTATGGGCGGCCGGCACGGTAGAGGCATTGTTCAGTAAGGAAAGGATAGGAGAAAAATTTGTCCCGTGATAAATTTACTACTTCGCGATGTGCTTCGGACAGTGTGAAGTGCCGCTGCGCGTGACTTTGGGCCACAGCGATGGGACGACCGTGGCTGCAGCTGAGTGCATCAGCAGCTCGGGAGTCCCGCCAAATTGCGGTGCTGATGGGGCGCGGCAAAACGGGCAGGCCACAAGACGCCAGTCAGCCGAGGAGAGCAACGCCGCCTGCCCAAAGTAGCCGTAGACACCATTGGTGAAAGTCCTCCTGTGACCGGTAGCCGCGGTGAAGGACGTGGGGGAACAAGGTTGAATCGGCGCCGGCAACCAGATCCCACGTTCCGTAGCTCGCCATCGGTCAAACCAGGGGTCGCCCTAAAGCACTGCCGCCGCGCGATTGTGGTGCCGCTGCGCGAGTAGATACGCTATGCGACGTCCGTGGCTGTTGCTGAGCAGCAAGAACTTGCAGCAGCACGGGCGAGTCGCAGTAGAAGCAGTCAGGGCACATGAGCGGATGAGCAGGCACCGACGCTCGTCTCGCACGTGGCGGGAGCGCCGTGCTCCTGCATCTGGCGCACAGACGTCCTCGGACGGGCAGCCGTGGGGGAGATATGGTCGCTGGCGGCCGACTGGATCCCAAGGTGATACGCCCGAGGGCCGAAATGTGCCAGATTGCCTTCGGGACTGTCGCTGCGCGATTGCTGAACTTTTAAATTAGTGTGGACATGTGAATCGGCGTAAATGACGGGAAAACGCGTGTAACCGGGAGAGTGATCGTGTGTTACGTCTGTTGCAAATTATCCGTCGAAGTGTTCACCCCAGAGAAAGGGGATTTTTGCCGGTCGCCCAAGCGAGGGGATAATTATGTAAAATGTTTCGCCCACCACGGCGCGGGGTCGCTCTGCAGTCGACATTGTGCGAGCCACGCGGTGGGAAGCGGGCGCCACCTTTTGCGCATGACCAGCACCAAGGGTGCCTGATTCAAGCGCCCGCCGCCAGGCGGTGGTCGTCTCGGCCGTCGGGTTGTACCCTGGCGGTGGAGCCGCGCATGGCTGCTAGACGGCGGTGGGCGCTGCATCGGGTGCCTAGCAGGCTGCTGCCGGGTTAGGCGCATGCGCCGAAGGGGTGAACGACCCATCCCGTTGCGCGTGCGATGAGGGCCACGAAGGCCCGGCTTTCGGGGCACTCCGCACCGTGGCTTCTTTGGGGTAGGTCCTGTGGGGGTCGGGCCAAAGAGGGTCTCGAGATTCAGGGGTTGGGGTATCCCTTGCACAAATGTTGGCGCTGTGATTGCGAGTGTGTTTGTATTGAATGTGTCACGTTGAATGTTAGGATTGGCTGTACGATTCTGTAGCCGTAACTCGTAACAAGTGAATACATGGGATACTAGATATCAGTTATCTTTCTCCTTGTGCGGGGTGCCGGGACTACTCTGCGGTGAGCGCAACACATCAGTGTGTACCGGGTCGCACGTAACGACCGTGTGGCAGGCGAGCGAAACGACGATACCGGTGCTTTTGGCTCCCCGTGACGAGTTTGGCCGACGACTCACGGTGGAGGGTGGAAGGCGCTGGGCGGTGCAAAGCGCTGTTGGGTGTCGTGGTGAGGTCCGAGTCCGGAAGGACCCCGCCCCACCCCTTTTTTTACAATGGTTTGCTGAACGGATTCTGATTCTGGCTTCATGCAGTCTTCTAAAACGGAATCCCATTCCGACTCAAAATAAAATGGATCGATTTAAGAATCAGTTTCACTAAGATCCGTATTGGATTGGATTTAAGCCGTTGGAATCGATTCAAATTTTGATTTCGTAGACAACGGTGCAACTCAATTCCGAATCTGATTCTGGCACTTACCGGTGGAATCTATTCCGATTCTGACACTACCCAGATTGGAATCTATTTTGATCCCAAAAGAATCGAGCACAAATCTGCTTAGAGGTCAGAAACTGCCGATTTCAAACGGACCGGCCTACACCCAAAACGAAAATGCTATCAAAACATTCAAACTGGTTATCAGGTACTTTCATATTTGGTTAGTTATCACGTGACCTCAGGCCAAAAACTGTAATTCCATTTACCCATGTAAATGTGTAGGCACTCAAAGACGTATGCACTCATTCCGATCAAAGCCTACGCAAATTACGATTAAGTGCAGGCGCAACTGGCTCACGTAATATGATCTGGCCGCGACTCATCGTAGCAGTCGTGACCAGTGTGTCGGACTTGTAAGGCAGCAATTTACCCAAACTCGATAGCAGTATTTCCAGTGCACGTGGACGAGGGTGATTGCTGTTGGTTTTCCCCTCAAAGAATACATGTTTTGACCATTTCTGAGGATTATTGGCTTGCTACGAGAGAGACTCAGACGCGATACAAGTGTGGAACAAATTCTCTCCTCGACGCCGGCGGCCCACCAGTTGACAGGCAGGGCGAGAGGAGCGGATCCCTCATCGGAAACATGCAAGAGCACTGCCGAATTTCATTCTGGCTTGGCCAGAACGGAAAAAAACTCGGTCTCTGTGGGAATTTATGTTAATCCGTGCACATAATTGTGTAAGGTGAAGTTAGTTGGAGCGATGTTCGTTTCGGGGACTTATATTAATCTCTTTATATAACTCAGGTGGGATTAATGTAGCTGTTCCTGTCGGTTTGATCCGGGGTCTGTGCGTATGCCTTAATTACCATTGTTGCCGGCACGTTACCTTTTACATCATTCAATTAGAATGGTCATGACACCCAAAAAACACTGTTGTTTTGTCACGCCTCACTTCTACCCGCAACTGGGGCTGGAAACCCCCCAAGTTCTTAAGCAGGCGGTCGAGGACGAGATAAAACGCAGAGGAACGCACCAGATATTCCAACACGAGGCAAACACACGACACATGGTGCCAAAATCTGGGAGTAGCTGTGACACTGTTATCGCACCATAGCGCCGGTTGTACTGCACCGTGCTGGTTTATCCTTCTCTGCACGTCGGCGGACGACAGCTGTAAGGTCTGGCCAATGCTGAGCCAAGTACGACTTGGGGATGGGAACGCGGGAGCGGATACTGCGTCCCATCAGGAGTTGGGCAGGCGAGTATCCAGTCACCTCCTGGGGGTGACTGGATACTGGGGAGGACCGGTACGCCAGCTTGGCCAGGACTGGATCTCGCTGCGCCAGGATTCTTTTGGACGTCTGCACGGCTCGTTCTACTACTCCGCTCCCTTGTGGACAGTACAGGTCCGACAGAGTGCGGCAGAAGTCGTACTCTTCGGTAAACTGCTTGAATTCGGCAGAGACGAACTGCGGGCCACCATCGGAACGCACCTCTTAAGGGATACCACATCCGCTGAACTGGCACTTCAGGCGTCTGATGGTTTCACCGCTTGTCGTCTGCGTCAGCTGATCGAGCTCGATCCATCTGCTTAAGTAGTTAGCGGTGACAAGGTAAGATTTGTCCATGTACTCACATAGATTCACGCCGATTTTTTGCCAGGGGCGTTCAGGAAGTCCTCGTGACGACATTGACTCGGCTTTTTGGGCGCGCAGACGTGTCTGGCAGAAAGAGCACCCTTCAACCAACTTCTTGAGATCTGTGGACAGTGTGGGCCACCACACTGAGTCCTTTGCCCTTTCTGTGCTAGAACTGCTGGAAGGGTTGGATAGAGAAGCTGTCCACATGGACGACGTCGTCGTCTTCGGAAGCGACCACAAATCCCGCACGACTAAAGGCTGTGTTGGATCGCATGCAGACAGCGGGCCTCACAAGAATCGGTCGAGTTCCTGGGTCACGCAATTAACAAAGAAGGGTTGAAGATAGGAGACAAGAAGGTCGCAGCAGTCCAAGCACTGAAGGCGCCAAAGGACAAAAAAGGACTCCAGTTTGTGCTGGGAGTGGTCAGCTATTTGACCCGCTTCGTGCCAGGAGCCCAGACGGTTCTAGCCGCGCTGAACGTGCTGCTTAAGGACACGACAGCGTGATGCTGGGATCAAGATCAAGAAAGAAAGTGATCGCTGATGGGCCTGTCCCTGTCTTCATAGATGCGGACCTGCCGACTGCGATGGTGGCTGACAGCAGTGCCTACGGCCTGGGCGCCGTGCTGCTGCAAGAGCATGGAGACACCATGAAGCCAGTCGCCTTCTGTTCCAGGACGCTAACGCCGACGGAATAGCGCTGGGCTCGGACAGAAACATAATGCTTGGCGTCGATGTGGGCCTGTGAAAATTTCCATCCATTCGTATGTGGCATGCAACCGTTTCGCCTGCAAAACGGACCACAAACCACTCGTCCCACTGATCAACTAAAAAGACCTGCACGAGACGACTCTCCGCTGCCAGCGCCTGCTGATGCGCATCATGCGATACTCTCCGATCGCAGAGCACATTCCGGGGCGGTTCATGACCACCGCTGACTTCCTCTCCCGTCACCTTGTCGAGTCAACAGACGACGAAGAGAGTGCGCATCTCCTGAACGAAGTGACCGCGCATGTGGAAGCAGTCGTCGCCCGGTATGCGTGGGAAAATGAAGGGGGGATATGTCGGAGTTGTATGGCAGCAATTTAGCCAAACTCCGTAGAAGTGTCTCCGGCGCACGTGGACGAGGCTGATTGTAGTTGGTTTTCCCCCTCAGTCAAAGAATACATGTTTTGGACCATTTCTGAGGATTATTCCCTTGTTAAGAGAGGGACTCAGACGGGATATGACGCCGACACACGACACAACCAGGTCGGAAAAGGACACTGGAGATTTTGACCAGAGATCAAAACAATGATCTCGACGAAAGAGCAAACATATATGGTCGTCGTCCTCATGGTTTCAAGTGCGCATCCTGGTTATGATTTTCAAAAGGCGTCAGCAGGTAAAACAATCGTACAGGAGATTTTTAACCGACGTAAGACTTACTTCGAGCAGATTTCAGTCAACCCAGCGCTTTTCCTCGACAAATCGTTCCATTTCCGCGGCGTTCCACGAAATGACACTTTGAGAGAGATTTGCCGTTTGCTTTTTTTGTTTTCATTAATGCCGCCGTCATAGAAACGTTTTAACCCTGGCCAATACAGGACTTTTGTTCTCCCGGTGGCGCGGGCATTGGGACAAATCCAGGAAGTACACACTGACAAGCGTGATGTGCCTTCGTCTTTTATTTTACACCACATTGCACTTCAGATTCGACAAAAATGAATGAATGAATAAAAATAAAAATAAAGCAGGAAAGTCAGGACGCACAAAACCGACTGCTTTGCCGACAGACGCCCACTATTCTTAAACGACACCGACAAAACCTTCACATAACCTATGGCGGTCTAAAGAGTAAGACTACGGTTCACCCTCTTGGATCTGCCACATGCTGTGATTCCGGCTTTAACACAACGAAGCGTGAACGTAGCCTATGCGAGGAATCGTTCGGCCTGGAACGGAAGAGACGTGCTTATCTAGTTAGCGATCTTACAAAGGGCGAGACTTGCATATGTGGCATGATAAGCCAGGTGGTTAACGTAGGACAGCGAGAGCGACAATCACAAGATGCGCCTCAAGACGACGGACGACAGCTGCCGACTCCGGGGCCGCCGGGCTGGCGATGTCTCGGTAGAGCAGGGGCGTGGCGGCGCACTCACCACTGTAGTGGCACAGGGCGCGCGCGAGCCGGGCGTACAGCGGCCCGTGCAGCTGGAACAGCAGCCGGTGCCGGCCGACCGTCTGCCGGAGCGCGAGCACGTCCCGCCAGCTGACGGCCTCGCTGGCGTGCTCGTCCAGGCCGCCGCTGACCACGGTCAGCGAGCTGTTGGGCAGCCGGCCCAGCAGCCAGCGCAGCCGCTGCAGGCTGGCGCCGCGCAGGAACGAGGCGCGCACGGCCAGCGCCAGCGGCCGCCGGCCGGCCAGCGGCGCCGCCAGCCGGCGCATCCGGCGCACGTCGAGCGCCGAGTACTCGCCGGCGTCCTCCGGCACGTAGCGCGTCCACCAGGCGAGCGAGAGCGTCACGGACGGCGGCAGCAGCCGGTCGGCCAGCGCCACCAGCCGGCTGGCGTTCAGCTGGCGCGGCCGCGTGCGGACCGGGCCCGGCAGCACCTGGGCGGCCAGCCACAGCGGGAAGCTGACGTTGGCCAGCCGGGAGCGGACCACGGACAGCACGGCGGCCGCCTCGTCCGGGTCGGTGAGCGCCAGCTGGAGCGCCACGCGACCGCCGCCGGCCGCCGCCGTGCGCGCGATCACCAGGTCCAGCAGCTCGGCCAGCGCCAGGTCCGAGAATCGCGCGCCCCGCTCCTTGACGACCGGCACCGTGTCGTCCTGCAGGCGGCCCAGCAGGAAGCCGGCGCCCACTGAGGTGGCCAGCATCAGCGGCTGGGCCGGCCAGGCGGCGGCCAGCCGCATCGCCCGGTCCAGCCGCAGCCGGCTGGTGACCCCCGTCGCCACCGTCAGCCGGCCCAGGTCGGCGGCCGTCTCCGGGAAGTACTGCGCCACGGTCGGCGGATCGGCCAGCGCCGCGGCCCACAGCAGCGGCGCCCACAGCAGCGGCCACCTCCGCATGGCAGGGCTGTCCAGGAGCGGCCGGACGCGCGCCGGTGTCCGGACGAGCCGATCCAAGCGATGATAAGGTGCGCAGATAACGTGCGCTAGTGCTGGCAGCCGGCTAGCACTAGCGTGAGCTGAACGTGGTCCGATCTTCCGATGATCCGGAAACGGGAGAACTGCATTGCGAGATGTGGAGTTGAAGTCGAAGAGGAGATGCTCCGTAGATCTGGGATATGACGGATCGACAGCAGTTCAGCCGAGGAACCCCCAGGGGAGGGACCAGGGGAGGAGTCGCCCCACTCTAGCTGAGTAATATGTAAATCTGATTGCTTCGGTGGACCAAGGGGCCCTTAAAGGGCAGGGAGATCGAAATCGGCTCGGCACACCAGATCCTCAATGTATTCGGGACGAATTGAAAGACCCCTGCAATTATTTGGGCTCTCCTGATTTTAATCAAGGGCAAGCCAAAAGCTGTAGGTCCGGAACAGCTGGACAGGTTCAGGAGATCTTGGAACACCGGAAATGGATCGGCACTTCACGAGACATCGACGAACCAGGACAGAATGGTAAATCGTGACACACTGAAGCACCTGGGTGAGCTTGGTGATTTCGACACACAGGGAAGCGCTTGGCAGGTCAGGTGTTGATTACCGGAAGCGGTCCAGCTGACTGGGTGCAGGTTGCCCGGCCGTGAGATTTCTTCAGACCAGGAGCAGCTCGCTCGACTGGAATATTTCCGTGCAGGGGGCTTATTCGGCATATGGGAGCACCTCGGTGGACAAGCCGTTCCGTCGAAGCACTGTTGGCTCATCGACTGTCGACGCGTTCTTATTTGTCGCAGCCCCTTTGACTGCGTTCCAGCGTGCGGGTCGCGACTTGTTTTGACAGTTCACTGCGCCCATCAGGCTTAGAACCATTTGAAATGACATGCTTAACAACCATCCACAGTACAGATGGTGATATAAGTCTGTAATTCAGCTGTCCCAAAACGTCACGGGTGGGACTGACTCGAAAGAGGTTATTGACTACTGTGCGTTTGAAGCTTACGGATAACTTAAAATCGATGGGGCAAAAACTAAAACACGCAGCGCGGAGGGGCTGATCCAGCAAGAAATGCGGAAAGTATGGACTCGGTATAAATGGTTATCCGCCTACTCCACAAATGGAAAATCATTTTCACACGACCACCAAAGATACATGAAGTCGCGCGTGACCGCGTAGTGTCTGAAAAATCGCTTTCTGCACGAATGTGCATGAAGAGGGCGTACGACATCTCGGCTCCTCGTGAAATGGGTAACGGGTTTTCTACTCGACTTCGTGACGATTGCACGACGGCTCATTTGACTGACGAGAATATCAGAAAATCATCATTCAAAATTCGTATTTCTTGTCTTTCATGACTCATAAGACTGAACGAAATCACGTAAGATATATTTCGGCGCCTGTCTGCGGCACTTTCAGCGAAGTTAACCAGGAGCCGACTGGGGGGTTGACAGCCCCCCTGAGGTTTTTTAAGCATTGTGAGAGAATGAACACACGCAGCGCCGCAGAACTGAATTTTCCCTTTGGTCCTTTCTTTATCTTGTGTCAAGATTTCGGCCTTAGGCCAGGTCAGATCTCTGGCCTAGGCCAGGTTAAGCGAACCTTTGTCCAGGGAAGCTAAGCCCCAGTAACTAGTAAAAACAACATTGTGCCTTAGGCCAGGTCAGAACTCTGACCTAGGTCAGGTTAAAGTGAACCTATGTCCAAGGAAGTTTAGCCCCAGTAACTAGCAAAAACAACATGTCAACACTAACCTTTCTGGGACTAGAAATCTTGACAGGCGCAACAAATCCACTATCTCAGATTCTTCGGCAGGAGTGTAGATTTGTATTCTCTTGGGAGGGGCCTGGCTCACCCAATGTTAATCTGGGCCCTTTCAATGTTGGCTTGGGCCCCCAAATATTTTCAGCCGATTTTAAAGGGAAGAGTGATAATAACGAAAAGAACGGCCGCAATAGATCAGAGACAGGCAGAAAGTGAAGACTAACTATTTTGTGTTAACGCGACTTAACTATCTTTCTATTTTCCTTATATAGATATACCTATATACATGGGGATAAATGTAATTTCTTAGTTAATAAAAAATAACAAAAAATTGCCAACCCACCGTTAGTCAAAATGACGTGGACTAAATCCGTTGAGAAACTCACATTTGGAGGGAGGTTAGGTTGTCAGGCCTTCGGCCCGGCCCTCCAGTCATTTACAGAAACTGACATCCCTGTTCTTCTGGAACTTCCAGGTCAATGACCTATGATGAAGCCCATGAAGCCCGTTTTTTTCTGGGGGGGAGGGAAACTGACGGAATTTTTGCGTTTTGGATGCGAGGTGATGGCGAATTCCAATGATCGTCCTTTGGCGAAGCATCACTGACCTCCAACCATTGACCTGAGGTAAGGTCACCAATGCATGTGATGAGCAAAAATGCACCGCCGTCAAAATCGGCGATTAATTATTTGGAAGGAACAGAAAATGGCAGAAATGGCTTTTAAAGCTGCAAATGGTACCAGTAAGGCCCAAAACAAAGGCATAGCCAAGGGGAGAGGTCAAAGGCCTCCTGAAGGCCAAGCGGGCCTCCCTCACGGCCAAGCGGACCCCCTGGGGCTGAAGGCCCCAGTTCTTTGGATAGTAATAGGCGCCTCCAAGCATCCGGGACGCTTTACATTGCCCGGGACAGACGAAGCAAAATGAGAATATCTTAAGTCTTAACCCGCCCACGACCGTCGGTCCATTTCGAACAAGGGCGACTGGGAGGGGGGGGGAGGGGCAGTTGGCCGCCCTCTAACTCACGAACGGTTGGTCGCACGATAAAAACAAGCACATCGTTGGAAAGCCTGTGGCGAGTAGAGCTCGAAACTGGTCCCATTTGTAGTTTTAGACAATATGAAAGCAATTTACACCCTATATATATATGTTTTCTCACAGTCGACTGCATGAGACCGAGAAATGGCCTGAATCTCAAGCGCTGTGACCAAAAACGCATAGTTAAAGGCAACAGCGCACAAGTAAAGGTCCGCGGATGCCGATATACGTCCAATTTCCCAAATTTGTTCAATATATACGCCGAAACGTTGAGTTCAAGACACGGCATTTCTCACGACAGCTGCAGGCGTGCGCTGCTGCCGTATGCGGTCACAAATTGACGGGAACTAGTTTTAGCGTTCCTCTATTTTCGCGAAGAAGACAGTCTATGTACATTTTATTGATCTTAGTGGTTCTTGTGATGGTTTTTCTCTCTATATTATAAATTTCAAAATGTCGACCGTCGGAGTTCGGTTTTGACGGGCTGGTGTGGCGAGACTACACGTGGCACACAGGTGAAACTCGGCAGTCTGGTGGGTTTGGTGGCACAATGCATTCTGGTCGGGTTTTCGGGCGTCGGGGGTGCACGGGGTGCGCGTGGCACGCGCTGCAGTCGCCCATAGGGTTTGCATGTATTTTTGACGAAATCGTGCAAAAACGGTGTCGCGCGCCGCTTCCGGGCGCCCGATCTCGGCAACCGCAGGTCGCATCGACACCAAACCAAATGCCATCGAAAGAGAATCTACAGGGGAACAGCATGACACCAAACACGTGGCGCGGGGTTCGGCACGTGGCGCGTTCCACCCGAGGCAACGAGAAAAATGGCCGTTCTCAAAGGTTTCAAAATGGCAACATTTTTCATTACCGGTTCATTTGTGTTTACACCGCGATTTCGACAGCACGCAGTGTGACATTGTTGGCAAAATTAGTACCAATGGAAAGGCCGTAGTTTTGTCGTTCTGACGCCGCAATAAAATCATCATACTTGACATAACTGTTCGTGCCATGGGGCATCAACCGAACCGATGCATGTCGTAGTTTTGCGCAAAATCGACGGATTTTCAGTGTTTTGCGTTCAGTTGAACATTGTGGCGCCGTCATTGGGAGCTGGCCATTGAAAATACTTGCATCGAGTTCGTCAGTCAATTGTCAATGCGTCGGCATAGGCCATTTGGTGTGTCTCGTTGCGGTTGTTTTCAACGAAAGCGTACAAAAAGGTCTTATTTCGTCTTTTGCGTGATTTCTTCGTCAATTAGGGCTTCCCTTGCTCATACATAAAATTGGCTTCATGCGCAAAATCGACGCATTTTCAGCGTTTTGTGTTCGGTTGACGATTGTGGCGCCGTCATTGGGAGCTGGCCATTGAAAATACTTGCGTCAAGTTCGTCAGTCAATTGTGAATGCGTCGGTATAGGCCATTTGGTGTGTCTCGTTGCGGTTGTTTTCAACGAAAGCGTACAAAAAGGTCTTATTTGGTCTTTTGCGTGATTTTTTCGTCAATTAGGGCTCCCCTTGCTCATACATAAAATTTGCTTCATGCGCAAAATCGACGCATTTTGAGTGTTTTGTGTTCAGTTGAAGATTGTGGCGCCGTCATTGGGAGCTGGCGATTGAAAATACTTGCATCAAGTTCGTCAGTCAATTGTGAATGCGTCGGTATAGGCCATTTGGTGTGTCTCGTTGCGGTTGTTTTCAACGAAAGCGTACAAAAAGGTCTTATTTCGTCTTTTGCGTGATTTTTTCGTCAATTAGGGCTCCCCTTGCTCATACATAAAATAGAAAAGCAAAACCCAGGAGGACGAGGCAGCGGCTACATTGTACCCTAGGTAGTCTTACGGTAGAAACCGCATGGAGGGAAATGAATGCGGTTACCATGTTAATAACAGTTTCCGATTATCTCTTCCCTTTATTGGTCTGTTGTTTTCTTCTTAGTGACTTCAAGTGAGCAGTGCCCGAGAAAAAAACGTGACCGAACACGTGATTTTTTTTTTGCATTTGCGCGATTTACATACGTGGCGCATTGAAAAAATAAGCCATTCGTCTGATACGTGTTGTGCTGTGTGTGTTCTGGCCGATTTAGGCTTCCTGGACTACAAGCGTTTTGCGTGAAATTATGGAGTGTGTGTACTGTGAAAGTGTATTGCGCCCGAAGTGGATTTGTGATACGCTCGCGATGAGGCGCCGGCCGAGCGCGGCCGACAGGCGCAGGGCGGCCGAGCGGGCCCGGCTGCGACGCGAGGCCCTGAACGAGGCCGAACGAGCCGCCGAACTGGAGCGCCGACGAGTGGCCCGTGCCGCGGATGTGGAGGTAAGGGAGGCCGACGCCGCTAGACTGAGAGACGCGCGCCGTGATGAACAGTATGCCGAGCGGGAGCACGAGCGCGAGCAGCGTCGTCGCGAGGACCCAGACGCGATGCAGCGCAACCGCCACCGCCAGCAGCGAGTGAGGGATGCCGCACGCCAAGGACGGCCCGCACCGGCGGCGCGGCAGCCCGACGAGGTTCTCGCCGGCCGGCAACTTGATGGTGGTGGTGGGACGGTCCCAGGATCAGTTCGGTCACCTCTTTGGCCGAAACTTGATTCGATTCCAAAATTCGAACGCGCAAAGAACTTTAAATGCGCGGCGCGGCAGACTTCCAAATTGCTGTCGGGGCGTCGCGAATGTGTCGTGTGGCGTACATGGGGAACTCGGGGGGTATGGGGGTACAGGAACGAGCTCGTAGCGACAGCATCTAGATGGGGCGATGCCGGCCGACAGGCCGGCTGTTTGCCGCTAGTCAAGCTTAAATTTGGGAAAATATCATTAGTTACCAATCCACACAACTGGCGGAGCTTTATTCGCGAAAGCCTGTTTATTTCCAAAATATGGTATTTTTTCAAACTTTTTGAGGTTCCTGGTATTACTTGTCTGTGCAAGCTAGTTCTGCCATTTTCTACCCATTCTGAAGAATTCATCGCCGATTTTGACGGTGGTACATTTCGGCTCACTACAGTTATTCGTGACCTGACCTCAGGTCAATGGCTGGAAGTCATTGATACTTTGCCCAATGACGGTAACTAGATGTCTGCTTCACTCCAAACGAAAAATGTTATGAAATATTCCGTCAGTTTCTGAAAAAACGACGTGTTGAAAATGGGCTTCACCTTAGGTCAATGACCCGGAAAATTCCGAAAAATCTGAGATAGCAGATTTGTTGCATCTATCACGCTCACTAATCCCTGAAGGTATTATTGAGATACCTTGTTTTGCGAAAAAGTTACAGGGCGCTAAGCTTTTTTTGACATAGGTCTGTTTGACCTAACCTAGGTCAGGCACCCGACCTGACCTGAGGCCAAAGTTTTGACACGAGATGTAAAATTGATGAAGCAAATGGTACACAAAGTTTTGTAACTCTGTGTTTGTTGGTTCTCTCGCAATCCCAGAAAAACCTCGGGGGGGGGGGGCAGTCAACTACCCCCCGTCGGGAACGGGTTAAAGAAGGCTCAGGAACCTAAAAACCAACTCCGAATATACAAGAGGGCTTTGTGTGCTATGAAGAGGGACCCGTGGTCTGAATGGGCGGTTATGGCCCCTGGTAGCTTGTAGGGGGGTTCACTGCTTATCTGGGGATTGCCCCCGTCCGCCCTCGTACAGGTCCCCTCCAGACCCCTGTCAGGATCTGGAGGGACTTCCTTTTGGTCCGTAAGGACCCTGCCCCTGCCTCCAGAAGCCGACAGAAACACTTTAAAGGCGGACAGCAAGCAGTGCCCCTCTCCACAGGCTAGCAAGGACCCCTGAACGTTCATTCAGGGGTTTGCCTGTAAAGATGCCCCTGCCGACCTGTGATGGGCACCCGCCACGTCGGCAGGAACTCTTTACAGGCAAGCAGGGGTTCCAGTACATTCCAGGGGGGCCCTTTACAAGCCGACAGTAATTTCAACCACATGGGGCCCCATTGATTACGAGGGCCAGGCGCCGATTCAGGGGGAACGATGGAAGCCTGAGGCCCTGAGGCCTGAGAAAGGGCCCCTCTCAGACTCAAAAAAGGCCCGAAGGGGCCCTCTACGAGCTGCGCGGGGTCTCTGTAACAACCAGACGAACTTTTCACGGGGCCTCTGGGGGGGTTAGATGACTCCTGAGACGCAGAGGTCCCCTGAAGCTCCCAAAGGGCCCTTAAGGCCACAGCAGGGCCCCAGCATGGCAGTGTCCCTGAAATCACCAGAGGGGTCATAGGGCCCCTGAAACGGCCAAGATGAGGACTGAGTCCCTAGGGCGGCAAAGGGACCCCTGGAATGTCATAGGGGACCCGAATGGATTTCATGGGCTTGTGTGAAAAGCTGAAGACTCCTGATGTAGTCAGGCCTCCAGGAAGGTTAATGAGACCGTGAGACGGTAAAATGGCCCCTTAGATGGGTAGAAGGGCCCCTGAAACTCCCCACGGGCTCTTGGGGATGCGAGAGGGGCCCCACGGCAAAGGGTTCATGAGACCGCTAAAAGTGCCAGAGATCCCTGAGACAACAAGAACTTAAGAGGGCACCTAGCACGGCGTAAGGAGACCCTGGCCAGCCAGAGGGGCCCCCTGAACGAGGATTTACCGGTGACCTTCTTGACCTCGAGGGGGCCCCAAATGGGCTATAGTGGACTTTTCGAGAGCATGAGGGGTTCTTGATGCTGCCCGGGGCCCCAGCAAGGCCAGGTCGTTCCTGGGACGGCAAGATGGGCCCCTACACGGCAGATGATGGTTGAGACCGCCAAAAATATCGGAGGGTCCTTGAGAGGCAAAGCCGATAAGAGAGCCTCTGAGACTGTATGGCGTCCTGGACGCCAGAGGGCCCCGAGTGTGTTAGGTAGGCTCCTAACACGGGCACAGTCCCCCTGAGACTGCCAGTGAGGCCTCTGAAGCGCAAACAAAGGTCCCTGATACGGCTAGGGGGCCCTGAGACAGCCAAATATACCCCGCGTAACAGAGGATGGGGTGGGGCTTTGCGATGGGGACCACCGGAGATGTTCAGAGCGCCTATGACACTGCACAGGGGCCCTGAAATTGCTGGTAGGTTTTTTGTAACTGCCAGAGGGCCCAAGAGAATGCAAAAATGTTCCCCAGAGACGATAACAGGGGCACCTAGGACAACAGAGGGTCCACTGAGACTGCTCGAGAGGGACCTTCAAAACTGCTAACTAGAAGTCCCTAGCAACAGGGGCCCCTGAGACGACCAGAGGGGCCCCTGAAACTACTAGGCCTTGAGACGTCCATACAGCTCCTAGACGGACGAAGGGACCTGGAGGATAGCCGGAGGAGCCATTGTCACGGCACAGAGAGGCTTATAGCGGGCCTTTGTTAAAGCCTCATAGGTCCGAGGTGCCCCTGAAACTGCCAAGGGAGCACCTGAGACGTTCTCAGGGCCAGGTGAAGCTATAAAAGGAACCTGAGATCATCAGCGCGTCTTGGCACGGCAGACGGCCCGAGACCACCAAAAGTGCCCCTATAACTGCAAGAGGAAACCGAACCTAAGCTGACGAAAGTTCCCAGAAACTGGGGGGGGGGAAGGCAGACGGGCTCCTGGACAAAATATAGACACGACATTCCAAATCGAGGAAGGGACGGCGCTACCTAAAACCTCGCCCTTTCTGTCATATTTCAGCCACTTTGTACGGGAACAGAAGGCAGAATTTTCTCAAATAAGGCGACACTCTTGAATTTTTCGGTTGTTTTACATGGCAAAAAGCGCAGAATTACACCAGATGTTTCCCCTTTACCCGAACGGATCAACGTTATTCATATCTGGAGAATAAAAAAATGGGGGGGGGGCCGGTAGGAGGCCCGTGCTGACCATTCACCTATATCCCCCCTCCGCCTTGGCGAAATCCTGGAGTTGTCCCTGGCGACGGCCCCCGTTTGTTACGATGGTGCACTTGTTCCGAACTGGCCCCCCGGGCGGAATCCTGGCTACGTCCCTGTTTAAAAAAACTTCCCAAAATTGCGCGTCCTGCAAATAAACGGGTTTACGCGAATAAAGCCCGCGCCTCGCCAAATGTCTAGACCGGCAACTACTACATTTCTAAAAAATTAAGCACTGCAAACCACAACACAAACCACTGGATCAAGAAACACCAACTGGTAGCAGGAAAGACGGACCCTTCGCGGAGATGGGGGGCGGGGGGCAAACGTGATTTTTACCTCGTTTCTTGCCATGCACCGGCATGCACCATGAGAGACTGGATGCTTGGGCGCCGAATGACCTTGAAGTCCGTGCGCCCCTAAGCCCCAATAACCAACCGAAAGACTGGATGCTCATCATATTACTCTATTTATCCGGCTATAAATCCCGGACAGCGGGCACTTTCATCCGTAGTCATAGTCAGCCCGCCACGAAGCACACGTGCTGTACCGGGTTTACATTGGGGACCAGGGAAAAACACCCTGAGTCATGTCGGAGCTACAGTGCATAATACCACGATATAGCCGCACATGCATTGTCCAAGAACGAGCTGGAAAAGCTCAGCGTTCACTCGGAAATACACAGCAGCCAACAGACAGCTTTAAGGATATAAATGGCACAGTGCAACTCGCATGTTCAATGTCACCCTTCACTGCACTTGAGCAAGTTCAGTCAGCCACTAGCACGCAAAGGGCAAGCGCGGCGGTAGAAATATTCCTCAATCCAAGGGTACCACTCCCTGGGACGATGGCTAGAAAACGTATCAGAACGCTAGAACGCCCGTTTTTGAAGGCGTTCCTTAATACGCTGTGTGTGGCTTGGGAACGTTGCGATGCTGTCGTCCACGCAACGTACTGCACAGGCCTCAAACTCCCCTTTGTAGACCTGGACCTGCAGGGCAACAAAGGACGTCGGTATCATTACCAATCACAACGCACAGTATTCGACGACGCATTTGCCACGTGCACACGCGCGAACACACGCACGCATAGACACGGTGAAGTCGCTACATGAGCAGCAACATCAAATAAAGCAAAAGAACACACATCAAAACCAACCAATGATTAATACCCCCAAACTGAGCATTTTTGCCACATTGGAGACAAACGTACACAACCTATATTCCAAATACCTCTGATTCAGTGGTGTTCGGTCCAACTTTGTCCTTTATCTTGTCCTGGCACTGCATCACACAGCGCTGGAGACGTTCCTGTCACAACCCACAGGCGAAATCACTGTTACATGTACGTCTCGCCACACGAGACACAGCAGTACAACGACGGCGGCGACGAGATTACACATACTCCATACTGCAGCTAGAGCAATCAATACCACGACGGCAGCAAACACTTGTAATGATTATTTCAAAACTCTGGTATGTTTGATGATCTACTTTTTCACAACGTCGGTAACCTATGGCTGAACAACAATGGTCATTTAAGTCCCTTCCTGTTGTCTATGATGCAGAATTTCCATCCTTGGAAAATGCAGGAGCACTGAATGATCCACATCCCAAAAAATCAGCTTTTTGCCACCTCGACAAAAAGTGCCTCATGCACTTTTTATCATGATGATTTATATCAATGTTCTGAACTCGTTTTTACCATTCTTTTGCCTGATTCGTGTCTCTGATGGCCGATACTTTCCAATCCTGGTCTTACCTGAATGTCACTCATCTGCGTTTGCACGAAGTGTTGTGCTTTCTGAAGAGGTACAGAACACTGTTCGATGCAGCTATGCACCTTGTCGATTGAAGAGTGTGGGTCGTCACAACATTTGGATGCACATCGGTGCATGTCACCCTGTCAACAGGTACAATGTTGCCATACATCCACAGTGACTGGAACTACTGGCCAAAAACTCGAGGAATACATGGTTATTAACAAAAATGTCATTTTCACAGCACAGCAGTTTCTGAAGTGATGCCGAACACTGTGCAATGCAGCTATGCACCTTCCTAATTGAAGGATATGGATCATCACAGCATGTCTTGACCAATGAACACAGAACCACAATATTCATGCTAATAACAATTCAGATGAGGGGAGACGCAGTTCATTATTAATCAGGGCACATGTCTGCGTCAGCATCGCCCATAGTCACAGAAAACTTCTTACTGCGACGTCTAAAAAGTTAGCATGTTACTGTTAAACGTGTAAATTATGGACAGCCACACGCCGGCGCAGCCAAAGGGAAGGGGCCGGGATGCCCCTAAGGCCCAGATCTCTTGTGAAAACCCTTGGTTGGTTGGTTATTGGGGCTTCAGGGGCGCACTGACTACAAGGTCATTCAGCGCCCATAACTTGTGTGAAAACCATTACACATCACATGGGCGCCGATTTCTGTAAATGACTGGGGGGCCGAACCAAGGACCCAACAACCCAACATCCCCCAAGTTGGGTCTATCAATGGATTAATCTTAGTTTATTTAACGGAGCTTAATAAGTTTTTTTTGTTACTATTACTGCATAAAAAACTGCATTTACCTCCATGTTATATATATATATATATATATATATATATATATATATATATATATATATTTATATTTATACATAGAAGAGGATAGATAGATACATTGCTTTGGGTTTTATTCTGTACTTTTTGCTACTGCACCCATTCTTTTTGTTATTATGACTCATTTCCCTTCAAAACCAGGAGAAAATACTGGGATGGGCCCAAGCAAACATGGGGGGGGGGAACATCAACAATGGGTGAGCCAGGACCCTCTAAAAAGAATACAAATCAACACAGAGGCACATCATTCTCCCAGCGGGTGGTTTTCCTATGGTTTCGGTTCATACTGAGCTCTGCCACCCCCCAAAGGAAATCTTAGCTGTGCCCCTGGAGCCACAGATTAGTGGTGATCGGATTTTCCATGGTAAAGGATTCCACACCAACCATTAGCAAAAGGGTAGTGTGTAGATGTAAGAGAGAATAAGTATAAATAATGAAGAACATAATTTTCATGCACAAAAGTCTGTATTGCTCCAACATCAAGTAAATCAAATTTAAGACTGTTTTGAAGACATGTTCTATATTCTGTGAAACATGGGACAAGAAACTAACATGTTTAAAACATGGTATAGGCCAGGTTTCCTAAAATGGTAGCTGAATCATAAGAATGACCACAATGAACATGTGAAAACAGCTAATGAAAATCAGAAACCACTCTGAAGTCTGCAGGCACAAATGCATATTAAAACTTCAGAACCTCCAACACTTCAGTGTTTGTTTGTGACTGCTGGTACCTGACAACTGCAACATTCTACCAAAAGTGATGGAGTTACTGCAATGCAGGTCCCATTTACAATGGATTTTCATAATGTAACAAGGACTAGATACTACTAGACTATTTTATGCAGCAAATCATTAAACAGAGCCATGCACTCACTTATGGACCACCAAAAACAACTTGATGGATTTGCCATGCTGTGTATGTGTGTGGTGTCATATAAAATAGTTCTTTATACAGTGACATAAAGTAAGGCCTTATCTTTTAGGGAACATACCTGCATTTTTCTCAGAAAACTCTTGTCTATGTCATCCACCATGTTTGTCATGCAGTTCTGCACTCGTTCTTGAGCTGCTTCCGCCATTGTAGCTCTCTAAGCAGGAAAATGCACAATGAACAAAACACCAAATATCACAAGAACATAGAGGAATCTGCCAATATTCACACATACCTTTACAAGCATGGTTGCCCAGGCACATAACCAAAGAGTCTGCTTCCTCATAACCATCTGTGAAAAACATAAACTTTTTGTATGTTAAGATAGACAACTTTTATGCTCCTGGAAAACCTGGGTGTGCTCCTGATGGGCCAAATTCATTCACTTTAACCATTGTCAGACATAAGGATTCTCACTTACATACCCAAGGAATGCCATTCCTTGCCCACTTCACTCTTGGGATAGTGATCAAACACAAGTATATCTGGCATACTAGTCATGCCAGCACATCAATCATTTTCCCTGATTGTCAAAACAATGCCCATGCACCCTATGCCTTTCCTTGTAAACAGGATGAGCTAACTTTTCCTTGCACAAGTGAAATGAACCAGTTCATGTCAGCTCAATGTCCCAGAATCAAAACCACACCAGGGTGTAATGAGGGAAAATATAAACTAAGCCTGACCAAGGGAGTGCAATTTTTTGACAAAAATGAAGGAAAAAAATGGAGTGATCCATGAATTTTGACCTTGCATATTTGGAAATGAGCACTTCAACAGGGGTGCAGCCAGGATTTTCTTGAGAAGTGGCATCTGGAGCTTGGTGTAAACTGAAATCATACAAAAGCTGCTTGCTGGGAGCATGGTGTGCAATGCTTTTCAAAAAATGCAGGCTGGGGGGGGGGACCTGTGCACCTCTTTGGCTCTGCCAGTGCACTTCAGCACCTCTATGTCTATTGTAAATTGCATGGACAGGCAACATACCTGAGCAATTGCACATCAGCATTAAAATTATGCCTACTAAGCTCAATACTACAGACATATTTTCATTATGCATAATTCAGCATTTAGGAATGGGAAATTGAGGCATGAAATACGAAAATGTGTGGGAAATTATCCTTAAGATAGCATTTCTTATCTAAACCCAGAACTCCTGGCAGGAGATGGGGAGGGACACTGTGAAAGCAAAGAAAAAATTAACTTTTGTGGCAGTCTTCTTAGTGCACCACCACAACAAGAAACCAAGGTTTCCAGAAAGACTCTACGATCCAAATGGAAATGCTCGTGATGCCACAAAAGTCGACATAGATATTCCTATGTCCTATGATTTCATTTTTCTCTACAATTTTCTCACACCACTGTTGGGTAACGGGGCGAAAAATCGTATGTCAAAAGGCCGCAAGCAAAAGATCATATGGCAAAACATGGTGTGAGATCCATATAGAAGTAAAGGACAGACATGTTGTGCCGAAGGTGCGATATCGGATGCTTCAGCCCGCAATGCGAATGAGGGTGCATTCAGACTTGACGCTGTCCAATAAAGAGGTTCGGTCGCGTGAAGCGCGGTATTTGGTTATATTTACATAGGTACCGTATACTGAGCGTGTTCCAATACCGTGAGGCAAAAGATCGTACGCAATAAATATCAAAGGACAAATGTCGCGCCAAAGACGTAACCCCACGCCGGAGGCGTAATGTAGGATACTAGGGGCCGCAGGCCGATAAAAGGGTGCAATCGGAATTGGATCTGTGCAAAAAAGTTAGGTCGCTCGGTATTAGGTTACATCTAAATAGGGGCCGTATGCTGAGCTTGTTACAGTACCCTGTGGTAAAAGATCGTTGTAGGTAAATATCAATGGACAAATGTTGTGCCAAATGTGTAACTGCGCGCCGGAGGCGCGGTATAGGACACTAGAGCCCACAGGCCAATAAAAGTGCGATCAGACTTGGTGATCAGACTTGGTTCTGTCGAACAAAGGCCGTGCGAGAAGCGCGGTATTGAATTATATCTAAATATAACTGTGCCGGGATAGCCTTATGGTGACAATATACTATGTATGGCTATGTGCTGTTTATGTTATCCAAGTTTATACAACAATGGAAAACTATTCCAACCAGGTAATGCATCAAAAACCCAGTGCCGCCAGGCGTCAGGACCCGAAGGCGTAACCCTTCGATCAAGGTCGTAAACAAACAGCAAATTCCGAAAGATGTGTGAGTGGTACGGGCTCTCCGGGCGTGTTAGCGTGGTACTGGGACACGCTAAATACACCGTCCCTAATTACATAGAGCGCAATACCGCGTTTTGAGCGACGTTACGTCTTTGATAGCGAGCCAAGTCCGATCAAACCCTTTTAAGGGCATGCGGCCACGAGAGGCCGCTGTTTAGTATCCTAAACTGCGCCTCCAGCGCGAGGTTGCGCCCTTCGGTGCAGCATTTGTCATTTGAAATCTATCTCACACATGATTTTAAAGTGCGATCGTTGGCTTAAAATCCTTTCTTATACGGTATTTCACCCAGCTACTCAAAAATGGCATCAGTACACTGTGGAGAAAAATGGTTTCAATGTACCCATGGGTAGTGCTTCGACTTCTGTGACGTCACGAGCTTCTTCGTTTGCGCCGTAGAGTCTTTCTACAACCCTTCGACTTTGGCCGTGGTGGTACGCTCCGTAAAGATTATCCTTTTATGCACGAAATCTATCCAATACACTTTAGAACTGTCCGCTACCACGAGATGTAGCTTCTGGCGTTCCTGTCTGAGACTGATGAGAAAGACGGCGAGTTCTCTAGCTTCATAAATGGCGCATTTTCCACATACCGCATGGGCCACGACCAACGACCACGATCAAATGAAATATATCGTAATAATGATTAACGATTGCCCACAATCTCAGCCGGCACAAGCAGATGACGTACCCGAGAATAACAATCTGTATCGTTTCAAACACCCAAGATGGTACCGGACACGCGCCGGGGCGCCCACGTTTGCACCAGTTGTGCCGCCGGCAATCTACTCCACCACACTCCACGTTCAAAATACTGATGTAAATATTCACGACGGAATCTATACAGTCGAAGGATGCCGAAGAGGTCTGAAGGATACATTTAGCTTATGAATGAATTGTTGTAGTTGCGACTTAATGTTTTATTTTTACAAGAAACATCCAATTCAATAGTTTTGTAGCATTCAGAGAAAAATACTTCTTTCTTGAATTTGGAAACACACACCTGTTTTGAGTACAACGCACATGAGACAAAATCAGTTCATTGGATCTGGAATTGATTGAAATAATCGGAAATAAGACTTTTCGGCCACATTTTTGTGTATTTTGTGATACTGGTAGTTCCATTGTTGTGTTGGTTCTATGCCTGTCACCCATTGGAGCCTCCTTGTGTTTGTTCGTACCTACTGTATCTCAAACAGGGTAGAACGTGACCGACTTTCAACTTGGTGTTGATGCTCGTGCTAGTGAGAAGTAAAGCAACGTGAATAAACTGGGTAAGATGAGGTATTGATATTGGCGTTAAATTCACGAAAAACTTTGGAGTACCCAGTGGACATTAACCTCATTTGCATGACAGCATTGGATTCCAAGTCAGATATGTTTGGGGGAGTCTACATTTTAATAGGTGTTTCTTCGACCCAAGACTTCCATGTCCATACACACAGTCACAGGAAATCGAAACTACATGCAGGTTTTCTGGGTCCTGATTACTTTGAGAAATCTCAGATTTGCTGCCAGTTGTGGTGTGTGTGTCACTTGCCTTCATGGCACAAAGAAATGCATTCTGCAGTGGTTAACAATATGGATTGAGTTACTCTGTGAGGGGTGGTGTAATGTTCTGATTTCAGGACATTCTGGTTCCATTTCATCAACTTTTTTTTCCAAAACAGCCCATGGACAAGAAATTAGATATGATGTGAGATTAGCCTTTGCAGGGCCCCTGAACAAATGTGGCACGCAGGCTTTGGCATGCTTTTGATTTACAGTGAATCCAGATTTCCTTGGGAAATCATCCTTTTCAATCTGGATTCAGAAATCCAATCCAGTTTGCTATGAAATGTTTCTGTGACCTCTGAAACTGGGGTTTAAAGGGAAATCTGGATGTGCTAGTTTCGGGACAGTGCAACATATGTACGTATATATATTTACGCACTGAAATGCTGTTTCATCATGTTTTTTGCCATATGCTTGTGATAGGAGTGCCTCTTTGTGCAAACTGTGGCATGTGTCAGGAGAGACCTAGTTCTGACAGAGCTGGAGCTGAAAGCCAGTTGTTGGGGCAGCTTCCAGTTTTTTTTGTGGGGGGGGGAGGCAGAACTGCTCACCTTAGGGCAGCAGGCCCATGTGGGAACCATGACATTGGGGCCTTCAAGACCTTTGGGCAGTCTCAATCCTGCACCAACTGGAGCAGTAAGTTACCCGGCATAGGACAAAATGTGTGGACCTAACATATCCCTGAAAGACAGTTTCTCAGAGGACGTAGGTTGAGTTGCTTTATAATTTACAGATATTGGCACACCATTTTCTCAGTCACTTTTGCCACAAATTGAGATGCCTGTGACACATCTGAGACAAATGTGGCAGAAAAGCATAGCTGTTTCTTGTTGATTCAGACAACTGCCTGGTGCCTGATGAGACAATGATGGCATGCAACAGGCAAAACAGACACCTCAGGTTGTCTGAGTCCAAAGGCAGGGCTAACCATTACATGTGCCCCACAAAATAAACCCAAGTTAAATGTGCAATAAGCTTTCCTAAATGAAAAATAATTGGCAACTCCATACTAGGTACATACCAGACCAACATCTTTGATTTGCCAACACATATTACAGAGTCTCCAAATCTTTCATAAACCTTTCTTAAACCTCATGCTCACTGAATGAGTCATTGCCTGGATGTGGAGATTCTTATGTTTGTTGGTTCTGAAAAACATTAATAATATTTTGTTAATCCAGCTCTTAGTTAAAATGTCAGCCAGGCGAAACATATTTTTATCAGGTGATCTGTACATGGACTGCATTAGCTAGGGGAGCAATGTTAAGTTTAATGTGAAATATCACATATATGAGTAATCATTCCTAACACTGGAAGTCGACTCTGGCCGATGGGAATCACGTAACAACCACCGTGGGACGCACCCGGGCATCGGCAGACGACGGCGGGACGCTGCCAGCGGGCTGGGACGGCACAAAACACGCGAGGTAACACGGAACAAACGGAACAACTTATATGGTCATTTCGGACTTTTGGCGAAGGCATTGGAAGAGCTCTAAGAAAAACCAGCCGAACGGAAAATATGAACCGTTCCCGGCTTGACAGTGCGCGCAGTTATACCGAGGTATGGTACACAGACGTTGCGTTCTCAGAATGACAGTCTGTATCTAGTGCGGAGCTCTGACGCTGAAGCCATGATCCGGACATGGGGCCACTCTGACGGAGTGGAGCAGGATTTAGATCCCACAGCATTGTCGGGTTTGCTACTTGGGGCAAAATCAGTTCATTTTTGGGATCACTGAAGTAGTGGAGGCGGGATCAGCGCAACAAGCTTGACTGACCATGGAACGGACGCTGATCCCATTGCTACCCACTCCGAAACGTGTTTGGTAAATACATACAAAGTGGATGCTAGATGACCTGAGACCACTTTTGACAAAAATTTGAAATGCATGAGTTTTTTTCATTGTGAGTGAATGAAACCCTTCATTCAGAGTAGTAAGATATGAACAACGATGCTGATATCAATTTGCGCTCAGGACATATCTCACGTATGTGTAGTTTCCTTCTTTACTGGCAATTACTGCCTATCTATGTTACGTAGTTTACCGTCATAACCAGATAGCCCAGTGTTCCGTTAGCATGCGTGTAATGAACACTGGCTTTTTTGCAGATATGAGTGCCATGGAACCGACTGGAAAAAGAGAAGACCTGGAATGCATGTCCAAAGAAGTAAGTTGACGCCTTTTGCATGAAGAGTCTAATTGGCAAGTTGCCCATTTTTTTGGGAGGCGTGCATTTTTCTGGTTGCCGTCTTTCTAAAATAGGTAACGATTTACTCCAAAGCAATGCTGTTTTGTTTTGGCCGCATAAGTCTTAGATGTTGATAAGTGATACGGAAAAAATGGGGCTGTGGGGAGGTGGCGAGCCACGGGGGGGGGCTGGCCAAGGACATGTCTCCTCCAACTGTAGACAGAATGTGCTTTTGGCCCTGCCCCAATTTTGGTTGAAAGTGGACATTTTTCGCAATTTCTCGGTGAGAAAACTGGGCTGGATTAACCCCGACTCTGATTTGTCCCCCTCCCAATTTTTAGAACGTGGCTACACCCATGCGGAGGGGGCGGCGTAGTGTAGTGGTTACCATGCTCGCCTTGTGGCCGAAAGGTCCGCGGCTCGAATCCGGATAATAGCGTCATTTCGTCGTCCTTCGCGACAACTGGCGTGAGATATTGCGACGCGAAGTGACCCTGGCATTCGAAAGCGTCGTTAAATAATCCGATAATTTATACCCATGCGGAAAAAAGTAAAAAGACCCCTCAATGCCGTGCAGGCCTTAGAAAGATCACGAAGGGGAGTAACACTCACAGAATGTCGGCCCTAGCCCATCGTCAGATGTGAGGGGAAGCGTGAGAAGAAGGAAGGTGTTTCCGAATATTGGCCGGGTCCGGAGAAGACTGGTGTGTTTTGGAAATGTTTAAGTCGGTCTCCGCTAGAAGCCGTTAGGTCGCTGTATAGTCAGAGCCATCTAGTGGTCGTTTTTGGTATGCGGTCTTCGATGTAAATACGTTCCTGTTAGAACCGTCTTCACATATTTCAATGTTAGAGGCCCGGAATGTTCCAGAGTTTACGTCACTGCTAAGGTGGCAGTTCCTCATACAGTCTCCTGGAATGGTGACCCGGATATGATGTCGGACGCCCCGCAGATGTTCATCGTGTTTTGGTCGTTTGTTCCTTGTTTTTAGTATTTAGATGTTGTGCTTCTGATGTTGGCCGCGCAAGAATTAGGCGATTTTGTGGACTACGTTTTGCCTGTAATTCAATGATCCCGGACAGCCAGATGCTTTCCGCGAATTACGGGACATAGGAATTACGCGAAATACGTTATACGCAGTGCAGTTACATATTGGGCCATGATTCCGTTCATTTACAAATACTGAACAATTCCGATTTCTGCGGTATTTTGGCGAGTGGTTTCAGGTTTTAGTGCAATGTCAGATATCGACTAAACAATCCGAAAATACGCGCAAACATTGCGGTAGCCAGAGGGTCGCTTGGGTCGCGCGTTGCGACCCTGTGAAATGGAGGAGAGCGTGCAGAACTTACAAGAATGAGCTGATTGCGTTCATGACCTGAATCATTTGCCGGGGTCGTTGAATAGGAAATACGCGACCTGACTTCAATAAGTCCACGGGAATGAAGAAGAAAGTGGAGCGCACATATTTTTTTTTGGAGAAATAACTATGATAAAGCAACAAAATAAGTATGTGGATGAAAATTGAAGCGGAATTTATCCTGCCGTTCTGCTGAAATTGGACCGAGCAATGCAAAATGTTTTCAGTGTCGTCATTGTTGTCTGTGTTAGAAGAAACTGCGAACGTCTGAACGTGACCCATTGTTTGAGTTACGGTGATCTTACTGCGCTGCCTGTGGTATAAGTTGCTCGCCCGTGGAAATCAGGGCCCATGGTTTTTTGTTATCTTTTCCATTATCTTCAAACATTTGGTCTGTTTTGGCGACGTTTTCGCGCCAATAAAACCACTGTGTGTCCCACGTTACCCGCTGGCCCCTCGGACGTGCCCCTGGCGACCTCGACACTGCAGGCAGGTCTCTGCTGTGCTCGCTGATGACGAACCCTTTGTACGTTTTCGTGCGTCGGAACCACTGCTGCCTGTTACCCAAGATTACACTCTAGGCTTCGAAGTCGCCGCGATGTTTGGATCCGCAGTGCTCCCCCAAACATGGCATCATCGGTAAACAACGCATTTCGCCTTTGTCGTGCATGGTGTGCGGCGCGCGTGGCGTGCATTGGCGAGTGTTATATGTCACGTGATTACCGTTCATTTGGGACTGTATAGGAGTGTATGTTGAGCCGACTCAGCGACCAAATGCCCTCATAAAAACATGCATTTGTGTAGGCACCACGTGATTGTCACTAAATAGATCGTGTGAGTTCTGGAGCCGGGCGCACTTCGTAGCGGGTTGGGACATCAGTCGGATATTTTCTGCATTGTGACTGGCGGACCTTCGGCCCATCAACCTTTGATGAGGCCCACCATTACCCTTCAGGAGACGCGTCAGGGGCACGTGCCCTTGGTCAGTCTGGGCAGTAGCCAGAAGGTTATTTAATGAATGGATTCGATTTCATGAGCGTGACCAAATACGATCTGATTCCAATCTAGTAGGCATTTGTAATGGGTTTTCGTTAAAAAGATATAATGACATGCGGCCAGCGTACCGTTGTAAGCGTTGTGAGGCACAAGATAAACCTTATCATCAGTATATGTCTTACGGTATGCAGTTATACATCATTATGTGCCAGATATAATGTATTGTATATTATGTGTATTATACACATCAGGTATGGCACGAAATTAATAACATACCGTCCTTCCCCGGCCTGTGCTCTATCGATCTTGTTCCATGGCAGGTACACAGAATTTTCATTCTACCTGATGCCTTTTTCCTTAAAACATGATGTTTCAGGAGTTAATAAACAAGATTCTTGCGATGGAGCTTCATATCAAGCAACTTCGAAACATCATTTCAAAAGCTCAGAATGATGACTCGAAACCTCCCAAACGGAAACAGCGTGAATTCAACTTTGACAAGTGAGAATTTATGCGCGTTATCTGGTTATGTTTCTCTACAAATCTACGATCCGAATAATTAGCTTTGTAGTGATGTGATCACAGATCTATTGGCTTATGAGTGTACTTGTCTCACATAGTAAAATACCATTTTGTATATTGTTTCCCGTCGTCAAATCCGATTCCTTTTTCATCTGCAACTTGTTTGTACGCAAAAAGGGCTTGGCGCCCGATGCTATCTTACTTTTTCTCTGGAGGGATAAGTCTTTTATGTATCACTTGTCATGCATCATTGCTGTAGGTTTGGGCAATGGCGCAACAGGGGGACCATCGATGGGTTGGGTCCTACGCTATCAGGATTCTCCTGTAATATTTCTTCGGGGCCCGAAGGACTCGTGAACTCCACGTTAACTTGCGAACTATGTGTCTGAAGGGCCTTACAGATAATATTGGTCGAGGAAAAGTGTCCAAGTGTAGGCAAAATTTCCCCACTTTTTGGACGAAAAAAGCCTGCTGTGCAGTAAAAAGAACCACTTATGGGGCAAAACCTCACGGAACAGACGATTTTTTTACTGCAAAAGGCCACCTTGAGAACTAACGCTTTACGAAATATGTTCGTTTATGTCTGAGAAGATCCAGCTTTGTGTGAGAAAAGACCTCATGAACGTTGCCTGTTTTGAGCAGGAATTGCCTCTTACCAGAAAAAGGCCTTTTGAAAGCTCTAAGGTCTTTTGAAAGCGATGAAATGCTCTGAATCCATTTCAAGGCCCAGGAGCGTTTCAAAGCTTGAGTATTCGTTGTTACGCAGGGGCCCGTGTCGAACGTTCAGTGGTTCATTGAAATTTGTAGTGGCTCTTTCGAAAAGTGAATTCTAAAACGTTGCAAAATATCGGTGTCCTTTTCAACGTCCTAAAACCGCCTCAGAATCCGCAGTCCTTGGTAACCCAATCTCTCCAATTACCCTAAGGGCTTCTTTTAATAGCTGAGGCACCCTGAGACCCTGGGCTTTGAAATGTCATGGTAAAAGGCGATGTTTTGATAGTTCAGGGTTGTTTTCAAACATCTGGGCAGATTTGTTAGCCCAGGGACCGTGTGGTCGTTTCCTGACCGCCTTCTGTTTGTGATCACGGCCGACGATGGCTGGCTGCGTGTTCCGCAGGTACCGAAGGCGCCACATTCTGCTGCGGTTCTGCTACCTGGGCTGGGACTACCAGGGTCTGGCCAGCCAGGAGGACACGCCGCACACCATCGAGGCCGAGCTCTTCCGCTGCCTGCTGCTGACCCGGCTCGTGCGCGACCGGCAGACGGCCAACTACCACCGCTGCGGACGCACGGACAAGGTGCCGTCCCGTCCCAGTCCGTGTCTGGCGACTGCAGCGCCACCGTACTGGATCTGGATCTGCACCTGGACCTGGATCTGGACCTGGATCTGCACCTGGATCTGGATCTGGACGCCGCGCCCGTCTGGCCGGCGGCAGTTCGATTGGGGTGGTGGATCGTACCGGGGAGAAATTCATGTTCATGCTTATCGCCTGAAAAATATTCTTGCATAAGGACTACCGGAAAGTATTTATTCGTGGCATGTAATTGTGTGAATTTTGTCGCAAAAGTCCCCTATTCCTGCTGGTAGTCGTCGTACGGATTAAATGTCATCGTCTTGTCCGAAAAAACTGTTTTGAAAATTCTAGTACTTGAGATTAGCACGCACTGAATCAATGGCATAATATCATAGTTTCGCGATATAGCTAATCTGCCCCGACTTTCTAGGTTGTGATCAAGATTTTGTGATTTTGTGTACCATTCTCGAGTCCATGCGTCAAGCGACAGATGGATGATGCTGTTTGTCTGCAGGGGGTGTCAGCATTCAGCCAGGTGATATCTCTAGACATCCGAAGTCAGCAGTTGGTAGACCCCGACCAGCCGGACGCGGCAGCTACCTTGCCACCCGAGGAGGAGATCAACTACGCCTTCATCCTTAACAAAGGTGGCCGCCTGAACACGCGCTCGTGCTGCTTGTGCCAAGCTGGTTTTAACTTGACTAATGATGAGTGCAACCTGGTCAGGAATCGGCGGCTGTCAAAATCACTCGCCTCATTTGGGATCTCAGAGTGAAGTGAAAGCTAATGCCGAGGAGGACTGGTCCGGGAAGGCGAGTGGGGTATGAAGCGTGGGCCAAACACATTGCTGTCCGAGGTGCTTTACTCTGTGCTACTCATGCGGTAAAGCCAGCCCGTCTGGCGTGTTACGCTGTATTGGTAGATCTAAACGCACGGCTGATTCTGCGCTGTGTGGCTGAACAACGCGCTGCTGGGGTTGGCATCGCTCTTTGCGCAGAACACTGTTCGTTCTCTGTGGCTGAACACCGTTCTGTGCACATAAACGTTGGTCTACACGGCTGACCTCTGTGCTTCTCGGTGTGCTGCCCTAGGCGGTGTCTCCATTCCGTGCAGCCGAACACTGTTCTGTGCGGCTGAAAATTTCCGCCCGGTGTGCTGTCTGACGCGCGTCCCCGTTCGGCGCAGTGCTGCCGGCTGATATCCGCGTGCTGTCCTGGAGTCCAGCTCGGCAAGATCTCAGCGCTCGGTTCGACTGCCGGGCCAGGACCTACAAATACTTCTTCCCGCGGGGATCCCTGGACCTAGAGGTGCGGCGATTCACGGTGCCCCGCTCCCGAGCCGCGAGTTGTCGGACCGCGACTGGCGGCGTCCATCATACATTGAAAGCTTTGGCGACGCATGGGCGAAAGTGTGGAGTCTGTAAAACAAGTACGACTGGACCTGTATACTCGGCGATGTGACTGGTTTTGCGTTACATGTTTCCGGAAAGGCAAATCAGTTCATCTGATTGATGGGGACTTTCTAGCGTTATGCACATTAAATGGTGAGCATTCTAACTGGTACGCCCTCAGTCCTGAAACTCCACACAGAAGGCATCTAAGGGTGTTTTCGGGTGACTACATTATTTCCAAAAAAGCCGCCGTGTCCCATGGAGCGAGGCTTCTTATGATACGGCGTTAAAAACCTGCAGCGTTGGTGGGCCGTATGATCTTGGGGAGGTTTGGCGGTGGGGGGGGGGGCGCAGAACTCATGTCAATGCTTTTATGGCACGCCGGTTTGACACTGAGTCGGCTGCTGTGCACAGGCCATGCAGCAGGCGGCCAGGCGTCTGTGCGGTTACCACGACTTCCGCAACCTCTGCAAGATGGACGTGGGGAACGGCGTCGTCAGCTACCTGCGCCTGCTGTACGAGGCCCGCGTCTCCGAGATCGAGGGCAGCGGTCGAGACGGCGGCGGCGGCGGCGACGGCTACCAGATGTGCCAGCTGGTGGTGCGCGGCAACGCCTTCCTCTGGCACCAGATCAGGTAGTACGCCGGACGAGGCCGGCTGTCACGAGTGCGTGCGTGTGTGCGGCGTGTGTACGTATGTGTCGGTGTTTTTACGGTGCGGGCGTGGCTGACGCGACGCCAGGTCTTGCGTCGCCTTCGGACGGTGGTGCGGTCCAAGGCGCGGTGCTGCTGCTGGCCGACACATGGCAACAAACGTGCTGTGCGTCTGATGGTTCTGATGTCTGTGACCGGAGCACCTCTTCTGACAGGTGTATGGTGGCCGTGCTGTTCCTGGTCGGTGAACACCTGGAGAGCGTCTCTGTCGTGGATCGACTGCTGGACGTCCAGACCAACCCGAGGTCAGTCGTCAGTTGTCAGTTGTCATTTGTTGTCTGTTGTCAGTTGTCAGTTACCAGTTGGCAGTTGTTGTCAGTTGTCAGTTGTCAACTGTTATCAGTTGTCAATTGGCAGCTGTCCACCCTGCGCTCCGGTTCAGCGTCTGAGTCGTTTGTCGAGTCAACGCGAGGCACTGACTCGGGCGAGCGCCAGGTCACACCGCTCGTCCGGGCAGATCCCCGTTCGTCCGGCAGCAGAGTCAGTGACTCTGACTCTCACGAGCGGGCCATTTTCAGAGACGGAGAACTGTTCGGCGATGGAATAGGTGAACGCCGAAATGTTTGAAATTGGCACACCTGCATCATTGGGATCTGATGACGACGGCATGCCAATTTATATCGAGATATTTAAGCATATTATGACACCAAACGACCCTTGTACTCTCATGTACTCCGAAAAGCCGAATCAGTCAACGTTTGAGTAAAAGTGCCATTGGGGACTCTTGCACACCTCGGTACACCAGATTACTATTACTACAATGACGTAATGACTGGGCTGGTTTCCCTGACTTGGATCCGCGGCGGGTGGGTCGGTGACTGACGGCACCCCGCCTCTGGTCGCCGCCGCAGGAAGCCGCAGTACAACATGGCGTCCGAGCTGCCGCTGAACCTGTTCGACGTCCAGTACGACGATGTGCAGTGGCACTGCGACCCGGCCGTGCTGAGAGACGTGATCGAGAGCCTGCAGCGGCTCTGGACCCAGGCTGCCGTCCGGTGAGTCGGCGCGTGTGGGTCAGTCCGGCGTGGGTCACGCCGCACTGAAAGACCCGGCAGCGGCTCTCGACACAGGCTGCCGTCCGGTGAGTCGGCGCGTGTGGGTCAGTCCGGCGTGGGTCACGCCGCACTGAAAGATCCGGCAGCGGCTCTGGACTCGACAGCCGTCCAGTGAGTCAGCACGTTTGGTCCCGCCCGGGTCCCGCCCCTCTGGGACCCCGCACTGCAGGGGCAGGGCCTGCAGCGGTTCTGGGTCCAGACGGCTGTCCGGCCAGCCCCCAGCTCTCTGCCTCTGGGTCGTCTCCTATGCCTCTTGTCCCCGCCCTCGGTCAGTCTGGATGTGTGTCGAGACCGGTCTCGTCTCTGCCGCAGGGCCACCATGCTGAGGGCGATGCTGGATGATCTGACGTCTCGTCACGGCGTTCAGGTGGACGCCCAGGGTCGCTGTCTCACGGCCGGTGTTCGAGCCAAGGTCTACACGCCGCTCATGGATCGGCCGACCTGCAGTGAGTGCCTGACGTCTCAGGCTGTGCGCCTGGATTCCGAGCGAAAAAACTTGGGCGCATTTAGTATGGCATTCATAGCTACAGTTTGTGGCGTGCAGTCATTTTGTTGTGCGTTAAAAAAAGAAATATCGCCTGCTCGCCTGATCCGAATTGGAACTTTTTGCCCAGTTTTAGCGCCATTGGATGATGTGAAAGTCACGGAAAGACACTGAAGAGAGATACCTCGTAGTGTGGCACCCTGGGGTCCTGTGATTGGCTCAAGTCAATTTTTGGCCTTGAAGAGGCCATGTTGTCTCCTTACTTTTTTCCGGCGGAGTGCTTAGGACTGGTTAGGGCAGAATACCGGGGAGGGATCTGTTTGGTCTGACAGCAGGTGTCTTTTTGGGCATGAAACATCACAGGATGCCTGTCAGCGGAAAACGATTCATCGGCTGAGTGGTGGAATACTAGGGTAATAAAAAATATGATTCCCAATCTTTGACGTACAGGTGAGCACGTAACGTTTTCTGTATTGCAGACAGTCTAGAGGAGCGGGTGGACCATTATGTGAAGCGCCGGAGGCTCGAGCCCTCCGTGCTGGATGCGACGAACAGTGGAGACAGTGCGCCAGACGCGGCGCCGTGACGCACAACAGTGATTACGTCATTGTTGACCCTGTCGTCATGCACTAGGAACCGTGTTTATGCACCTGAGAGGCGTGTGGGGAAGGAGAGATCTTTTGACGACGCCATCTGATCCGGCTGTGTTTGAGGTTTTTAACCGAGACCGGCCGGAAGGGACGTCTCATTACAATGCGGCGGGCTGACGCCCTGATCAGCGTGCTATTCCGTGAGCACGGCGGCGACAAACACAGTCGAGGTTACTGGAACGAACGGGACCAGTTTCAATGAACTGAATCTTGGTATTTGAAAGCGGCATTGGACCGACGTTAGTCAGCGCAAATGAGGATGGCGTGAACCTCCCGAGTTTGCACTGTTTCGGATTTGCTTTTGGATGTCTGTTATGCCGTTCCCCATGAACAGCCACCGCGCAGCAAAGGCAGCGTCCTTTGTGTGACAAGGATTCAAGAGCATTGAGCCAGAGATATTCCTGTTTGGCAACAATAAAGGCGTCATGTACTGACTGAGCCTAAAAAGACAACACCAGAAGCCTCGAAGGACGGGGGCATCGGGCGTTTCGGAGCGGGCGAGTCAATGCCAGCGGTCGGCCCGACCGCGGGCTTCCGTCAGCCGGTCCAGCCGCTCAGCCAGTCAGCAGCGAGGCCAACAGCTGGACAGTAATGGTCCTGATTGTGGTCCCCGGTCAGCCGCTCAGCCACAGTCAGCAGCGAGGTCAACAGCTGGACATGGTGGTCCTGATTGTGGTCCTGGGTGAGCCGGTCGGCCACGGCCAGCGGCCAGTCCAGCTGGACAGCGATGGTCCGCCATAGAGACAGGTGTGGTTCAGACGGGGATATCCGAACCAGATGGCGCTGCAGATTAACGCTGGCGTGTATTGGATAAGATAATATCAGTCCTATGAAAGCGATGGAGCATGCATGCGGTGACGGTTGATTACTTCCGCAAGTCCGAAGCGGTGGGACAGATTAACAGTGTTATCCGAGTGCCTGTGTCGGCCATGCAGGACGACAAACGTTTAAAGGTACGAAAAACATCACGCTATAGAAACAACTTCCTTTACCGATCAAGCGCGAGCGTAAGCACGTCTATGGAGAGGGTGGAGAACCGTAAAACTCTCATGAACAGAAATACAAAACGACAAAACAACAAATGCCCACTGAAATATCGGGACCCGAAATGCTGTATCCGTACAACATCTCGACTTCCACATCTATCACATTCTTAACAACGCTCGCAGTCGGTGGCAAAACAGATATGCACTACGCGCGCGCAAAGTTAGCTAAATGACAAGATGATAAGGTTCATTCTACAAGGGACGCCGGCCGGACGTTCCGTTTCGCGCGCGAGCGCGTATTCCAACACTGAACAGCGACATGGCCGGCCGAGGCCCGGACGTCCCCGTCCGGTGGTAGAGAGGACATTAAGGATCGGGGAGCTCATCACTCCGACGTCAGCTCGTTACGGCAACCCGGAGGACAACCTCAGTCACACACGAGGCACTCAGTTGGAAGACAGGACCCCAGACTAGACACCGCCGCTCGATCGTGAGATCTCTACTCAATATTGCACTGGGACTGCGCCTCTGCACGCCTCAGTGGGACAACGCCGTCAACGAGGGAGGCTCACCGGCCGTACGAATCCACCCGACCGTCGCCGCCGACTCATATAAAAGAAACAGCCCCCGCCTGGCCGGCGAAGCGGGGCAAGGGAAGCCGGGAGGGGCGATTACCACTCCCTCTGTCGGGGCGCAGTCCAAGGTCAGACGGGACGCTGAGATGATGCACTGCTGGTCACGGCACTACGCCTACCCACAAGATACCTGTCGCCGTCTGCCAGTCTTCAACCCCTGCCTCTGAGGTTTCCATCACCGAGCCACGTCTCTCCCCTCCCCGGGCCGCAGGAGCGGATCCTCTCTGTTGACGGAACCTGACGTCTTCACCACACGGTCTCTGAAGGGTCCCCGAACCACCGTCACCGAACACCACTACCCAGACACGCAGAATTCAGCTATCGCGATTGCGACAGTCAACTCCAGAGTACAAAGTCCCGGGAGACGAAACACGGAGGACAGGGTTCAACAACACGCCCCTCCGTCACCGCTCACGTCAGAAAGAAACCCTGGCGAATCTGGAGAATCTTGCCTCTGTCGAAAAGTGCGCCATCTCTGGCCGACTCCCAAATCGAAATCACAGAACCGAAAGCAGTGAACACGCACCGTGCGCCATTGGGCTGTGAAAGCCCGGGGAATGCGGTTGAATGGGAAGTTATTTTCTGTCATGTTCACCGCCAATCTCAGGTTCCCGTGCGAGGGCAGTTCCCGTACCCAATGTGACAAGGAAGGGTCCCTAAAGCACAGGTTTCCTTTTGCGAAAACGACTGAGGGGCTCAAAGACTGAGACAACATGACGACCACAATTGTTCTCTGTCAGCGAATTTTGGCCAGTGTGCGCGTGTGCAAACATTTGGAGACCAGCCAAGAAATATGAATAATGTACCCAGCGCTGTTTTTAATATGTTTCCTGTCGTTAAAACGGGCTTAAATTGATAACCAAACATTTTCGAAAAGTTACCTTAGCATTGGGGGGACCTGACCGAGTATTGGGATAAGGTTATTTTGGACCTCCCCTTACAAAATACAAAAGGACACCTCTGCTAGAGCAGCATGACCAGTACCTACATCTGCTAGAAACGTATAAATAGTTCAGCTAGCCTGACGACTCCCTACATCGTGTCAAAAATCATTCAGCACACCCGCCGCGACGAGCAGTACAACTATCAGCTGTTGGGCAGGGACTAACGAAGAAATCACAGGGAGGAGGACCCTCAAAGACGCCTCGGCCGATCCAGTGCGAACCGCTCCAGGGCGACAGACATCCGAGACTAGATATCTAAAAACCGCGGCGTCTTCACCTTCCAGGACGTCTACCACAGCTTCAACAACAGCAGCCACGATCGACTGTCACGTGCGACGCCGCGCGGTCCACGCCATCCGGAAAGATGTCGCACGAACGCACTGTCCTCGTCGCCTCCACGGGCTCGCGGCGCCTCGCAGCGCGCCAGTCTGCCGGGCCAAACCCCGGCCTGTGACGTCACCGGCGAGCCGCCGCCGGCCCAGACGGAGGGCGCCGTCTGTTCACGTCGTCAGCCAGCCGGCGGCCGGCAAGCTCGGCTGCAGGAGCCGAAACCAGATCGCTGACGCCGTCAGGAGGGGCCAGACGGCGGCGAACGTGGCGGCCGGCCGCACGGCCCCGCTTCTGCCGCACATGTCGATGTTTTTCTCCTGGGAACCAGACGCTCACAGTCAGATCATACAGACCGCGATTACCCTCGATGCTTGGGACGTTATGGACGACTTCATTTTAAGTAGTTTTCCCACGCAACAAAGAATGCCATCGTGATCCCCAGATCAGAAGCGGACAAAGAAGACCAAGGCACACGAGCACAAGGACACATTTTTTGACATATTGACGTATTCAGCCAAGAACCCAAGGCACATATTTGCTCGTGAGCCCCAGGGGGCTAAACTATCCTCACAGAAACTGACGACCATCCCCGCCACCATCGTCACGGAGTCACTGACGGCTAAGCATAAGCCCAAGCGAAAGCATTCATCAGGAGAGGACGTAGCCAGGGACCTCGCCATCGTAACACGAGGCGGATCCCCTCGCTGGTGGATATTCCGGCCAGTTCCCGCCGACGGGTGCATCGACGACCCAGGCGGACCTCGGCGACGTCCGGGCCGCCCGCGTGGCGCCGGCTCACCTCGCCGTGGTAGTTTTTGCAGAACTGATTGCTGGGGGGCCGGCGCCGGTAGCGCTCCCTCTTCATACGGCTGCACTCGGAGCCGTTCTCGTTCGGGTACGCCCACTCCTGCGCCTCGATCGAGATGACCTCACGCTCGCAGGGGCACAGCGTGTTCACCACCAGCATGATGAGGTTCGTGTAGGGCACCTTCTGCATCACGAACTTGCTGTGAGGTCCGGGCAAGAACGGCACTTGGTTAATGGCGACAATGACCGGCTCAAATGACCAAAGGGCACGTAGATGTGTTATGCACATGCACCTGGTTTGCAACGAGGTTGGTTGGAAACGTAGTGCTTCTAGCACGTACATACCTCCACGTCTCACGAGCACGGTTTAATGCCTTCTGCACGATGTCGCAAAACGAGAGATTCAGTCCTGTTGTTTGGTCTGTAGAATCATGGCCAAGAAGCTCTGGTTTTTGGAGACCGGCTCTAAAGGAGGCTGCAAATTCCCAGCGCAAAATATTCCCCACTACATTTGCGATATTTCTGCTCATGCTTGAACTCGTAGTGATATTTCAAGTGCCCAGAAACAAACGACGCCACTCGTTCCTTTCGACGCGGCTACTAACGTGCTGCAGGATGGCCCCGCGTTGCCGGAGCAGTATTTCAACAGCGCTTCCAGCGGCTGAACTCGGTGGTTGAGCGTGTAGAGGTCGACGTGTTTGTCGCAGGGCCGAGGCCGCGTTTTGTTGATGTGCGCCATCTCGAAGAGCTGATCGTTGAGGACCACGCATTTGTCGTCGTAGTCCCCGTATGAAGGGCTGCCTTCGGCTTCGGCGGATGATCCCGATTCTGTCCCGAGACCAACGAAACAATGGCTCAGCCGCAGACGGGGTCCAGCGTATCCCCATCCACCAAAGTAGCTTAACTGCCGAGTTATTTCACTCAAAAAGAAAACGTTAATTCTTAAAAGAGGTACTTCTTCACACACCATGAGCCATTTCCTGACCATTGTCCAATCACTGGTTGGTTTTCCAAGGGTAAAAATACAACGGATGTCGGTAACGAAGGAATTGCGTGAAAACGAACACCACAGTGACTTCAAAATCCCTCGATATATTCCGTCCTCTCATTCACACGAGTCCACAGACCTTGAACTGAGAGCAACGAGCTTACTGGTATCATCGTAGACGGTTCTCTCCGCTGCCCACGCCAGACTGACATCCACCATGTACAGCAGGTTGGACTGCACCAGCAGCCACAGCAGCTTGGTGCCCATCCATGTAGCCAGCCACCGCAGCTGCCGGAACGGCTGTCGACCCACAAAACCCCGAGCGTGTAGCGTTCGGCTGCGACAGACCCACAGTCCCAGAACGGACAGCCCAGTGCAGACAACCAGACCCATCTGAACACGGACGGCATCGGAAACATTTCCTGACCTTCACAAACCAGACGCATGTGGCCACGTTCACCGTGGACCTTATCACTGGCAACCAGTAACACAAGAACCGCTGGAAACCCCTGTGCTGTACAGCACGAGAAGAAAGGGCACAAATGGAGCAACTCAGACAGTGGTTGTACCCAAAGCTCAGCACCGATCGCACAGGCGATAAAGCTCCCCTTGACTTGCACTCCCGCACAGTAGAAATGGGGCGTACATTGAACTGAAAACCCGTTAAACTCAGCCCGGTACCACGGCGCGTTATGTACGCATCGGCTAGCGTTTCCCCACGTATTTTTAAAGACAAATAGCTTCGTGGGACCATACGAAGGCATCCGGCGGGTGAAACTCGCCATCTGCAGCCCGCGAGACTCCTCTGCTCGCTCCCGGCTTACCGTCAGCAGCGTCCAGGCCGAGCTGCCCGTCGAGATGACGTCCAGACAGACGCCCTGGTAGTCGAACATGCTGATGCGCCTGTACACGTTGTGCTCCAGCAGGGCGCCCATCACCGTGCCGTCGACCTCGCCGAAGAAGCGGCCCGTCTCCTCATGCCGCTTGGAGACCAGCACGAAGCCCGAGTCGTCCAGCAGGTAGCAGTCCAGGTCGTCGGAGGCGCACGTCTGCGAGCAGTTGCCCACCGACGGGCACTGGCGGACGACGAACAGAGCGGTGTCAGGGACCGGACTGCAGATCAGTGTCAGAGACCGGACTACAGAGCGGTGCTAGGAATCGGACCACATGGCGTCGTCAGGGACCGGACCACAGAGCGGCGTCAAGGACTGGACTACAGTTCTGTGTCAGAGACTGGACTGCAAAGGAATGTCAGGGACCGGACTACAGAGCGGTGTCAGAGACCAAACTATAAACCAATGTCAAAGATTGGACTACAAAGTAGTTTTAGGGACCAGACCACAGAGCAGCGCTAAGGACCGGACCACAGAGCAATGTCAAGGACTGGACCACAGAGCAGTGCCAGGGACCAGACTACAGAGCAGTGCCAGGGACCGGACTATAATCATGGTCAAAGACCGGGCCACAGAGCAGTGTCAAAGACCGGACTACAGAGTGATGTCAGGGACCGGCCTATAGAGCAGTGCATGAACATGTATATTTGTACACGCCGTCACATGACACCCAGCCAGCACGTCAACGAACGCAATTTTCGAGTCCATCATTGAAATATATGGCTTTTTTTGCTTAAGTCCTAAAAAAAACACTTTTTTGATTTGGGTTGTGAAAATAACACGCGTCGCTACGCCCGCAAAAGCTCATGGGAAACGTATCCAAAACCGATACAAATACATCAGGCACTGAAGTTGACACACCCGTTGGTCATACACCCAAAGCACTATTTGTGGTCAATCTGTGGCCCGCAAGGACTCTTATTAACAAAGCTCCCTTTTTGTTGTGGAAATCCAAGGCAGCTAGGAGCGACAAGGCAAGCTGAAGAAGTAATGCATCCTTTGTCCTCATGTGTTGTGAACACCTCCCCACGGCAGCATCACAATATTTGCCGTATTATAGAGACTCGTTTGCAAGCACTGTACGTGTTACCGGTGTATTATGTTTGCAAGCAATGTACGTGTTACCGGTGTATCATGTTCGCGTACCATACATAGGTAAGTAACAACAGCGGCGAGTGGATAAAACACGGAATGGAATCTGTCCGACATCTTGTTTCAGCAACAGGAGACGGATGGCCCTGACCCTGGCTCCATTCCGGTCGTGCCCGCCCATCTGCTGCCGCCCGCACTCACGTTAGCCGTGGAGAGGAACTTCTCGCGGAACCTGGAGTGCACGAACTGCATGCCGACGACGGCGGCCGGCGCGCTTTTGCCGCCCGAACTGACGAAGATCGCCTGCACGCCGGTCACCAGCGAGTCGTTGTACAGGCGGGCGTCGAACGGCACCGAGTAGACGAACGCCTGATCGTCGTGCTGGTGGTAGTCGACGGCGCGGCGGTACCAGACCTCGTCGGTGGCTCGCACGGCCGAGAACTTCTTGCTAGATCGGAGAGAGGCCACGATGTACCGCCGGCGGCGCCACCGGGCCACAACACCGGACAACAACAACGGGCAACGGCGACAATAGGCCAGAGCACCGGACAATAACATCGGACAGCGGCGCCACCGGACCAGAATACGGAAAAAAAAACACCGGACGACGGCACTGGCCACAGCACTGGACAAAAACACCACCAGCGGCGTCATCGGGCCGCAGTCGCTTACCAATGGCGCGCCGTTCAATATACACTGCATCACATTATATGAAGGTGCCGAGATCACGAACGAAACATTCAGCATGTAAAGTCACCCCGGCATACAGTTCAGGTCGGGAGCAATGGTGCTAACATTGTCAGCGCCTCAGTGAGAAGACTGCTCACGACCCTGTTCAGACCAAAAAGCAGGAGCAGAAATGTTTCAGGCACCGAGTGCAGTCACCGATCCGACGGAACCCAGCTGGGGAGGGGAGCCGGCGTTGCCCGCATCTCTGATCCATAACGCATTTGAAAAGACTTGCCCAATATCGCGGAACGCTTCGCGTTCTAGGCCACAGGCTGCGGGCAATTCCAGCCATTCACCCTCCACTTTATCGATGACCAAGGAACCGCACCCGAATTACGCACGGTTAGTCGGGCGCTGCACGACTGACGGTGTTATTGTTACTGTACCATTGCACTCAACAATTACAAAGCACCATAATAACGATCACATTACCACTGCGACAAAGAGACTCTGAGCTGCAGACGAAATATTTGCAGTCCTAGCCCAGTTTTCAACACGTTTTCCTTACAAGTTTTCCTGGCCGGCCTCCACATCGCTGGGCCAGTGGGTCTTCCAGCGGGTGAAGCCTGACCGGGTGGCCACGAAAGTGTGTGCGGCTCCGAACGTTTTGAACAGTCCCTCCCTGAAAACAGATCGCCCGCTGTCATCGAAATCACGAGAGGACCGAGACAACGCAGAGGGCATCAGACACAGGTCTGACCGGCTGAGACTCGGGAGGTTGACTAAACTCTACAACCCAGACTCTACAACCCAGACGGGTTATCTTGACAAGACTCAAGACCCTCGTCTATACGAAGTCAGCATGACCCTCCTGAAGTTTTTCCGGTATAGTTCTCGAACGGCAAAAGATATCTCACAGGAGCATCAAGGCCACCTAAGGTCACCGACATCTGACCATCAAGCCCAGAACTTTTGGATCTTGAATGGTCGCCTAACATCAAACGTGGTAAATGTCGAAACGAATTTTATTATTGCAAAGCACATTCCTTATATGTTACATGCAGGACTTGCCATCTTGAGTTTGATCTTAAATTTCTTCTAGATGATGAACTAGCAATTTTGTAACACCAATTCATACGTCATTTTTACAGATGATTTCGGCTTTTCGCACAGTACCAGGCAATAAGGAATTAACTAAATGATCTGGGAACACGCAAGTGACGAAATCTAAGTAAAAAGTAACTGACGATTTCAGGCAGGAAGGATACGCCAGCCTGTAATGTGAACTGCTGTCCACAGATGTCACGAATATTGTCAGTGGGTATCTGATTGGTCAGCACTGCGGGATGACCGTCACTGTGCAGTGGACCACACAGACCGGCTAGGACATTCAGACGGTGGGTCAGGATGTTCGCAATAGTCCTATGAGACGGATCTAGAAAATGAGTGTTGAAGTGTGTATCACGTTACGGAATACGAGGCAATGAAGACAATGGCGTACTTTTCTTCCCTAGCCTCTTACTTCGCCTTTACGAGGCATTTGTCTGTCGGACGTTTAGACTAATTCACCGTTGTGGAAACTGCCAGGATAAGAATTTAGGCATACTTCGATTGAAAAATACCCTCATCGGGCACTGTATTGTTTAATATGTAAGTACTGGTACTGTCTGCCGCTTTGGTCTCGATCCGGCGTCAAACTTGAGACAATTTGAACTATGTGTAGGCGTCAAGATGATATGGCATTTGCCGATTACGTAAAAACTTTTTTGTTGGTGACTGCGGTTTGTCGGCGGTTTCAAGCAGTCTCCACGCGCTACTGTGTTTAACGTATTCCTGTCTTCGTGTGAACAAGGCGCAGGCAGCTGAATTCGATGGTCCCTTGAAGAAATTATGATTGGGTGACTACCCTCGCTCATGAGCATTTCTTAGGTTTCTCTGTTTTGTTTTCTCATAAAAAATATGGTTGAAATTTTCATCCACTGCAACAAATGGCGGCCAAGATCTAATGCAAAACCGGTGTTCGTACGCAACAGGGGTACGCAAGGCAACGTTTTTACGGACAAACACATTTTCTAAAACTGCTGAACGCTCAAAGTCAAAACTCCGTGTCGTCACCACTGTCAATGTCACAGTCCTAAGCTACACGGTCCTTTCCAGTTGCTTGCATACTGAGAACTGCCAGCATAATATAGGAGCCGCAAATCCGTTGTCTTCAAACGTCCTGTCGAAACTCCGAGCGTTTGGTGTTTCCAAACACAACAATAACGATCGCATTCCACAACAAATCTTCCAGCAAGACACCCAGATAAGAGATGCCGCAACAACCCTGCATACTGTACCTGGACATTTCGGCCACGAACGGTGCTAGTGGGTGCTTGCTAAGGGTGCACAACACGGTTAGTGAAGACAGTGCGCCGTGCGACACCCCTTGTAGCCCGAGTTGATACGAACCATCTCAGACCCCAGGCAGACTGGACAGCGGTAATTCAATGCCGACAAATTCCATAGCCCATGCTTTACAGCAAATGGTGACAGTGAAACAACATCCTTGGTAAGTTGTGAAAATCCGCAATTATCACGGGAGAGAACGGTCAAGTACCGAGACCGAAATGATAAGGTACTTACGAGGATGAATGTCCCTGCTTGAAGGGCATTGTGACTTTGGCATCGAAGGCGACGGATTGAAAGAGGTCTCGGTCACCTGGAACGGACGTTGATATAGTTCAGCGTACAAAATAAACATCAAGGATATGCTACATATGCTACATCGTTTTCGTAACAACGTAAGCTATTCAGTTTTTCTTTTGGTTCTGACGTTACTGATCGGTTAGTCCACAACAGGCAACAGGCAACATTTGTCCAAAGCAGCTACGTGTTAGAGAGACAACAAGCCATAGCTCGATGGAATAGGTTATACTGCCACTGAGTGGAATGGTACTTACAGAAGTATGTGCCCGCTTTCTTCCTGCGATCTGCATGAAAACGTTGTTTCTGAGCAAGGTGCAGCAAGGCTAATAATACTTCCAATGACAACAGGGATTGCGTTTTCCTTTAGTTATTCCTGAGCGTGGGCGACTACTTTCCGATAAAAAGGGCGACTGTTATGCCAATACTACGATACATCCGAGCCGATAAGAAATATACAGTTTGGTACAATGCGTGTTCTTATTTTACTCATGTTACTGCCCAGCCGTTAGGATTCTGCAAATATCTAGGGTCGGGGAGGTGCAAAAGCTGACAATGCGAATACTCTGCTAAGCCCGAACACCGCCCGCAAACGAACTGCACGAGGAAAACCCGCCAAGGAATAACGGCGAGAAAACCGGGCAGATCCGATCGACCGGCGAATCGTGTGACGCCCACACCGGCGCCACAACAGGGCACAGCGCCGGGGTACTCACAGCTGTAGCTCTGGTTGGGCTCCTTCACCTCGGGCACCGGGTACACGCGCTCCGACCGCCACGCGAAGCTGGCCCGCGAGGTGGCCTTCTCCAGGAAGTGGAGATACTGCTTCTCCGGGGTGTCTAACGAATGAGCGTCGTTGGCTGTCTCCAGGTTGTCGTACTCACAGTACACCCATTCCGGGTGGACGCTCCAATTCGGACCCTCAAAGTACTGCAGTACTGCAAGGGCGATGACGATTGGAATCAGTGGGCAGGCGGACTCACTGTGATTCGAGCCAGCGGGGCAGGGCTCCGGAGCCAAAGCCCTCCAACAAACCACCACGGCGACGAGAGTGCAAAGTTCACTAAAATACAACTGTGAATATACGAGGCGTTTTTCGCCCTTCCGGTGGTTTTCGAGAACATTCCCGTGATTTTGGGAACTGACAGACATAACGAAACAACAGTTGCACCAATGAAAAGCGCATCGGAATTACGGTGGATGAACACACGACTCAATTTGCGTCTGAAAACAGAGTCAGACGGGCTAATTCAGGACGACGCCCTTCCTAGCTATTTACGGAAAAGACGCAGGTCTGAATATCCCGAGAATGTCATTACAGCGCGCTAGGAATCAACAGTACCGGAAACATCTTATCGATCCGCGCCGACGCGAAAGCCAGGCCGGCGTCTGCCGGCCCCGAGAAGCCGTGCTTTCGTCCCGGGTTACGGACCAAGGTCCAGCTCTACCGCCCCGGCCGCCCCAGAAGCTGCGAGCCGTTACCAGGCGGCCGGCGAGGCCGGGCGCTGTGGCCGTCCCGAGTCACTCACTCTCCTCCCTGTTCCTGGCCTGGGTCAGTTCCACCTGGCCGAGGATGCGCTTGTCGCCGTACCCCGCCGGCAGAGCGATGCCCAGCGAGAACGGCGTCGACTTCACGTAGCGAAACGAATACTTCTGCCGCCGCCTGATGACACGTTTCTGAAAGCGAGGAGACGCATTGGTGAAGGGGAAAGACATGATTTGGTGAACAGGGTATCAAGGCAAAAACGACTTTCGGAAGTGACTGGCCGTTCTCTTTCCGAATGATGACTTACGAGGAGACATTTTTTACCGTACCTTTTTTATAAATTTGGTCCGAATGATTTGCAATAATGTTTAGAGACCAGGAACTGCGCTAAGCAAAGCTCGCTGTACAGACTGAGTCCGCACTTTATCGTGCCATTTCCGACTCATTCATTCATTTTGACAGCGGTTCATTCTGTGACGAAAATTAGACATGTCGTCAAAGATGCTGTCAAAGATACTATCAAACGGAACAAACGTATGGTGGTCAGCACGACCTCCTAAAGGTCAATGGTCAGTTGCCAGCTGACAAGCGGACCAAATAACGGAACCGCGACGTCTTGAACTCGTCTTGTCAGAACAGGGGAAACTAGCGTTCTCCGAACTGAGCTATCGATCACAGCCATGCTGACTCTCACCCGTCTTTTCCCATCCCAAAATAACACAGCTACAATGGCAAACCTTCCCGAAATATATTTCGATTTTTTGGTGCCTATTCTATACTGCTGCATCTCCTAGACGTAGCCAAACCCCTTTCACATATCCAATTACGATTGCAATTTATACAATTTGGCTTTTTACTTCATGCATTTTTATATTTATAAAATCTGTAATTTGCAATTTACGCATTAACTTCGCGTTTTTCGATTTCGTATACTGGGTAGACTAGGGCGATGTTTTGATTTCCCACGCCTTCATCAAGCGGTTCCAGTTATAGCAATACAGCGCGAGCGGAGGATTTTTCGCAAAAGAATTTCATAATCTCACAAATCAGTCAATGAACAAAAAAAAGCAAAAAAAAGCTGATATCATCGTAGTGCGATCAAAACCATTCAGTCTGTAATGTTTCAAAACGATGAAATAAAGCATGCTTATCAGATTCGCTACCGATTACACGTCACGGTCGTAGTTGCCCGCAAAAGATCTGATAAAACCAACCTTTCGTACCTTTCAAACAATACAATTTAAAAACGCACATACAAACCTAAAAATGCACACATTATCTATCGTGCTCTTTGCGCCCTGAAAATCGGTCATCTTCATCATAACGTGAAGGTGAACGGCTCGCTATTTCCTAAACCACTATTTTCGGACCGTTTGCCGTTCAACTGATTATTAATTGCATGAGCTGGCAGCAGATGATCTCGCCTCCATTAAAATTCCGTCCGGATTGCTTCATTGCTCTCCAAGTGCATTTATTCATATTTCTTCCTGAGACTGACTTCCCAGAGCACTTTCGGATAAAGCATGTTACGACCACAGGCGCAGCCAAAGGGAGGCCTAGGGGGCCTGGCCCCCCTTAGACCAGCATTCATGTGAAAAGTATTGCATATCGTCTTCCCAGCCACGGTTTTCGTATGATTCCAGGTTACACTGAGTTCCGGCCCCCGCCCCCTTAAGGAAAATCCAGGCTGCGCCCCTGGTTGTGACACCCACCATATCATCCAGGTGTTGTCTGACGTACATCGACGTTCCCGCCGTCCGTTGATCTATCATGTCTTTACGCAGCTGAAATGACAAGGATACATTTGATATGGCGTCAAGGCCCGGCAAAGTAAAATACACAAGCAGTAGACACAGACGCAAAACCTTCAGCACCAGGTACTACTGGCATAACGTGTCCACACATGACCTGGAGCAATGCCATTTTGTACCATCCCAGCTTGTGATGTTTCTCCTTTGCTGCCCCGTGAAAAAAAAACCTATCGAACAGGCCTGAACAGGCTTACACTTGAGATTAACCCTATTCCCGGAAGACTAGGCGGTATGGTCCATTCCCGGCAGGGGAGATTCGCCCCCCCCCCCGACATCTCGAGAACTACACATCCGATTTCATCGCAACAACCGGCAATCGATTTGCCATGACGTAAACTACACTTTTAAAGAAAGAAGTTATGGAAATTTTGAAAGAGATGGACACAAGGGGGCCAAAAATATCAAAATGGGGGTATTTTTGGACTTCTTATAACTCCGTTGTTTATCAAGCGATTTCGATGAAACTACCATGAATCGAGAGATTATGGATGGGACTTTACCACTGGTGCATACATTTGAGATTTTGGGAAAATTCATAAGCGTTCACAGGGTTTCAAAAATGAGAGGGTTAGTTTTTCAACAGATGAATGAACGAAAAGCATAAAAGCACTTTTTTGGCTTTTGCTAGTCATGTTGTGATGGAGAAGTACAAAACGTATTACAATGTTTGTATAATGTTAGCATAGGCGGTGCCAGGGATATGAAGAAGGGGAACTGCCATGGTCACATGTACTTCAGACCAACTTATGACCTTTGACCTTAAATAACCTCCAGTAACCTTGGAGCCACTTGGAATGATCTCGTGTACATTTTATATTATATGTACGCTTTTCAGTCATTCGAATTCACTCTATTTCAAAAAGTTTCATTTTACGGCTGTTAAGAGAAAGGGTACGCGCATCGACATTTTAGGTCATAGCTCCGTGACCCGACGTGATATCAAACTGAAACTTGGTGCATAAGTAGAGAAGACCTTTCTACATCATACGCAATTCCGAGTTTTGGATTTGAAGAAATGCGCCGAAATTATTACTATGAAAACAAATTTTGACTTTTGACCCTGACCTAGCCTTGTAAAATGATCTCAGATAAACAAAATTGTATTTGTATGTTGCCGAACTATTTAGTTAAACATCCATATCATTTTTTAAGTTTTATCTAAAAAAAACTATTTTTGGCAGTCATTTTCCTTTTACGCTCAACAGGGCCAAAAATGGTCTGAGGCTCCTCCCAAAAACGTTCCCTGGCTCCGCCCCTGAGCAAAACAAAATTCCAAAATTTTGTCACAGTACGTAAAAGGGATAGCTAGTGAACGTCACCAAGTTTTGTGAAGCCCCGTCAAAAACCCTGGAACTGGCAAGCAAAAAACCCGAGGGGGAGCGGATTCAGTCCCCCCTGCCAGGAACAGCGTTAATTGGACTCGAACATTCAAGACCTCTTCGAAAGAAAAAATCCCGAAGCAACGCGTCACTACAAACATGTGGCATGAGCACGGCAGATCAGTATTGTGCCATTGAACATAATCTTTACAATCATAGGATGAATCTGATTTGCTGCAAAGACGCTCGCAAAATGACATCATTCCGTTCTCGTCTTAAATAGCGTTTTAATAATGTCATGATAAAATCTTTTCCATGGCAACAGCTACAGATGGATGTTCCATTAACACATAGAAGAATTCCGTTCCCACCGTACACAAAAACCGACAGCGACCATAATAATCAGTGACGGTTCATATACGTATTATTCAACGATTTTTTTGTGCGTGGCATAATGCTGCTCGACTATCCATATTGGGTTGTATGACATTTTGGGATTCATATCACTTCGATCCTACGAATCAGTCGTTACGATGTAGCTCCACGTATACCAAAGACTGTTAAGAATACGAACAGGATCTGACAGAAGCCTTACCATGAACAGTAAGCTGTCATTGTTCCTTGGAATGTCGCTGTCGACGATTTCTACCTCAGCTAGGTCCACCGTGTTGTAGTTGGGCTTAAGGAGCTCCTGGAGCTGCTTGGTGGCTTCCCGATGCTGGTAACAAAGTCTGCATTAGCGCCACATTAGTGTTTAAGCCGGACAATGTCTGCCCAAAGCCGATGCACGAGAGACAGCAAGACATGATCAGCAAGTCGTTCTCCATCGTACGGGGCGACAGACACAGAATGTGCGAACGTGTGATATGAGACGACAGGTTGGGCCACGGATTGTTTAGAGGCGCACTCGGCGGCTTATCCCAGTGCTCTGGCATAGTCCGGAAACCAAAACATCTAGCCAACTAGATACTAGATCTAGCCGCTTATGATACTGGCAGAGCACGACATTTTAAACCGCAGCCACACACGCAGACCCACCGAAACCAGCATAGTTACGAAGTACGTTACGTTACACGTCACCATTATCAGGGGTAACACCACTCTGGCAAACAAGGCAAAAATGAGAAACAGGCGCAAAGCAGACAGACATGCATGGCGACGGATAAACCGAAAGGAAGACAACGAAAAGGAGAAAGATAACGAGACATGTCGATGCAGTGGACAAATAGTGTAATATATAGTGTCAGGAAACAGTCGAGAAGAGAAAAACATTTATCGAAACCACCGCAAAGGAAATTCAGCAGAAACTTGTTTTGCGGGCCAAGAAATCATAATATTGCATCATATGGTCCAAGAACATAAGATACATAGCATGGATATGGTGCACTCGTTATTGTCAGGATCAGACCACGGTAGCCAGACTTACCACTGGGCGCAAGTCCGGATGATACAACACGTAACCGTTGTTGTCTATCATGAATGAGTATCCGTTGACACCAAGCTGAAAATCGACGCAGCATAAATGGCCAAAATTCAGAGTGGTCTTAACAGTGTTGCGCCTAAACAGCTACCCAAACAAGGTTTTTATGACCGCAAATATCAAGACTTTCGCATCAAAATAGCCATGGATCTCCTAAAATAACAAGAACAATCAAGAACAAATAACAAAGAACCGCGGTACTTTCCGGAGTCATGATGTGCGTAATACATTCAAACCTACAACGTATCTCGACATCCTTTCAAATGAAACGGCCATAAACAACGGTGCCATGGAAACGGACCCATCTACCGACTGCACCTTACGACTGTCTGCGGCTGATTCTGATCACCAACAGTTCACCTGAACCACTTGCACGCCGATCAGTTTATCCACGAGGCGCTAACATGCTTTTGAAGGCTGCTAGAGATGGCCAGACGTACTGCGTTTCCACACATCGCCACAAAAACTATTGAGCCAAGAACGATGGGTGACAATAATGTACATAAGATACAACAATAGCAGATGACATATAATAATAAAAAGTAATGCGCAATATATGATATCACAATAGTAATGTAATAATAAATATATATTAGCATTCGATCGAGACAGCAGTCGATTTAGATGTCACCGTCTTATTCTCTTACTGTCACAGTTTAGGCACTGATTACAGGCACTCAGCTGGACCGCAGCAGTGGAGTGTCCTTACCTTATGCGGTGGCGCGTGTTTTTGTATGTCACGCAGGGGGACGTCCGTGCCAGCCACACCCAGAAGATGAGCGACCCTTTTCTGTAAGACGGGAGCACACCCACAGGGTGACGGTTAGGACGGTCTGACCTTGGTCAGCTCAGCAGTGCAATATAAGCTCAGGTCCCGTCGCAGGCAATTTTTTCCTCCTGAGTCTCAGCCACATCCGTCTGCCAGTACATCTGCTCCTGAGTCTAAGTCACATCCGTCTGCCGGTATATCGGTTCCTGAGTCCCAGTTCCATCCGTCTGCCAGTGTATCTGCTCCTGAGTCTCAGTCGCATTCGTCTGCCGGTATGTCTGCTCGCTAATCTCAGTCACATCCGTCTGCCGTTATATCTGCTCCTGAGTCCCAGTCCCATCTGTCTGCCAGCAGATTTGCTCTTGAGTCTCAGTCACATCCGTCTGCCAGTATATCTGCTCTTGAGTCTCTGGCCTATCTACTTGCTGGTATGTCTACCCCTGAGTCTCAACCCAATCTGTCCACCGGTATATCTATTGAATCTCAGTCCCACAAACTTTCCAACACAGCAGATGCTGAGTCCAGATAACTTATCTCACAGTCTGACACCAGAATGAACATACACTGCACTCCAGAGCTGGATATTTGCCAAGTCATCGTTGCAAGAGAAAAAGAGCATCAGAAAATGTTTAAGCGCTTAGCAGCTGACATGCACAGAGCTAGAAAAATTGTTATCAGCATATAAACGTATTACCACCTTCACATCCGTTGACTTTTGTAATTTCTGTGATGTCGTGTGATGTTCACATTTTCTCTGTAGTCGACTGAAACACCTCTAACCAATACTCAGAAACCTAAAATGTGCACAGACACATCTGTTCACCACGCTTGGCTATCGCAAACCCCACAGCTTCCGTTATCACGATCTTTGGGTTACTGTACGCCTACTGACTCCTACGTCTTCTACACTAGTGTCTCACCTACGGTTGGGCTATGTACGCCTCCTCCTAGACCTAGGCCTAGTCTGATACAGTAAGCCCACAAACTAGAGTCCTAAATATCACTCCACGGACACGCACGGAGCGCCGCGTCTTGACGGCGCGCTGCTATGGGTCGGCATAGTGGGCACTAGGTCCTGCGATGTGGGGAACAGCGGCGCGGCACGGCGCGGGCGGCCACCGCCGGCCGGCACGGTCCGGGCCGGGCCGCGGCGGCCGGAAGGCGAGCTGCACGCCGCCGCCCCGCCGATGCAGGCATGCTCTGGCCCGGCGCAGCGAGCGCTCAGCGATGTCAAAGGCTGCTACACAAAACACAGCGACGCCTCCAGGCGACGGTCCGGCCCGCCTCCGCCCGGCCGGCTCATGCAGGGAAGGGGGGGGGGGGTCCGGACAGTGCCGGCTGGTGGGGAGAGGATGGCCGAGTCTGTCGCCGGACCGGAACTGCCCGCTCGCGGTATGGCTTCGGCAGCTCGGTGCGGTGATCACTGGACTGGCGTGGTCTAATCGCGTCATGTTTTGGCTGTCCCACGTGGCCCAGCTCCCCGACCGGAAGTGGAAGGCGCCGTTCGTCGTTGATCGGGATTGCAAAGTGTGGTTAGTCGTTGATCGGGGTTGGCGGCGTGGTCAGTCGTTGACCGGAAGTGGAATATTTGAACGGTCATGAACCGAACCTGTATGGATCGGCTGGCCCTGGATCGGTTTAGGTGGATCAGCTAGCCCTGAGCTGTGCGCTGGGTGGCTCGGTCGTACCCACTGGCCTCACCGCACGGAATGCGGGATAGCCGGGCGGCCAGCAAAGCGGGACCACTCCTCTGGAGGCGTCTCTCTCTTTCTGTCTAGGAATCTGACGCTATCAGACTGTCAAACTCGAAAAGCTGCAATCTAAGCTCGCAACTGCACCGCATTCCTCGACCGTCATATACCTCCTGGGTACGATACACCCACTGAGTATTATTGATGAAAATCTTTTCCGTCACGTTCTGCAAAGTAACAGCGGCAGTCAGACACAGAGTGAGTGCAGGGAAGGAACAGTCCGACAGGGTGGGAAACCTATATGACAACGTAAATAATTATACTATGAAGTGACTTCATCGTGTAACAGGAAAGTTTGTTGCTGACAGCGTGCTGAACATATTTTTCTCAGCTTAAAAGGTAAAGCCTTATTGAATTTTGCCTACCAGCTATCTGAAGCGATGGATTCAAATGTCTATGACTGTATTGCATCTAATGAAGACTGCACAAAACATCGCATACGTTAAAGTTCAGAAAAGTGGCGAACTATTCCGCAAGAGTCTTCTTTGTGGATTTACGACCGTTTCATGAAAATATTTTCCAAAGCATGTCAGACTTGTGTAATATTAAAGAACTCATGTGTTGACATTTTTACTGCAGACCAAATTCGATCAAATTCACTTTTTTGTCTTTCCATAATTTCATTATTATATTTTCATTAACATTTCCAGTAAACTTCATTAACAAATGACTTTTTCCTTCAGCTACGCCTCGTGCGCGCTGTAATGAAGCACTGTCACACTTTACTATTTGAGAATCGCACAACAGAATCGCAGAATCGTCCATTTGTGATTTTAAATGCGTAGCTGGCACTATTACAGGACTTTGACACGCTTAGTTTCATGTGTACATGTGTTTTGTCGGTTAATATAATCAGCTTTTTTACCAGTCTTGGTGTATTCTTCGCAGTAACATGTAACATTAGGCAGCAAATTAACCACCAATGGCGTAAGTGAACATACCAGCCAAGGTTATCTGCGACGCGAGCTGTCAAAAAGTATTGTCTAGAACGATGTGTTTGAATTACCAATTTCCATTTACATTAATCTTGCCCAGTAGGTATACACCAAGTCTTTGGTTTTCAAAGATTTTTCCGCTCGCAGACCTTCCTTGCTCTCAGCAAATGAAACAAACTGTAACGCAAAAAAAATCTAGAGCAGTTCATCATTTCAGAAAAAGTCAAAATACAGCAATGCGCGGGAAATTAAAACTTTGGGTAGACTTCTCCGACTGACTGACGATAAACTGCGTTTCAAGCACCATACTGTTTCATCCGCCCAGCTTAAACTGTATGTATCACCTGGGCTGACTTCTCACAAAAAGAGTTTGTTGGTCCAAAAGAAACATTTTTAGACCAGCAAAGTTTCAACGTTTTATCACTCACTTTTCTGGAAAACGACTTGGGCTTTCAAGAAATGCAATTAATTTAAAAACTATATTTTGTGGCCCCCGCTGTCAAGACGCAATAAGGGTTTGCGTATGCCAATGAATGCAAGCATTCAGTGGCCTGTGCCAGTTCGTGGCGTCACGCAATAACTGTAAATACGACACGGTTGAAATGGACAAACAGAAAAACACAGAAAATAGTTTTGAGCCTCCATATGCGTACAGTTTTATGACAGTTTTGTGCACTGTAAAGTGGCCACCAAGATTACAGGTTGCATCTCTGCTGTCTGAGGTCAATACATGAGCTAACGTGGAACATTCCCTTGAAGTATGGCCAAGGCCAACAATGACCCATCCGAAGCGGAGCGAATGTCATACCAAAAATACTGATAACAGGTATACTGTTTACGTCCCAGGACATCATCTAAATCTGTGCTGCTATGCCAAGTGACGCGCAACCTCTCGCAAAAAAGGCTAATTACTTTATCGCGGAAGGGTATTTGCATGAGTGTATTTGAAGAGCATTTATTAGAAGGGTCTTTTGCATCAAATAAAATGACGTTCCATTGTTCGGCTATTCCAACAATTGGAGAACCAAAGACGCACCAGGGAACTGAAAATAACGCAAACGTTGGATCTGTGAGAGAAACATTTGATCTACATAAACATAATTTGATGGCATATAAGCATGGCTGGCGATTTCCGAAAGCTTTTTGGGGAAGAAGTCTGACTATGATTTCAGACAATTGGTTCCGTTACAGGCACTGCCATGAGCTAATGATAATATACATATATATATATATACATATATATATATGTGTATATATGATATAAGCACAAAAAATGATGGTACAGTGACTGAGACCTTCCGTTCCGACGCGCACAGCGTATTGCCCAGCCCGTGTAAACCGCGCAAAGCTGGACTCCGACTCCGACTCGCGGTTCCGTACACGTTCTCGCACCACAAAACCATCTCTTTTGCGCAATGAAGAGCGATCATTGCCGCGATCAGCACGCGATCCGCCGACAGCAGTGAAGTCGGTCGCCTGTCGCGAGTTCCGGCCATCGTTCCGGATCAAAAGCGCCGCGGATCTTCCCGTGACGACACTGCCCGGCCGCTTCTCGGCGGCCGCCAGCCACCACTCACCCGGATTGTTTGGTTGTCGAAGACGGGCATGGAGACCGAGGTCATGAGCCGGTAGCCGCGGTGGGTCGCCTCGCTGTCGGTGCGACCCTGGCGGGCGACAGAGGACACTGAGGACCGCTCCGCCCTGAGCGGGCAGACTCACAGGATGCCAGACCGCGGCGGGGACCGTCCGCCCCAGAGACTGCGACGGACGTGGATTGACAAGTCGGGAACAGATGGAGAGACCCGGATCTCACAAGGCCGGAACTCAACAGCGAAAGGGGGTTAACCGAGCATTGTTTGCTTTGTCGCACCCACCCCTCCTCCCGCTCCCCCTCCCCGACACCAGTTTACATCAGCTATCACTCGAACGCAACACCACTTCAGACAGAAGTCAAGCATTGCTTAGTCGATTTTGCTTTACATCATGAGCCCAAATGATGACTTAGCTTCAACTCCGAAAACAGCACAGATCAGCGATGAAGTTTCTAACAGCTTGCATGTGCATGACAGCTAACGTGCTGAGACGTGAAATGCATAGCCTATTCAAAAGTTTACTCTATTAGCAACACTACGAGTGATTACATTACAACTTTCAACATCTTCTGTCGTAAAAAGTGTTTGATCTCTTTTTTAAAGCTGAAACATCAGCATAGATGAATGGAATGAATTTTATATGGAATTTTGAAGTCCTGTGGAGGAAATATGTGGCACCGAAAGCTCTTTGAGTCCTCTCACAACATTCTGCGGTTTTTCCTATAAGGACAATGGGGCGACAACTCTCGAAAAAAAGATGTGTCGTTGCTTTCGACATCAAACGTTGTTCCTGATTATTCTCCAACTAGGCTCTGACATCTTCCTTTTCCTTACACTGAACACGAAGAGCTTAAAACACAGCTACAAAGAATACGCGTAAAAGTCGAGCTAAAAAAGCAAACATATCCATACATTCACTGGCCATTCTCGTCATCACTACAGTCGCTGCAGTGACTGCACCGGCACATATTTGCGACCCCCTTCAGGGCCATACCAAAGTTTTACTTCAAATCGGCTCAGCGTTCCGGACATTTAACGGCCAACGCCCGGGTCGGCCCAGAGCCAAGTACACACAAACACGGTGGGTGCTAATTCTGAGACGACAATCGCAAGTTCCCTGCTCCGTCCAGACAGGCGCATGCGACAACCACGCGTACGTCACAGAGAGCATGCACGTGCAAAGCAAGTGTTGGCCTCTACGAACCTGATACCTCCGTATGTCCAGAATCATTCGTTTCTCAGAGACATAAGTGCTAGTAAGCGCGGCAAGCCGTGGCGGCGGCGGGTGACGGCGTCTGCCACGACGCCGGCCGGCTCGGCGCCGGCCGTGGCGCACTTTACGACGCACCGCCCTCCTCGGCCGCGCATGCTTGGGTGCAGGACACACGGGGTGAACACGGCGCGTGCGGCGCTATCACACAGGAAGTCAGAGCCAGAAAACCACGAGAGGACATCGACGGCACCGGCACACCCGCACACTGCACCCGCCGATGACCATCACGGCCGGTCGTACACCCGACGGCAAGCCGTGGCTCGTTCGTGAGGGTGAGCCGGGTCCCTCAAACAGCTAAATTCGGTCTCTCAGAGCTCACAAACTAGGTCCTGCTGAATGGTTACGGAAAGCGCAGTAGGCTAAGACTGTCACAGCCAGTCGACGTAAAGATGTCTATGTAGGCTACTCCGTTCACCAGATCAGTCACGAGTGTCCTTTCTCCGAACACCCAGATCGGGCGAGCCGAAATCCTCCACCGGCGTGAGCAAACGTAAGGTATGTACAATGTCCCCGAACAGCGACAGCTGCATACCATGACACTCAAGCTGCTAACAAGACCATCCAGAAGCAGTGAGAGAAAGGTGAGGGGTGCAAAAACGCGGATAGGCTTTAGACAACATAACCAATAAATTTTAGACGTGAAAGCTAGTAAAACTTACAATGTATAACGTCCATTTATTGTCGACGCCCTTGGCGCGTAGGTCTAGCTACAAAGAACGAGGACAAACTTTTAGCCACTGGCAACGACGGACGTCGTGCTCTCACCAGACACCTGACAACAGCATCACGAGCAGTAGCCCAGGCGACATTGAACAGGACGACAGCATCACCCGAGCCCGGTCTTGGCTATAACGGACATTCTGAATGACAGAGGGCTATCGTGGGTTTTCGTAACCATGAAAAGGTGACCCTCTTCGACCAAAGTTTAACTCTCAGTTATCAGTATTCGAGTGTAATGCCGCGACTGAGAACCGAAATGAAACGCAAAGGTCACGCCGTTCGAAACCTGATAACAAAATATATGCAGCATGCAATCAACAGAAATGTGACCATGAAAACAGAGCACATTTCTCGTCCAAAGGCAAAAATGAACCAGGATACAAGGGACAATACGCTTTTAAGAACAACCGGATTTGCAATGATACCCTGTTTGCGACAGGAGGAAAGTACATCCCTAGGGTCTCTGATCAGATAGTGCTGCCATCTGAGGGCATCAGCATGCGTTTGTCCCTGGTCCTGATGCTCTCCACGACAAAAAGGAAAAAAAGAACAGAAACAAAGCTAGAAAAATCACTGACTGTGCTTAAAAGAGCAGCAAGAAATTGTTACCTGGGCCTAACTTGAACCCACGACCAAAGAGAACATCACTGCCTTGAAGGCTCAAGAAATTTCGGTTACTCTAAAGAGGAAAACAACCTGCAGTGGTACGTAGGTATATGGCCCAATGAACGTTTCTGGGCTTTGCTCCAGATAAAAATATGCGAAACTGGGCTCAAAATCAACAGAAAAGCACAAAACTGAGACGATATCCTCTGAAATGTTCTCTGAATATCCTCTGAAATGCCCATTTCATTCCTCCTAAATGATTTAAATAACAACATTTTAGTCAAACACGACCAAGATGTCGAAAACTGAAACAGAGTGTAATCAGTATTGCACTTAAAAAGAAAATGTGTTTGTCGCATCAACGTCCATTCAACGCAATAACTGCAATGCATCCGAAATACACAGATCCTGTAAAAAGCGGCTATAGTGATAGTGCCTTGTCCACGGTTCCTTTGTCACAATACACTTTTTAGGGACAAGAGACGGTAAATTATGTTATGACTGGTGCGACAAATCACATGTTTCCATTTTATCCTGATTTTTACACTGCATAATTTATATAACTCCAAGACTGGCAAATAATTTTTGCTTTAATCTAAATCAATGTATGTTTGGTACAGCCCGGCAACGTACACGAACATTCACTACACAAATGAACAGCATCACGATGCATTACACCACAACGTGAACAGCAAAGGGAAAGGAGACGGCGACTGTTTTTTATCGTATTGGTTAGGGCCTTTGATGACTGGGCCTCACCTTTAATAACCTTATAATAACCCTTAGCGTAAGCTAAATGTAATTCCCGTAATTTTATAATAAAATGACGTCCGATTTTGCAAATCTGGCTACTGTGATCTCTGTGAAATACCACATTATGAAGGAATTCGTATTGGCACATGACAAGCTTAGTTGTGTCAAATCGGTCGAATGGATTTAATTGCAAGCAGGAAAAAACAGAGCGCAATCACTGTTTCGCAAGTTATAACATCGGTAAAGCAACCGGAGGGGAGACATTATGACGTGTCTTTTAAACGAAGTTTCATTCGAATGACTTGCCAATATACCGTTCGGGATAGGAGCCGGTATATGCACGAAGGCTCAGCACGCTGGATCGCGCCACCTCAGGACGCCGCTGTTTTTGTTACGACAGTTTAAAACACGAAAGCCAAGTGAACATAGAAGGCATGCCAATAAAGTTTTACATATCCGTCACCCTAGCTGCCGTTGACAACGGATGTGAGCACTGATAACAAGTTTCTGCTGCAAAACAGCAGAGAACCGCACAACGCGCGTCGTCCTGCGACCACCTCCGCCTCACCTTCCTTTCGAGATACCTCTCAGCTTCGATCCGCTCCCGCTCGGTCTTGTTGAGGTGGCGGACTCCGTAGCTGAGGTAGTTCTCCATCTCCTCGTAGCAATGCCCGTCGCGCCGGCCGTCCGACTCCTCGCCGGGCCCGGTCGAGAAGAGCAGAGTATCCTTGAAGTTGTTGCTGCGCTCGTACTGGCGCGCCCTCTCGTGTATCTCCCACAGCCAGTCGGTTAGTTTGGGGTCCTGCCAAGGACCGCGCTCGCCGTTAGTGGGGCCGGGCACCGCGTCCTGGCCGTGCGCCCCTCGCAAAAGCGGTTAGGCGGCATGTCCGACTAGGGGTTAGACATGCTGGTCAGCGGTGGCGCTGAATCTGGCACCACGCGACGGCAGGGGGAGGTGAAGCTCCGGAGGCAGCGCCGTCTGAGTAGGCGAGGCGTCGTGTCGCTGGTACTTACGGCGATGTCGGCGTACACGCCGGTCCAGATGACGGGGTGTTTAGTGCGATACATCACCCAGGGACGGGCCAGCACCGGCACGTACTTCTGCACTTGTTCCCGCACCTCCGCTAGCGTCGTTACGTGTGTGAAGTATCCTGCACAGAGGCCAATTGGCTGGTCATGACGCAGCTACATCGTACCAGGCAAAACGAAAGCAGGCATTATCAGTCTGAATTGCGGCTTCCTCTTGCCAAGTCCCCTGCTTCGACAATGGGAACATAGTATGGATTCGTCTGCTTCATTGCTATAGTTTTGACTGCGTAACCATTTGTCTTACGGTCGACTCTTCTCCGCAGACGACTTACAATACACTGAAATGTGGGTATGAATGGGAGAGCGGGGGAGGGGATATCAGACAGCATTGCCAGGACGCCACAGCATCAGCATCACAAGACACATCCCCACATCCGACTCCACCACACTTGCACGATGTCAAAAAAAAACATCAGTCTCATGACACTTGAAAAGCGTGCCTGATTCAGTACCGAGAATTCCAAACCAAAGACATATGAACAAGTGTTGTGCAAAATGACTACTCTGCAAACATAAGGCAAAATAACGTCGCTGAAATCCTCTAAGACATGAGGTAAATGTCGGACCGGGCGGACAGCTCCTGCACTCATTTTCACAACACGACGCCTTTCTCAACAGCCATAAAGTTTCCTTCAAAACGTTACACCGCCCTGGCCGCAAATATCAAATCCGACGTGTATCGTCCTAGCCAAAGCCAAACTGAATAAACAAACGCATAATAAACAAAACAAACAAACAATAAACAATAAACAAATAAACAAACACCCAACACTGCGTCGCACGCAGCGCCGCGCGGCTGCACAGGCCGGTGGCGACGCTGACCTTTGTTCTCGCAGGCCATCCATTCGACGGCCTCGCGGTCGGTGACGTCACGCCCGATCAGGTACGTGAACACGCGCACCAGCTTGGCCGGCCGGTTGTACGTGTTGAAGACCTGCTCGAACCTCTCCGGCGCGCCGTCCGTGATCAGCATGATCGCCTGGTTGCACATGGCGCCCCGGTTGTTTTCTTGTTGCTGAAACAGCCCGCGGAGCCGCGTGTCACCGGTCACACGTCTGCCGCAGTCAGCCAGGCTGTCACGCGGCCGCCCCGTTGGTGGCTGTCGCCCCGTTGGGCTAGGAACGTTACTCGTTCGTGAACTGGCCGCGCCATTTCGGCCGCATGGCGACATTATACGTCCTCATCCCAGCTTGGTCGCCTGGAGGCATGATGACCATCACCGGGTGTGTGTCGAGGGATCTCCCAGAGACATGCGTCAGTGGGGTCCCCAAAAGGTCGGTAGATCCTTTTTGCGCTTCATTCTTCATTGGCTTTGCACTTACTCCATTTTTATTCTTTCCGATCGGGGCCCCTCGGACCATTCAAGGAAGGCCCTCATCGCTGGCACGGGAACCAATGAACGGACACAACGTAATCGGTTTCGTCGTCGTTCGCGCCAGGAAACTGGGACGGGCATCTTTTGCTGGACTCGTTCTTATCAAGTCCTTCAATCATTGTCACGAGGGACTCATCCGCGAAGGCTCCTAAGTGCGTCGACATTTTCGGGGAAGTCACTCTGGAAGTAGTGCGTCATGGAAGGTCCTGTGAGCGGGCCACTTTAAATATGGTCTCTTGTAGAAGCGCCCGCACTGCCGTTGCTGTACTGGAAGCCCACGGGGCATTCTTTCCACCTGCATGCTCCCACTATTTGGCCATCACACCGCGAACATCTCTCAGAGTGAGGAGTTCAAACTGAGGACTACTGGAGGAAGACGTATCAGTACATCTTTTGAAAACATCTCTGATGGCTTGTTATTCCCGGTTATTCCGGATGACATGTTGTTATACATATTGGTATGTTACCACTGATTATTATATTACAGATGCCATATTATATATATATATATATATATATATATATATATATATATATTCCGGATGAAATATTGTAACGTCTACGGAATGTCTTCATGCCGTGATCCGGGTGCCGGGAGCCAACACCGCACGCGAGGGACCCTGTTTTTTTTGAAGGCTTGAGCACAGGCGTTCGATGGAACCACTCCCCGAGTTGAACTCACAACAAAAAGAAAGACCGACCGATTCCCACAAAAGGACTTCTTGTCCACGCCCCCGGCTGGAGACCACCGGTGCGCCCTGTCACAGCTCACTGATGCGCTCTCGGACGTGCCGTGTTTTCTCCTCGCCCGGAGTGGATGAGGAACATGTCGCGCCTGTTGACGTCACGTCCGTCTGGTATGCGCGGAATGCAGTCAGCTACACCGCGTTTTGACGCACTGCATACTAGGCCTTTTGCGGGCTTGGCCTTACCTCCCTCAGCAGCTGGAAAGCCTTCGTAAGAGCCATTGTGAAGTTGGCCAATTCCTGAGTGTGAACACTGTCCAGAGCTTCCTTCAAGATGCGAATGTTTTCGAGATTGGCCTGCGAAATGTGGTCGTGTTAAGTTAGGCAGCTTCTGCTTTGTGCTCAATCACAGCTGGTGCTCATGGCCACAATCTGATACATGCTTCGGTGCAACTGAGGTTAAGACAACTTAGCGCTACAGATTTGACAACTGCAGAGGCAAAGACGCCGATACACTCCAAAGCTGGTCGCCCAAGCACGATGTCATGTCAAATGTCAAATGTCAAACGTCAAATGTCAAACGTCAAATGTCAAATGTCAAAGGTCAAATGTCAAATGTCAAACGGGGTCAGCAGAGTCTGACGACCGCCCAGGAGCAGCCGTTACCGACACCCGCATCACGACCACGCTTCGGAAGAGATATCGCCCCGCGGACCAAACGATACCTGCACCAGCGTGTCCTCAAAGCACGGGTACAGCGGCTCGGTGTCTTTGGAAAAATTGTAGATATTGACGTAGTCGTTGCTGTTGAGGGTGTCCAGGATGTTCAGCACGACGTGCTTCGCAATCTCCACTCGCAGACCAGTCATAGACCCTGATGGTCGGAAACAACCGGTCAGACAATCTGCTGCGGCAATTATGAGGTTCATGCCGTCTTTACTCCATTGTACTGGCATGTGTCAAACCTGAAGCCGACTACATTTCCGCTGAGCAACATGGTAGGAAGATGAAATTTTTGCATGAAACAAGAATAAAGAGGGCAAAATCCGTGCCTCGACTGAACTAGACGTGATAGTGGACGGCTGCAGCGGACAACGGTACATTCAGCTCCAAACACATCCGCCGACCCAGACCTGAACTGTCCATCCGCTGTCACTCGACACAATAGACATCTGAGCTCCGCTCTCACAGGACACAGCGGACAGCTGGGACTAAGCATGTCCGTAGACACCACAGGCAGCTCAGAATGCCCCTCAGTCCACGCGGCGGCTGCGAACACGGCCAGGGAAAAGACCGATTACCGGAGAGGTCCAGCAGGATGATGATGTCCTTAGGACTGGCGGCCGCACGGATGTACCACTCCCGCATACGGCAGTCGTACAGATCGGGCTCGTTCTCATCCACCAGCCACTTGACTCCTGCCAAACGTGAGGCATTGCGTCAGAGACGGACGGTGCTTCTCGCAGCTGCTCTTCTTCCAACAAACTTGCATAGTTCTTGGGAATTGAGGGAACACTAATTTTATGCATCTATGGTATCCATGACTTCTGTTTTGTGATATTGAGCTACACTTCTTCTTCGTGAAGAATGCGTTGAAACAGACATACTTAGAACACTGGATGAAAGGCATTTCCAGCCCACGAAAAACAAGCAGGATGGAAAATTTCGTTCAGCGTCATTCGCTTCGTACCTCACGAAAAACGCCAATTTTGTAATTTCTCTCCGAGCAATAAATAAATGAATCTTATATATATATATATATATATATATATATATATATATATATATATATATATATATATATACATATATATACATATATATGACCGTCCCGAATGCCATCAAAATGGTGCAGAGACAGATTCCGCTTGAACAAGCTATTCATGGCGTAGGATGTAACTCCAACTCCCAATGTATCGAATGACCTCACCGTTACGCGAGGTCACCCCTCGGTGAGTGGACCGCTGAACACGCTCTGCACCACACTGGACTACTGGCGCGTGATTCACGGTACCTGGGTATTGTCGCATGATTCCCGTGGACGAGCCGAAATACTGCCATGATAGTGATGGGTCGTTCTTGTAATTTGACACGAACGTTCTGTCGAGCTTTTCAGACCACTTGATAGTGTTCATGACGTCCGAAGCTGCAAAATCATAACGCATAGCACATTTTGTCCTCTTGACATCAGTTCAACAATTCGACTGAATAATTCCGTTGGGGTCCATAGTGGACGTCGGATCTATTTTACATGAGCAGTTAATATTGATTTGATGGGAGGTTGGACCGGCAGCCGTCGCTGACAGAAGGGCGGGGAGCGGGAAGAGGGGGGGGGAGGGGGAAGACGGTTGCTCGGCTCGCGGTCGGGCGGTCACCTGTCACAATCTCGTCGCATGAGCATGCCTTTCAACACAACACGTGCGGAATACGAAAACACCACGAAAATTGTCCGCTTTCTGGGAAGATGGTGATCAGCACAGACCACATAACGTTAGAAAAGAGGAAAATACAATGCTCACATTTGTCGAACACGTTGGTGGGCACGTGAACCGTGCTGTGAGTCACGTTCACTGGGATGTTATTGAAGTGCTTTGACGAATTGGACAATCGAAACTCCCGGTACTCCGGCTCCAAGGTGATGTTGTTGTCGATGGTCACGTGATCGGTCAGCCTCTTGGCGTTGAAATATTCCACCTGAAGGTCTGGCACGTCCACGTGAGACATGGCCGCCGCCTCTGCCGTGTCCACAATCCTCTGTGGAGGGAGTCACGTGGTTAGCGCGACAACGGTGGGCAGCGCTCGACCATTCTGGAGCGATCCACACCACGGCGTCACAAACTGACGGGCGGACGGACCCCACGGAACGCCGTGGCTGGGCGCTATCATACAATATGGTATGCTTCTTTGATATGGCGATGCGACTGGTCGTAGAGTGGTCTACCAAGCGTCAGTTCGTTGGCGCGATGTCATGTACCCTACACTAATCCCACGCCGTCAACGGGCAACGCTGGACGGCTGTCCCGTAAAAAAATCGTACTGGAGAGTGAGGTGACACGACCTGATTTCTGATTACCGCAGTTCGGTATATAAGATAACTGGGTCACACGGGCATGGCAGAACTTTGTAACGCAATGTTTACTTTGTAACGGATGGGCTCATCAACAACGATGAGCTGACTTGGGCTGGTGTCTAACCCTCATTTACCAGCTACAACGGAACGCTTCTCAGTGGTGCTAGAAGCATCACTTGCATCATCCAATGCGTAATATACAGCAAAACCGTCTGAACCTTCAGATAAATCACGTACCTTCACTGCATCTTTTTTCGCTTTCATCATTCGCTCCATGTCCTTTGCCATTTCCATGACCAGCGGCATGCCCTCCACGGTTTCAACAGATGCCTGCTGACCGTACGCCTGAAACATCAGAGACAACGGCACGGAACTTCACCACATGATAAAGTTCAGGCGTTTACCGTGTAGACACAGCCTTGACAGATCGTTTTCGACATGGACCCATGTCAGAACACTTAGCAGGGCTCCACGTTCGCAGTCATGTTCGAAAATAAAATCAACGTCTTTCCAGAAAATACGAGCAAAATTGCGTGTTTTGCGACGACTGTCGCAAAACAAGCGGTGACATGAACACGAGTCGGAATGTATTGGAGAAAGCAGGGGAGAAACCATCTTACAGAACCGTACCCAAAGTTTCCTCAAGGAACCAATAAGGCAAAGTTGTCTCAACGTTTATTTTGAGACAGCTTTAGTTTATCTTGAGCTACTTGGGACTGAGAATATCTTGAGCGCTTCTCCCGTGCGGGGCTCGGAGTTGAGCCGGCTGCTAGCTGCTTCTCGTCTCTGGAACTCTACTCTGTGGGGGCCTTTAGTTCTACAAGATAAAGTCTCTTGTTCACAGAAACTAGGAGGTTTTTGCCGCTTGTGGCGCAGTTTCCCTTTTTTAACTCAGGGATTTTGCGACCCATTTTACAAGATCCATGAAAAGGAAATTGCAAAGAAAACATGGGCTAGGTACATTTAAACCGCCTTGGCTGCAGTGACGATTTTAACTCCAAATCAAGTTTCTTACGCCCGACCCTCTCTATACATTGGAGACTGGTGGAGAGACGGGTCATTGGGCATGCTTTATATTTCTCTATTCTCTATTCTTACATATATATATATATATATATATATATATATATATACCAACTAGTAAATTTCAAAGCAAATTAAGAAGTATGCATTGTTCGTTAAATTTTCCTGCTCATCGCCAGTTGGTAATTTTTTTCGATAGTTTTTCAATCTCTCTTACAGTTACTGTATTTTTGCCCTCATGCTCTCTCAGCGGTCTCCGCATGGCCTCTGCATGAACATACTGAGAGTGCATAAGGCCAGCAATATAATAACTGTAAGAGAGCTTGAAAGGCTATCCAAAAAACTTATCAACTGCCGATCTGTGGTGACATTTAACGAACAATTTAATAAAAGCGATCGCAGTATTTGCTTGAACCAGCTTTCTTGTCGTTTTATTTTATTTGGTTTTTATTTCTTGGTAGAGCGAGCCGTCGCCTTGAGATTGTTGAGATTGTTATTCGTAAAATAAGCGTCACAGAGGCATTCATTTATTAATCGTTGGAAACAATTACTTTCGTCCTCGCAATGCAGACAGTTATCGCGACGCTACACTGCGTCTGAGAAATTAGATGCAAGGCTTTGCGTATTAAACATAAAAGTTCTTTTATTTTTGACATTTCTTAACAATGAAAAATCAGTGCAAAGTTTCACCAGCAGGATAGTTCAAAGTCACAGCGTTTCCTAGATGGCGTACCACTTGTTATTCCAAAGTCCCAGTGTCACGCACGACTTAATCTGGATGTGCAGTGTCTATTTATATTATTGTATAAAAAGAGCCTCCTGTACGCAAAGACGTCTGTGGTCACGACACGTCATGAGTATCGCCGTGTTGTCAGTCATTTTCTGTCTTGTCAAGAGTTCTGTCATGCACCTGTCGTGAGTGCTGGGCAGGAGCACCGTCACGAAGGTGCATGGTAAGTCGTCTAGACAGAGAAGTCGTTGTCGCACCCATGCAGTACGATTTACGAAGCCTGCAGTCTTCGTGTGGACATGTGCATTGATACACTACATTGGTGCTGTTCAAAGTGTTATGTCTTTTAGTTAGATTGTTTTTCATCACAAGATTTTGGATTGTTTTGTTTCGGTCATCAATGGCGAGTTCAAGCTCGTCTTTTTTGTCCTAGGAATTACGTGTCTGCGTACTACGTCTTTTATCACTTTCGTACGTTTTGCAGGCTGGTGTGCTCTGATGTTTGTAGAACAGTTTGATAACATTCTTGTTGCCCGTGACAGTCTTGTTATGCATCGCAGTGGCCATGTATAGCCTGATTTCTTTGTCAACAGTCGCGTTTGCGCAGCCGTTGTTCATTCAAGCTTGCTCTAGTCTGTCAAGTTCAAAGTCAAGCGATACCCAGTCGGAGCAGTTACGGACAGCACGCCTGAACAACGCTGACGTACATCATTCCGGACATTCACTGTCGGCGGACATACGTCGACCTTCATCAGTCGCCTTTCGATACACTGTCGTTCGAAACGAGCCATCGCGTGCGTCAATGTTCACATGAAGAAAGGGAATCGCATTGTCCTGACTTGTTTCGTACGTAAATGTTCAACGTGATGCTTTTTCGGAATCGGACTGAAGCGTCTTGAAATGATTTCCGTCGCAAACGTCCACAGAAATGTCATTAACGTAACGGGAGTACATGCAGGTTTGTTAGGTTTAGTGTCAAAAAATGCTTTTGCCTCAACCTCGCCCATATCGCATGACGCCTACAGAGGACACCGTGGAGAGCTCATACCCACTTCATCGGTCTGACGGTAGAGCTGGTCACAAGGTTCTTTCTGCCTTTACCACTGCAACGTTGTTCCGCGGCCCCGGTGGCAAGCCGGAAGGTCCAAACTGAGCCTTCGCCCATCAAAACACAGCATTGGGAAAGGATCTACGGCACTAGTTTTAAAATGGTCCACGTCGATCACGTGTATCCCATATTACCCAGAGTCGTGTCAACCAAATACGGTGGAGTGCGCTGTACACAGGTGCCCGGGTTACGGCGATTACTCACGTTATAGATGGAATCTCGCGATGTATTTTGGCGGCACACTTCGGAGATAATATTCCCAAAGTTGCTCGCCCAGTTCGTCACCCTGCGAAAGAGAGCATGGATTACTGAAGCAAACTGGGTGAGCGACAAGGACATTCTTGTGAGAAAAGATGGAAGCTAGGACCACGTCTGCGATGACATTGTGTCTAACAAACAGAAACTGGCAGTTTCACATTCATATAATTTATAATAATTCACTAAAATTCGTGAATTTCAGCAGCATGCCAGCATGGAGAAGACCTGATTCATGTTACCAGTCAGTATGTTACCAGTTCATGTTACGCCTATTTTAGCATATTTTCATTGGGTATCCAATTTTTTTCGAACGTCGTACCTGTTTAAATTTTAATATCCAGTTTCTTTTAACATCAGTTTCTTTTGCATTCGTCGTGCACAATCACTAACCAGCGTTGTAAATGTTGCACTTTAAAACATTTTATATCACATAAAGAATGGCACTGGTGTCATCAGTTCTATGCCTTTGTTTGATCGATTCTTAATTGATTATTGATTCTTGTTCAGTCGGGTGGATACGGCTTTACATCGACGAAATGATGTTGTATCGAATTGGACAACCTCAAAGGCGACCCAAGTAAAATGGGCTGGGTCGTCGTGCGTTAAGACCACAGAAAACAATACAAGAAACACATTTTTTAAATGAAGTGCAAAGGGAAATCAATACTGGTTAAATGATGTACCGAAACCCATATCTGACTGTGTTGCGTGACATGACGCTTCGTGACGGTTTTTTTCCTTATGTCTAGTCATGGAGCAGTCATGTCATGTTTCGAAATACATTGTATTGAGGGTGTGTTTCCAAATATGACATCTAAGTATTATATGAGTACCTTTTCTTTCCATGTGGTTGCATTTTATCGCTAAGGTCGTAAGGCTTTCCGCTCTTGCCGTGACAAACGTCACAACAGCAGAGTTTTGAGTGCTTCTGGTGTTCGATATCTGTACAGCGGCCAGATATCTGGATAGTTGGCCACCAATATGTGGTCAGTATGCACACCGACTGCTACACTATCCTGGCTTTCCTCCTGGCACGTCATATCCTGATATTGCGCGATCGGATGAACTCGCAGTCGGTGTAACAAGGTCCGTTTTCCAAGGATTATGACCACAAACATCACCGCAACAAAACAGTCGGATAACGCGTACGAGAAGCAGCAAGTAACGACAGCCAACGTATTAATCTGCCGTTTTAGTTACGGGTTCAGGACTTTGCCAACGATGCAAAAATAATAAAAAAAAATATTTCAGTGTTGACGTTGGTTAGCTCGGCTCAGTGTCCAAGAGAAAAGAGAGAAAAGGCGAGTACTGTTCATCTGCAACATAGAATAGACGCACTATTCCAGACCAACGTAGCCCTTATTGCCATGTGGGACAGACTCCTTTGGTGTACATGATCGATCCCATTATTCTCGCGAATCCCGATCCTTATTCTCATAACCTTCTTACTGAAATCCTTCTTTCCGGCACAATTATAGTACCACTGTAATCGTGTAACCTTGTAATTGTGTAACCTTAACCCCGATCCCGTCCGAAATAATCAGTTCCGGTCGAAGGAGTCTCCCCTCCGCGTGACTGTCCAGTACACAATTCACAAAAAAGCACGTGGAATCCACACGTCTACAGCCATGTTATAAACGCACCACGAAGCATTGCAGAATGCTACTACATAGAAATTACGGACATTTAGCCTATATTTGCAGGAATAGGGACTGGTGTTGCCATTAAAAGGCGTTCTTTGCGTAGTGCTTGGTGAACCACTACAAATATCTGCCTCCCAGGCCCTCGATGACTGGGTGTCCATTTCGGCGGACCTGGTGTCCATTTAAACACCCAGTTAACATGTTAAAATGAGCCCTTGTTACTATCCGCTTTCACTGCGAATCATAGCAATACCAAATAAATTGGCACATGATGCATAAAAATGTGCTTCAAACATTTCAAAGGTGACGCCATAGGCCTCATCGTTTGGCGGTGCACAAGGCGTCTTCTGGTGAACAGAAGGTTCGCTGGGTGCTAGGGTGAAGTCTTACCTCTTTTTCCACTCCAGAAATGAACATCGACTTTAACCATAAACCTCATTAGTCAAGTTTCACGCTTTGCGCAGAAGTCACCCAACACGTGGCTTAAAGGTCAGCGTTTTTACTTGCTGGCCAAAATGCTAAAGCAGCTTTCCTGGCTTCATTGGCATACCCTGGTCGATGTGACACAACGATGGGTGTTCGACGCTCCGCGGGCGTTTAGAACGCGAGCAGCAGGGGCACTTGAAGAGAAGCGGGTTGTCGATGATCGTGAGAACAAAACCACGCGACATGGGGGCATATCTGGAGCGATTTAAACACTTCCAAAAGGCGATGCAAGAACTCGGGACTGCGCGGAACACATGATAGGATCTGTACGGCATACCGGGACATTAATGCTCGATTGTTAGTAATTACGCGAAATTTTGATCTTATGTATTTTGTCCTCGAAAATGCAGTATGAGAATATAAGGAAACCTTTTGGGCTGAGACCATATTTTGCTCGTGTTTTTTATGCGATTGCGAAAAAAAACATTTGACTGCCCGTAGGGTCCGTCAAAAACACTTTTTTTGAAATCCATTTGTTTTCGCACGTTTTCCCGTGCTATCGACCATGAAATTTACGAAAATAGCAAAATTATTTTTATGGGACAATGGGAAGACCGCCCGCTTTTCGATTCAAAGTTCGCGATTTGTGCTCTTTCCTGGGTAATTTCACGACTTTTGTTGATTATAGTGCATGCATAATGTTTACCTATTTTGTTCCCCTAAATGAAGTATTTAGAAGCAGGAGAAGATCAGCTAATTAATAAACTAGTTACGACTTAATTATAGAACATGCTGTGTGTAAAGTTTCTGACACGTGTCGCCCCGCACCCCTGCAGATTAATGGAACTTTAGCGTACAGTGCATTAGTGTACAATGCATTCGCATTTGTTACCAACTCCAGCCAGTTTCATTGAACTCTGCCCACGTCTGCATTACAGCGAACTTGACGGGGCTCCTTGGCTTTCAAAAGAAGCTCGTTTCCATGGTATCCATGGCAACATGGATACTGGCGGGAAGCCAAGACCACAAACGATACTGGCAGTTCAGGCCAGTTCAGGCAGTCATCGCGTACTTCGCGTTACTGAGTCAGGGGCAGAATTTCGCGTTTTGGACGTTTTTTGGGGGAGGGGAGGAGTAGACATGAACTGACGTATTTGCACGCCACAGCATGCCACCCAGAAAACGTTCTGAAGCTGAGAAAGTTTTGCTTGGGCAACTCTCATCTGTCTTGAACCCAAGATGGCACCAGGCTTTTATCGAGGATAATGTTAGCATCAGCCTGCTGGTTCCCTTCAAAGGCAAAGTTCAGCTGCCTACCAAGGAGGAGGCCCTCCAACTTTACTTTTTCTGCAGGGGGAGTGAGAAAATGAAGAACTGGAAGCGAGACCACATCGCGGAGTATGTGATCGGCGAGGTGACAAAACTTTGGAAATTGGCAAACATACAGACGAAAACATTTGCGAACATGAAGAATAGCCTCCTGAAAATGGTGAAGAAGCGTGACGTCCTGATGAAGGACATCAGAAAGAAGAGTAGTCTGGAGGAGACCAAGAGGGAGACGTTCAAAAAAGATATTAAGAAGTTGTGGGATGTGGCCTCTCCGCAGGCAGAGGCGGCGCTCTTACGGAATCGCCTGCTCAGCAAAGCCTCTGTCTCTGAGGACATCCTCTTCCTGCAGGATCAACGTGGACCCAGGCGGGGAAGCATCGGTGGAACAGACTTCAAATATGTTAAATCAGTGAGGAAAAAGAGACAGAGAGCGGAAAGAGGAAGGAAGGAAGAGGAACAGAAAAAGAAGAGCAATGAGCTGGATGTGCTTGCGAAGAAGCAGGCCGTTTCTTTCGAGGATGGGACCGATAATGAAGATGGGCTGGATGACTGTGAAGAGTTCGTCCCAGAGGCAAGGCAGATGCAGAACAGAGGAAGAGAAACAGGTACTGTGGAAATGTCCAAGAAAGTCTTTGATAATCCTAATGTTGTACCAATGCTTGACCGGACAAAGTACTACTGCTGCGCTTGGTGTCGTCTCTGCCGTTCTGAAGGGTGCCAATGCCAATCTCAATGACTTTGTATTCAGTGAGAGCACAGTGAGGCGCACTTCTGACAGGTATAGGGGGGCCACAGCTGCCGCCATCAAGGAGGACTTCAGAATGCACAAGCCACCTGCCTGTGTCCTCCACTGGGACGGAAAACGGATTGACAACGTCCTTGAGACCAAAGATGAACGCCTGGCCGTCCTGATCAGTGGAGGCCCACACCACACGGAGGGAAAGCTCCTGGCCGTGCCCACTCTCCGTGACAAGGACGGAAACCCCACCAGCACTGGCACTGCCCAAGCCGAAGCAACACAGAAGCTGATTGAGGAGTACGAGCTGGAGGACAACGTGGCTGCTCTGGTGTTTGATACGACAGGATCAAACACTGGGAGCAAGAAAGGTGCCGCCATCCGCCTGCAGCTGTGGCTGGGAAGGCCCGTCTTGTTCTTCCGCTGCCGTCATCATTTTGGGGAGCTAATTGCCAAAGCCGTGTGGTATGAGCTCTTTACCGAAGATCTGAGCCCTGACAACAAGTTCTTCCAAGAGTTCAAAGAGCGCTGGGCCGATCTTGACACCTCTTCTGAGGCTCCCGTCAAGCGACTGAACCAAGTGGTGAGGAGTCGCGCCCTGACCGGGCTGAAGGAGACTGCCATCGAGCTCTACCAGAGGACTCTCGGCCAGAAGAACAGGACCGACGCCCTCCCTCGTGACGACTATCGTGAGGTAGCTGAACTCTGTCTGGCTGTCTTCGGAGAAGCTCCTCCGCGCGGTCACGTCGCATGGCTGAAGCCTGGCGCCACGCACAGAGCGAGGTTCTTGAACTTCTCCATCTACGCCTGCAAGATGTACCTGTTCTCGGAGCAGATGCCCTACAGCAAGAAGACCTTGATGGCCCTGCAACGGATCGTCCCCTTCCTGTCCCTCATCTACGTGCCGTACTTCCTCAAGGCGGGCTACGGGGCTGACGCGCCCGTGAACGACCTACAACTGTACCAGCAGCTGTTCTTCTACAGGTATGCAGTAGCTTACCCATGAGTGATAAACATAAAATCAAGTGTTTCATAATCTTGCATAATGACTCAACGACTCACCCCTATTGCAAATGAATAAGAATTAAAGTTTTACCAAACACATATAGGGCATATAACGCCAGGGGCGCACACAAGATTTCGTGAGTGGTGGGGGGGGGAGCACGACCTGAAGGGGCCTCACTTACTGGAGCCCAAGGGGTCCCCCGCAAAAAATATCGCTGGCCTTCGGCTCTCAAACGCTTCTTTGACCGCCCTGGGTTGCCGGGGCCTCATCTATTGGAGCCCGAAGGGGGCCCCCTAAAAAGATTTTGCGCACCGAAGGTGCGGAAACGTTTTTTTTTTTTTGGTCCGCCTGGGCCACTTTTTGGACAGCTTATGGGATCCCGTCGGGTGGTTCAGGGGGCTCGCAACCTGCTAAGAGGAGGGGCACGGGCCCCCGTGCCCTGTGCCTCCCCCTCCCCCTTGTGTGCGCATGTTATGACGCCCATGTCATAATTCCTTCCAGGAAGCGATGCAGCATGTAACACGCTAAAGTTTATTCCTGCAGATCTGTGGATCTCCAGGTGACGGAAGCTGCGCTGAAAAAGCTGCAGAGGCACGGGTGGTACCTAGACGAGACCATCGTGCCCTTCGCCCTCTTCTCAGAACAGCTGAGCCCTGGAGAGAAGTCCAGACTGGCCGAGAAGATGAACGACTTAAAGCCACAGCAGGAGCCGGAGCTCCCCCCACCCTCCTTCCCCGTGGTAACGCCAGCCACCGAGATCCACGACCTGGTCGGTGAGAGGAGTTTCATCCTCTTCTCCATCCTTGGGGTGAGCCACAGTTGGCTGAAGCAGATGCCCGAGGAGTGGGAGCAGGACCCCAACTTCCTCAAAGCGAAGGAGTTCGTAAGAACTGCCAAGACTACGAACGACGTTGCTGAGAGAGGCGTCAAGCTTATCAGTGACTACGCTACGATCCTCACAAATGATGAAAAAAAAGAGACAGTGGCTTCTTCAGGGCGTAGAGCTGAGCCGGAGGCAGTGCGGGAACTTTAAGAAGTGCACGCTCAATAAGTAAAGAAAGTGTGCGCGATGACTACGTGCATTACGTGGGGGGACATGCACAATGCATATGCCACGTGCGTGCAGGATCTGCTGATCAACATTCCAAATGGTTTGAGTGTGTGCATCTTTCTGGAATGAACATCCATGCATCGAACAGTCGTGTTGTTTTGCGGAAGAAATAATGGATGTAGCTTTTCCGCTACAGAGAGTTACTCTCTACTGTCATGCATGCTATCATTATTGTTATGCATACTACTTCTAGCATTTCTGTCATGGCAACCTAGTGGCTACCTTGGATACCCTACGGGCTTCTTCTTTTGAATGCAAAGTCGCATTCGCTTTAATGCAGACAAAGGTGGAGTTCAATGAAATTGGCTTGAGTTGGTAACACATATACTGAATGCTGAAGTTCCATGAATCTGCAGGGGTGTGTGTTGGGGGGGGGGGACAGGTCTAAGAAATTTTACACATAATTTGCTCTATAATAAAGTCGTAACCGGTTTATCAATTAACTGATCTTCTACTTCTAAATACTTAATTTAGGGGAACAAAATAGTTAAATATTATATATGCACTACAATCAACAAAAGACGTGAAATTACCAGGAAAAGGCAAAAATCGCGAACTTTCAATCGAAAAGCGGGCGGTCTTCCCATTGTCCCATAAAAATAATTTTGTTATTTTCGTAAATGTCATGGTCGATAGCACGGGAAAACGTGCGAAAACAAATGGATTTAAAAAAAATGTTTTTTTTTGACGGACCCTAGACTGCCCGCCATGTACTCGCAGTATTTTCTTTCTCTGGTCCCCGTCCCAGCCAGGTCCCACTTCGTATGCCTGCACAGATGTGCAATCCGGATGCGTTCTGAGAGTACAATGGCGTTATTGACTTTCTCGACCATGCACTGCGCGTCTGGTGCAATACCGGCCATCGATTTCGGTGCCTTTGGAACAAGAGTTCGGTGAGCCGTACGCGCCGCGCAAATTCCGACCAGTGCCACGTCGGTGAACCCCAATGATAAGCGACGACGACGCGGCGGCCACTGCCGGCCGCAGACGGGGTCAGTGAGGCCGCCGACCGCGTCACTGCCGGCCGGTAGGGGCCGAGCCGGCGCCGCCGAGCGGCCGCTGCCCCGTATTGATTGGACTCGACCGCCAGAGACGCGCCGCCGGCCGGCCGGCTCCGGCGCGGCCGGCCGGCCCGAGATGCAGAGCGCAGGAGCCGCAGGGAGAGGGGAGGGCGCAAGGGGGGTCCAGACCCCCGCTAGTGTGCCTTGATCGCAGCCAACCGTATTCCGATGGAGCTATGTGAATATAAGTCGCACAGCTCAGGGCGCGTTTCAGTTTCCCCTCACATTTTACCTCAACCCAAGCGGAAAGGTCAAAGTTGAGCTGATGATCTCCCTAATTTCTTTACATCAGTTTTTTTTAAGTTACATAAATTGTGGACTCCAATTTAGGTATTATCCAATTAAATACATTTATGACACATTTAGGTCACTTTAAATATTTTAAAAACCAAATGTTTTTTGTTGTTCTTGCCAAGAAAGTTTCGACGTATGCCTGACAAATGTTGTATGCAGCATTTTTGTTGTTGCATGTTTAACCCATTTCTCTGTCATGTAACCATCATGACCAGGCCAGTTATTTCTTCTGTCATGTCGAAAAGTTGTTTAAGACATGTTTTAGTGAAGTAATCATTATAAAACCTCTAATCATTATAAAACCTCAACTGCTAAGTAATAAGAAAAAAACGCATAATATGTCAGGAACGGTTATGATGCTCTTTTGCGTCCGCAGCTGTGACAGTTACGAAAGAAATGTCATTTAGTGGCATTCCACTGAGGTTATCACAGCCATTGCCGAAATATTTGTTTTCCACACCGTTCATTTGGTTCAAGCTTCTCTGAAGCATGTTAGCACTTTCTACAAATAACGAATTATCTGAATTTTTGAGCTGACTTGTAACGACGCGCCAGACATTCGGATCAAAAGCAAACTAATGTCAAGTGAGGGGCGAAAGCTGAGGGACGAAAGCTCAGAGCACAAGACCCCCTGATGAAGTTCTGTTTAGATCCCAAGACAAAATCTGAGTATCATTCGCGATGTCCCGTCACAGTTCCAGGCCGGAAACTGTCTGCCCGTGGGTGGGGGAGGGGTCGTTGCTCGACCACAACCTCAAGTCAGCACGATCGGCGACTGGCGTAGCCCGCATCCCCCGTCCGGCCTGCTAAGGGCGCCGCCATCCCCCGGCCGCTGTTGGCGCCGCCATCCCCCGGCCGCTGTTGGCGCCGCCATCCCCCCCGGCCGCTGTTGGCGCCGCCATCCCCTGGCCGCTGTTGGCGCCGCCATCCCCTGGCCGCTGTTGGCGCCGCCATCCCCTGGCCGCTGTTGGCGCCGCCATCCCCCGGCCTGACCCGCTGAGGGCGCCGCCATCCCCGGCCTGACCCGCTGAGAGCGCCGCCATCCCCCCGCCGGCCGAGGGCGCCGCCATCCCCGGCCTGACCCGCTGAGAGCGCCGCCATCCCCGGCCTGACCCGCTGAGAGCGCAGCCATCGATCCGAACCCCGCGCCGCCAGAACGGGCCGTGTTAGTCTTCCCTGTCGGCCTGGTCACCCTGGATACAGCCGGCAGCAGTGGACCGGGCCACTCTGGCCACACCCGTGGACCAGTGGATCAGGCCACTCGGGTACGGCAGTCAACCCCTGGATGAGGTCTTATATACATAGACCAGATCATCATACATTTGCTCCTAGACTGATGGACGTTCTGCATTAGATTTTGTTTTGAGCCTGCAAATGTCCTTAAAGACCTTTCTTCTTTGGTCAGCAAGTGCAAGATGTTTTCGTAGTCCGTTTCACGCGAAATCGATGTGTTTCGATTAGGTCGACTCAAAACGTTGCGACGTGCACAAAAACAGAGACATTTTTAATGTATTGGCTCAAAACGTTGCGAATCGTACCGCTTTTTCAAGACTGATATCAAATCTGCGAACGTTTCAACCAGAAGATTGGAACAATAACGGTTTCATTGCTTCTCAAAACGTTGCATTCGTTTACGGTGTCTAAAAGATCTTCAGCCTATCTTATTCGATATGGTTGCTCCCTTCACATGACAAAAGACCTGGTCATGTTACTACGCGACGTCTCTGTACCGGTTACTGCTGACGCAAGCTGTGGGATTCGTCTAAATCAAAGAACTGCGAAAAAGATAATAATGGCAATTTCAAGGCCTGCCGTTCATTGGCTAACGACTACTAGCGACTCCAAAGCGGAAACTGAGAAACGTTCGCCTGCCGGGACTGACCTGTTCCTGATGTCAGTGAACGTTCAAAATGGCAGTGAACCACCTGTCTCATATGACTCCGATAAAGACAACACGTGAAACATCCCCCTCAAAAATACTGCAAATCTGTACCGGACTGGGCGCGGTGCATATGTAGGTCATTAGACGTGCAGTGCGAAACGTGGCAGGGACATGCAGTGTTGCTGTTGATGAAAGCAGTGCGCAAAGCTCAGGCGGCCACATTTGACTTCTGCTGAAACACTGTCAGCCCATACTTGGAAACTGAAAGATAAAATGCTGCTTTCTGACGCGATGAAGAGGTATTACGCGTATAATTTGGTCAGTTAGTTGTTAACTTCTATGGGCTTTGCTCAAATAAAATTGTCGAATGTACGGAAACGACGTCGCGAAGCTACAGGGAACAACATAACACTAAAACGCATGTTTTTTGGAGCTTTGCTATGTTTCAACATCCAGCAATTCAGATCATTATATTCTTCCATTCCATCGGCCACATAAAATGATGCTTCACGGCCAAAACACACCGACCTTAAAACACGAAACGACATGCATTTCATACATCGTCACATGACACCCCAAGGTGGTCTACCCCAACACTTCAGACGACCAGTGCTGGCTTCAAGAACTGCCGGCTCTGAACTGTGATTAACGACACCAAAACGTACACAGATTCACAAAACTTCGCGAAAAGAATCACGAGGAATATATCAACGAATGGGGAGGGGTAAATAATAATATAATTGTTATGGATATCAAACATCATCCTTCCCTGACGTTCAAGCTCCGTTCGGACCGAACGGAGCTGGGAGTGTGTAAGGCTTCCAGTACTTCGAAATTGGAAACTATTTAGCACCCCATCGTAGTACACCGAACTATTAACACTGCGATGCACAGCTCGATCTTAAGCGCGAAACGGCACTGGTGTACAATCGTCACCTCCCCCTCCTCATGGCATCCGAGTTATCTTTTTAGCGATGCATCCGCAGCTCGACACGGCGGCCAGAAAACAAGCAATAAATCCGATAAATTCGTGGGTCTTACAAAACAAGACGCCGTAAGTAACGGAGGACGGCTGCAGGCACGGAGCCCGAGCAGCCCCTTTTATCTACTGTGTATGAGCCGAGCAGTGATCAGAAGGCTGGCTGCAATAACCGACCATCACACAAGCTCCCACAGAGCTCGGCCAGCAGCGGCTCTTGCGCACGCAATATGACGTCTGTTCGACGGCCGGACACGCGTGCGGCCGTGTGACGATGGATCGGCCCGCGCAGTCAACTTCCCGACTTCGCCGGGCCGCAGTGGAAAACGTCGGTGACCGATTTTTAAAATTCCGGTGTCAAAACACGCTACAGAGGTCTGGCACAAGATGTGCCGAAACGCGTTACTCTGTTCCATTTTTTTACAGGTATGTACAAAAAGCATGAGGGGTGGGGATGTTGGCCTCCCACCAGTACGCGTTTCAAGAGCTGCTCTTCCCTCGCTCCACTCTTTCCCTATCCCCATCCTCTCTCCCCGCCCCAGCTCTCTCTCCGCGGCGCCGGAGTTGGCTGCCGTCCCAGGCGGGAGTGTCGTCCGCCGCCGCCGGACAGCATCTGGCCTGTCGCACACAGAGCACGGCCCGCCCGGCCGTGCCAGCGGCCGCCGCTCGGCCGCGCTCAAACCAACTGCCGAGGCCAGACCGACCCGGCATGCATTCCTTGCCCGCTCCGCTGCTGCCAGCCCGGTGTCCGACTCGTGGGGGGAGGGGGCACCCAGTATCCGGGAGAGGATGCAGTCTCACAAAGCTGAGATCATGACGAAAATTTGGCAAAAGACGTTGGATGGCAAAGGCTGAGGGGCAGTACCTTTCCAAACGTTTGAAACATGTCACCACCCCTAACTGCAAGGATGGAACACACCGGAATTGTCCCTTCCTTTGAAAAAGTCCCATAATTGGTGTGGTCTCCCACCAAGCGAAACACCAACAGCACGATAACATCCTCATGCCTCAAATTTCATTAAAACTTGGTTCGAAGGGTTATCTGGTGTGTGGAATCCGCCTGGCACAAAATCAGATCTCTCTCTGACGTCCAGGTCACGGGATATGTCCCGAGGCGTTTTTAGCACTTGATGTAACATTGGTATGGTCTGAGAGCGTGATACTAAGAAATATACACAGAATATTATCAACTGGTATGTTGATATGCGGACGTTATGTACTGACCCTTCGTTTATGACGTCAAATGAGGAAATGGTCTAAAAAGGTCAACTTTAACGTAACCACATTCCTTAGTTCTTCTTATTTCCAAATGATATCTACTTTTGTCCCTGCAACTTTTTTGATCACAGAGACATACTGGCATACGTAGTTTCTGGTCGGTCTCGGCCTCAATTTCTTAATGACCTTAATGACTTAATGTATCTCGTGGCCTACTGACCTTCACGAGTTTATAAACCCAAGGATCGAAATCATGGTCCAGAATAATCTCATCCACCAACTTTGAACAAAACCTCAAGAAAAGAGATGATATGGTGAACTCGCCCTGGCGACCTGTCCCTTCGGTGGCGTCGGAATGCCAAAACAAGTGAAAAGGCCGATGTTCTGAGCTGTGGGAAGGCCATTTGGACACTCGTACCCCGGATATTATTTCTGTAGTGCGGAAGGACAACCTGCCAAGCGTATGATCTGCGGGAATGCAAATTTAAGAACGAAAATTATGCAAAGGTGAAACAAAGGTGACTTTTGACTGAGGTCACTTGGTCGCTTTTGTCGAATTGACGTAGGTGAAATTTTGTTCTGTATTTGTATTGAAGGAATTTTTGTGATCTCGAAAAATACCAGTTAATGATATTTTGTGTATTTTTCTTGGTGCTATGGCGCTCACAGGCAAACCAATGTTACGTCAAGGTTTAAAAGCGCCTCGGGGCATAACCCATGACCCGTAGGTAAAAGAGAACTGATAATGTGCCAGACAGATTTCACTCACCAGGTAGCCCCTGGCCCCAATTTTCAGCAAAATCTGAGGCGTGAGGATGTAAGTCGCACTGCGCTGGGTGGGAGACACCACCAATTACTGGAGGTGACCAATAAATCCAGCAGCACCGGGGATACTCCGTCACCCGCAACCGTCCGGGCGCGGAGCTAAAATCAGTCCCCTCGAATTTCAAGAAGTAAGGAGTCGGCATAAATGACTTTAGCATTCTAGCGCCAATCGACCGGACGTGACCTTCTCGTCTCTGGATGTGAAACTTGATCTCTTCGGTTTTCCTACGATGCCACGAATCAAAGAAATGTCATAATTTACAGCCGAAAAACGCGCGTCGGGAGCAGTCAGATATGGTTTAACAACTAATGTCGGAATCAAATCTTGCGTGTCCGTAATTTTCGGGGATAGTTCCCCAAATTATGACTGAATGTTGATGGAACCTTGCATATGACCATTCCAGCTTGAGCGCCAATTGCCGAAAAAAAAGGATTCGGTCAAAACCGGAGGGAAAATAAACGTAATCCAAACAGGACCCCGTGTTTGAAAATTCATGCCACTGGGGTTCCCCAGATAGAGGCTTTGAAACCTCCGATCGCGCCGTACCAAACGTCACACTGTCGGCCGGGCTGACAGGGGGCGAGATTCCCGAATGGCTGCCGCAGGGGTAGGCGCACCCAAAAGGGTAAAGCCATTGTGCACGAACGCCTGACTTTGCCCGTCGGTAGGAACTAGAGAAACATACGTCTCAACGCAAATCTTGAGGAATAATATGAGGATATGCGCCATTTGCACTGAACCTGGATGCCTAACTTTATATTAATGCTAATTTTTAAATTTATTGTATTTAATAAATTGTTTATATAATATTTAATAATGGATTTAATATATTATTATTTATATGCAGTAATACTATTTAATATCTGATAATAAATTTTTGGAATAATATGACTAAAAAAAAAGTCTACTTAATACATTTGAATTAAACCTAACTAATAATGCCTAACTTTCAACACATGGCTGCGCCGCTGAAAGAGGAAACGTGGTACAACGTGTCAGCCGACAGGTGTGCATGTGCGTGTCTGTACGTGCCAGGTGTGCGTGCGTTGATTGCAAATACATTAAGGCTACTTACGTCGTCGCGTCTCCAACAGCGACATGCTGGAGAGAAATTTAGACTAAGCAAAGCATACGAATGACGTTGGCAATCTACATGTCCACAGACTAGGATCCCAGCAGGCTTTTTATCGTCAGAAATTTCCTCTTTTTTGCAATGTTCAGTTCAGAAGTCCTTATGCTCCCCAGTCCTCAGCGCGCCTCTGTTTCCGACTGTCCAGGATCCGCGCCCGTTCATGGGGCTTACGCCTCGCGCTGTCGTCCTTAGGCATAGAGGACGCACTTGCGGCGTTCCGGTTCCCGACCGTCCGTGCGGGAAAGCATGCGCCTTCCATATGACTCTGACTGTCCATTTACTAACTGTTCACTTGTCCACCACTAACTCAATCTTGTGAACTACATTTCCACCAGCATTACTGTCTCTGGACGGAATTTCTGTCGCCTGACTTCAGCTGTTTCCGTAATGCGGTACTCTAGCATGCTATAATGCACCACCTCTCTCCGTTCGACGGCGTCGATACAAAAGGCCTACTCGAGGTCAGCCCGTCTCCGGCAGTGGGCGGAGACCAACGCTCTTTTAAATGACGTCTTATCTCCGTAGCCTCCATGGGGGGTGTTGAGCCACCATTATTTGTTTCAACATTGAGTACCATTGGGAATTTTCCTTTGTTGTTTCCCGACTTTTACAGGATGTTTTTCAGAAACCTGGCGCTTTATCTGGAATGACACCTTGCAAAATCTCATCAAAGTTCAGTCAGCACTGTAGAAATAATACCCAATACGCATAATTAGGGTAGAAAGTGTTTGACGCCGAGAGTGACTAGAAAAATACGGCGCCACTTTGCTGCATGCTGAATGTAATTTGTCGCCAGTTTAATGCACCGCTGCATGTGTGACTGTCAGGAAGCTGACAGATCAGCTGTTCAAAGAACTAAGCTGACGAATTGGAAGAACTTAGGAAGAACTTAGTCTGTCGGTCTGGCTATTCACCAGCGTTAAACATGGAGGACAAACCCCTGACCGCACCGACAAGTGGCTGACGGCACTTCGCACAGCAAAGAAAGCGACAGTATTTCCACAGGGTTGGCTGCAATAATGCCGACTGACCTCGCGTAGGCTGACCTCTCCGTTTTTTCCCCACGGCTGATCATGAATATCGCTGGGTTTAATCAAATGAACTGCTTATGTCTGCACGCATGAAGCACAATAGACATCGTGCCGATAAGGAAAGTTAAGAAAGATTATCCAGCCGGCAACGGGAAATGGCCATTTGCCCATGGACATCGTAGTGTTTTGACAGGGTGTTGTTAGAGGGTGGTGATCGCTGAATATGAAGTGGAATTTCCGAAGCAGTGATTTACCTACACATTTCAGTGGTTCAATAAGAACATGCTTGATTTTTTGCTCACGCACTGGAGTGTCGACATGTCAAGATCAAATGAGGAAACGACCGACAAAGGGCAAAACACGCAATACTACTAATTCAGCTCACTACGTAGGGCTTGTCCCTTCGGCCATCCCGTCTTCTGCTACGCTCTAAACGGGGTCTGCAGGCTGCGGTGGTTAGCCGAAGTTGTTTATAAAAAGATAACGTAGCGACTGGCGAGACCCGGCGGCGCACGCAAAACCGCCGGCCCCACGGCGGCACGCCATCGGGGCCGACTTGTACCTTACTTACATGACCTGCGACACGTCGTTGGCCCGCGCCGTCAGGAGCGCCAGGGCGAAGAACGCCAGCGGCGCCGCCGGCAACCGCATGGTCCGGCCAGTAAGGGGTCACCTCGGGTCACGCAGGTCACGAGCAGCCCGACAACGTCGACATCGCCCCTGTGCACTGTCACCGGCCGACCCGGTCAGTCTGCTGCGCGCGCAGCTGTGCCGCTCGGACGCTATTGATCCCGCCAGCTGGCCGACGCCACTGGCGCCCCGGCAGTGCTGCCACCTATTGACGGCGGTGCAAATTGCACAGTCTGAATTTCGAAATGGCGACACTGGGGACGAGACCGTCGTAAATCAGAGTCCCCGGCAACTACCTCCAGCCAACGCACGTGCTGCTGGCGCCCCCGCCAGCCCGTGCGTCCCCGGTTCAGGACAGCGAAACCGTCAAAAAGTTGACGCGGTGTTCTCTGCTTCTCGTTATCGCTTCGTAGCGTCGTCTCACCGAGGGCGATGTGAAAACTCGCCTCAGGGGAACAGTGAGGGCACAGTTGCTCGAGTGACTGCGTGATAAATGCTGCATCTACATCTCTTCTATCTTTACTGAGCGTTGCAGCACAAAAGCTCGGTCCTAGAAAGTTTTTGATGAAGTGCAATACACACGTCACACGTGACGAACGTGCACGAGGCCGTCGGAGTTCGGGTGCACACCGCGCACATGTGAGCGGCACAGCGCTTCGTTTACCCGCCTCACTTTGCAAGGAGACATATACATGAGCCCTCTCATCCTCGTGATACTCAGCCCCGTATCAATGTTTAGCCTCCAAATGGCATACATGTCATGCATGAAATGGTCTGAACGGGCCAAAACCCTTTGAAAATGGAAACCGATCAACATAAGTCGATGATGGTTAGAAACGTTTTTGGAGCAGGAAGGGCAAGGACCATTTTGGGATTTTTTTCATGCACTAACACAGAGATCATGATTAAGTTTTCAAACTAAGCACGAATGAATGTCGGTCCTTGCTCTCTGCCACGTCGTATGACACACGACACCGCGTCCGAGAGAATGCTCGAGAAGGTGGCCCCAAATCGGCGTGGCAATGCCCGGGAATGCTGGTGAACCATGGTGAGTCCCGCAGCAGTTTGATCCCAAAACCGACATCAGTTTTCTCGGCCGATCCAAACGTTTGCATACAGTGGCATTTGGGATCAGACTCTGCGCCACGTGGAGCTTATTGCACGGATGCGGAACCTCACGATCATACCGCACCACCTAAGCCCAGCCAGCGGCTAATGCTGTGGCAAACGTTTGACGTGCCGACATGAACGGAAAGACCCTATGATTGTCAGAATGTCACTCTTGGCCAGTTACCAGCTGATGCCCAGTCCAAACACTGGAAGCCGATGCGACTCGAACTCGCCTTGTCAGGGCACGAAAAAATGTTATTCCATCTTGGCTACCGACCCACAGAGTATACGGTAAACGCCAACGAACACAAAGCCATGCGGTGCGGTTGTAAAATGATTTGTTTCAAACAAATAAAAGGAATATCGGCGCGCTGAAGTTAACTGAGCGCGTATAAAGAGCATATAACGGATTTTGGTTGAATGAGATTCAAGTGTTTCGCGTAGCCGGAAAAGTGGTGACTCCCTCACAAACGCCGTTTAAAATTAGAACGCTGGCCATAATATTGTTCATAATGCCTTGGCAAACACAATCAATGTACGATACGTACGTGACGCGCAAGTTGGGGCCCCAATACATCGACAGGGTAAGCAGTCGGAAACATGTAGACATGTAGACAAACTTAGGGCCCGCCTATACCTATTTGGCAGGTAGAAGACAGGTCAGTACGTTTCTGTTATAGCTTTGGGTCAATGCATGTCATCATCCCAAACTAAGCATATACGATCGCATGCCGGAACAAAAACGTACGCAGTGGGGCCTCGGAGTAGTATCATGCACCCCTGGATAGACAAAATATACTGATTCGCCTGTTCCTACGTGGGATGAACCGATCTGTTCGAAGTTTTGCAGATCTGGTATGCGTAAAGTACTCGGGCATTTACCCCTGCAGAAATCGCATTTCAAGGTCGGTATCTCAATGGCATTCATTTCAGTATGCTTTTTAATAAAGTGCCAAGCAGTATAAAATAATGACAGCCTTAGAATTTGCGTAAGATATTCGAAAGAGCTGCAGTTCTTGAGCAAATCCAATGTACGTTTTGCTCCACGTTCATTACTGCTTTCCCAGAACCTTCGCTAGGGGAAAGCAAGACCACGAAGAAGCGGAAAAGTAGGCGACTT